>JBBPBO010001985.1:66769658-67010814 GCA_037974295.1 Cicer cuneatum | reverse complement strand
ATTATTGCTACAATAATTTTTTAAGGCATTATTTTTACGTTATCATGTATATAGGAAATGAAAGATATTATTTATACTCCCTATTAATTCCAGAAAAAAAAAAACTTTACAAATCCTATTAATATATGAGAATTTATGCAGTATATTCGATAATTCAATATGTATCAGTATATTTAGTCTTTAAATTAATAGCAGATTGAGTCTTTTTAAAAGAAAAACTATTTTTTGTCATTTAAAATTTTATAATAATCAAATATTATTTACCAAAAATGTCAAAGAAATAAAATTCATTTTTTCTTAAATATTTATTGTTCTTAATAGTGAAAATTGAATATTTTTTACAATAAAATATAAAAAATTAGTCTAATGCTTACAAAGAATGAAATGATGTTTTTCTTATACAATGTTTTTCCTCAGATACAAAAGTCAACAGATAACTCTTTCATTCATAAAAACAATCGTTAATTTATTGATTTGGAGAACAACATATCAAAATCATTCAATTAATGAATGTACCATAGAAGCTAATAATGCGATTGACAATTTTTTTTACTAAATGATGACATAAGCATATCGGGTGGATATATTATTTTATTAGTTTAATTGCAATTTTAGTTCCCCTATTTTTACTCATTCACGAAATTAGTCTCCCTATTTTAAAATTCAACAGTTTTGGTCTATCTATATGATGTTTTAACTGAAAAATGATGACGTGAGATGTTTTAAATAACATGACATATGATACGATGATATGAAATTATTAACACTCGTGAAATTAGAATAAATCACCATAAAATTTAGCTTTCAACTTTGGAATATTTTTAATTTAATTAATGATATATGAAAAATTAATGCATCTAGATGCTTATATATCATATAATTGTATGTTACGTTATTTAAAATATGTGAAATCATTATTTTTTAGTTCAAAAATATGAGAAAAGACAAAATTGTCGACTTTTAAAATAGGAGGACCAATTCCGTAAATTGGTAATAATAGAAGGATTAAAGTTGTAATTAACTTTTCAATGATAATAGCTTTTTTTTTTTTACAAAATAATAATGGTTTTTATATGGTGTAATAAAGTAACGTTTTTCTAATGATGGACAATAGTATAGTAGCGTACATATGGTGGAAATAAAGCAACTTGATAATAGAAAAGTATTGTAGTAATAGAAAGAAACTTGAGAGGTATGGTGATAATAATAATTTATTTAAATCTAATTTTATGGTGTAGTGTATACATATTTATATATATGGTTGAATGCATTTGAATATTAAACATGTAGCTAAATTGTACATATGAGATAAAGGTCTTTCATTTCATTGGGGTTTTTACATTGTGATTGTTTGATTGATATTGTGACATTCAAAAACATCATCTCTAATAATTTTTCATCTAAAAATTGTGATTTACTGTTTTATTCAATGGATGCAATCTTTGAGTCATTTTTGAAATATTTTCTCTATAATTTTCCATCTAAAAATTATCATTTAGGGTGATTTTGTTTAATGGTTGCAAGCTTAAAGTCATTTTTAAAATATTGATTATATTTTCAAATTGTTCAGTAATTGCTTTTTTTATTTTATGATTTTATTTTTAATACTTTACATTATATTTCTCAATTACTTTATATTAAGTAAAAAACTTCCCATACATCTAATGGATCTACGATCTAGTATGTAAATAAATTTGTAACCCTTGAGTTTTTCTCTAGCTCTAATAGCTCCGAATATCAATTATTCTAAAGTTTCATTCACAGAACTATCAATGTTCTAGAAGTATGTAGCTAATTAATTAATTGATTGATTAAACTCGGGCATTGCAGTAGAAAGCATGCTTACACCTTTATTCCCACCATCTTCCTTTCCCATGTGGAAAGCAAGTCTTAGGATTTACTTTTGCGGCTCATAAATTTTTCAACATATTCATGTGTCGGATCATAACCCTTGACATTTTTTTTCTCCTTTTCAAAACTAAATGTTTCAGAATATGGACCCACTCCCGAATCATAGGTCTTGAAGAATCGGATATCCCAAATTATCATAATTTGTGCTCAAAAGTGGTTACTCTCCATTCCAACTTTTTGTTTTTTGTTTTTGACTCATTTATTCTATAACTTTTGTAGTTTTTAGCATTATTTATTTTAAAATATTGAGTGTTTTTAAGTTTTAAGGTATAATTTACCTTTTTTTTCTTCTCATTATACTCTTAATGTAATTAAGAAGATTTATTTTTACTAGTTTGTTTGTAGAATATTTATATATGATAAATATAAGGATATTTTCTTACAAAGAAGAACAATAAAATAATTTCTTAATATCAATGGATTGTATCTATGGAAAGAGTTAAACTCTCATAATGTGATGAATTCGAGTGTCTGACGCATTTCGAATAAAAGTACTTTCGATTGAGAAAATCTTTATAACAAAAGATAGCTTCTTTAATATATGAAAAAACCCTCTTAATACTATATATGTTTCAAAAAAAAATGTTGAGGGAGTAAACCATTAAGAAAATTGTTCATAGAGCAATAATTTTTTCTTAAAAAGTCACAAGAGCAATAACTGAATTATTGATTCCCTAAAAAACTGAATTATTGATATATATATATATATATATATATATATATCTCCAAAGTGGTGGAAGGATATGTAGATAGTTATGATGTCATTATCTAAATAAAGGTCAACTAGTTGGACTTCTAAAAATAACAGTCACTTCATCCCACAATCTATTTATCATTTTTCATAGATTTAAAAAAGTGTTCCAATGAAAGAGATAAAATTGTATTTTTATTAAATTAGCCTCATCAAATATATAAAGTTGAAGATATGGAATTGAGATAGGTGATGTAATATTAATTTAAGGGTAGATATGTAAAAAATATAATTAATAGGATTTGACTTTTAAAAAATAATGTGAATAATATCAACAATTGATAATCAAATTAATAATTGATATTACGTCCACGTTCATAACCAATTATAGGTAGTTATAATTTCAATCATTAATTTATCTACTTTACTAATTTTTCATTTTAAAATAGTCAAATTCTAATTTTAATATCATCATAAAAATTGAATATGTCAATTATTTTAAGATATTTTAGTCAATTACGAAAAGTAAGATACAATAGTTGTACCCAAAAAAATTAAGATACAATAGATAAATAAAATCTATAGAGATGTTATGACGTGTTTAATTTTTTTTTTTATTGTGGAAATTTGTTTTAAGAAATATTTAAAAAAAAATCTAGTTGATAATATTGTTTTTAAAGTACAGTTTAAGAGGCAAGAAAACAAAACAAAATACTCATAAATTTATATGGAAAATATAATTTGAAACCGAAAGGAATTGGGCAGTGATGAAGATATAGAATGGACGAAGCCGGAGATGGCGACAAAAAAAATGTAGAGAACATTGGGTGGCATTGAAGTGTTCATATGAATCATATGGTTTTCCAAAACATGAAAATGGTAGTGGAGGTTCTTGGATTGCAATGGCAATTAGATAGTGTTAGCAACAAAGCAAAAATAGTGGAGGGTGCTTAATTATGAGAGATAGTAGATCGTGCTTGGTCCCAATACCAAAACACTGACAAACAAAATAAAATAGTAAAAATAAATATAAAATTAAATTAATATGGTTTCTTGTTTTAATATATAGAAAACATAAACAAACAAAAATTTTAGAACAAGTCATCTTAAAGCACATATTGAATCATTTTTTAAGTTTTTTATCTCCAAAAAAATATTTTTTTTAAATTGCAATCAAACTTGTATATTGACTTCAAATATGCAAGTCCAAAACAATTTGTTTAGACATAGTTATAAAGGATATTATTGTCAACTGATTGACTTATTTAAAAAATAGTAGTACAATAGATAATAATCATAATATTGACTCAGACAAAGAGCTATGGTTATTAGTTGTTACTAAAAAAATTCAACCACCAAGAAACTCAATAATTTAAATCCACAAAATTGACTTGACTTATAAGGAAGGAAGAGATGACTACCACTTCTAACACTAGCGAGGTCATGTCATTATATAATATAATATGTTATTTTTAGTTTTAACACATTCAGGTCTAAAGGTGGGCGAACCATCGTATATATATTAGATGATCTGAATGAGTTGAATTGTGTTTGCATTGACCACGTTCCATTACACTAATTTCACATGTTTCATACTGAGTCTATTATCTCTGAGTTCTATTACATGCAATATGATTAATTTTGTCTATAAGTATCAGTATTTGTAAAATTTTATATACACACATTCAATTAAACAAGTTTTTTAAGTTATTTTTATATTTTTTATCAAATTACTTTACTTTATGCATTCGTAGTTCACTAATTTAGACAATTACATTATACTTTATACTATTTGAAGTAGTTTAACAATTCATACATAAGGAACACTATTTCTTCCTTAATTTAATCGTTTGAAGTAAAATAAAATAAAAAATTTAAAATAGTTAATTGTTTTCTCAACTAAATTGTTTTTTCAACTACAAAACTTAATATTCACAAAGGTTTTGAAACCTTCATGTGGAAGCAACTTAACTTGTGAACCTTGTATGTAGGTATATATGAACAAACAATTTTACATCTTAAAATTTAAATTATGATTAACTGAACTCTACAAAATTCACTTATAAGTTCTAAATCTCTAGTTATAAACACATTAGCAAGTCTTTATGTATTTTCAATGTCGGGATAACATCCTAAGGTGTTCAAAATTAAAATATTGTTCCCTATTTGTATCTTTTTGTTCAATTTTCAATTGAAGATATTATTCAATTGAATTAAATGTGTGCCCTTAATTGGATGCATAGGGTAACACCAGACCCTTCACCAAACGTGGAAGTCATGCATCATCAAACCACTGACTCTAATAATCTGTACGGTTGTTTGTCTTTCTCCATCACCTAACTAATTAAATTAAATGCATTCCAAATACCAACAAACCTATTTCTCTCTATGAATTAAAATTAATATGGAAAACTTCAAGATTCTGCCTCTCACTCATTCCAATAGATACAGTTAAATTTAGATTTCAGAACCAGAAATATGGTCCACATACCCTATTGCTTGTCTTTGTCTCCTAATTATTCTACATGCAAAATCTCATCCTCCTTTTTTGGTCCATATGTTTGTTTGTTCATATACATCTACATACAAGGATCACAACCTTAGGTGCTTCTAATAAATGACACATATTTAAGAATAAAAATTAAATAGAAATTACCATACAAATGAAAATAAAATCTAGTAAATTATATAAAATAAAAAAGCGGAAAATTTGATTTGAACATCATTAAGCATGTTTAAGTCAAAAAAAATATCATTGAGGGGAAAAAAGAAGAGGCGTGTGTTATTTGATGTGGTTTGGTTTATGTTAGTGCTTAACTTTAATTTGCAATTGGTTTTATCACAATTTCGACCATATTTGACCATACAATTTTTCTATATCCTTTTCAAATATTTGGATCCACTATTTCCCCTCTATCTCCTCCATTTATCTTTTAATTATTTTTTAACTTTTTTTTCTTCATCTCCTCTCCCCACACATGTATGGATATATCTTTGCATAGATAGATATATCTAAGCCTCTCTCCACACTAGAGCAATTGGGAACTATGCATTCCACTCCAACATAAAAAATGAAATTTGTAGGAGAGAGAAGATGAAAAAATAAGTAAAGAGTGATTAGAAGAAAGGGTATAATTATCTTTCCCATCATCATTGTATTATTTATCTTTCATAACTTCTCTCTCTCTTTTCACTTACAAAATCCATTGTTTTATTCCAGAGATCGAAATTCTAATTAAAAGAGAAAAGAAATGCACTAAAGAGATGTTGAGGTTGGCAAAAAGAAAGAGATGTAGAGAGATTTTGTGAGAGATGATTCCAAGTCTTTCTTGCTTTTGAAATTGGATCCTCTACATTATCTCCTTCCTCTCCAACATCTAAGGGCAAAAATGTCATATTGAAAGAACGATGACATATATATATAAAAGATATAATGGAGAGTAAGATAAAAGTTAAGAAAGCCATAGAGATTATAAAAGGAATGTTAAGGAAGAGTATAAATAGAGAGAGGATTTAATTTCCTTCAAATTGGATCCTCTATATCAATGAAACCATAGGTAGCTGCTAGAACAATGGTTGACTGAGAAGAGAAAAGTGATAAACGGATTGCAAAGATGGTATCAAGAAATTTATTTACTTTTTTCAATATTTTATTTATTTATTCTTCGCATTATTTTTATGTACAAAATTTATGTGTATTTTTAAGTATTTTATTGTGGTTTTTAATTTACATACACCACCAAAAATACTTAAAGAAATGCACATAAGTATTATATATTTATCAATGCACATGTATCTCCGTCTGATTAAAATCTGACATTTTAAATTTTAGTAGATTTAATTATTTTTAAAAAAATTTCCAATATTAAAATTTAAATATTAATTATGATCTTAATGAGACGGTCAAATTCATAAATGTGACGTCTTCTAAGTCCTCTCCAACCTAATCTCAGTCGTTAGATGTTAACTTCTCAAACAAAACATCAGCCATTGAATAAAAAAGATCTAAGAGGTGATATATGGCTGAATTGACGATCCAGAATAATTAAGAATGAAACCCCAATTTTGATTAAATCTATTTAGTTATTGCCTCTCTCTATTTTATGATAATCCAATTTGATGATAATGATTTCAGTGACTAAAAATAATTAAAGATACAAATAATTTAGCACTACTTACAATCAATTTCATCCTTTTCAGTCATCTCATAATCTTTCCAAAAGAGTGGTGTACAAAATTATTCTCACTCATGAAAAATAATAATATAATAATCTTTAATTGAGAAAAGAAGAGAAAAGCATCACTTTTTTTTATTAAAGTTTTTTTTTTTTCAAATAGCATAGTAGCTCAATTACACAACTTTAATTTGAAGAAATAGAATATATATGTTGGAATTTAAATTTATGTATGTCGATGTCTTAACTTATTAGAATTTTCATTAAAATTTCTATCAAATTATTAATAAGAAGAAGTAATTACAATGAGAAAACCAACATTTTGCAGTCTTCACTCTTCACCTTCAACAACACCTAACTAAATTAAAAAACAATAAAAATAAACATTTAAAGTTTATACTTTATATACTATATAATCAAACAAAAAACAATCTAAAATCTAGAAATTTACATGACCAAATCATTGGAAACATGAGACCATGATTTCAGGGTAACAAGACTCAAAAGAAGAACACTTTTTTTTCCTTCTTCTAATTTTGTTGTTTCTCGTAATTAAGATCAAAAACCAAAACAACCACCATGGTTATGAAGATTTTTGTCTCTATCAATCAAACCACGAACGTTTCTGAATTCTTCAACATGACAAGGGATAGTTATTGTTCCCTTTTGATCAAATCCATATTCTTCCTCTGCTTCTTTCAAAAGTTGAATGAAAAGTGGGTGATTGAAATACATAACAGGAACAACAAACCTTTGTTGTTCTTCTCCTTGACCAACTTTTATAGCCATGAACCCTTTTGGAACACCTTTGAACTCTTGCTTATGAAGATTTTGACGATTCAAATAAAAAGCACTTTTTGGACTCTTTTCAACAAAACCCATTTTTGAAAAAACCAAAAAGATACAAACTTTGAAGTGAAAAATTTAATTATAGGAAAAAGGGTGAAGAAAAGAAAGAAGTTTTTTGGTGTTTTATCGATTTGTTAAAGAAAATAAGGGAAGGGTATCCCATGGTGTTTGAAAAGTTATACATGGTTTGATATATTTAAGAAATGTAAAATAAAACACCTATAAAAATGAAACCATAGAGAGAGATATATAAGGGGAGAGAATGGTGGGATTTTCTTAGTAGTGTGTAGGGCCACTAGGTTGTAGACTTTTAGTTGGATTCTACACCGTTTGATATTGGTTGGTGATGATAATTAGCATATTTAGTGGATCAATTAGATTACTCCAACAAGTTTTATAGAGAAGGAATAGGAAAAGTTGGTTGGAACTTATTTACTAAAAAGAAATCTAAACTCACTTAATAAAAACAAATGTAGTTTGACTATTTAGTTCTTCGGTCGGATCAAGATTTTATTGGTCTTCTATTTTGGAGGTCTAAACAAAACTTTAAAATGTTATTATCAAGTCTAGTGAGAGATTGAGTAAAACAAATGTTAGTGAAAGATAATAAGAAACAAATCTTGTAAAAACATAACTCTTATAATAAAAAAGTAACTTATTTAGATATAGTGTTTGTTTGTGATGTAGGAAGGTTCGCGGCAGGAATCAAGGAAGAAACGGCTTTGCGGGCAAACACAGTGAGAAATGCGGAAAAGGATCGTCCGGTGTCAGATTGCCTATTATTATACCTTTCCGAAAAGGGAATCGCGCCACGAACACAACACATTGCTTCGCCATGACGTATGTGTTGGAACCAAGTTGGTTCTAAATACTTAGCATTTTGATGCTTACAAATGTACTCAATGTAAACTTATTTTGTACTTTGAATTATTAAGTTAAATACCCCAGAAACTGAAGGAAACAGAAGCAGAGATAAAAGGATTCCAGAAAAATGAATTCTGGATTGACCAGAAGATATCCAGGAATGTCATAAACATGACCAGAAGATATCTTTGATGGCCCAGATCAGAAGGAATAAAAATCAGAATGAAACATGGATCATACCATTGGAAAGCCTGCCAGAAGGAGAGTTGTTCCAGACAAACAGGAATCATATATCAATTTTATTCCAGAAGTTATTCTGACCAGAAGATGGCCTGGCAGTGAAAAATTACACAACCCAGACTTGTTCCAGACTTGACCAGAAGGTATGTTTATGAGTCCAGAACAAGAGGATCAATCCAGATTTGGCCCAGACCATAAGATAGCATGATTTAGGGCATGGAACTAAGTCCAGACCAGAAGAAATGAATTCCAGAATCAATCCAGACCTGGTCCAAAATCAAAGGTAAAATGTCCAGACTAAAATATTTTTTGTTCAAGTTAATTTCATTTTGTTCCAGACCAAATTCCATAATCTGTCCAAATCAGAGTAAAGACTTCCAGATCAATGGTTCAGAAATAATTATTTGGTCCAGTGATGGTCCAGATCAGAAAATCAGACCGTGGCCCAGTGTTGGCCGAAATCAGAGGGATAAGATGAGCAGTCCAGTAAAGGCCGAGTTCAGAGGATTATAGCATATCAGGTACGCATCCAGGATGGCCGAAATCAGAAGATCAGAGGGTCAGGAAATGTGGTCCAGGGAAGGCCGAAATCAGAGGATCACAGCATAACAATCGGGTGGTCCAGTTGTGGAATATCGCATGAAGATCCAAGGGTGCAGATTTGATCATGGGGATTAATGGTGAAGATCTTATGTTATTTTTATCAAAGTATTATAAAAGATTTGTTATAAATTAAAGTGGAGTAGCATGGAAGTCAGAAGCTATGGCGGGAAGGAACCAACAGATTTAATTGGCCAGTTATTTTGAAAGAAAATCTAAAGATATGTTTTTTATTTAAATAAAGTCCAATTGGTCAAGTTATTTTTGCAAGAGAATCCAGCAAGATTCAGCTCGAAATTAAGCTTGGAAGAGACCCAAATCTACATCTATAAAAGGAGGCTCAAGGTAGAAGACTTAGAAATCGAAAATCACAAAAGAGTCATACACTTCCAAAGCAACCACTCTCAAATTTTCATATAAGTCAATTGTGAGTTTCAGCTTTCAAGAAGCAAGTACTCGGTTATTTTCTTTCCACTGTGGCAAATCTAAGTTGTTGAAGTAGAGTCTACAATCTGAGGGAGTCAGTAGAGGTAGCAGGTTACTTGGAAATTAGATAGGGTTGTATCTAAGTTGTTGAAGTAGAGTCTACAAACTGAGGGATTCAGAAAGGGTAGCAAGGTACTTAGCAATTAGATTCATAGTGTTGTAAATTCTTCTACAATCTGGGGTGTCAGATTGGCTGAAGAACATGAGTTGTTTTTCCTCAAAGAAGTCTAGAATTGTTAGACTATTTGAGAAGACTGACTTGGAGGGTCAGTAGCAAGGTTGTAATTCAAGGTTGAATTAGTGAAATCCTTCAAGGCGAAGGGACTGGACGTAGCCTCATTAACGGTGAACCAGTATAAAATCTGTGAGTTTTTATTTTTATCCGCTGCTAACTCTGTTTTAATTATACATCAAGTTTTGTTTTGAAAGTATTAAAACAGGAAAAGTATTCAAGTTAAGTCAAACACAATTCAACCCCCCTTCTCGTGTTTGCACCTTCAGTATGGGCTCCAGAACCGTTTTGAGCTCGTCTTGGACCTCAAAACAATCATTTTAGTTTTTCCCGTAATTTCGGACTTTTTTGTTTTACAGCCGTTTTAGCTTTTCCTTTAATTTAGGGTTTTTCTATTTTACCTAATTTTCGTACTAGGGTTTCTATTATCTATTTAAAGACTTTCTATGCTGTAACAAAAGGTATCTTTTAATAAAATAATTAATTTTGAGAGTTTTTCTCTTATCTGGTGGATTCCAGAACTTGTTCTGTTTTTAAGATTAGCTTGCTAACCCTTTGCGATTTCCGACTGCGTCAGGTGGCATCAGAGCAAGCTTTCTCCTATTTCTTTTCGTAGCTTGAACAACCATGGGAGATCAATCAGTCACAAGAGCAGACATCGAGGGTATCACTGTGGCTTTTACCGCGGCCCTTACTGCTTTGACTACGCAGATGACAACTCAGGTGGCGGCTTTGACGGTTCAAGTGAACGCCATCAATAATAGGAGGGACAGAGGTAGGAGAGACGAACCGCCCATGCGTTCACATGGAGGCTTGCAGACTCGTGTTGAATCAGACTCTAGTTCCGAAGAAGAGGTCTAGGAGGAGAATCAGGGTTTTGATAATCAACAGGATCGTAACGACTACAGAGTCAAGGCTAACATCCCGTTATTCTATGGAACTATGGGGGTTGAAGAGTTTCTGGATTGGCAGATTGATGTTGATCGGTTCTTCGACGTGATGGGTGTGCCAGAAAACAAGCAGGTGAAGATGGTGGCAATTCGATTGAAGAGTACCGCTGCTGTGTAGTGGGATAAGCTTGTTGTTCATAGGCAGCACCAGAGGAAAGCGCCAATCAGAAGGTGGAGGCGAATGAAACAGTTGATGCTGGAGCATTTCTTGCCTGAAAATTATGAGCAGATTTTGTACAAGATGTATATCGATTGCGTTCAGGGTAGAAGGAGCGTGACCGAGTATACAGCAGAGTTCCTGCGTTTCTCAGAACGCAACAAACTAGGGGAAACTGAGGGTCAGAAGGTGACTCGCTATATTAATGGTTTGAAGATGGGTCTACAGACTGTCTGGACCGTGACAGAGGCCTCTACGCTAGCATTGAAAGCGGAACTGATGGAGAAATCCCCCAGAAATTTCTCATCTTTTCGCAGATTTACTACGCAGGGTAATTTTGAAGTTGCTGGCGATAAGGATAAGGGTGTTGCTGCTAAGGATTCTGGTGGACCTAGTAGTGCTACGCCCAACAACAAGAGGGCGAACCAGAAGTCAGCCAACCCATACGCGAAACCGACGAGAGATAAGTGTTTCCGTTGCGGTGGGCAGGGTCACAAGTCGAATGTTTGTCCTTCCCGGAGAACGACTGCAATTTTGAATGAGGAATCTGAGGAAGAGGAAGAAAACAACGAGTATGATGGTGTTGAGTTCGCTGAAGAAGAAGCAGTAAATTTTGTGCTGCAGAGAGTCCTGTTGTGTTCAAAGGAAGAGGGGCAAAGGAAGAATCTTTTTACTGGTGTGTAATCTGATCGTGGATAACGGGAGTACAAAGAACTTGGTCTCATAGAAGCTGGTGGAATACCTAGAGTTGCCGACAGAACTGCATGCCAAGCCTTATGCTTTGGGCTGGGTAACTAAGGGTTCGCAGGTCAAGGTGACGAAGACTTGCAAGGTGCCTATTTCCATCGGAAGCCATTACAAGGAAGAGGTAGTGTGTGATGTTCTGAATATGGATGTGTGTCATGTTATACTGGGGCGACCTTGGCAGTATGACAATGATATCACATATAGAGGCAGAGATAATGTGATGATGTTCACCTGGGAAAGGCACAAGATAGCTATGGCCCCAGTTTCTGGTTTTAATAGACGAACAGGGAAGGAGAAATCCAGTTTTCTTGTTATGACGCAGGATGAGCATGATTTGAATGAAGCCTTCAGGGAAACTAAGTGGTTTTGCCCAGTGGTGGTCAAGGGTTTGCTGAGTGCTATGAAAGAGGAGCCTGAACCACCGAAAGAGGTGCAGGAAATCTTGACGGATTTTGGGGAGTTGATCTCGGATGAGCTACCCAACGACTTGCCTCATACGCGAGATATTCAGCATCAGATTGATTTAATTCCAGGTTCCAGCTTGCCGAACCTACCTCATTATCGCATGAGTCCCAAGGAGAATGAGATATTGCGGGAACAGATTGAGGATTTACTGAAGAAAGGGTTCATTAGAGAGAGTATGAGCCCATGTGCAGTTCCAGTGCTTTTGGTCCCTAAGAAGAACAATCAGTGGCGGATGTGCGTTAACAACAAAGCCATCAACAAGATAACGATCAGGTACAGGTTTCCCATCCCTCGTTTGGAGGACATGCTTGATGAGTTATCGGGGTCTAAGTTGTTTTCGAAGATAGATCTACAGAGTGGTTATCATCATATCCGAATTAGACCTAGAGATGAACGGAAGACGGCTTTCAAGAGCAAGGATGGAGTTTACGAGTGGTTGGTCATGCCTTTCGGGTTATCCAACGCCCCCAGTACTTTCATGAGGCTAATGAATCAGGTTCTTCATCCTTTTACTGGCTCTTTTGTGGTGGTTTACTTTGATGGTATTTTGATTTATAGCAAAACCAAGGAGGATCATCTAGGGCATTTGAAGCAAGTGCTACAGGTCTTGCAAGATAACCAGTTATACATCAACTTAAAGAAGTGCACCTTTTGTACCAACAAGTTGTTGTTTCTAGGTTTTGTTGTCGGTGAAGATGGGATTCAGGTGGACGAAGAGAAGGTGAGTGCTATCAGAAACTGGCCTGCACCTAAGTCTGTGACGGAAGTATGCAGTTTTCGTGGCCTGATTACTTTCTATAGGTGGTTTGTGCGCGACTTTAGCACCATTACTGCGCCTATCACCGAGTGTTTGAAGAAAGGAAAATTCCAGTGGGGGTCTGAACAAGAGCAGAGCTTTGCGATGATCAAGGAGAAGCTTTGCACGGCACCAGTTCTCGCTTTACCTGACTTCGACAAGATGTTCCAGGTGGAGTGTGATGCCAGTGGAGTAGGGGTAGGTGCTGTACTTTCACAAGAGAAGCGACCACTGGCTTTCTTTAGTGAAAAACTGAGTGACGCCAGGCAGAAGTGGAGCACTTATGACCAGGAGTTTTATGCAGTCTTTCGAGCTTTGAGGAAATGAGAGCATTATTTGATTCAGAGGGAGTTTATCTTGTTCACTGAACACTTTGCCCTGAAGTTCCTCCATAGTCAGAAGGTGGTAAACAAGATGCATGCTCGTTGGATGAGTTTTCTGCAGAAATTCCCATTTATCATTTAGCACAAATCAGGCGTCCAGAACAAGGTAGCAGATGCGTTAAGCAGGAGAACTTCCTTGTTGATTACCTTAGCTCAGGAGATTGTGGGTTTTGAGTTGCTGAAGGAACTATATGAGTTTGATACTGAGTTCAAGGAGTTATGGCTCGAGTGTACAAATCAGCATCCCAGCACAGATTTTCATATTCGAGAAGGCTACCTGTTTAGGGGGAATCAACTCTGCATTCCTAATTCTTCTTTGAGGGAGAAGTTGATTCGAGATCTGCATGGTGGCGGTCTTGGAGGTCATTTGGGGAGAGACAAAACCATCGCCAGTCTGGAGGAGCGGTATTACTGGCCTCATATGCGCCGTGATGTGGGTGCTATCGTCAAGCGCTACTACACTTGTCAGGTTTCTAAGGGTCAGCCTCAGAACACTGGTCTTTACATGCCATTACCTGTTCCTGATGATATCTGGTTAGATCTTTCGATAGACTTTGTATTGGGGTTACCTCGTACACAGCGAGGAGTAGATTATGTGTTTGTGGCGGTTGACAGGTTTTCAAAGATGTCACACTTTATTGCTTGTAAGAAGACCGCGGATGCATCCAACATAGCCAAATTGTTTTTCAAGGAGGTTGTGCGTTTGCATGGAGTCCCCAAGTCCATCACATCCGACCGAGACACCAAGTTCCTCAGTCATTTCTGGATTACTCTATGGCGGATGTTTGGTACTGCACTGAATAGGAGTTCTACAGCTCATCCTCAGACTGATGGGCAGACAGAGGTCACCAACCAAACGCTGGGAACATGATTCAGAGTATTTGCGGGGATAAGCCGAAGCATTGGGATCTGGCTTTACCCCAGGTCGAATTTGCTTACAACAGCGCAGTGCACTCATCTACAGGAAAATCGCCTTTCTCTCTGGTTTATACTTCTCCACCGCGGCGTGTGGTTGATTTGGTGGTACTACCCAAGGCTAATGGGGTGAGTACTGCCGTTGAGAGTATGGCCAAGGATGTGCAAGCCGTTAAGGAGACTGTCAAGGCGAAGTTAGAAGCTACTAGGCAGAAGAACAAAGTCACTGCTGACAAGCGTAGGAGAGTCAAGCTTTTTGTTATGGGAGATGATGTGATGGTGTTCCTGCGTAAGGAGAGGTTCCCAATTGGCACTTACACGAAGCTTCAGCCTCGCAAGTACGAGCCTTTCAAGGTGCTGAAGAAGATCAATGACAACGCTTATGTGATCGACTTGCCGGAATCCATGAATATTTCCAATACCTTTAATGTGGCTGATATTTATGAGTTCCATGAGGATGCTGCCCTTTACCCTGGTATGAACTCGGGGTCGAGTTCTTTGGAAGTGGAGGAGACTGATGTAGGAAGGTTCGCGGCAAGAATTGAGGAAGAAACATCTTTGCAGGCAAACGCAGCGGGAAATGTGGAAAAGGATTGTCCGGTGTCAGATTGCCTATTATTATACCTTTCCGGAAAGGGAATCACACCACAAATACAACACATTGCTTCGCCATGATGTATGGGCTCCAGAACCGTTTTGAGCTCATCTTGAGCCTCAAAACAGACGTTTTAGTTTTTCCCGTAATTTTGGGCTTTTCTGTTTTACAGCCGTTTTAGTTTTTTCTTTAATTTAGGGCTTTTCTGTTTTACCTATTTTTCGTACTAGGATTTCTATTATCTATTTAAAGACTTTCTATGCTGTAACAAAAGGTATCTTTTAATAAAATAATTAATTTTGAGAGTTTTTCTCTTCTCTGGTAGATTCCAGAACTTGTTCTTTTTTTAGAATTAGCGCTTGCTAACCCTTTGCGATTTCCAACTACGTCAGTTTGTCAAAATCAAACCCCTAGTTTACGGTGGATATATTTTAAGCAAAAATTTAACATAGTTGTTTGGTAACGATAATTCTCTAATGAATTTATAGTAACTTTTTTACGAATTTAGAACTTTTTATATACTATTATAAGTAATATTTGAGTTTATAATTTATAGTATTTCATATTTTTTTTCTCATTTTTACTCTTCATTTTAATTGAAAATTATTAAATATTTTTATGCTAAGTTTTACTTGTGAGTTCCTTCAATAGCTGATTTTATCAAACAATTAAAATGCAATTAGCTAGTTTATATACTATCAGTTAAATTATCTGTCATTCATTATTTTCTACTAAACAGACCAATAGAATTTTTTTTATTAATAAAAAATAAAATGAAATGAAATTTATTAATTATATATATATATATATATATATATATATATATATATATATATATATATATATATATATATATATATATATATATATGAGGATTTAAATTACACATGAAGAGTCACTACAAGAAAAATAGATTTTTTCAAGAAACAAAGTCATAGGAATGGCACAAAAGCCTTAGGAAGTGGCCATATCCCAAGGGCCTTCCAACTGCCAAAATGATTTAACATTAAGGATTGCTTCTAGTCACCGGACAGTTTTTTAGTATTTATATCCAGAGATTCTAGCTGTTGAAATTGTGTTAGAGACATTTTTTACTAAAGAATTAATTAAAATCATTATCAAAGTTAAATTTATACTTCAATTAATTAAATTGAAATCAATTAACTTAAATAAAAAATAATTAACAATAAATATGATTCAGAATTTTTAATAAAATTAAATTTATATTTAATTTAATTACAAATAATTCTTTATTTAAGAAATTTACACAAAAATAATGAAATAAAATTTATATTTAAATTAATTAAAAAAAATATTTTATTAAAATAATTTTTCAAGAAAATTAAAAATATCAAAACAAAATATCTATAAATTCAATATTCATATCGAAATAAAAATAATACAAAATAAAATATTTTAAAAAATAACTAATCCCTATAATAATCTCTATTTCCTTTCTACCAGATAAGTATCTTTATGGTAGTCAAAGCTCTAGTTTCGTTCCATCAAAATTTAGTGCCATTAAAATGCAAGGGGAAGCATAAAAATACAACATACAAATTACATGTTTCATGCCAAATATAATTCAAAATATAATCAAAACACATCAAACTTTCATGCAACTATTTTGAATCATGTTATTGATGCAAATGATAATGATAAGTTGATTGTTCCTTTTCTAATAAAAGAATTCAAAGAAGTTGTTTTATTTTTTTATGGAGGCAGATAAGTGTCCTTGGCTTGTTGGTTTGAACCCAAGATTTTATCAACATTTTTTGTGTGGTAGTGAAACTTTTCAAGAATGTTGTGTTTGACTTATTATTGGTGTATTTTCTAGTACACTAAATATTACTATTATAACTCTGATCCCGAAAAGAGATGAATAGAAAGATCATGAAAGATTGACGGTCTACAGCTCTTCGTAATGTGATATATAAAATTGTGGCAAAGGCTCTTGCAAACAAATTAAAACATGTTCTACATAAATGTGTATCGGATAACCAATCAACTTTTGTGCCAAATAGGTCTATACTTGACAATACAACAACAAAATTGTTCATCATAAGAAACCCAAAACCCGTGGTAGAGTTGGTGACATCACATTGAAACTGGATATCAGCAAAACTTATGACCACATTGATTGGGTTTACCATGGAGAGGTGTTGACTACTTCTGGTTTTCCAAACCAATGGGTCAATTGGATTATGCTATTTGTCGAGTTAGTAAAGTACAATGTCATAGCGAATAATGATTGTGTTGGTCCTATTATCCCAAGAAAGGTCTTCGACCAGGTGATCCATTGTCGTTGTATCTATTCATCTTATGCGCTAAAGGGCCCTCAACGTTAGTAAAAAAGGCGGAATGTAAGACCCTTAAAAATTAATATTAATTTATGGAATTAATATTAAGGGTATTTTGGGGATATTTGTAAAATATTTAATATATGTATGTTTTGAGTAAATATATATATATATATATATAAATATTTAATTTGGAAGATGAATTAAAATTATTGAATGAAGATTAAATTAATTTAATCTCGAGTAATTAAATTAATCATACCGTTAATTAAGGATTAGCGGCTAACTGCGACAGGATTGGTTAAGTGCTGAAAATCAGACAAGTGTAGGGTGAGGTGGCACCACAAAAGCCTATAAATAGGAGTGAGAAGGATGGTGAAATCAGAACACCATCCCTCCTTCCTCACTGCCCATACTGCATGTAATAGTGCTGCATGTAACAGTACCCTCCCTTCCCATTCTGAAATCTGTTTCCAGTTCACGATTTCAAAATACAAAAGAGGGAGCTCCTCAAAAGTGCCATCAATTGGAAATACAAGCACCAAACCAGAAAACCCCCAGTACTAAAGTTGTTCCCCACGTCATTACGGAGCTAGAAAACCCAGTTTCGTAGCAACAAACTCAAGCAGCAGTTTCACCGAATTTTGGCGCATAAACGGGAACGAAAATAGAAAAGTGAGAAGTAGCAGACACGCAGCAAGGGTAAGGGCACCTTCCACTTTCTAGTTGCATTTTAGGACTGTAAATGTATGTTTGAGGTGTGATTATATTTGAGTTTCTGTTTTGAAAAAGAAACTGTTTTACATGACATTTTGAAAGATGAAAGAAAATGCATTCTGTTGAGGTTTTAAAAATCTGCAACATGCTGTTTTGGGTGATTATTTCAATACTGTTTTGTTGATGGGGAAAGCTGAAAAATGCATTGCATGTTATTTTGAAGAGGAGTAAAAAGCATATTCATAAAACTGTTTCGAATATTGCAAAAATGCATTTTGTTGGTATTTTGCTGCTATGTGATGCTTGCTGTTTGACTGAAATGCTTGCATGTTGTTTTGATGTTTGAGAAAGCTGAAATGCTTGCATGTTGTTCTGATGTTTGAGAAAGCTAAAATGCTTTGCATGTTGTTCTGATGTTTGAGAAAGCTGAAATGCTTTGCATGTTATTCTGATGTTTGAGAAAACTGAAATGCTTGCATGATGTTCTGATGGTTTGAAAATCTGGTGTTGTTGATGATTTTAAAATAAAAAGGGTTTAAAATGATGAAGGTGTTTCTTCTGGAAAACCTGGTTTGAAGTAAAAAAAATCTGAGTGTTGTGGTTTAAAAGAGTGATAAAACTGTTTTGGGGGTTATGCTGATTTTTCAAAAGAAACAGTTTCAAATGTGTTGAAGTCTCAGGAAAATTTCACTGGTTTTCGAAGGTGTATTCGAATACAACATATGTGTATTCGAATACAGCCTGTCAAGCTTCTGTTTTACTTAAGTTTCCAAACTTGTATTCGACTACGAGCCCCTGTAATCGAATACAGAGGAAGGATTTTTGTTTCTGATGATTCTGATGTTAATCATCCTGTTTCTGCTTCTGATGGTTCTGATGTTAATCATTCTGTTTCTGCTTCTGATGGTTTTGATGTTAATCATCTTGTTTCTGCTTCTGATGATTTTGATGTTAATCATCCTGTTTCTGCTTCTGATGATTCTGATGTTAATCATTCTGTTTCTGCTTCTGATGATTCTGATGTTAATCATTCTATTTTGCTTCTGATGATTCTGGTGTGAATCATTATGTTTTGCTTTTGATGACTCTAGTGTGAGTCATTATGTTTTGCTCCTGATGATTCTAGTGTGAATCATTCTGTTTTGCTTCTGATGATTCTGGTATGAATCATTCTGTTTTGTTTATGATGATTCTGGTGTGAGTCATTCTGTTTTGCTTCTAATGATTCTAGTGTGAGTCATTCTATTTTGCTTCTGATGATTCTAGTGTGAATCATTCAGTTTTGCTTCTGATGATTCTGGTGTGAATCATTCTGTTTTGCTTCTGATGATTCTGGTGTGAATAATTCTGTTTTGCTTCTGATGATTCTGGTGTGAATCATTCTGTTTTGCTTCTGATGATTCTGGTGTGAATCATTCTATTTTGCTTCTGATGATTCTAGTGTGAATCATTTTGTTTTTCTTCTGATGTTCTGATGTTAACCATTCTGATTCTGGTTCTGTTCCTGATGTTCTGATTCTGGTTCTGTTTCTGATGTTCTGGTGTTGATGATTATGATTCTGGTTCTGTTCCTGATGTTCTGATGTTAATCATTCTGATTCTGGTTCTGTTTTTGATGTTCTAGTGTTGATGATTCTGATTCTGGTTCTGTTCCTGATGTTAATCATTCTGATTTTTGTTCTGTTTCTAATGTTCTGGTGTTGATGATTCTGATTCTGGTTCTGTTCCTGATGTTCTGATGTTGATCATTCTGATTCTGTCTTCTGTATTTGACTACAGGCATGCTGTATTCGAATACATAGTGTTAAAATTGCAGTTTCATGCTTCTGTATTTGAATTCAATGGGTTTTTATTCGAATACATATTTGAGTTTTCAGAAATTCCAAGTTTTTGAACCTTGTTTTTATAAACCCTAAGTGTTGGGGAATATTGGGAAGGTTTGTGTTGAATTAAAATGGAACTTTTTGTGATAGTTTGAAGTGGTGGTGATTAAGTTTTTGAGACTTTAATGATGTAGTGAAAAATGTTGATTTGTGCACTAAGACTGCCTCTGTATTCGAATACCAGAGGGCTGTATTTGAATACAGAGTGTAATTCTGCACTGTTTTTGGCTTATGTATTCGAATGCAGAGAAGCTGTATTCGAATACAGATTCGAATTATCCTGAATTCTTAGTTTTAAACACTGTTTTGTGAATTTTAAGAGTTTGGGGAACAATGGAAAGACTTGAGATGATTAAGTATGGAATTTGTGAGATAATGTGAATTTCTGATGAATGATTGTGAATGCTGAAGTGTTGGCTATACTTACAACTTATTTTCCATCTTAATTGGTTGCTGTTTTGAAAAAATACATGTCCTGAAATTTCAAAATGAGCATCTTTATTTATCATCATTAATTTTATGATATGCCATGTGTATATTTGTTGCTGTGAAATATATGCTATGTGATTATTTGTTAATTTCGGTAGGTGACCCTTGCTATTATATTGTGGAAATTGGGCTTTACCCTCATATGCCCCCCAAACCCATGCCACCCGTGGGAACATGAACGACAGAAACATCGTTAGACTTCCTTGATCCCTATTCGCGCACTGCTTGGGTATTCGACCCCATCTCAAGCAGGGCGACTTACACGAGGTGGTTGGAGAGGACGAGTAGGACCGACAGCGTAACGGATTTCGTGGAGCGCACACATGCGAGTATAGATTTTCCCGTGCCTTCCCGTCTAGTATTGGAGGCGCACAGAATTTTTGACGATGC
Source organism: Cicer cuneatum (assembly GCA_037974295.1). Taxonomy (NCBI): domain Eukaryota; kingdom Viridiplantae; phylum Streptophyta; class Magnoliopsida; order Fabales; family Fabaceae; genus Cicer; species Cicer cuneatum. Next base: position 66,989,979 of record JBBPBO010001985.1, on the reverse strand, counting down.
TGAGGAGTCCGCTAGAGGGGTTGAGACGGAGGCCACCGTAGGTGTGGTGACTCCCAACCCGGTGGTTGGAAGAGATGTACATGAGTCTGAGGCAGAAGGGAAGAATGATGAGCCGAAGCTAGTAGCAACTGAGATTCCGGGTCCATCCAGGATCTCCGATGATTGTTATGAGATTCCGGCGCCGCCGAAGCGACCGAGACTTTGTATTGATCTGACTTCTGAGGAGGCCGACCCCTCTCTGTATGATGAGGAGGAGGAGGTCACGTCGAGGCGAGCGGCAGATTCGGAGGAGACTTGCTTGGGATGCGGAGGAAATTCGTGCTACTGTAGCTTTAGACATGATCAGTTAGAGATGGAAATGTATTTTGTTCTTATTTTGAAAACCATTGTTGTACTACTTATTCCGCACTCTGCTATTGACTTTTGGGAATGTTATGACATTATTATCTTTCAAAAATGTCTTATTGTTTATTATTAAATTTCTAGAATTAAGTACTTATTGAGATTACGATGAACTTATTTTGTTACGTTCATCGATTAATCCGCGGCGTACTATTTTACGAAAAACTTTATTTTTAAATCTGGAAAATCATTTTATTATTGAAAAAAAAAATACACTCGCGCTGTATTTTAAACTCGGGGTGTTACACGGAAAGTCGATGTGACCTCCATGGAGTCAAAATGTGATTAAATGCCCTAGTTATTTCACATCTTCTATTTGCAGATGACTCCTTCTTGTTCTTTAGAGCATCTATTAGAGAAGTAGAAACTATGAAAAATATTTTGTCTATTTACAAAGTTGTGTTGATCAAGCTATAAATGTGCAAAAATATGAGGTGTTTTGTAGCAGAAATGTAAATGAAGACTTGAAAGATATGATTACTGACCTTCAGGGTGTGCGCTCGGTATTAGGGACTAGAAAATACTTGGGACTACCTTCAGTGATTGGTAGAACTAAAAAAATAGTTTTAGATTCATTAAAGACAAAGTTTACGAAAGATCAACTCATGGAGTAGTAAAAGTCTCTCCAGGTATGTCGAGAAGTCCTAATTAAATCAGTTCTCCAAGCTATTTTGTTATATGTAATGAGCATATTCTAGCTGCCACGGCCCCTGCTGTAAGGGATGAGATTGAGAAAATGATGAATTCATTTTGGTGGGGCAAAAATGGAGGACATGATAGAGGTATGAATTGACTAAAGTGGGACAAGCTCACAATACGTAAACGCAACGAAGGCATGAGTTTTAAAAATATAAGTGTTTTCAATCTCTCCATGCTTGGTAAATAAGGTTGGAGGTCGTTATCTAACCCGAACAACCTTGTCGCACGTCTTTTCAAATCTAAATATTTTCCCCTGAGTGATTTTTTGTCTACTATCATTGGTTACAATCCGAGCTATGTTTGGATGAGTATTTGGAGTGTTAAGCTTCTTTTGCAACAAGGGTCTTGATGGAGTGTTGGAAGCGTTTCTAGCATCTCTTTATGGAATAAACATTGGCTAAGTAATGGGTCTAGCCTTATTAAACCACTAGGGTGCATGATCAGCTTGAAAATGCTTGTGTTGATAGCTTGATTATGCCTTGGCATAAAGAATGAAATAGATCTCTAGTGACAACATTTTTTTATCCTAGCACCTCTCAAAAGATTCTCAAAACATCTCTGTTTGTTTCAGTGTGAGAGGATACGGGAATTTGGAAAGTCGATTGTAGTGTCATGTATATTGTCTAAAGTGCTTACAGGTTATGTCTGAATGACATTATTGATATTTCAAATTTCAAAGTGGTGGGAAGTTGGAATCTCATATAGAAGTTAAAATTAGGAATTATCTTCCTACACGTTTGAGACTACACGATAAGGTGTAAATTTCTCTAATCACTATATTTTGTGTTATGATGGCATCAAAGATAGTTTGCATGTTTTCTTTTTGTTCCAAAATGGCAGAAATTGTTTGCATGTTTTCCGGAACTGTGATTTTCGCTCTTCAGTAAAGGTTTGATCCTGCACAAGCGATGTCGATGGCAACAATTCTTTGCAGCATGTGGCATTACAGAATAATCAAATATGGCACAACATATGGAGTTAGTTATACCATCTGACCTGCATCTATGTTGACAAAAACTCTACAACAAATACGCAAGTCAGATGTTATAATTAACTCTCCCACAATTTGACTTAAACCCAGTGATGGAAGGTATAAATGTAATGTTTATAATTTTTTCTCTAATATCTCTAATCGTGTTGACATTGGTATATATATATTAAAGATGATGGAATAAATTTTGTTTTAGCCAAAAAAGAATGGTTCACATCCAACTGCTTAGTCACTGAAGGAGAAACATTCAAGTTATTAAGTGGTTTAAAGTGAGTTCATGATCTTCAACTTGAATAAGTGAATTTTGAATTAGATGCTATTATTTCTTATTGTCGAACTCTTTTCCATTCTCATTTTAAAAACTCCATAATTGAATTTGTTAGGAGATAAACAAATGAGACGGTTCTTACACTAATTTTTATATCTTTATTGATATTTCAAATTATATTCGTGATATTATTATTAATGAACTGTTATAACCACTTTTAAGTTAAAAAAAGTAATAATTCAAAATATAATCAATACATACGCTATTAACATGCCTTTTTGTCTATTATTTAATTAAGCATAAAAACATTCAATTCTAATAGTAGATGTTCAGTTGGGTATGACTTGCTGATGATATCCACATTCAGGGCAACCACATCAAAAAGCACTCACACTATATTTAAAAAAAAAATCAAATACAATATACAATTATAAACAACTATATAAACTAAAATAAATATGTTATTTAATAGAGGTGTTTGCATATTAGATTGGTTTGATTTTGAGAGGAAAAATATATGGTTTAATTTTTTTAGTGTTGTTATTTGATCATTTAATCCGTTTAATTTTAAAATTAAATTTGATTTAAGTTTTATTAGTTTGGATTGGATTGATATTCAGATTTAATAATTGTATATATATAATATATTGTTTTGTATCATCTTATGGATAATTTGTTTTTTTTTACGGACAACTTTTCATAAGAAGTAGTTACAAAATGTTTAATAACTAAATAAAAAAATATCATACATCATATAGCAAATAAATTAGTACTTATTCAAAAGGTTATTCGGTGCATATAGTATGTAAAGAAGGAAATGTTTAATAAAAAGAAAAAAATATATAGAAACATACATTATGTAAGCATTTAATAAATTTTTTGAAAACAGGAAAATGTACATTAAACATACTATATGTACATACATGTTACATACATGTTGATATATTTTCAATTTCAGATTGAATTGGATTGATTTTCTATGTAGAAACCGAAAATTGAACTAATTTGTTTAAAATACATTTTTTTTTTCCGTTCAATTTTTGGTTTGGTTGTTGTGATTTCCATTGGATTTGATGGAAGCACCACTAACATTTAACATTATGCGATTTCAAATTTACACAAGAGAGTAAAAGAGAATAGAGAAGAATGAGGGAATGAAAAAGTATGAGATGAGGGAAGCTCACACTAGTTCTTTTGTATATCAAAAGTACTCGGTATGTCCAACGACTATATTGGCAAAGGGTTAAAATCCTTCGGAGACTCTAAACTTTTTGTCCCAGCCGAGGACTAGAGTATTCAAAACTAACACATTTCCATATCGAGTGCCTAACCCTCATAACCTAAAAAATAAAATTTGAATTTGGCACTCAGAAAATTCATGGAATTAAAGCTGTTGAAACTATCATGTATCCATACCGAGAGTTGTAGCCAAAATAGTTCACAAATTTCATATTTGGCAGCTCTTTGAAGGTTATAAGCCGCTAGTGGATTTCGAGGACTTTAAAGCTGCCGGTGTAATTTCCAAAAATTCAACACATTTTTGTAGTAAGTTAGACTAAAAGTTAAATCTATTAAATAATATTATGTTGAATAAATATTTTTTGAAATCAATAATTGAATTAAAAATTATTATTATATAAATTATATCGATAAAAATGAATATTGATTGTACAGGAGAAGACAAAGTGAAATCTAAAATGAAATCTAAAATAGATGAAGACAGTGTTGTAAAAAGAAAAATGAAAAAAGACAAAGTGAAATATAAAATTAAAAATACACATAAAGAGCCAGTAGCCAAGAAAACAGTTTAAATTTTGAATGAGGTGGCCCAATTAAATAGAGTATGATCATGAGCTGACCATAGCACTCCTCATATGTCTTTTATTGGATTTAAGAGATATTTACAAATGAAATATTTTATTTAAAAATTAAATTAGTTGATATTTTTTATGATAAACAATTAAATTGTTATTTCATAAAATTAAAAGATTAAATTGACTGACCATTATAAATTCCAGACTAAAATGTATAGGTACTCTAATATTTTATACACTTTTTTCAACTCATTAAATTTCAAAATATATATATATATATATATATATATATATATATATATATATATAATTATTAAGGTTTTATAATTGATATAAAATGGAAATTCGATGTCGATTAGAGATAGTTATAGTTGACAGATTACAACAAAATATAGCAAACAATAGTCTGCATTAAGTCTAATAGCACATGGTTCCAATTGGTGAAGGACTTAATTTTTTTATAACATAATAAAAAATAGATGTTTTTTTTTTGTTAAACATGTATTTAATCTCTACAAAATTATAATCTTTTAAGTGTAGTCTCTAAAAAATTTTATCCAGTTTTAGTTTCTATTTCGATTTTATATGCACTTTTTAGAAACTAAAAATATCAATATTTTACAAACAAAAAATAAAAATATAGAATAAAGGTGAATAAAAAAATTTTAGACTAAAAAGTAAGGAATTTTTTTATATAGACTAAAAGTAAAAATTTTAAAATTTTATAGAAACGAAAATTTATTTTATCTTCTTTTAATTATTAAAATTATACTTTCTTTTTATTATAAATTTAATGTTTAAAATTAGAACATAATCAATAAAATATTGAAGACAACCCTCAACGAAATAGAAGAGCTCATGGTAGGGTTTACCTACAAACACTCCTACAAATAATAATAATAATAATAATAATAATAATAATTATTGTTGTTTTATAAAATTATTATAATTATTTAATTTTTTATATTTTAGACAATTAATTTATTATTTTTTTTCTGAGCATATATAATTAAGGATGAACATTCAATTTATCTTACTAACAAGTTCACCAGAATTTTCTTGAACTTTGGCATATATGAGGAGGAAGGATCGAAGGAGAACATGTAGAGGGGAACATGGATATTGACGGAGGAAAGAGGAATGGATGTAACAACTAGGTCGATGAAGAAGACAGGAAAAGACTTTTGCTTTAGTAGGTTTGGGTTTGGGACATGTCCAGTCCAGGTTTAGATTAAAAAAAACGTCGACGTTTCAATGTATGTGGTAGGGCTACCAGACACACGTCATTGTCAACATACTCGCTTTTGTTGTACAAAAAAATATAAATTTAATTTAATAAAAATTAATATATTTTATCTAATATTTAGACTAAATATATTAATTTTTAAGATTTAGTTTATATACACTGGAATTTTTATATAATAAATCAATTACAATTATTAAATTATTAAATTATTTAATTTTTATTATAATTATATTTAAAACTATGTCAATAAATAATTGTGATGAATTAATAACATAATTGTATTTAAAATTATTAATACATACAATTAAACTCTAACTTTTATTGACTCAATTTGTTGAGTGCAAGGGGAGTACTTGCTTATATTTTTATTTATTTTTATGAAAGAACTACTTGTTTGGAAATTATATTACTTGTTTGGAACTTATATTACTCTCTGTACACAATTTGTTGAGTGCAAGGGGCGATAACTTATAATATTGTTGTAATTTAAATTTTATTATTATTATTTAAATATAATTTATATTTTATAAACCGTAATTTATTAATCTAATAAATAGAAACTACAATTTATCAAACTCTGTAATAAAATGTCTTTTTTATTTTATTTTAATTTTCTTATTCTTTTAGAATTATATTACTCTTCTATCAAATTATAATATTTCTGTTCTCAAATATTAATATAAAAAAAATACGAAAATCATTGTATATCAACAATAATTTCTTTCCTTAACACAATAGACAATACACTATTGATATTGTCATCACATTCTTTCTTACCTTTTTTTTTTCAAAAAAAAAAATAAATTATTATTAATCAAAGTGGTATTAATAGTTAATTGACAATTATTTCTGTGAGATTAAACTTGATTGGTACCTTAAGAAATAATGGAGAAATTATGCACACACTCAAGATATTATATGGAAACATACAAAATAAAAGAATAAGAAAGTATGCGACAATTTACGTGATTCAACACCTCTTTCTTACGTCCACATAAACACCCCAACAATTATATTAGTTATCTCAAAAATATTACAATTATTTGTAACACATCCCAAATTGTGTATCACTCTATAAACTCTCTTACTTTAAGAGGTACAAGAAATGATAACTCTCTCCCTACAAGAAAAATACTATCTCAAGTGTTCTTTATCACACATACACTTGTTCTAGATGAAATGATACACCACTTCACTAGACTCTCCATTTATAGGAGAATATTGTGGCTTCTTTCCAAAATGATCAAAGAAGGTCAATTAATCTCCACCATTTCAATGACCTCTAGACACTCTCAATTCATTCTTCTAAGTTGAATTTACATGTTCCAATGGTCAAATTATAAGACCTTGGAATATTCATCTTTTTTAATATGCATTGGAATTCCACACTTTGAATTGACTCCTACCAAATTGTCTCTCAATTAAAATCTTCAAACTTTCACGTCATATGAAAATTTCACTTTTTTCTCATCACTTGTCTTTCTCAAAGATTATCCTTCTAAGTAGTAATTATTCTTCTCATTTTTCTGCCCTCACAACACCAAGTTGCTCCTTTAGTACACCTTGCAAATCCATTTTAAACCAACAAACTTGTACCCATGTAATGTCATTTCCCCAAAGAAATTATATTGGTAGCAACTGAAGGTACATACCTCGCATTATAAAAAGTTTGTATGACATTGTTATGAAGTTTTGCTCTCACACTTCCAATGCATTTAACCCTCATTTTATCACCATTTTCAATCATAAGATCTTATATAGGAACACACACAAAATAAAGGAATATGAAAGCACATAACAATTTATGTGGTTCAACACCTCAACAATTATATCTGCTATCTCAAATAAGATTACAAGGATTTATAACTCACCTCAAATTATGTATCGCTCTACAAACTCTCTCATTCTAAGAGTTAGAAGAAATGATAACAGTCTTACTACAAGAAAAAGACTATCTCAAGTGTTATCTTTACGCACACTTGCTCTTGGATCGGATGATACAACATTTCAAAAGATTGTTTAGAAAATCTCTTTCAAATGTTTTAATGATAACAAAATTATCTCAAAGATTATGATTATGCCTATTATCTAATATGTGCTTTTGAGTGTATTTAAAATTAAAAAACAAGTCTTTTCTCACAATGATCCAAAAAGGAAAAGCATAGTTGTAGTACCTCAATTTTGTCCGACTAATTAAAAATATTTTTAAAAATAATAATAATAAAAATATTTTGCACTTATTATTATTATTAAGTAAAAAAAAAGTTTTTAAATTTGGTCCAATTTTGAATTTATATGTGTTTCTGTTACATTACAATTAACACATAAAATAAAATAATTAATTAAAATAATTATTAAAAAAATAGAAGGGTTTACTTGCTGCACTTTCTTTCTCCATTTTTTCTTCTTTCCTATTGCCACAATCATGCTCTCTCTTTACAACCATGCTTCCTCTTTATTTTTATTTTATTTTTGTTTTTATCTTAATAAAGGTATTATTTTCACCATTTAAACACTTAATCAAAAAAGCTAGCCACCTATTTCCTTAAATGTTTGAAGTTTGCTTCCTCTTTATTTTTTATTTTATTTTTGTTTTTTTATCTTAATAAAGGTATTATTTTCACCATTTAAACACTTAATCAAAAAGGCTAGCCACCTATTTCCTTAAATGTTTGAAGTTGCTTGATTTTTGAGCTAAAACAATGAAAAATCCAGGACCCGGTTTTACATCATAAATACTTGGACTAATCACTTAGTTCTAAAAATTGAGAACAAAAAATCACTAAAGAGGAGGAGATTTTCTAATCACTAAAAAAACACAAGAAAATAGATAGAGTAAGGAGTAGAAGAGAAACAATAAATCAAAGAGAAAAAAAATCTGATACCAAAACAAACAGATCATTAGGAAGGAAAAGCAAACAGAAAAAAGAGATTAAGATATTTCTTTCATCTTTACTCTACAATCAATGTATTTGTTATTCAAATGTAATATATAAAGTGAATTATGAATGAAAAATGAAACTTGTTGTTGTTATACAAAAATTATGTTTTGATTTGTGGGAGTATAAACAAAAATAAGTTATGAAGAAAAGAGTAGAAAATATAAGACTAAAAACTCAAACCTCTAACGATGGTATCGCCGAAAAAACCGTATTTTTTGCCGCCTTGCTCACCCTCTCGATCTATTTTTCTTTCTCTCATTGTTTTGTTTTCTTTCTCTCAATCTCTTTCTCCTTTTCAATCCTCCTATTTCTCTATTTAAATCTCTTCTCTTCCCTTTTTGTTCTTTTTTTTCTTTTACGGTTATCTTTTCTGTTCTTTCTATTATGCTTGCCATGAAATGAAATGTGTTGGGCCTTGCTCCTGTTCTGTTTGTTATTCTCCTATTGTACCTGTGTTCCACCCATGCTTCCTCCATTTTCTGCATGCTATGTGTTGGAACCAAGTTGGTTCTTGCAATTAAAGTTTTGATGTTAACAAATGTATTTTATGAAAATAACATATTTGACTTAGAAGAAGAATGAAAAATGTCACCAGAAGCAGAAATCAGAGGATGATGTCACCAGAGAATGTTATCAGAAGATGACGTCACCAGAAGCAGAAATCATAGGATGATCACCAGAGGATATCATCAGAGGAATCTGTCAGAGAAAAATGCTCAAAACAGAATTGGAGCAAAAGACTGGAGAAACATAATCTAGCTAAAAATATGCTCAAAACAGAAACTGAGAAAAATGCTCAAAACAGAATTGGAGCAAAAGACTCATGACATAATCTAGCTAAAAGCATGCTCAAAACAGAAGCAGAGCAAAATGCTCAAAATAGATTAATTGAAATACACTCTAGAAGTAAAGCATCAGTGAGCAAAAGACTCAAAACAGAATCTGAGCAAACTACTCCAGAATATTCTCAAAACAAATTAACCTAAATACACTCCTGAAGTAAAGCATCAGTGAAGCCCTAAAGTTCAACTATAAATAGAGGCTTAATGCTGAAGAATAAAACATCGAAAAATAGAAGAACTCAAGCAAAAATTCATAAGTATTCAGAGAGTTCAAAGGAGAGAAACACATGCTTAAAAGATAAATATTTTCTATGTGTTCTTTTCTAAGAGTATGAAGCTGACTGTCATCATAAATTATTCATAAGCAAACACTCTAGTTCACTTTAAGCATATTGTGAGTATCAACTTTCCAAAAGTAATTACTCAGTTCTAATTTCGATCCCTTATATTAAATCCTATAGTGTTGAAGTTTCTTCTAAAATCTGGGGTTGTCAGGTTGTTAGAAAAAGACTTAGCTTGTAGGTTTAAGGTTGTGAAGTTCCTCAAAAGTCTGGGATTGTCAAACTGTTTGAGAAGACTTGGCTGTTTTAGTCAAGGTGTTGTTGTTCCTCAAAAGTCTGGGGTTGTCAGGCTGTTTGAGAAGACTTAGCTAGTTTAGTTAAGGTGTTGTTGTTCCTCAAAAGTCTGGGGTTGTCAGGCTGTTTGGGAAGACTGACTTGAAGGGTCACTGGTGTTGTAATTAAAAGGAGTTTGAATTAGTGAAAAGGCCTTATGGAGGAACAGATTGGACGTAGCCTAGTTAACGGTGAACCAGTATAAATTGCTGTGTTATTATTTTCCGCTGCTGAATCTGATTAGTTATATATCAAATAATTCACATTAACATTCAACAAAACAGCAAAAGAAATCAAGTTTGACAAACACAATTCAACCCCCCCTTCCCGTGTTTGCATCTTCAATTGGTATCAGAGCTCGGTCTCAAGCCTGAGCACTTTATAGTGTTTGAGGAAAGATCCAAGGAATCAACATGTCCAAATTCAATGAAGAAGCTACTGGAGGAAACATCAACAGACAACCTCTATTTGATGGAGAACGATTTGAATACTGGAAGGACATGCTAAGAAGTTTTTTTATTTCACAAGATCTTGAACTTTGGGACTTGGTGGAATATGGTTATACTGCTCTTGAAGATGCTGATGGTATTAAAATTTCTAGAAGAGATATGGATGCTGATCAAAAGAAGATGTTCAAGTTGCATCACAAATCCAGAACGTTCATGATCAATGCAATCACGTTCAAAGAGTTCGACAAATGCACTAGCAGAGAAACAGCAAATAACATCTATGATAGTCTGATTCTGACTTACGAAGGCAGTAAGCAAGTCCAAGAAGCAAAGGCTAACATTCTAGTCAAGAAGTACGAGTTATTCAAGATGGAATAAGATGAAGACATTGAAACTATGTTTTCTAGATTCTAGACTATAGTATCAGGATTAAGGGTACTAGAAAAGAACTACACTACTACTGATCATGTAAGGAAAATACTTAGAAGTCTGACAATCAAGTGGAGACCAAAGATTACTGCTATTTAGGAAGCTAAAGATCTGAATACTCTAAAGCTGGAAGAATTAATCAGCTCCCTCATATCACATGAAATTGAATTTGGAAGAAGATGAACCCAAGAAGAAGAACAAAACTCTAGCCCTAAAATCCAAGCAGAAGAAGGCTCTGAAAGCAACATCAGAAAATAGTGATTCAGACGATCAAAGTCTGAACTCAGAGGAAGAAGAAAATGCTTTCTTATCCAGAAAGTTCAGAAAGATGTGGCATAACAAAAGGAATAAATTTCCCCAGAGATATTCCAATCAGTCCAACAAAGGAAGTGATGATACAAATGACAAGAAAGGTATCATCTGTTACGGATGCAATGAATCTGGACATATCAAGTCAGAATGTTCAAATATGGAGAAAGGGAAGTACCAGAGGAAAGATTTCAAAACTAAGAAGAAAAGCATGATGGCTACATGGGATGATTTTGATGAATCTTCTGAAGATGAACAAGCAGATTTCGCTATGATGGCTCACACCAACTCTGGATCCAACACAGAATTTGATTCTGGAAGAGAATCAGAAGATGATGAAATTAATGTATATTCTGAATTCACTCAATCTGATTTGATTACTGCTCTGAATAGTTTTTTAAACAGTAATTACAAATTATCTTTAAAACTGAAAACTTTTAAAAAAGAAAATACAAATCTAACAGAAGAAGTTAATATTTTAAAGAATCAAATTGCAGAGTTTCAAACAGAAAGTGTCATTCTTGAAACTGATATTGCAGAATTGAAAATAGAGAATGTATGCTTGAAAAATAGTTTTGCTGAACTTAAAGATGAAAGTTTAAATCTGAAAAATAATCATAATTCAACAGCAATTGAAAATACCTCAAGTAATTCTGATATGCATGAACAAGTTCTTCAAGAATTTCTTGATAGTGGTATGGAAAGAAGCAAATATGCTTATATGATTAATGGAGTCAGTAGGAATGAAAATAGAGGTATAGGATTTGAAGAAACTATAACTAAACTTAAACCTGTGCTTAAACCTGTTCCCTCTGATATTGTGTGTGTTGTTTGTTACAAGAAAGGTCATTCCAAAGTGTCTTGTCCTATGCTCAATACAAGGAAAAACAAGAAACTTTTCACGACTAACAAACCTGGACCCAACCAAATTTGGGTACCAAAAGATAAAATTGTTTATGTTGCAGGTGTTCTGAGCAACCAAATTGAAACACCAGTCATAGTGCTTGGTCAATGGATGCTGGCAATATATGAAGAGAAAAAGGTCTATGTTCCAACATCTACCAAACAGAAGCCAATTGACTCTGGTAGAAGAAGAACTGGTCAACACAATACCTATCAGAACCAGAATCAGAATCATAGGAAGAACAAGAAATATCAAAGAAATCACACATATCACACAAATCAGAACAGACAGAGAAATCACTCATATCAACAAAACTGGAACTACCAGAGGAATCAGAATTATCATCAGTTCCAGAACTATCAGAGGAACCTGATATATCAGCAAAAAGAGAAGTGTCAGTATCTGGAGAGTTCTTCAAACACTCCAGTAAAATTCATCAAGACTACAAACCAGGAAGGGAATTCAAATTCCTTCATCCAAACCATCTAATCACAGAACACACAGATTCAGAATGTGAAAATCAGAAACACGAGGATTTTCAGAGTAAAACTGAAATTGTTGACATAGAGGTTACATCTTCCTGTAAATACTATTATTGTTTGATATTTATGTTTAATGTGATAACAAGAAGCTTGATCTTAAAAATCAAAGCTAGATAAGTATTCTACAGGTTTTCAAACTGTTAGAGGAACCAAGTGATTCACGTGATGTGAACACTTCAACAGAAACAATATTTCATTGGTTTCAAAAACAAGCAGAAACCATCAGAAGCAGAATTAATGGTTTGGCTGTATTGAGTTTATTTTTAAATTATTTGATTTGTATTATGTTATATGACAAATAGCTTGACCTGAAAAGTCAAAGCAAGATGAAGCTGATGCAGGTTAACCAGAACTAGATGAAGCTGATGCAGGTTAACCAGAACTAGATGAAGCTGATGCAGGTTAACCAGAACTAGAGGAAACTGATGCTGGTTTACCAGAACCAGAGGAAACCGAAGCTGGTTTACCAGAACCAGAGAAAACCGATGTAGGTTTATTAGAACCAGAAGCTGATACAGATTTACCAGAACCAAAAGTTGATGTAGACAAACCAAGAGAGCTTGAAAAGATGGAAGATGAAAGCAAAACAGAATAACCTGACAAATCTTCAAAGGATGAATATGAAGATAAGTCAGAAGAAAGATGGATGGAAGTACAAATCTTTACATCCCGAAATGCTAATCATTGGGAGTGCAAGTGATCTCTTAAGGATCCAATCATCACTTAAAGAAATCAGTTTGTTTGGCTTACTCTCATCTATTGAGTCTATTTTTGTTGATGTAGCACTGAGGGAAGATGGATGTATTCTTGCCATGTAAGAGGAGTTAAATGAATTTGAAAGGAATAATGTTTGGGATCTAGTTCCAAGACCAGAAAAGAACATTATTGGAACCAAGTGGTTTTCAAAAACAAGCTAAATGAAAAAGGAGAAGTAGTCAGAAACAAGGCAAGGCTTGTGACACAAGGTTACAGTCAACAAGAGGGCATTGATTACACTGAGACATTTGCTCCAGTGGCCAGGTTAGAAGCTATTCGTATCTTATTGTCCTTTGCTGCAAATAATAATATCAAATTATTTCAAATGGATGTTAAAAGTGCTTTTCTCAATAGTTATTTGAGTGAAGAGGTATATGTTAAACAACCTCCAGGTTTTGAAAATTCTGAATTTCCAAACCATGTCTTTAAACTTAGAAAATCCTTGTATGGGTTAAAACAAGCACCTAGAGCATGGTATGATAGACTCAGTAATTTCTTACTTAAAAATAACTTTGAAAGAGGACAAATAGACAATACTTTGTTTAGCAGATCAATAGACAATGATATTCTGATCATTCAAATTTATGTTGGTGATATTATTTTTGGATCTACTAATGGCATTCTTTGTCAATAATTTTCTGAATTAATGTAGCATGAATTTCAAATGAGTATGATGGGAGAACTTAAGTTCTTTCTAGACCTGATATCATATTCAGTGTGTGAGTATGTGCTCGATTTCAATCTGATCCTAGAGAATCTCATTTAACTGCCGTTAAAAGAATCCTTAGATACCTAAAAGGCACTACAATCTCATCTTGTTCTACAAGAAAACTCCTACATACAAACTGAGTGGATACTGTGATTCTGATTATACTGGAGATAAACTCGAAAGAAAGAGTACAAGCGAAAACTGCACATTCTTAGGAGAAAATTTAATATCCTGGACAAGCAAGAGACAAAGCACCATTGTCATGTCAACAGCAGAAGCTGAATACATTTCAGCAGCCTGATGCAGGTCCCAACTCATTTGGATGAAACATCAGCTGGAAGACTACAAAATCATGGAAACAAACATCCCTTTATACTATGACAACACTTCAGCCATCAACCTAACCAAAAACCATATCCTATATTCTAGAATCAAACACATAGAAATCAAACACCATTTTATCAGAGATTATGTTCAGAAAGGAGTTCTCAAAATTCAGTTTGTAGACACTGAACATCAATGGGCTGACATATTCACTAAACCACTCTCAGAAGATAGTTTTGAATTCATCAAGAAAAACATTAATCTTATCTTCATCCCTAACCTAATAGCTTAGTTTAATTTTTTTGTTTATATGTTATTTTATTTTTCGTGTACTTTTATAATTAAAAAAAAAGGAGTCAGAAAAAAAAAACAGAGGATCTCTTTTCTTCATTCAATCCTTTTTGTCTGATGACAAAGGGGGAGAAGATGTAATATTTGATAAAATATCCAAGGAAAAAGATGATGTATTTGAAAGGAGAGAAGATGATGTATGATGTAATTGATATGATATTTGGGCATTAGACTTAGGGGGAGAAAATATAAAATGAAGCTTATTCTTAGGGGGAGTCAAAGTCAAAACAAAGAAAAAGTATTATCAAAAATACATTGTTTGTCATCATCAAAAAGGGGGAGATTGTTGGAACCAAGTTGGTTCTTGCAATTAAAGTTTTGATGTTAACAAATGTATTTTATGAAAATAACATATTTGACTTAGAAGAAGAATGAAAAATGCCATCAGAAGAATAGATCAGAGGATGACGTCACCAAAGGATGTCACCAGAAGATGACGTCACTAGAAGAAGTAATCAGAGGATGATGTCACCAAAGGATGTCATCAGAAGATGCGTCACCAGAAGCAGAAATCAGAGGATGACGTCACCAGATGATATCATTAGAAGAATCTGTCAGAGGAATATGTTAGAGAAAAATGCTCAAAACAGAATTGGAGCAAAAGACTGGAGAAACAGAATCTAGCTAAAAATATGCTCAAAACAGAATATGAGAAAAATGCTCAAAACAGAATTGGAGCAAAAGACTCGAGAAACATAATCTAGCTAAAAGCATGCTCAAAACAGAAGCGGAGCAAAATGCTCAAAACAGATTAATTGAAATACACTTCAGAAGTAAAGCATCAGTGAGCAAAAGACTCAAAACAAAATCTGAGCAAACTACTCCAGAATATTCTCAAAACAGATTAATCGAAATACACTCCTGAAGTAAAGCATCAATGAAGCCCTAAAGTTCAACTATAAATAGAGGCTTAATGCTAGAGAATAAAGCATCAAAAAATAGAAGAACTCAAGCAAAAATTCATAAGTATTCAGAGAGTTCAAAAGAGAGAAACACATGCTTAAAAGATAAATATTTTCTAAGTGTTCTTTTCTTAGAGTGTGAAGCTGATCGTCATCATAAATTATTCAAAAGCAAACACTCTAGTTCACTTTAAGCATATTGTGAGTATCAACTTTCCAGAAGTAATTACTCAGTTCTAATTTTGATCCCTTATATTAAATCCTATAGTGTTAAAGTTTCTTGTAAAATCTGGGGTTGTCAGGTTGTTAGAAAAAGACTTAGCTTGTAGGTTTAAGGTTGTGAAGTTCCTCAAAAGTCTGGGATTGTCAGACTGTTTGAGAAGACTTGGCTGGTTTAGTCAAGGTGTTGTTGTTCCTCAAAAGTCTGGGGTTGTCATGTTGTTTGAGAAGACTTAGCTGGTTTAGTTAAAGTGTTGTTGTTCCTCAAAAGTCTGGGGTTGTCAGGCTGTTTGAGAAGACTTGGCTGGTATAGTCAAGGTGTTGTTGTTCCTCAAAAGTTTGGGGTTGTCAGGCTGTTTGAGAAGACTGGCTTATAGGGTTAGTGGTGTTGTAATTCAAAAGAGTTGGAATTAGTGAAAAGGCCTTATGGAGGAAGGGACTGGACGTAGCCTAGTTAACGGTGAACCAGTATAAATTGTTGTGTTATTATGTTATTATTATCCGCTGCTGAATCTGATTAGTTATATATCGAATAATTCACATTAACATTCAACAAAACAACAAAAGTAATCAAGTTTGACAAACACAATTCAGCTCCCCCTTCTCGTGTTTGCACCTTCAATTGCTATGTCTATTCATCCTATTGATGTAACCACTACTAGTACCTTTTGATAATATCCTCTAGTTATTTTGTAATTTAACTTTAATAATTAAACCTTTTTTTTGTTTTTTAAAACTACAGTTATACTCTTTCTAAAAATTTGAATTTACTTTATTTATTAGTTCAATGTCAAATTCTATAAAAAAAAAAACACAAATAAGTATTGCATTAAAAATTAGTTAATTGAAATATTTTTATTTTTATTTTTTAAATCTCATCTTCACAAATAAACTAGTAAATTAAAATTTATATACGAATTATAAATAAAAAATCATTATTAAATATTAACTAGACATGATATCCTTTAATCCATGAGTAGTAGAATACGAATTATACAACCCAATAGTTTAAAAAAATTATTTTTAAAAAGAAAATAAATGAATCTAAAATTAACTTTTTTTAAATATTAGATTAATTAGATGTCACATATTTTTAATCTTTGAGTTGTTAAGACACAAGTTGTACTACTTCGTGGCTTTAAGACTCAATTTTAAAATCGAAAATAATAAAAATATTTTTAAACGGATTAACTGGATGAAACATCCTTTTACTCCTTGAGTTTTGAGACACGAGTTGTACAACTTGATTGTCTTAAAATTCACATTTTAAAATAATTATTCAAATCAAGCAAACTTGTTTTTATTTTTGTCAAAAATAACTTTTTTAATAACTAAACACGATTTATTTAAAAACAATCAACACATCCTCAGTTTCTATCCAAGAACTACGTAGCTTTGATTTCTCCATCGCACCGGGAGATACGTAGGAGCAAGATCACACTCTTGTCAAGCACACTAACAAAAAATTTCTTTTTTTTGTTCCTCTTTTCTTTAAACACGTATTTATTTCAACATCACATTAAAAATAAATAATTGATATTCATATTTAATAATAAAGAGAAATTAATATATTTAAGTTAATAATTATTTTGCACAATTAATTATAGGTAACCTTATTTTAACGGATGTCGTAGGGTGCTAATACCTTCCCTACGTATAATCGACTCCCGAACTCAAAATTTGGTTTCAAAGACCATTTTTTTTTCTTTTTAAGGGTTTCCCAATGTTTTCCCTATTTTAAATAAACTTTGGTGGCGACTTCATTGAATTCGAGAAATACTCAAAATTTAGGCCACGACAATAGCTAAGACAAGTGAACACATCCCCCAAGCTAGATGATAAACAAATAGAGGATGAAGCTTTAACCTCTGAAAAGAGGATGGACAATACTGCACAAAATATGACTCTATGACTATTTCAAGGAAGATGAATCTGTATCTAAAGACAATTAATAGTAAAAGCAAAGCGACAAACAAATCATGAGAAGATGATCAACGTCAGAGGATAAACAGATTAACTTTTGGTTCCATTCATCCTCCTACGAAGGAAATGGCCAAAAGTACCATATTAAGAAAAAGTGTTGTCCTTGACACAAAAAGCAAGACTGTATAGTTCTTGGAAAATAAAAAAATCAAAGTACAAGTCTTATCTCAATTGACATAATGATCATCCTCCTATTAGAGGACAGACTTTGAAACTCATCCTCCTACAAGCATACAGTACAAGGAAAAGCATAATGACATTTCTATAAATCAAATTAAGTATCATGGATGGTTAAGCAAGTATCTAATTGTCACATGACACTTTTTCTTGAGAAAGAAGTCTCATCACCTCTATAAAAGGAAGATAACTCTTCATCATTCATCACCACATCCACTCATACAATAGAGAAACTCAGATAGCTCAGAAGAGCAATCTCAACCTCTCTTAGAACTTTCTACTGCTTTCAACTATATCTTTGAGTTCATCCTCTTAGAAAGTTCAGTAAAGAGAAAATCATAATCTCATCAAAAATCTCTCATACTGTATATTCCAATTTAGTATTAACTTGGTAATAATTGTAACTTAAGAAGAAATATTGTGTAAGCCTGGTGAGGCTAAAGAACATACACTGAGAAAAAGAGTTCTAGTTGAGGACAAGACATTTTAAACATTAGTGAAACTCACAAGTTTGTGAAGAACTGGACGTAACTGATTTTGGGTGAACTAGTATAATTTTGTTTGGTCTCTTTATCAGCTTTACAAATTCTGTTTCTAACATTATTACTCATATACTTTGTTGTTCATCTCTCGTAGATGATACGTTTTTTAAATAGATTTCTTAAAAAATTTAAAACTCTAATATCTCGATTTAACCCCCCCCCCCTTTTAGTGATATTTTAGCTACTACAAAGACTCCTTATGTATAGGAGAATAGTGTTGCTTCTTTCAAAAATGATTAAAGAATGTAAATTAATCTCCACAATTCCAATTACCTCTAAAAACTCTCAATTTATTCTTCTAAGTTGAATTTGTATGTTCCAATTATCAAATTGTAAGACCTTAAAATATTCATCTCTTTTTATCATGTATTGGAATTTCACACTTTGAAATTTGAATTAACTTCCAACAAGAAAACTCATATGTTAATTATTATCATATATAACTAGAAGATAAAGATATCTTTTTATTTTAAAATTACCTCAATTTATTGTTTCAAGACTATCAGACCTCAAAGAGGAACTAGCCCAATTTACATAAAGAAGAATTATACCACCAAAGTTGGTTTGGATTACAAATGGCTAATCTAATTATGAGCTTCTTGATTTCCACCGTGCGGTACAAAAGATATATTATTGGTACTCCCTCAGACTTGAAATTGATATGTTATTAGTTACATCCACATATATAGGGATCTTCTTATTAATGCTTTTATTTCTTGTAAACCGCATGTTATAGGTAATTTGGTAAAAAAGTTTGATATTTTTAATTCCGAAAAAACTCCATATAAAATCAAAATAGAAATTATAAGTGAATAATTTTTTTCAAAAACTAGACTTACAAGGTATTGATTTTGAAGTGATTAAAAATATATTTACCCTTTTATTTAATATATATATTATAAGTATTCTTTAAAGAGGGAGATACTTTTGTAGATAAATTCATTTTGGCTTCTTTTGGGGTTTTTTAAAATGTTTTGTTTGGTGGATGTTTTTTTTTTTATTTGGTTCAATTTTTTAGTCATGTTTTAGTTTATCTTTTGAGTTTAATGGAGGTGTATTGTAAGTGTAAAATAGTTTTATGATAACATCCAATGAAATTAATCAATTTTGTCATAATGTATAATGAAAACGAGGTGTAGTAATCGTGATGTGGATGAATAGATGAATCTTATTGAATATTAATATAAAATTATTTTGCACCGCAGGTGCATATCCCATTTTCTCTTATTTTTTATTGTTTTTCTTAGTGATTTTGTTTTACCCCTTTGTCCTAAAATTAGTTATCCATTTGTAAAAACAAAATTGTCCCAAAATGAATTATCTTTTCAATTTTTAATGCACTTTTTGCTAATTGTACTCTTTAATTAATATTATTTTCATCACTTTCAATGCAATATTTTTTATTATGTATTTATGATATTGATAATGCACTAATTTCTAATAAGGATAATTTCATAAAAATAATATTATCTCTTTTATTTATATATTTTTTTCTTAATACATGTGAAATGATGACTCGATTATTATAAAATGGATTTTTTTTTTGTTAAGCCTTTTGTTTTATCCTTTTGATAAATTAGTAATATTACTTGTGGTTTTTCTGTTTGGATCGATAGTCCTAACTTAGTTGAAATGATTATTCCTTTTCTTTTAGATTTTGTTAACAAAAATAGCTAGGTGTGATCTTGTTGACATTATTAAGGTTTGAAACAGCTAGTGGCATGATAGTATTGTTGAGGATAATTAATTGATGAACACTCTTATATCTTACTATCTTAAAGTATAGTTGGGTATAATACCCAATAATCAATTATACAACGATACATCGTTATTTTATATTTAATTAATTTTTAAATAATCTAAATTTTGAGTTAATTTTATTTTACAGTATCAATAACCAACTAAATTTATGGATACCTAAAAATTTAGATTTTTGTTCATCAAAACCATACATGCTCTTCTTCTGCTTCCTTCAATTTTCAGTTGATCTTTTACCATTTTACCATATGCCGCACCTTGATTGGCAAATAGCACCTTTGGAATTATATATTGAGATCCAGTATATTTTTAGTTTCTATTAAAATTTAAAAATATAATTTTTAATTTTTATAAAAATATGATGCATGTATTTTTAGTTCTTATTGTTAAGATAATATATATTTTTAAATAAATTTTCGTAGATACAATTATAATATTATAGAAAATTTATCTATAAAAATGTATTCAAAAATCAATTTATATGTTTATATTTTTGTTACTTTTATCTTGAGTATTTTATATTTAAAAAATTTATATTTAATTGATCTCAATTGAAAAAAAAAATTAAATTTTTTAGGAGAATCTTTTATAATGATCTAAATATATTTACAAAAAATCATTTAAACATTTTAAAGTTGAAGAATAATTAAATATATTTTATTTTAATATAAATAAAATTAATTATTAAATAAATTTATACGGGATTAAAAATTAATGTATTATTTTGTTCTCATGACCAAAATTTAAAAATTAAAATTTCATAGATACAATAAAAAAAACATATTTAATCCTTAAACTATTTTGTGGCCATAGGTGATGATTTGTGGCCCAAACTTATTTGAAATTGCAATTTTTGATATAGTCTTGGAAATGGATAAGAAATTAACACCAATGAAAGAAAAATTATATACAATTGTGGATATGACAGTATAGAATTATATCTTTCTCTTGTCAAAGTGGATTCGAGATTTTCTTTACTCGATCGCATTACTATGTTGCGATCATCTGAAAGATGACTTTTTTATGTCGTATGCCAAAATGCGTTTTTTTTATAATCACTAGAAACTCATACGTTTAATGTACACTAATTTTAAAAAATAATTGCAAGGTAGAAATACAATCTCTTAAAAGGTTAAAAAAAATAAAATATTTTAATATGTAAATTTTAATATAAAATACATTAAAGAATTTAAAAATAAAATAAAAAGAGAGAATATACGTTAAAAAAGCCTCTGGGTGACATGAAAATTCAGTCTATTTTGTCAAATTAATTAAGTCGGTTATTTAATGTAATCCTAATGACTTGGACACTGTGCTCCTATTTGCTTAGGATTTGTGATAAAAATACGTCATTCATTGCAGCTATATATGGGGTGTTGGGGAATAGTTTTCTTAGCTCTTACGCCCCTCAAAAGTTTTGAATGAAGATACCTGTCTAACTGGCATCACTATAGTCCAATATCGATTTTAAATTTTAATCATCTATTAAGTACGTTGACTTTTAAAAATAGATATTAATAATAATTTTTATTTCTATGATTAAGATAGTAAATAAATTTTATTAATTCGATAAAAATAAATGAAAGTAAATATATATTATTAATTGATTTATTATTTTATTCATAAAATGTAGGAGTTATAAAAATCGTTACCATTTTAAATAATATTTGAATACTGATTTATAGTAGATCATTTTTCACCCTAAAATTCACCCTAATTGAGTAATTGTATTCCCTTCCCACATAGCTTGCAGAGTAATAAAACAGTAAAATAAGATTTTAAGAAGGTAGATTAAAACTTTTACTTTTAATAGTTAGATCCGTCAATAACAAAAGTTTGTCGAACTAGAAGTTCAACTCTCATTAATACTATCGTATAAAAGAAAAAATATTTAATTATCCACCTAAGAGAGGCAACACTATTATGAACACGCCAAAGTTGATTATAACATAAGATTTCCTATTAATTGTTACTAATCATGATGAGGAAGAGACGTTACACAAATCAATGTCCAATACTCAATGAAATCCCCATAAATAGAAATCACTAACCTTAAATATTTTATTCAAAGGTGAAGAAGAAAGCAAGAATAAAAGTTATAAGGGTATGTTGACTGTCAATAAATAAGTGAAGTTGAAGACAAAGTCAACATTTTAATAAATTGCATGACCATTGACAACATAAAAAATGAGTCAAAAAGTGAAGAGTATCGACAAGAGATATAAGCATTCAATAACTATAAACCGACCAATAATGGCAGTAATTGAATGTATGTTGGTTTGTCGCCTATTTTTGCTGAAATTAGTTCAATAGAGATAATAGTTATGAATGTGGCTTCCCACTTTACAAAATTGGCAATTACTTAGTTTACTTCGTTTATACATAAGAGTTGTCACTAAAGAACAATTAGTTGGATATTTAATTTTTTGAAATCTACTTCTCAACCAAAAATTAAGTCAAGTTCCATACTTAAGGGTCTGTTTTTGAAACCTACTTCATTTTCTTTTACTTCAAGTCTTTTACATTATAAATTTTTAATTGAAGTTCTTTTAAAAACCTATTTTATTTTCTTTTACTTCAAGTCTTTGAATTTTTAATTGAAGTTGTTTTAAATTCATACCCTTTAATTAATGTTGATTTAAATTCTCACTCTATTAATTCATCCATTTCCTTTGAATTCTAATGAGTTTACTTTTAAGTAAATTCTTATCGATTTTTCAATCAATTAGGTCTTTGAAACCCGAACTCATTTTCAAACACATTTTGAAGACAATCCCACAAACACAAGATTTTTTGTTAACTTGTTTGGACTTTTACGGTCGTATTTATTTAAACAATTATTTATGTTTTGAATTTGGTTGACTTTCTTTAGACCAAAAACTCATCTTAGACAAAGTAAAGTGATATGATGTATTATAATAATTATTCCCTCCATCTCGCAATGGATGATTTATTTGCAAAAAATATATATGTTAAATATTTAAAATATTATTTCACTATTAACAGTTCAATCACAATTTAGTCACGGTTGAACTATTGTACTTTGAATCAATATATTTATTGGTTGAACAATTTATTGGTTTCACCTCAAAAATTAGTTAAATGTATATTTTGTTAGTTATTTTTATCTTTAAATATGTCTTTTATTTATTAATTTAATTCTCAAATTTGTCTTTGATTAATTAATTTGATTCATATAATTACTAACAAAAAAAAATTTGATAATGTAATTAATTTTAATACAAACAATATTATAATGACTGCAGTTTATATATTTAAGAAATCAAAATAACTCTTTAATTTTATATATACTAAAATATTAGAGTTTTAGTCGTAGTGTCCTAAATATTAATTCCCAGAAACACCACTTGTAATAATTGGCATGTAAGGAAATAGTGATCTTATTATACTTCTTCAATTTATTTCATAATTTTTTAATAAAAAGATAATTTATGATGTACGGGAGAAGTGAAAAAATGATTTTACTTGTGCAATTTACAAGAGAAGTAAAGTGAAAAAATGAGATTTACTTATTATGTAATGAGCTCCATCTTAATCTACATCAAATAAAGTGATATGTGGTGTTTTAATATTGTTGTTTATTAGACTCTTAGTTTATGCAGAATTTATTTAAAATTAATATCATTTGTTTAAAAAAAAAATCTGCATAAATTAAGTGTCAAACAAACAATAATGTTAAATATCAATCATAATATTTACATAAAGTAAAATAGTTGATGGTATTTAGTAATCATACGTAATTTTTCTCTTAAACAAGGCTAAATTAATAATATTATTTTATTAACAATATTTTTAACTATTTAACCAAAAAAAATAAGAAAACTAAAATAATAAATAGTAAACAAAATATTGCAGAAAATTGAGAAATAACTACATTAAAATTAAACAAATTTTATTATTTTTATGTTATGTGTAAATAACTTTAAAACCACAAATAAATAGAAAGGAATAGTTAAGTGAAAATGTGAGTTTTAGTTATTTTTTTATAATTTAGAAAATAAATAAAATAAAAGCAATTGAAATAAAACATGCAATATTGTTTCTGGTACTTCTCTTAAGTACTGTTAACAATTGGGCTTCTAATAAAAAAAACAAATTCGGCCTAAGGCCATGGCCTAAGCTCCCTTGCAGCTGCCACAGCCATGAAAAGAACAATAACAAGAAAATTGGGTTTTGTACCCCAATAAAAGTTATACCCACTTATTTAAAAAATTTATTTTTAAACTATACAGTAAAAACTAAAACAAATTCGAATACTTGATTTTACTCTATATTCTGAAATTTCTAAAAAAAAAGTATTTTTTTTCTTTGAAACTCTCTTATCGGAAATTTTATGAACAAAATTTTCAGTAATTATTTTTTCAATACTAGAGATTTTATTTTTTAAATTTCCAGGAGTTAGTCGCAACTGGAAATTTCAAATTTTCGATTGAAGCTCCCAGAAATTTCAGTCGTTCCTGAAATTTCCAGTATAGGTTTTTTTTTTTTTCATTTTTCATTCAATTTTTTTTAGTGAGGACTAGTGGGGCGAAAAACACTTTGAAACATTATTAAGTTCGATCTCCTACACAATCTAATAGGAGAGCCGTCGTTGAAAAAAGGAGAAAGAAGAACGAAGAGATGCAATAAGAGAAGGATTGTTATATTTAACTTGAGTTTGAGCAAGAGGAGCAACAAAATCTTGCGTTTGATGACCAAGAAGATCATGAGCACCACCAGAAAAACATCCATTAGCATTAGCAGCTTGAACAACCTCTATTTTATGGAGTTCCTTTTGATCTTTCCGTCCTTACGGATAATGAACACCACATTAATGTTAGAGTGTGGAGTGGACAAATTATTAAATAATTTATTTTATTACATAATATAATATAGCATAATATTTATAGTTTAATATATTTATAGTATAGTTTATTACAAGGTTGATTTTATGAACTCAATTTGTTTGAAATAGTTGACTTATTGATTTGCTAGTTTTAGGAACTTATTAGAGTTTAATTTGATTTACTGAAAATGATCAAATGATAAAATGTATTAATTGAGAAAGGCAAGAAAAACTGAAGAAGAAAAAAAAATAGTTTTAAAAGAATTATTTCAATAGTGAAATTTCTTAGTATATATATAGTAAACTAACTAATTGTATAATTTATTGTGTTTTATTTTAATTATATAAGATATATGTGCCTTGAAAGCTGTTTCAATTGACAAAAAACAAGATAAATTCATTGATATCATATGTATTACCTACTCAGATAGATCAATGGATTACTACATCTGGGATACGTCCTGTGCCACGATGTAGTTTGTACACGATTGACAGTAATCTCATATATGCTTTTGCTGAAAGATGTCACGCAGAGACTAACTCATTTCATATGTCATTTGGTGAAATGATTATTACTCTTGACAATATTAGAGGTCTTTTGGGCATACCATGCTATGTAAAGTTTTTCAAACCTCCTACTAGTGTGAATGAAGATTTGGCCATTGTTGTTGCCGTTGAGTTATTGATAGTTGACCAGGTTGAAGTTGTGAATGAAACTAGGGTCAATAGAGGTGCTTCATATAGTTTTGAATGGTTGAAAGTTGTATTCTTTAATAAACTTCATGAAGGAAGATTTGACTGTGCAGCAAGGGCATACCTACATCATTTTGTAGGGTGTACCATACTAGCTAACAAAAGTTTTACCTTTGTATCTGCAAAATATTTGTTCCTTTATCAAAACCTTGATACTTGTGTTAAATGGGATGGGGACCAGCTGCTCTTATTGTTTTATATGACTATCTTAGATATGGTACCATGCCTTCAACGAAATAGATTTGAGGATATTTATCTCTATTTCAGGTACTATTATATTATTTTTTATACTTATTATATTGTTATTTGATAAGATGCTTATTTAATTAGTTGTACTTTATAATTATTTACATACATGGATTTATAAACATTTCCTTGACATTTGTAACCAGGGTATGAGTGATCATATATCTTCAATGCCACATATGTTTCGATGGACTCCTAAACAAACATCTGGGATGTTGCATACTACATAGCGAAATTGGATGCTTTGGGATCTACTGATACTATTTGGACGCCACGACAGAATTTCAATGTGTGTCGATGTTTACATAGTACATTCGTTGGTGTTCCACGATGGTATCGTATTTACCAGAGAGCTGTCTACGAAAATTTGAGTATACTCAGCATATCCCTCCTACATCACCGATGCTCATTGTATGTGATGTTGATGTTGAATGGAGTATGTACAGGAACTCTGTACGATCCCTTCGTACTAGATTGCATCCAACTGCATATACACGTGAGTCTGCTGAGAAATACATTCAGTGGTACTATATGATACATTCAGTTACTTTTATTTGACTTATATTTTCCACCTCTATCACAATTGAGAATTAATTTTGACTTTCTTCCTTTCTTTTTGGTCTTTATGTCAGATCGAATAATGATAACAGCTACTCTATTTTGTCAGTCAACCTCTCTTGTCCATGATATGACACCTTCTCATGACTCAAAAATTTGATTAGTTGTGAATGTTTCATTCAAACCTATACATAATGGTGTTTTTTCTATCTCTACTTAAAAAAAAGTTAAAAACATCCAGAAAAAAGAAAATTACGTTGATTAAAATATTGAATTTTTCAGTAGAATAAAATTAACTACCGGACATTTCAAGGCACAAATTTTTGATAGAGTAAAGTAACTACCGGAACTTTTGTACCTTGAAATTTTTGGTATACAAATTATATTACCAGAAATTGTTAAAATGCAATTTCAATAGTGTTAATTTGTGTACTAGATTTTTGAGGAAAAAGATTTAGTTACTGTAAATTTTGGTGAGAGGTAAGATTTTGGAGTAATTTTTTTACTTTTGATTGAATGAAAATAAAAGAAAAAAATTAATTTTTTTTTATATTTTAGGGGGTATAAGTCGAATTGAAGATACAAAATCCAATTTTCAAATAACAAATCTTCCAACCTTTAATTACTTCTTTGGGAAAAAAAATTGATCCTTGACACATTTATAAGAGAAAATAACTACTGCAAATATTATGTGTATTTTTTTTCATATAAATAAATAAAATAAAATTACTAATTTACTCTTAATTATAATTGTTATCTTCTTGCAATATTAAGAAATTAATTTAAAGGACTTTTTGAAATAATAAAATTAAATGTGTCAGCAAGAGTTGACATTTGCTAATATTTAAATTCAAAAAATATAAATATTTTTTTGCTTAGAATTGAATTCAAAAAATTTAAAAGTTTTTTGTATGTAATTAAGTTTAGAGGATTATCGATTTTTTTTTATATTTTGACTAACTTGATTTCAGTGTTTAAAAATTAAATTTTTGGATGTATCAATTGTTATTTTGAAAATTATTTTCTTTTACGTTATTTGAATTACAAAAACAACATTCTAATTTTAATTTTTTTCAAAATTCTTCTGTATTTTGAGAGTGTAACACTGTTTTATACTATTGTCAAAAGAAAAACTATCATTTTCTATGTTATATAACTAATTTTAAAATAATCATATATGATATGACAAAACAAGAAAAGATCATTGGATGTCAATAAAATTCTCTTTTACTTTGACAACGTATTTCTTTTAAATTCATATTAAAAAAACCAAAAAGTAAAATAGATCAAATGAATAACATTTATAAAACCCAGACAAAAATCTAGACTCAAGATCCAACGTCAAACAGGCCAGCCTTTTTTTTTTTGGTCAATCCAGCCCAACCTTATGAGATAGCCCTAGAAAGGAGAAAATTTCACCCCTATCCAAAATTAAAAAGTTTTACCTCATACTCCTACAATTATATCTATACAATTAGAAAGTTTTAAAATGCCAAAATTACATTTCATTTTTTTTTACTATTTTATCAAATTAAAATTTACTTTTTTTTTAACTTCTACCGGAAAACTTTTTTGAAGTTTTCCGGTAGTTACCGAAAAACTTGGGAGGAAGTTTTCCGAAAAATACGCTAAATTTAACACTACCGGAAAATTTGCCATGAAGTTTTCCAGTAGTTTTTTTTTTCAATTTTTTTTTAAAAAAACACAACTACCGGAAAACTTCATGGGCAAGTTTTCCGGTAGTTTTGTTTTTTAAAAAAAATTTGAAAAAAAAAAACTACCGGAAAACTTTATGGCAAGTTTTCCGGTAGTGTTAAATTTAGTGTCTTTTCCGGAAAACTTCCTCCCAAGTTTTCTGGTAGTGTTAAATGTTTACGTCTTTTCCAGAAAACTTTTTTCAAGTTTTCCAGTAGAAGGTAAAAAAAAAGTAAATTTTAATTTGATAAAATAGTAAAAAAAAAATGAAGGGTAATTTTGACATTTTAAAATTTTTGTGGGAGTATAGGTATATTTGTAAGGGTATAGGGTAAAACTTTCCCAAAATTATACTTCTTCCCTGCAAACCCGAAAAAATTCTCCTACCGTTACAAAAAACTTGGATAAAGATTGCTGGAACAATATACTTTAATAGTTATTTGAATATTCTAAAAGATTTCATGTAAAGTTGGCGAATTATTATTATTTTTTTGTTTCTAAAAAAATGGAAAAATGGATAGTTTTAATAAAATGTGGAGTAGGAATATAATTGCGGAGGATAAAAATTGGTCATTTTATTTTTTTCATGTGTTATGACATTCTCCATTTTGTCTCTCATTTTTTCCTCTCAATTACTATGACTTTGAAGTGTTTTTGAAGTGTGTAGAAAAATATTTAAACCTACCAAATGTAACTTATATTTATATTTCTAAAACTAAAGTAACAAAAGAAACAGAATAAAAAATGAAAAATATCGTAATCCATTATTTGTATATAGAATCTTTATGGATCAAAAGAAACAGAATAAAAAAATGAAAAATATCGTAATCCATTTTTTCTCCAAAGGTCTAGTTTTATAGATCTTTCTTAAAAAGGTTTCACAACATCACAATCTTGAATCACACGGATCAAGGTTTCTGGAGCAATATTGCAGCGATGGCAATTATCATCCACGTTCATGCATTGGAGACAACGTCCATATTCGTAAGGAGTTTACCATGAGTCTTTCTAAAGAGTAGTGCACATTCTAATTAGTCATTTCCAATTCCAAACTCCAAACTTCCTTGAAGAAGCTAGTGTTATTTTTAATTTGGTGATTTTTAGAAAGAACTATATGAAGGTGCAAACACGAGGAGGATTGAATTGTGTTTGACTTAACTTGAAACTTTTCCTGTTTTAATACTTTCAAAACAAAACTTGATGTATAATTAAAACAGAGTTAGCAGCAGATAAAAATAAAAATAAAAACACACATATTTTATACTGGTTCACCGTTAACGAGGCTACGTCCAGTCCCTTCGCCTTGAAGGATTTCACTAATTCAATCTTGAATTACAACCTTGCTACTGACCCTCCAAGTCAGTCTTCTCAAATAGTCTAACAATCCTAGACTTCTTTGAGGAAAAACAACTCATGTTCTTCAGCCAATATGACACCCCAGATTGTAGAAGAAATCACAACACTATGAATCTAATTGTCAAGTAACCTGCTACCTCTACTGACTCCCACAGCTTGTAGACTCTACTTCAACAACTTAGATTTGACACAGTGGAACGAAAACAACAAGAGTACTTGCTTTAAAAACTGAGACTCAACAATTGACTTATATGAAAATTTAAGAGTATTTGCTTTTGAAGTGTATGACCCTTTTGTGATTTTCGATTATGAGTATTCTGCCTTGAGCCTCCTTTTATAGATGCAGATTTGGGTCTCTTCCAAGCTTAATTTCGAACTGAATCTTGTTGGATTCTCTTGCAAAAATAACGTGACCAATTGGGCTTCATATAAATAAAAAAACATATCTTTTTTTAAGCCTTAGATTTCTTTCATAAATTAACTGGCCAATCAAATCCTTTTATTGCTTCCCGCCATAGCTTCTGACTTCCATGCTACTCCACTTTAATTTATAACAAATCTTTAATAATACTTTGATAAAAATAACATAAGATCTTCACCTTTAATCCCCATGATTAAATCTGCACCCTTGGATCTTCATGCGATATTCCACAACTGGACCAGCCGAATTGATATGCTGTGATCCTCTGATTTCGGCCATTCCTGGACCACTTCCTAACCCTCTGATCTTCTGATTTCGGCCTTCCCTAGACGCGCACCTAATATGCTAAAATCCTCTGAATTCGGCCTTTGCTGGACTGCACAGTCTGTCCCTCTGATTTCGGCCACCACTGGGCCATGGTCTGATTTTCTGATCTGGACCATCACTGGACCAAATAATTATTTCTGAACCATTGATCTGGAAGTTTTTACTCTGATCTGGACAGATTCTGGACTTTGTTCTGGAACAAACTGAAATTAACTTGAACAAAAAATATTTCAGTCTGGACATTTTACCTTTAATTTAGGACCAGGTCTGGGTTGATTCTGGAACTCATTTCTTTTGTTATGGACTTAGTTCCATGCCCTGAATCATGCCATCTTATGGTATGGGCAAAATCTGGATTGATCCTCTTGTTCTGGACTCATAAACATACCTTCTGGTCAAGTCTGGAACAAGTCTGGACTGTGTAATTTTTCACTGCCAGGCCATCTTCTGGTCATAATAACTTCTGGAATAAAATTGATATTTGATTCCTGTTTGTCTGGAACAACTCTCCTTATGGCAGGCTTTCCAATGGTATGATCCATGTTTCATTCTTATTTTTATTCCTTCTGATCTGGGCCATCAAAGATATCTTCTGGTCATTCCAGAATTCATTTTTCTGGAATCCTTTGATCACTGCTTCTGATTCCTTCAGTTTCTGGGGCATTTAACTTAATAATTCAAAGTACAAAATAAGTTTACATAGAGTATATTTGTAAGCGTCAAAATCCTAAGTACTTAGAACCAACTTGCTTCCAACACTATATAGGTCGTCTTGATGCTAAACAGTCCCTGTTAGAGGCCAGTATCCAATAAGAAAAATCAGCATATACCGAGATTAGTATATATCAGCAAAGACTGCGAGAACTGAATTTTCTTTATTTTTGTTAAAAGCTAGAAAGACTTTGATGGCAGTAAAATCTACAAAATATTAAGGTTTGGGAATAAAACAATCCCATGGATAACGAGAGCAAAAACATCTATAAAAATACCTCATTCTTTTGTAGCGGTTAAATCTTCTGCCTTTTACTCTAGAAACTTTCTTCAAAATCCATGAATAGCTCATTTTTCCAATTTTTTACTTGTCAATTCACTTATGTCAATTTATAACACTTCAACAATTGTGTTATGATTTAACGGTTGTCCAGTATATCGATAAGAATTTTCTTTCTCTAAAGTAAAAGATCTTAAAAGAGGGTCGCATTACTGGTCTAATGCAGTGAGAGCCCCTATTTGCACATTTACTGCTAAAAGGTTTAAGACCTTTCCATATTTATTAAAGAAACAATCACATTTGATGGTTTTCATTTGGTTACCAATGTCCCTTAAACTTTTCAAATCAGGTTGCATAAACTTTAAAAGTAATATTTTTCTTTTTTTAGATCCCATTTTTCACATAATTCATCACGTGACTAAGGTACTTACAATACCCCCAACAAACTTGAAAATTGGATGCAAGATACCATTGTGTTTTAATTTTCACTTAGAGGAAATTATAAAAAAAATGAAGATATTGCCATGAGGTGTGAATGCACTATGTTGAAAATGTTCTAAATGAATGTAATGTACGGAGTATTCTTTTGGGGGCCTATATGGATATTCTTATGGTGAAAGGATCTATAAACTTTTCTATTTAGTGACACTCTCAACGGGTGGCTTTATTGTTCTAAATTTGGTTCCTAGAGCCAATGATCCTATTTTGGAATATTGCCAGTAACAATATGTAAATTACTTGGAGTGACAATACCTTTAAAAGGGATCAAACTCTAGATGATATTTTCCTGCGAACCAAGAAGGATGTACATCCGGAAGACTAACACTAGGCAATCTTTAACTAACCTTATGCTTTACTCAAACTCGAGTATAAAGTCATATTTGTAAATGTGTGCAAAAGTTACATTGTAATGTGTGAAGAGAAGTCTAATCTAAAAAATGCTACTAAACAATAAACACATATATACAAAATAATAAATTATCTTCTAACATAAATTTAAGTAAAAGCATAATATAAAATATTAGGAATATAACTATTTACCATAAATTCATATAATCATTTAGCACAATTATTTATATTAGGCATGACTTTCGGAAAAAATTTCCAGTGGAGTCGCTTGTTGTCGCAGTTTAAAATTTTGAGAGTTAGTTCGAATGTAATGAAGTTGATACTGTAGTTCATTTTAAAATAGGGAAAATATTGGGAAACTTAAAAAAAAACAGAAAAATTGTATTTGAAACCAAATTTTGCATTTGAGTGTCGATTATGCGTATTACTTATAATTAATTTAATTAATTGTGTAAAATTAAGGTTAACTTATATAAATTTATTTCTTCTTTTTAAAATGCAAATGTAATTCTTTTTTTTTTTTTTTTAATAATCAAGAGATAAAAGTGTACTTAAAATATAGGGAAAATAATAAATTTTTATTATTATGCTTGACAAGAGTGCGATCTTGCTTTACGTATCTCTCGGTGCGATAGAGAAATCAAAGTTATATAGTTCATTGGTAGAAAATGCATATGTGTTGATTATTTTGAAAGAGAGTTTGTATTGTTTGCTAATAATAAAAAAAATTGTTTTGATTAAAGAAAATGAGTTTGTTTAATTTGAATAATTATTTTAAAATACGAATTTTAAAACTATCAAGTTGTACAACCCGTATCTAAAAAATTCAAGGATAAAAAAGATATCTTGTACAACTCGTGTCTAAACAATTCAAGGATTATAAAAAGACATCTCATCTAGTTAATCCGTTTCAGAGTATTTTTATTATTTCCGGTTATAAAAAATGAATTTTAAAACCACTAAGTTATACAATTTGTGTCTTAACAACTAAAAGATTAAAAAGATGTCACATCTAATTAATCATATTTAAAAGTTGATTTCAAATTAAATAATTTATAAAAATGAGTTTTAGAACTATTAAGTTGTACAATTTGTATAGAGAAGAGAGAAAAAGAAAGAAAAGAAAGGATGAAGAAAAGGAAGGATGGACAAGAAAGGAAATGAGAGGAAGACGAAGAGGCAGATGACATGAAATAGTGAAGAGGAATTGCAGTGCGGATGCTAGCCTGCGGCAGCTGCGATGGCCGATCGTCTTTGCGAAGGAGGCGACAACCTAGGCCTCATCTTCCTCTTTTTTGGTTTGTTTTGCTTATTGTTTGTTTCCCTTTTGTTTCCTCTTAATTTTTCTATGATATTTTCATTCTTATTCATTTGTTTTGTATTTATAATTGCTAATGTTGAAGATTGAAGGAGAAAAAAATATTAAGCATGACAACACAAGGTTTAAAGACCATGAGTATGAGAAAAAACAATAAGCATGACAAACAATTTAAGAGATTTAGAATACCAATAGTTCAAATATACTTGTATTTTGTTTTTTCTTCTTTGTTTACTATATTGTTTCTCTTCTACTTCTCATACTTTCTATTTTTTTTATCTTCAATCAACACAATAAAAAAAAACCCTTCAAACCTATGGCTTAATAAATGCACTTCTTATTTTATTTCTTAAATTTTGGTAGCCAACACAAAATTAAAATGTTAAATATCCAAACAAAATTGCATGCTACATAAAAAAAAAAAAAATCAAAGTTAAAATAACTACAATAGTTTTTCATATTAAATGGTTTGTTAAGCCTAATTAATCGTCTACCTAAGTACAGATTCACGGTGCAAGTGGGCCCGGGCCTTTCCCTCCACCCCAATTTTTATATATAATTGTTATTATATATATATATATTATAATTTACTAAAAGAATTATATATATCAATAATTTATTACATATTACTTATATAATACCAGTACTTAAGATGTATTTGGTGTCTAATATTTAAATTTGTAATTAATTTAATTCTTTTCATTTTTTTAATTTATTATTGATTTATGTATATCAGATATTACATCACAAAAAATATACTGAAATACCTCTAAATATTATTGAGAATTATGAAAATCAAAGTATAAAATGAATACAAACTGAACATTATATATAATCAGATATTAAGGTAGAAATAAACTAATTGAAACACAGTAATATCAATCTTACTAAGCATAATCATAACTGAACTAAAACAGAATAAATTAGTGTCTAATATCAAAGTCATATTTTTGTTAATATTTTACCATAATATATATATCATCATTTTTATAAAATTTAGTTTATTTAACTTATCAAATGTAATATATGTAAACTATTTTCCACTATCTATACATATACAACTTAGATTATATTAATATGTTATATTTATTTTACGATAAAATTTTATGTAATATTTATTAATAAATATTTTCAGTGTTCTCCATCTAATTGATATCTGATCCAATCCACCTCTTGCATTTTATTCCAACTATTAAACTTTATACAACAGTGTCATATGTCAGCAAAAGAACTGAATCGGATCTTTTATTGTGTATGTGTACTGGTAATTGGGTCCAGTCTTAGCAAGTTCAGTGCAGGGCACCATGTTAGCAGTGATACAAAATACAGAACCTTTTTTATATTTACCAAAACTTTATACTGTGTTTTTAAACTTTATGATATGGGCCTCTATACTTAGCAGCAACGTGGTAGATATATCGTGTTTTTTTTCTTTTCTTTTTTTAAAAATTAATTAATTGGACATTTAAATAATTATAAACAAATTTAGGGGAATTTCAAAATGATTGTTAGTAACACACGAGTCTAGTGTAATTTCACTAATTTTTCATTCAAGAAGGTTGTTTATTTATAGGCTTAGAGATAGCAATAACATGTTTGTTTCAAACTTGGTGCATGAACAAATTGTTAGATTTAATTATTATTAACTATTAATTAATTGAGTAGACCACGGTAGGTTTAGTTATTTAATATTTATATCATTAGACAGTTAACTATGGCAAAAAAACCTAAACTATAAAGAGTGTAATTTACTCTCATATTTTTCTTCAGCTATTCTTTATCTCTTGTGTACAATTTTTTATCTCCTTGTTAATATTATAACAAAAATCTATAATGATTTTGTTAAATCCAAAAAGAAAAAAAGAAATAAGATCATATTTATTTTATCAAAACATTTTGTATTTTTATTTTGTAAAATATATGTTTATTTTAGCTTTATGTGAGAAACTCTTAAAATGAATCATTGTTATGGAGAAAAGATTAAATACTAATTAATAAATATTTATTTATAGAAATAATAAAAAAAATTAATATTTTTCTATTTATTAAAATATAGACAATTGCTAGCTTTAAAGTTTATTAATTAAATCTTTATTAAGTAAAATCAATAAATATTTTTCTAAAAATTTACAAAATAAAGTTTATTGAATCCCTCCAAATGTATAAAAAGGGTAAATCTAAAGTCACCTTTTGCATCCCACTAGTCCATTACAATATGTCAAAGGGGACTAGTTCTGTTTGGGCAATCATTTCATAAGATGGTGCACATAATCAATCTATGCATGGAAGGGATACGAGATCTATACTCTCTTTGTAAGTAAATAGAAGTCTCTGTTAAAAGATTTATGTGTTATAAAATATAAACTCATATACAAATTATTTAAGTGTATTTATTATTCTTTTTCTATGTATATCTTTATTAATATTACTAATTTATTTTAGAATGTAGTTAATATTTAATACATTTATATAGACAATTTAGTAATAATTACACATAAAATATAAATATTAATTATATTAATAATTTGTTTTAGTAGTATACTCCCTTCGATATTATTTATAAACAAAAGTGAGTCGACAAAAATTGATATATTTAGTTCAAATTTTGAATCACATAGGTTAACTTTTATTGATTCATTTTTACTTATAAGTAAAGTAAGAGGGAGTATACAAAACACCTCTTAAGTGTTTATAAGAAGGGTGATTCTAACTAACATGTGTTCATAAGGTACATATAAAAGATTTTACAAATACTCCCTCCATCTTACAATAAATGTTACTTTAGCAAAAAAATTGTCTTAAAACGAATATCATTTACAATTTTTTATGCATTTTTAATTATATTTTTTCTATAATACCCTTCAATGATTATTACATACACAACTTTTAAAATATTATTATATTTTGCATTGATAATAGTGAAAAACTGATCAATAGTTAAGATGGGCAATTTGCTAAAATAACTTTTCTCTTTCTTCTAATTGTTATATTTTTTAATATTTTTACAAAAATCTTAAATAACATTCATTGTGAGACGTAGAAAACAGTAATTATATATTGAAAAAATAGAATATACAATTGTCGAAAACGAAAAATGTAGAAGATGCAAAATTTCTACAAACAATAGACTAACAAGTGCCTAAAGGCTGATGTTAGCATTTCCCTATAAGAAAAGAGAGAGTATAAAACTGTATTCCAATGTTACTTTAACAACGAAAAAAATGTCTTAAAATAAATGTCATTTTTAATTTTTAAATTAACTTTAATTATTTTTTTATATATATTACTCTTCAATAATTATTACATGCAAAAAATACAAAATATTATTGTACTTTAAATTAATAATGGTAAAAAAAACTATCAATAATTAAAATGAATAATTTAATAAAATAAATTTTTTTTAATTATTATATTTTTTAATATATATAAAAAAAAACGACACTCATTTTCAAATGGAGGGAATATAAACTGCGAAGACTCCAAAAAGATTTTGGAGGTTAAGTCACCAATTATTTATGAAAAAGTTAGCTGTGAACACAAAAGCTGTATGGGAATTCAACAAACATGACCCGGCATTTTCTTTTTCTATCTCCATTAAATTTACATATCATGCATGGGAAAACACAAAGTAAGCTTCAGGGGTCCAACCAACTTTATGCTTTTCAAAAGGTCAAAAAGATCCAATTTCCGAAAAGCAATTCATTTTGAGATAGCATTCACGTATGCTCTTTAATCACAACACTACAAAAATTTTACAAAGTGTGAAACTAAGATGATGGTGAATTTTTTTTCCTATAGAAAAAATTTGGTATATACTTAAACACTATTCTACTCCTTGATAGAGATAAATAAAGAGACTGATGTAATATATTGGTGATGTGATAAAAAAATAAATAAAGAAAAATTAAAGTGTTGAATGTGTGTATAAAAATTATAAATCTTTAAATAAAAAAGTTATTTTTCTTTAATATGAATACTCAATAAATCTACACCCAGAAAAAACTAACGTAGACAGATATTATTCAGTAAAAAAAAATATTTTACCACCAAGTATGCGTTCGTACTAGTACAAATTTGTTTTCTCTAGAATAAATATTGTAAAATTAAAAAAAATCAAGTATCATTGTTTCAACAAATTAATACATTACTACTACGATGTAGTAACTATAATATCCTATTTTGATAAAGTAATCCAAAGTATAGTTTATGTGATTAATTGTCATGAATTGTCAATGTAAAAAAATTTACATTGTCACATCAACCTTTTATGAACATGATTTTAAAAAGAATTATAGTGAAAGTCAAACATCTTTAATAATCATTATAAAAATTCGTAACACTGACAATATATATGAATTAAATCTTTAG
Source organism: Cicer cuneatum (assembly GCA_037974295.1). NCBI lineage: Eukaryota > Viridiplantae > Streptophyta > Magnoliopsida > Fabales > Fabaceae > Cicer > Cicer cuneatum. The sequence continues at coordinate 66,952,079 of JBBPBO010001985.1, read as the reverse complement.
TCTATATACTAAATATATAAGGGCCTAGATTATCATAATATCAAGTTTTTGTGTGGTTTTTTCATCTTATAATTTTATCATTTGTTTTGACTTCAAATCTGCATCACCAAGGTATTGTTCGCTTTGGATCTCGTACGAATCCACAATTATCTTTTTTGATAAGGCATCTTGGTGGTTGAGGAGTGTGGATGTCCTTTAGCCCCCATAGGCGAGGCTAATAGAAAAAGGGAATGTAAACTTTTGTGGCAAAGACAATGGCTTCGTTCCAACAACAGTGATAATATTCCGACCTCAAGTCTATCAGTTGTATATCAATATTAAATAAGTTTATATGTGGTGATAAATTTTTTATATTTGAAGGGAATATCAGATGATTAAGTCATTATTTCAACAAATTTATAATTTGTTATGATGTAATTATAATGTCTAGTTAATATCAATGCTTACCAAATACTCACTTTATACTTCTAAATTGAGTTATATACCAACTTTTACATGGTTATGTTTTTTTTCTTATTAAGTCCCAGAAACTAATTATGTTTTTTTTTTCCTATTATGTATTTAAATTTGCATGGAGTATTGTTACCAAAAACAATTGTATGGACTATCAATCAGGCGCATTATATGGTTTACAAAGTAATTCTTCCGTCTCAAAGTGAGTCATTTTTAAAATAAATGACATTTTTCAATATGCAATGTTACATTAATTAATTATATTTAATTGTACTCTTTATTAATATTAAATGTGTAACTTTCAATTCAATATTTTTCATTCCCACTAATAGTAATAGTGAATATATTGATCAGATTATTTTAGTAAAAGTATTATTATCTCTCTTTAATTTATACATTTTTTTTTAATGTGTGAAATAATCAACTGGGTCATTTATTGTAGATCTGGGAGTATGAGTTTGTGTATGGTGTGCCTGTAGACAAACTAGTTAGAGAATGCCTTAAATTTGATTTTAGACATACCTAAGAATTAGTTTTGACATAGTTTAAACCGCCAAAAATATATCCAAACATACCCAAATTGCTACAATAAAGTGGGGGTACCCATGGCAAAAATGAAATGGTTGTGTGGCAAAAATAAAATGGTTGTGTATCAATATAATATATTGCAGATTTGATATTACAGTGGATTTATTGAAATTGTGGTAAGTCACTATAATTTTCAAAAACTACAACCAGTAGCTTTTGAAAATTACAATGATTTATTGCGATTGTGACAAATTCCCTGTTATACCAAATATGATGTATACTCCATCTTAAAATCACAGTGTAGTTTGTGATCAAACTTTAAAACCTTAACTTATTGATGAAGCCATAACTTTTTGAAGAATTATTACTTTAAAGAGTTTACTTTTAGATACATGACTTGCGTTGATATTTGTAAAGTATACATTTGCGTGCAAGTATGAACATGTAATATTTTTCGACTATGGTGATGATAAAGAAAAGCAATGATGAGATGAGCACTGTGTAATTGTGTCATTCGTGTTCCCCTAGCTAGCTTTTGCTACCATTCTGAATCAGATTTTTCATTGACGTTGTTGTCTCTTCCAAATACCTCTCCTTATGAAGAAAATAAGGCAAATATTAAAAGGTTAAGTTAAAGGAGCTTTAGAATAATTCCTTTTCTAAATTAATCATTGATCCCATAAATGTATACTACTAAGCACCATTGAATAAAAATAAAAATTATAAACTACCTTTGCAATGATGCCTTCTTGGACATGGCTTAGTTGCTCACACATTTCACCTACAAAACTTTTGTGTGTAGGTGTGTGTAGTGGGGGTGAAAATAGCAAAATTATTGCCTTAATTCATGAACATCCTCTACCTTACCTTGAAGAACATTGCTTGGTTAATCATTGATGAAGAAGGACCCTTTAATTTCTTTTTCAAAAGCTTAATCAACATTCATAATTAAACACAAACAAAGATGCATATGATACTTTGAATGTGAAGGAAAATATGAAAGTCATGCATAAGGATGTGTATTAATTAATAAACAAACAACATATGGTTCTCCATCACACACAAACAAAATAAATTAAACCATACATTAAAAATTTTATTGTATGCTATATATTATGTATCATTAGTCCCAGATCTAACTATTTTTAATTACAAAATTGGTATAATAGATTACAGAGAAAAACAGAGAAAAGTATAGATCTGAGTGGCATTATTGAACTCAAAGAAGCTAGAAATCTAAATCTAAATCTAAATGTATGTCATCTATATGATAACAAACAAATCTATCAAATTACAATCTCTTAAATTATGCATGTAACAAACCATACAAATTGTTAAATATTCAAGAGATCTAAATTGTTTATTACTTGAAATCAAAAAACATTAAGCCAATAAGAAAATGGAGGAAGTACAAAATTACAAATGATCTTGACTATACTTTAATTGGTCCTTTTTAAATTTAATAAAATTAGAAATTAAAGTTTGATTTGACCACACACTTGACAAGTGGTGAAAAGACAAGTAATCAAAATATCTCACACACTTGCTTCTTCATCTAAAACTCAAGATCAGGATAACATAGATGAATCATAAAGATTATATGAAAAAAATTACAGTATTTGCCATGAAATGAAACCCTAAAGATAGAGAGAGAAAGAGAAAGGGATAAAATGAAAAGGGGTGAGAGAAAGGAGTTGAAAAAAAGGGGGAATGTTGATCTAAGTTCAAAAGGTAGCTAGATCTGAAAGAAAAAAAAAACATGGCAGAAACAAACAGATCCGAGAAAAAAAAAACATAGTAATTGGTAGAAGATCTAGCTGTAATGATGAACAAGAAGAAAAAAGTGTTACATCTGACAACAAAAACAACATCATAACATGATCAGAGAAAGAAAATCGAAAAGGAAGTAATGATGAAAACCTTTTGTGAAAAAAAATTGGTCAAAATGCTTCATCATTACACCAATCTGCAAACTATACAATCTTTTAATTCAACGACCAAAAAACCAAAACCCATTATTCAGATCTACCTATATTTCAGAAAAAAACAAAACTTTCATCCATCCAAAAAATTATATTTTTAGAGAGAGATGATGAACCAAACCTATAAATGAAAGTATCAGTCCTTGAGGATGAATATTGGAAGCATATAATTGGGGGGAATGAAGCCTGGTCCGAGAATATTATACTTCTATATAGATCAAGAAGAAGAAGAATCCTCGAGCCAGACAACATTCCCCTCAAAAAACAAAGCTTCCTTAGTGATCTTTTTTTTTTTCTTCATAGAGAGAGAGATTTTTTTTACGTGGTCACACTTACACAACAAAACACAAACTTTGTGGTCTCTATAATAATCCCCCACAAGTTTCGGCTACCTTTAAGGGGGTTTGGGAGAGAAAGAGAGAGAGAGAGAGAAATGAGTGGTGGTGGTGAATGAGAATGAGATATGAGAGAAAGAGGGGTTATAAGAAGAGTAAAAATAATAAAGGAAAAATAAGGAAAAGGGAAAATCGAAAAAAGACAAGATTTTTGGGCAGAGTAGACCCTACCAGCTGGGTTCCTCACTTCCAGAAATGACCACGACCCCATGCACCCAACTCCTATCCAACCCAACCCCTTTTTTTAACCTCCCTCCTCTCTCTGGACTGCATTTTCCATCTATCTATTTACCCAATCCAATTTTCATATCGATTTCTATTTAATTTTAGTTTTTTTTTTATTATAAAATAATAATTAATATTTATAATATTTTCAGGTGTTTTTGATCAAGGTAGTAAATTTAAACTCTCCCACTCTCTCTTTCATTGTTTGTAAATTGTGAAATTCATAATAGATAGTCGGTCGATCTAGATCATATCATCTAAAAATATAGATTTTAATTTTTAATTAAAAATATATCAATTTGAATTTGGACCATATATTTTTTAGTTTTAGAAAGTAGGATAAATAATACCATAATTTAATCCTAATTTTATAGTAGTAATTCAAAATATGAAATTTGGATGAGCACCGTCCAATCTCGATAAAGTAATGATCATTAAATGTGGAGAAATCCCTTGTACCATGGATCCGGGTCATGTTAACGTTGGTGGTGAAGTAATTTGATATACACCGTTGGATTTGAAATATTGGGTGTGTGATGTTGTGTCTTCGTACAACCATTGACTGTACCTATTACTGTTGTTGGTAATGCCCACAAATTTCATAAAACGGAGACCGACCATTTGATTTTTGTTGGATTGAGTATGATGGTGTCATCCAAATGGGGATCTATGTGCAGACTCACCTCACATAGATCATAGCTTAACATTCAATGTTTGAAATTGAAAATAATGAGCCTGAGAGAGAGGTAAAGAAAGACATTTATTGTCAACCATAGGATTATATTAAGATTCTTTAGGATTCTTTATTAGGATTCTTTATTAGAAATTGAAAACAAGGTATTTCCTCGATCTCATATTAGGATTCTTTAATTATAAAATTATAAATACCACATTTTTTAAAAAAGTAATTAGGGGATATATTGTGACAACAAAAAATATAAATTGCTAAAACAAATTTATTAATACTCCTCCTTGACGAAATATAAAAAAAAGTTATATTTAAAAAATTAATATCTAATCGAAAGTTAATATTATATATATAAATTTTGAGATACTATTTTTGTTTATATTTTATTTTGAATGAAATAATTTATTCATCTAATAAACAACAAAGGAAAGTATGTAGAAAATTAGTCGCGGATAAAGATTCTTTACATTTGAGTTTTTTCTATTTATAAAAAAAATATCAAGGGAGAGAGAATGCAATTTCTAACTTTAGAAAATCCTAACTTTTGCTTAAATGTTGAAAATGCAATTTCTAACATTAGAAAATCCAAATTCATTAATAAACTTACAAATAATTTAGATATAATTTGTAGATTTATACAAATATTTATATTTCTATAAATATAAATATCAATATTTTTTACCTTTACATTTATTTTTTAAAAAAATTATCTTTATATTTTTTAAATGTTTTTTAGCATTTTTATAAACATAAATAATTTTTTATTATTTTAATTATTTCAGAAATTAAAGAACGTGTTTTAAGTTATTTAAAAATTAGAAACGGTAACCTGGGCTGTCTGTACAAATTTTATTTATGTTCCCGTCATTAAAAAATTGTTACATCATCAAAATTTGGATTCAAATTAAAGGTTGAGTAAAATGTTTGAATTTTAAAAAATTAGGAGACCAAAATTGAAATATAAAAGATAGATAAATCAAAATTACAGTTTCATCATATTAAAGGATAAAAAATACATTTAAAACTTTTTAAAAAAATTATCATGTAAAACGGTCGTAATTTCAACTTTTAATCAAAGGAGACATTGATACTCATAATCACCTAAACAAATTTATTGAAATCAAATGCAATGATGGCTTCAATGGAGAGTAGATCAAATCCAAATCTAAAGAAGATGGAACGACCATTGAATTTATAATTAGATACACGTTATCAGACCACTCTAGTGATGGCTTTGGTGGGAGTATTTTATCACTGGTTCATTGTTAGTGATAGTGTTGTGGTGTCTCATATATGGCAGAAGTTAAAGAAGAATAGATAATCATTGAAAAGTAGAGTTGGCGAAATAGAAAAATAGAAATGACAAATAACAAAACTTGGAAATCAAAGCCACCACAAAACCCTAGTGTTGGGGGAGAGAAAAAAAATGGGCCACTGTAAATGTGTTAAAACATTACAAATGCATTTTTTTTTTATAAATGTATTCTTATTTTGCAATTTTTAAAATATTTATGTTGAAAAAATCACTTTTTAGATTTTTAAAAGGTTGAATACACTACTTTTAAGATAATATTTTCTTATTAAGTATTCCAATGGTTTATTTGTTATGCAATTAGTGATTTATTAATTTATTTTACACATATTAAAAAAATATATAAATAAAAATTATGAATAATCATTTTAATAAAGTACCCTTATTAGTTATTGATTTGTTCATCACTGCATTTGTACTCAAATATAACTATAAAAAAATAGTTGCAAATGTTTAATTAATTTCACACTATTTAATCTCAAATATAACTATAAAAAAATAGTTGCAAATGTTTAATTAATTTCACACTATTTAATGCTATTATTAAATAATAAAAACATAAATAATCAAATTATTATTAGTTTTCATTAACTTTACACTACTTTAAATATATTCGCAAATGTTTAAAATTAGGAGTGTTGACATAAATACTCAAAAACCTGCAAACCAATAAAAAAAATTGAAAACAACACAAAATCCAATACTTTTGAATATTTTTTTATGTCCTTTTGTAAAATTTGCACGGTTTAGATTGAATTTTAAATTCATTTTTCAAAACGGAACCAAACAACAATCATAAATTTTAATAGATTTTTATTTTTTATTCATATGATATATTGTATTTATATATTATTTGTTGATTTTTAATTTTTTCATGGTAATAGTTTATAGTTTCATTTAATCTATTTTGTTGCTATTTCTTGTGTTTCAAATATAGTTGATCATTCTTATTCCGTAATGTTAAATTTAAGTATATTATATGTGACATTTTGCATTAAATCTACTATTTTTATGTACTTTTATAATATTAATATTTTTGTACAATTGCAATAGGGATATCCAAAAATCAATCAAAAAAACCGCTTTAAATCAGATCAGTTTTTTTTTTAAAAAAACTTATCATCCAAAGTAACTACTAAACCACATATAATTTTATTTTTGGATCAATTGAGTTTTTGCCCCAAAAACAATTCAAACTGCACCGCAAACACCCTTATTTAAAACCTCACTAACTATCTATGAAGCGAATATCAACACATACATAGACACGGCACAAATATCATTTTTATCCAACCGATAGAATAGCACTTGAGTTTTATCCAAACCCGTTGATACGCATTGTCATCCAAACTAACTAATATATAAATACACATTGTATTTATATATTACTTGTTGGTTTTTAATTTTTTCATGATAACAAAAACAATTCATACTGCACCGCAAACACCCTTATTTAAAACCTCACTAACTATTCATGAAGCGAATATCAACACATATATAGACAGGACACAAATATCATTTTTATCCAACCGATAGAGTAACACTTGAGTTCTATCTAAACCCATTGATACGCATTGTCATCCTTAGTCAATATATAGTAATATAGATCATAAATACAAAGGCAAGATATTGTTAATTATTGGAATATTACAAGTAGTATTAATTAAAAAATATAATTGAAAAAATAATTAATATTACATTAAATAATTATTCATTTTGAGACAAATATTATTACAAATAAGACATTCAATGTGAAAAGGATAGAGTAATATGAGACATATAAAAAAGGCTGAATTAGATATTGACAATAGTCTCCAAAGTATCATTTTAGTAGTTAGATCTTGACACCGCAGCCTCAAAGGAAATGCTTCGAATTATGTATGAAATGGTCATTAGTGTCATTATCATTAATAGTAATTTCTCCTTCCCCCAATGTTTTTTTTTTAAAGATAATGACAATAATTTTCTTAAAATTTATTTTTTATTGTACTTATTTATATACATTGTATTTCTTAATTCATATACAAAAATTATAAACAATTTAATTATACTCCCTCTGATCTCAAATGTAAGAGAAAATAGGACAAAAAAAGAAGATGCATTTAGTCCAAATTTGAATTAAATACATCAACTTTTATTGATCAAAGTTTCTCTTATACTCAAAACCTTAGGGAGTAATTTAGATTAATGGTGAGAATATTCTCTTCAGCCATTCAATAATTTTTTCATCAACTTTTGAGAGTTCCATTGGATTGTGAGAAGCAATATTCGTAAAAGATTTAAAGAAATTTCAACTCCCTCGTATCATTAATAGTCTTCAAGTTTAATTCAAATTTATTTTTCATATAAATAGTTTTATAATGTTAATTAGGGGTGTACATAGGTTGGGTTGGGTTTGATCGTTTTTTGCCAAATTCAATACTCGTGGGTTCATTTGAATTCTGAGAAACAATAGTTTTATACCATTAATTTTCAGAAATTTTTAAAACAAAAATGAAGTAATTTAAAAAAAATTAATTGTAAAAAAATTAAAAAGTAAAAAAAATTTTAAAAAAATTTGATATTTTAAAAAATTATTAAATTTAAATTCTACATTACGATATTTTTCTACATCATCGTCAACACATCATTTAAATGAGTGTCATATCGCAAAATTCCAACACAAATTAAAAAAGAGATTAAATGTCAACAATTTTGAAAGTTGAAGGGTCAAAATTGCAAGGGAAAAATAAAGGAACCAAAATTGCGACTTAAGTAAAATCTAGAAACCAAAAATGTATTTTAACTTATAATATATAGTGTGCTCGTGTGTGTTTTGTTGCTATTAAGCTCTTTAAAAAAATACATCACCAAAATACTTCGTTTGTCCCTAAATATAATCACTCATTTGACAAAAAATGAACCTAAATATAAGTCCAAATTTCAAATTACTAAATACATTAATACCGCTAATTATATTAGAGTATAGAAATTCAAAATTAAATATGTACAAATTATCAATGCGCTAGGTTAGCAACATAGCTTAATAAAGCCGCTCCCTTCAACGCTTTTGTAAATTTGGTTTTTTTCTTTTTTTTACATCATCCATTAAAGATGGGTAATTTCGATCCACTTTTTAGCTCCAAATCATTCACTTACATCGTTTGTCTTCTTCATTTCTTTATTTAAATTAGTGATTCTCGAATAGTTTTGATTTTTTATGGCATTTTTTCGTGAGTTCGTCGGCGGTGTACGACGGTATTTTATTCATTGTCTTAGTGCATCGTTTTTTTAATTTCTGTAATATTTGTGGTTTAAATTGACAGAAATTACTTTGATCCACTGCATAATAAGTGAATGATTTGGTGGTCAACGATTTAAATTTGAATACTTGAGTATTTCGATAACTTTAATTATACCAAACATTTGTAGATTATTATATGTTATTTAAATATTACAAATTTTATTTTTTATAACTTTATATTTGTGTTGTAGTTGATATACATTTTCAATTTTAATGAATAAATATATTTTTATTGCTAAAAAAAATATAAATAATATTTTCGATACATCTATACATAAAATAATTTCATTTACTATACTATCAATATTTTTTAATAAAAGTAAAATATTAAAAAAAAAAATGTGTTTATATATAGACAGTTAGCAAGTACAAGACACTCATAATGTTGCGATAATTGACCACCCTCAATTGATTTATTTATTTATTGAATTACTACCACCCTCTATTTAAACATGCATTGATTAACCGATATTGAGTATACAATAATTGCGGGTGCATACAATAAAATAAAACCCCACAAATGAAGGTAGACATAATGATGATTTAAATTATTAAGTGGAAAAAGGAATCAAAAGTTAAAAGAGGAGTAACAAGTGAGTCAGAGGAGTGGTTGAGTTATGGGATGCCCGATGATAGGAAACCCTATTAATTATTCACAGGAGCTGTTATTCTTGACGTCTTATGCTTTTAGACTATTTTATTTTTGGGTCAAGATTAATTTATATTTAAAAAATACTAAAAATAAATGGGATAATTGCATTGGTAATAAAGGAGGAGTGTTACAGTACTATGTAGCACCTTGAAGAGCGTGAAACTTTTAAGAAGACGAGAAATTCGAGGGGACTTTACCGACAGATGGGGGGATGAAAGGTCCATTCCTCTACGGTTTTTCATTTACCTTTTTACATCACTCACCACATTACTCATTCCTTCCGTCAACATCTTTCTCTCTATTTTTCTTCTTCTCCATTTATATACTTTAAACCTCTATTTTCACCTGTTTTTATTCTATTTTATGTTTTTAAAACTTCGTGTTCCTCATGCTTAAATCTCCTCGTTTTTGTCCAAGATCCACATTCAAATTTTTAGTATTTTTCTTAAAAAATTGCATCCAAGTAATATTATTTTGTTAAAAATACATGTTTAATTTTTTAAAAAATTAAACTCAATTTTTACTTAAATTTTTTAAGTTTATTTTTTTTATTTAATCTTTTAAGTTATGATCTAATTGAAATATGGCAACAAGTTAATTGTGCAATTTATTTTGCATGTGATAGAACTTAATGACAATGTTTTTAAGATTATACGTGTGTTTAAATTGTTGTAGAGAAAATAAAAAATATAATTATTTATTAAATTTGATGAATATTTTCTAAATGATTAATATAAAAGAGATATTGTTCTATCAATTGTTAGAGTTTCAAATGATCAGAAAGTTTCAATTGAATCAATTATTGTCAAAATTGAGATAAAGAACTAATGATACAAACATAATATAACTTAAATGACCAAATCAAAATAAAATAAATTTAAATAACATAAGCGGAAATTAAGTTAAACTTAAAAGACCACAAGTGTACTTTTACCTATTTTTTAATAAAATCTAAAATAATTGCACCTATATTTTTCCATTTACACTGCAATTTACAACACTTTTTTTACAATAATTTACAATATTGATCTTTGGAGTGATGCTGTAGCGGAGGATTGAATTTGACATAGTTCAGCAAACTCCAATTAGACAGATTTGTAACTCAAATATTAATCAAGGATAGTGACAAAGGTGATCTCTATCATACCCAAAATTTTATCGAAGTTATCTCATAGTCAGAAAAGAAAAGGAAAATCTAAAGCATACATGTATTTATAATACTCATTATAGAGCTGGTTCTCACAACACTATCATTTAGTGTAGCTTTATTTTTTTCTTGTGCTTTTTTCACTTTCTTTTATCTGATACTATGATCACCTAGGTTCTTATTTTTCTTTCTATTTTTAATCTACTTTTAGTTTTAGAACAAAAAATTATTCCAAAAACACCTCTTATTAATGTTTTAATTTGTTTTTTTTTAATGCACCGTCGGATGTAAATTTGATGTGACAATTATTGTACTAAAAAATATAATAGGACATGCGCAATGGTGCACTATAAAAAAAATTGAGATTTCAGAGGACCACAAGCGAGTGAAATGACACAAAATGATGTTGAGTTGGTGCAAGCATTCTAAGATGGGGATGTCGTGGCGTTTGAGATGCCGGTTGAATAGGTTGTTGAGGAGGAAAATAGATTTGCATACATGACTAATTTAAATTTGGTCGATAATCAGATAGCATATGTTGTTGATATAGGGTCTAGATAAATTTTTGCTTGTATATAAGAAAAACAATTTTAAGATGAATTTATTGGTTGACTTACTTTTATACTTTTATTTAAGATATTTGTCATTTTAATTTTATTAGTGGTTATTTAATGTCTCGCAATTTTTAATAAAAATATATATATAAAAATAATAAAAAAATTAAAACAATTAATAAGTATAGTGATTTTGATGTTGTTTTTTTGTTATTTTCTCTTCTAAATAGGACAACGGTAGTAGTAAGTTGGTTGTTGATAATGAGGAGGAGACGAATGCTTCTAACCTAACATGTGGCAATGAATAGAACAAGAATTGACTACCTTTGCTCCCCTTCAATTCCCTACATTTCTCTGTATCTCCTATGCCTTTTCCTATCTTTCTTTCTCTCTCTCAATGGGTAGTCGTTAGGTTAAGATGATGTGGAGGTGACATATGCTATTGGTATAACAAAATTGGACATGGAAATTGCCTTTTTTTTTTTTAAATAAAAAAAAAACAAAAGATAATATTAAGACTAAAATGGTAAGCACAAGATGTGCTTAGACAAATAAATAAAGTTGAGGATAAAACATCAAAAGGTTGTTGAAACCAAATAAAGATCATAGTGAAAATCTTCTTTATGCTTCAACCAACACAACCAAAATGCTTTATTCTTCTCCTTCACACTATCTAGGTGTAACTCTAGTGGTAATTGCTTTTACTATAGTAGAAATTTAAATGTGTACTATCTCTCATTTGAAATTATTAATTACTAACTCAATCTTTTATGAAATAATCTTAATTAATTTAAAGGAAAAGTTAACGACCAGATATTTGAATTTGATGGAATGGGCTAGATTCTGGTGAAATCAAATTCAAATTCTTCAAAAAAAAAATTTATATAAAGTATTTCTATAATGCATTAACTTGACTTCAAATCTCCACTAAAAGAAGTATTCAAACAGGATATTTCTACGGTGCATTGTCTAATTTAACTAATTTTGTGAAGTTAATTACTTCAACCAATTATAAGAGAGACATGCCATGTCAATTTTAGTTGGTGGCCTACAATAACAATTGTATAAATGAAATTTTTTAATTATTGCACATCAATCGTACTTTTGAAATTTTTTTTACAATTCTTTTAACGTAATTTATTCTATTATTTTTAATTTAATTTACAATTTTCAATAATATCACACTAATTAAATTTTTTAAGGCTAATTGAAATATATACAATTTCAATTTTTTTTAAGGTTAAAAAATATAATGTAGTATATATATATACATATATTAAAATTATATAATTTAAATATTTATTTAATTATATATTATATTTTAATTTTTAGTTGAAGTAAAAAATTACATTGTTGAATTATCGAAACTAGAATTTTAGAGTCATAGTTTGTTTAGTTAGTTAAGATTTATCTGTTAAATCATCGAAATTAAAATTTATAAGTCATAACTAGTCTAATTAGATTAAATTGAACCTTTGAATTATCAAAAATTAAAAAATTTAAATCATGTTTAGTCTAAATACCTAAGATTGAACAGTTGGATCGTTAAAATTTAAATTTCTATGTCGTAATAAATCTAATTAATTAATACTTAACTGTTGAATCATTGAAATATAAATTTTAAGCCATAGTCATTCTCATTATTGAAGATTGAATTGTAAATTAAATTCAATATGATTTAGAAATATTAATTTTAATGATATAAAAGTTCGATTTAGGGGTGTACAAATGACAGGTTAGGTCGGGTTTGATGTGTACCTTACCCGATTCCAACATTTGATCGGGCCAAATTTTAGAGACTAACCTATCCCTTAACCCGATGAGTTGCGAGTTCATTATGGACAAGACGAAATAAAAGCGAGATCGAGTTGGTCCTAAGACGAGATGCTAAATAATAATCCTTAAACTTTTTTTAGAAAAAAAATTAAATATAAAGAAACTCATAATAAGTTATGGTTACCATTTGTCAATTTAATAAAGAGTAGTAACTCGTAATATTGTTTTACAAACTATAAATTACAAAGTTAGTAATCCGATTGATAATTTTATAGAAAGAGTAAATCAATAATAACTTAAAATAATAACAAAAAATAATCATTAATTTATCCTTAAAGTAATTTGGGACAGAACAAGTAACCTGAACCCTGTCTTTTTTCTACCCTGTCCTTACTTTTTTTGGCACCGGGTCAAACTCATCTCATTGCTTACGGGTCAAGACGGGTTTACAGAACAGATCGAGTCTTGTACACCCCTAGTTCAATCTTAACAAATTAGATCGACTATAACTTTTAAATTTAAATTTCGCAATCAAATGATTGAATCTTAACTAAATAGACCGAATATGGCTTAGAAATTATATTTTTTTTATGATCATATCGTTCTATCTTAACTAATTAGACTATTACAACTTATAAATTTAAATTTTGACAATCTAACGATTCAATCTAAACTAAATAGACTAATATAACTTAGAAAAATATAATTTCAATTATCAAACGGTTCAGTCCTAACAAATTAGACTAAATATGACTTAGAAATTTTAATTTTGATGATGCGATAGTTCAATCTTAACTAATTAGAATGACTATGACTTACAAACTTAAATTTTGACGATTCAACTATAAAATCTTAACTAATTAATCAAATTATGACTTTGAGTAGTTATAATTTTGATGATCCTACGACTTAAACTTAACCAATTAGATAAACTATAATTTTAAAATTATTATTTCGATGATTTAATGTGTCAATTTTAACTAATTTAATAAATTATAATTCTAAAATTTTAATTTTGATGATATTTTGTACTTTTAACTAATAATTACTATATAATATATAAATGAATAAACATTTAAATTATTATATGCCTTAAAAAATTGAAGTCATATATTATTCTAAAATAATGTTATTAAATAAGTGTAACTTGATTATTTTTCAAATTATTATATACCTTAAAAAATTAAACTCAAACAGTATATATTTTATTTGCTCGGAGATCTATACACAATAATCTATACACAATAATCTAACTTGATCTCATTAAATAAAGGGACGATTAATAATTAATTATATATTTAACTTGACAAAAAAAAAAGTCTATTTACTTACTTCACCATATAATTTATCTTTTTTTTATTCTCAAAATAGCCAAATTTAATACTCTATGTGTGAACTTGTCCAATAAAGGAGAGTTAGGTGTTGCAATCACTCTTGTTTGTTGATTCATATGCAAAGTCAACACAATGTCCTTTTCCAAGTCAAGTGGTTCATAAAAGTTCTGGGACGTTTGCTTTGTAGCCTGGTCGGCTAATTTACGTGACTTTGGTTTCCTTTTTGCTTTATTATGTTTTTTGAACTTTTTCACAAAACAATTCCATGGTTGAAATATGGAAAAATCAGGTCTACCTGGATTAATCAGTGAGTCGATCTAAAAAGTCTAAGAACAAGTGTTTCCACATGGTACCCTTTTGAAAGAAAACATTGTTAATCTAGCTATTTATTTAATTAGTTTTTGTTTGATTTAGTGATGATAAAATTTGTCTATAAATAAATTAAGTTTCTAAAATTGATTTTAATTGTAACTAAATTAAGATGAATGATATATGTTTGAATACATATAAATAATAATTAGTTGAATAGTAATTATGAGGCAAAAAATTTAATTATAGAAATAAAACTCAAAATCCTAATTTTAAATTAAAATTAATTAATAAAACAAAATTAATTTTATTTGGAAATAATCAATTTTTTTAAAATTAATTATGAATCTCTAAAGTCAATTTTATTTCCTCCAAAAATAAAATCAAACTTGCACTTGTTGTATATATTTATTTTCACGGTGAAATTTGACAAAATCACCGAATTCGTGTTTCTTTCTTTTTGTAGAAAGATATTTCTAATTTTCTCTTTTTTTTTTTGTTACACTAGATATTTTTTATCATAAAAATTGATTTTGCTTGCATATTTGAAATTACTCCTAATTATTAATTTTGATTCATTCGCAAGTACACCACGTGCTTCGTAGGCTAATTGACAATGATGCTGGTCATCATACTGGGAAAAGCCACTTGTGAAGTCAAGGGGCAGCCAGTCTTTTAACTAAGGTCAATGCAAATCATATGTGAATGATTTCCTATTAAAAAATCTCTAGATGACTCACTGTTATTGGTCAAATTTTAATGAATATTTTTCTATTACTTAATGATAGCTTATCGAAGAAGGAAAAATAAAAGCAGGGTAATTATGGTTTGGGTCGGGTTTAAATATATTTCATTTTCTTTACATATAGAGATTTTTTATTTTATTTTCCATAAAAAAATTTGAATTTTATTAAAAACGAATTAGTTACGATAGACGGTTGGAATCTTTTTATCTAATGGCATTATAATCTTAAATGAAAACACAATTTCTAATTTTATTAGAAAATCAAAAAAGATAACTAAAAATAATTCTACAGAGGCTAAAAGTAGTAATATTATTATTGCAAATGTCACAATTGACTAATGATAATCACAAGCTTCCCCGGGATTGAAAGTAGAGATAGCTATATTTGCAAGGAAAAGTGTTAGCATTACACTTTTTAAAATATAGATTTTGACACATTCTTTTCTATTTATTGAAATTCACACGGATCTCACTCAATTGTGTGAATATCATTTAAATTTATCGGTGTAACACTTTAAATTTTATAATAAATTATTTTATTAACGAAATATAATTTTAAATAATTAATTTGGTGTTAAAATTATTTTAGAATATATGTTGATTAATTTTGAGATTAATTTTTTTATATGTGGGCTTTCTATGACATACTAATCTTGTTCATATTTGACTAAATGAGTAATATAAATAATAAATGTTACATTTTATATTTAATTATTTCTAAATATATCTTATTTTAATTATTTATTTTACAAATAATTGTCTTGAGATATTAGTAATATTGATATTGATTTTCTTTATTTTTATATAGTTGCTATGCTACTATGATTTTATACACATTTATTGTGATTTAGAGGAGCGGCAGCCGTACATTGAGAGAAAAGGAAGAAATTGATACCGATCATTGATAAATGTCCCAAAAAACTTCATCCGTTTTCATCCAAATTTCAGTATGTTTTTTCACTCATTTAGTTAGTCAATTAAACACAATTTCTCATATTTTTAACGACCTCAATTTCTCTCTAAAATACTCGACATCTCCGTTTATAAAATTCCTTATTTTCCACCATTTTTCTTCACCGTAAGTCCGATTTGAGTGAAACCAACGCCAAAACGACTGTGAGAATAGTGGCTATATTATCCACTGATTATTTTCTGATTTGGGGTAAGTTTATTTGACTCAATTTCGAAATTTATCTTTTTAGAGTGTGTTATATCATTTATTTTTTACATTTATCCATAAACTATCGAGTTAGATCAATTGAAAGACAAGAAGTCAAAGAACAAAGGCTTTTTGCTTGCGGACTTGTATTCGCGTGTTAAAGCATTGAAATAAGGTAAGGGGTGAGAAAACGTTTGAATTCATGACTATAATATATTGTGACATGAAACGGAATTTTCCAACGATTCATCTGGGGCTCGCTACGTACGACATTAGTTCTTTGACTGATAAATTAATTAATGTGAAAGTATGGAAATTGTAAGATTAAAATGTGGAATAGAAATATTTATAAGGTGTTGATTAATTTAATTTTGTTAAATATGTGATATTTGATATTATTGGGATATTGGGTGTCGAATGAATTTTATGTATATGCTTGGTTTGACGAATTTATGTAATGTGATGATAAAATATGGATGTATTGCGATAAGTTTATGTGATGACGATGATCTATGATTAATAATAGTGATGTTATAAATTTGTGATAACTTTATGTGGTGATGTATGACTGATGATAGTGATGCTATAAATCTGTGATGAGTTTATGTGATGATGTATGATTAATTATAGTGATGTTATAAATTTATGATGAGAATATTGAAGTAACTCCATAGTTGATGAAATAGTGGTGATTCCAATTTGTGTTTGAGATGACGGTTTTAATGGAGTATAATAGGCCAACGAAGGGAGAAAATAGATATTGAAAATTTTTTATGTAGAGATTATTTTTTCATCATATAGGTAGGGTCTGACAAGCCTAGTAATTTCGGGGAAGTACGACATAATGAGCCTAATCGTGGAGGTATGTCGTTAAGCTTTAAGCTAAGATTATTAGACCTTGGAGGTATTCGGGTGGAAAATTTCTAGGCGACTTGGAGGTAGCACTCCAAATGTCGGAAGCTACCATGTGTCTCAGGTTGAGTTGAGAGGATTTATGAGGACAAAGCCAATTTGAATTGTCTGTCCACTCGGGTGGTGGCATAATATCAAGTCTCCTAAGTACTTCATAGTTAGAGTAGTACGACATTGCGAAGTAGAGTCTAAGCTCATGCATAGCATTGCATTTTCTAGTGATTGTTTTGTTGTGATTAATATGTATCGTGTGCGATAACAATTTCTCTTAGATGATTTGATATTATAGTGAAATATACTGATTTTCGTTGAATGATTTTGACTTTATAATGTGATGTTTTTTCTTGAAGAATGTTTGTGTAACAATACGGTTTATTTATGATTAATTGCGTGTTCTTCTTAGTTATATTATTCTATCAACATAATTTCAAAGCTCAACTCCTTCGTTGTTTGTGTTTGACTGACTTGGCCATGCGTTTGCGAAATCGCAAATATTACAAGTTAATGAGTCTTGAAGTTCAAGTTTGAGAGAAAAACCGCTATAATAGGTGGTACCAGGAATTAAGAGTTTTAATTTATATTTTACTTATTTAATTACCAACGAATTTTATATGAAAACCTTAGTACTAATATGTTTTTGGAATTAAATTAAGAAATTATAGTTAAATCAAGTTCATTGAGATGAAACTGTTTTAATTGAGGAATAAAGTTTGATTGTTCCATGTGTAATTCGAGAAACGTGATATCCTAAATTAGTTACATAAGAAACAGATTTTCTTTATCCGATGCGATATATGTTATTTTAGGATGTCACAATTGAAACCCATATAAATTTTAATCAAGAAAATAGAATGTGTTGTTAACATTATTCATTTGCAAAATTTACAATGTGATGCATGTAAGATTTAAAATCAGATTATTCGCAAGACTTTTAATAATGTTTTAAAAAAATATAGTAAATGTCGACTATAAAATTACATAGTTAAGAATTTTTAATTTATATAAAATTTTGTGTACTAGATCACTAATGTAATATCAATAAAAAATATATTATAAAAAAGATCGACTAACCAATAATTATTTTAATCAAAATTTAAACTACGATTATTTCAAACAATTTGTTTTTAGTTGAAACTCATTAATCACTTGAGTTCAATCACTTAGTTAATATTTATTAATTTATTTAGCATAAGAACTCGATCTTTCTTCGTTATTAATTGTATATTTAGTTTACAATTTTTTCTCTCGCAACGTACTGTTTTATAAAGAATGGACAATGTTTGTGTATTTACTATTTAGGTGAGGGGGAGATGCTAGACTATACTTTTTATTTTTTATAAAGAAAATATCCACTTGCAATAATATGGACAAAATAGGAAATTATGAAATTCAGATATATGGGTATAGCAACTAGGCAACCGGAATCCAACATAGTCTAATTTGTTGTAACCTTAAATCCAAAGTAGTTAGTGAAATCACCTAAGGCATCTCTACTTTTAACAAAGTAAGCTATGAAAAAGTTTTATTAGTACCCCGCACCTTAACCACCCCCACCACCCCTAACAGACAACAAGCAAAAAATCAAAGGATCCATTCACATACACTTATCAAAAGTACTATAATAACTAGTAAATGTCAAAACCAAGGCAATTAACATAAAACTAATTAAAATATATTAAACTTAGAATTCTAAAAAAAAGTAAGTGGGGTATCTATGGCTAATTTACATACAATTTGTCAAGGATAATCTAGAATTTACGCCAAATAAATTTTTATAAATTAAGTCAATGTGAATTTAACTTGATCATGTTCATTTTTTTTATATATACAATTGGGCAGATAAAACCCTAAAAGTATCACTATAGACAAGGAAATCTCGAACTATATTGGCATACTATAATATAATAATCATTAGCTTAAAAAGTATATATTAACAAGTAGAAAGTAAGAATAAAAAAAAGTTTAGAAAGAGTAGGCCGAAAATAAAAAAAAAACAAAAAAAAAACTAAAATTAGGGAGACTAGCATAGATGGATCCAGAAATTCAATAGATTGGAGGACGATTTTTTTTTTTAAATTTATTTTAATAATAAATAATTATCAAAATTGCATATTCTAAAAGTTCAAATTTATAAAGGAAAAATATTCAATTATGAATCTTTAAATCCAAAAGAAAATTTATAAAATAAAATATTAACAAAACCAAATATATAATCAAAAACACCAATCAGTATTTTTTTTAATTTTGATATTAATAAATAAACAACCGTTATTAACATTATGTTTTTAACACTTGCATTATTATAACGACCAATGCTACTTTATTTCCCCGATTAGAACTTCCATTTATTTGTATTGTGTGAAAATTGAAATGACTTTCACTTTTTCATATTTTTATTTCTTTCCCAAAAAACAATAAAATAAATATTTTAGACAAAAAAAAAAACAAAAGAAATTAGTACATAACGTCTCAACCAACGCATGGGCCATCTTTTTAGTCTATTACCTTATTTTAGTTCCTCAGTTACATGCTTAAATTTATTGGGTTTTGATTTTCCAAAGATGAAAACATTAACTAATTAGAACTTGGTGCAATACTTTGGACGTTTCTTCCTCTTAATATATATACTAGTAGAAAAAAATCTAACCAAATGAATCTAGAGATAAATAAGATCCTAATATAAACGTAATCAAAATATTTGACACTTTGAAAGACAGGCGTATCAACATCATGATTATATAAGGGTAAATTGTGTAAGAGGGTGTCAAGTTCAAGAATAAGATTCATTCAAATACTTTTTTTGCTTTGAAGTTCTATTGCTTTCTTCTTTCTTTGGAAATTTGAATTAATTTCGCAATAAAATGTCTAGAGGTTGGTGTTGATGATTTGAACAAATAATTGTGGTTTTGCAAATGGGCGAGCCATCATCCCAACCATTAATGGCCACTCTAGTTTCTTAGATTTTGTCTAAAACCTTATTTCTTTTTTTGATTTGTTAACAAATGCAAGCCTTTTGAAATTGATTGGGGCATTTTGGATATACATATCATGCATTTTTTGTGCTAAAACTTTGAAAAATTTATTGATAGAACTAAGAGAAATTGTGTTTCTAATGTTCTTGAGTTACGTTCGATTGAAGTCTTCAACTTAAATTACTTTAAAGAAAAGGGTTAAAGTGACACATGTGAAGAAAATCGAAGAACAAGTGAGGTAACTACAAGAAAGGTCTTCATCATTACTATGTTTGTGATAGTTTGAAAAGACCACAAAGCTTGGAATTGTGAAAATAAGAGAGAGGTGAGAATGAAAAATACTATGATAAATATGATAATATTGTATGGTTTTGTATAACGTGTGTTAGGTTTTACAATTGTCAGATTGATTTTGTCATTGAATTAATTTTAGTTAAAAGTAAATTGAACGTAAATTGATTTATATTTAAATATATTAACATAAAAGTTATTTATATCAAATAACGTTGTTTGAATATTTTAAACTTATATCAAATATTGCTCAACATAGAACCAAACAACATCATCTAACAATTAAAACTACTTGCAACCGAAAATTATATTGATCTAGAGCGAAATTTTGATGAGGTTTGAAACTAATTAGCATTGATGGAGTACAACGGAATATGGTTGAATAGTTTTCGATGAGAGTGTACCTACAAACAATCTGATGCCTAAATTAGTAAAAGTTGAAAGAAATGAGAGGTAATTTACCTAAAAATAAAATATATACCTTACACCTAAAGTGCGCGACCTTTTATATAAAAAACTCTTTAATGAGAGGTCTCCTGAGTCTGTTCAATTGTTGCGAGAATCTCAACTATGTACTCAAACACCTATGTGACGCTGATCAAACGACATAATTTCATCATAGAGGTGTGTTATGGTATAATACAAGTGTATGAAGTTATCATACGGTCAAAATTAATCGATGCAAAAATGAACCAAAGTCTATTTAAATTTTTACTGGAATGTACTCAAAATCACATATTATATTAAATAATAAAAATAACAGTAAGCCAATCAAAATGAATAGTTAAGAAGATACGATGTAGAATTGGAATTTTTTGTTTGGTTGCATTAGAATTAACCTATTCCCATGTTTTATTACCCATAACGGGAGATGTTGGCCGTAACAAGTGCTGCCACGCTATTTCTTCCACAACACATACATGTCTCTCTCTCTTTCTCTCTCATCTTTGTGTGGTATGGTACATTGGTACACATCATAATGTGACAAACGGAGAGGACGATACTTGCTCCACATTTCAACGATTTTTACAGCCTTGAAGAATGTGTTGTGTATCAGATTCAGATTCACGATAGTGAAAGTGGGAAAGAAACAACACGTAAATGTCAAATCTCCAACACAGCCTGTCCACTTTTTTTTGAATTTTTATATTGCATGTTCGATTAATATATGACCCCCGTTTCAAAAAATATGACCAAGACCATGTCATTGTTATAATTAATAATTGCAAACAATTTTTTTTTCTTTAGTGACAACCCACTTTTATTTACTACTTATTTATTTTTAACAAAGTTTATTTATTCATTTATATTTTTACCTTTCCCAATTAAAATTAGTATTTGACTCTATTTTTGGTTTCAAAACCCACCTCGGAATACATTCATTCTCATCCACATGCTCTGTTTTTTAGTTCACGTGCTTTGTAGGGTTTGTGTGTGTGTTTCTTTTTTAATTATTGATATAATTTTTTTAAAATTAAATAATAAAAATGATCTGACTTATATATCAGTCAATATAAAAAAATTTTAAATTATTATTCAATAATAACAATTGAATAATTAAAATATTTGATTTTAATATAATAAACTTTCAAAATCATTTATAAAGATGATTGTGATACAAGGTAGTGAGTGTAATGAACATGAAAAGCAAGACTTTTATCATACACCTTGTATCAAATTGTTCAAAAGACCTCAAATTTGTGCTATTTTTTTTTTTTTTACAAATTATTGATTTCTTCACTCTAATGCTTTAAAGGGTAGACAAATATTAATTAAATAAGTATTTTGTCTTTATAAATATATTAATTTTTGTTGAAGTCTTTACAAAACTTTCTTTTAAATTTTCGTTCCTTAAATATTTTTGTTACTAACTTTAGTCACTATTCTTAACTACAGTCAATATGGCAAGTTCCAAATAACTTTTTATTTTCGATGTGCTATTGTTACAGCCTTAAAAATAGTATTAGTTCAATATATAGTCTATTTTATTAGAAATAAAATGCACATTGAAAATTCTGTTTTTTTAAAGTCGCAAAAAACCTATACTACTTTACTGTGGTTAGTTGATCGTTGAAATTTTTCAGTTAATTAATCACTTTTAAACACAAACAATTGATGAAGGAGATTAAATAATTATTATTTTTTAATTTGTATGAAATATTAAAATACGACAAGACAAAAGAAATAATAAAAAAAAATTATTTGTAATTTTCTTTTTTTGGGCTTAGTTCCTCCTTTTATATATATATAAATAAAAGAAATAGAGGGATTCGAGTCCATCCATTCTCATTCCATAACAAACGTCAATCTAAAATTCTACCACAAAATTCCCATAGATAAAACGTACAAAAAATTTACTTTTTTTTTTTATAAAGACCCTAAATTTTACTTTAAACACTCATTTTATCCATTATAAAAAAAAAGAAATTGCAACCGAAAAACTTCATGGCATACAAATTTCCAACACACAATTAAAAGATCGATTGTACTGGAAAATTGAATTTAATACTTCTAAAGCACATTTAAAATTGTGTGGTAGAAATTTTTTTAAATTTTTTGTTTAAAATGTCAAGTGAAATTTATAATTTTAAAGGATCTGTAACGGTAGAGATATAATTGTCGGACTATGGATAAAATTTTCTCTATCACTCAAAAGCCCGATCCAATTCAAAAGTAGTTAAGTGACTATTATTTGAAAAAAAATCATTTATACTCCCTCTCTTAAACCTCCTCTCCGCAAAGTGTATCAAATCTTTTTAATCATTAACAACTTTTAAATATTTTTTTCTGAATAAAAAACTTTTAAATATTTATACTTAATTAATCTAGTACCAGATATGTTAAATTTTTATTTTCCTTAAACAAAATTCTCTAATAATTCAAAAATTGACCTTTTCAAAATATATTAGACTTTTAAAACAAAAAGTTTATGAAAACACAAATTTTTGAATCTTTCAAAAATAAAACTATTATACAAAAGTCAAAATTTAAGTTTGTCTGAAAAAAAATATGTAATTTAATCACAATGTAATTGGACATTAATTTTAAAAAACTTATTCTAAATAGTTGATTTTTCTTATATTCCAGGAAATTTAAAAATCATTGTAAAAACAATTTAAAATGTAAAATATCGCTCAATTGTCGCAAATGTTTGCGACAGTTCTAACCGCCTCCAATAGGGTTTTGAAAGCACCTAATTTTTGTTCCAAGAAGGTATTGCAACGGTTACAAACCGCCGCTATGTACTTTTGGTGATAATTTAAACCATCACAAACTTATGTTTTTGATTTTTTTTCATTAAAATAAAAAATATTCATAAATATCATTCATATGACTAAAATACACAAATATAAAATTATAAATAAATCTCATTCATAATATTTAGACTAAATAGCATCCATGGTTCCTTAACTTAATTTCAGGTAACGTTTTAGTCCTTTATCTTCTTTTTTTCCCGATTTGGTCCTTTATTTTAATTTTAAGTGACAATTTAATCGTTTATGTTTTAAAATATTAACAATATTATCCTTTTTTTTTTACAAAAATTCAAAAAATTTATCAAAATTTTCAACCAAAACCCATAAAATTAATTACATTCTTTAATATAATACAAATTTTATCAAATTCGTAACTCAAATATTTAAATAAACTCATATTTTCACTTTTTATTTGATTTTTAAAATTCCATCTAATAAAGAATAAAAATATGAATTTATTTGAATATTTAAATTACGAATTTGATAAAATTTATATTATATTAAATAATGTAATTAATTTTATGGGTTTTAGTTGAAAATTTTGATGAATTTTTTGAATTTTTGTAAAAAAAAAGAATAATATTGTTAACATTTTAAAACATAAAGGATTAAATTGTCACTTAAAATTAAAATAAAGGACCAAATCGAGAAAAAAAAAGATAACGGACTAAAACGTTACCTGAAATTAAGTTAAGGAACCATGAATGCTATTTAGCCTAATATTTAAAAGTAACAACTATACATTAAATTTAATTAAAACAATAAATAAATGATTTTAAATATTCAAAAACCAAAAAATTTGTGGGGTGACCGAACATGCAATACAACATCATCAAACTTAATTCATAAATCATCTATATAATTCCTAATGATGTTGTTCCATAATTAGATCAGTAGCTAGACTCAGAAGAACGTCATCGATCTCTTAGCGATTCTAAGTATGTGTTGCCTAAAAAAAAATGTAAGTATATATATTAAATTGAAGCTCACTTTATCACACATACTCAACACTTTAATATTAACATCAAACTAATTGAACTTAAACAAGATCAAACACTCAAAATCAAAACATGCAAACATCAAACTCAAATTGAAGATTAAAATAGGATTTATGATATAATTACAATATATATATATATATATATATATATATATATATATATATATATATATATATATATATAACTATGATTTAATTACAACAATATAAATAAAACAAAATATTTCAAACTAATGGACATTATTATGATTAAGTAATGTCTAAGAGTACTCAAATTCAACAAAGGCATTGACATTATAATCACATTTTCAGCAAAGTCTTGCAAACATGTCACCAATAAACAAATGATGCATGCATGCATACTCAAATAATAGCTTATCAATATTTTTGATATAAATCATTTAAGTAAATACAAATTGGAAAAGGTAAAACAAAAAACAGAAAGAAGCAAAAAAAAACATACCCAATTTCCCCCAAATTTATTCCCCACATTTCAACATGATTATTGTACTTACAACAACAAAATTTATGGGAGAAGTTTTTTGAGCATTCTATAGTCCTATAAGAGATAACAATATTTCTTGCTTGAAAAAATTGCTGCAATTAAATCAAATTTAAAACATTGTAAGTTGGTGTCTTTTGAAGAAAGCGGTTCACTTATCAAAGGACAAGCATAGATATAAACATAAGTATAAAATTCAAATTCCATGTACAATCTAAAACTAAAGATTTAGTGTTATGAGAAGGGAAAGAAGGTCTAATGTAATCAAATGTTGTTTAGGACCAAGGGTGCACTTGCTAAACAGTAATTCAAACTTGAATTGAATGACTACATGACAATATAGTGTAGGAGAAGATAGTGAGAAGAAAAGCAATTCTTTTGAGACTGAAATATTGGAAGAATCAAAATCGAAACTGAAATTGTCGATAAGGAGCATGGTGGAAGTGTGTTACAAGGAGGAGTCACATGTTTTGTTGATATCCAAACAATCAATGAAATTCATTGTAAAATGGAACTAAATCGTAAAAGCAACAGTCACTAACAAATTAACAATATATAGGTCACGAGTTCAAAAACTTACCAAGTGAAAATGAACAACAACACTCAAATGAGATCCAAAATCAGTGAATCTAACTCCAATGAACAATTCCTAAAATTTAAAACATTGCAAGAAAAAAAATCACAAATGAGATCGAATCAAGATCGAGAGAGGGAGAGAGACGAAAGTATGTAACTTACACTACAGGAAAACAGACGATTTGCGACAGTTAAAAAGCCAATTTGCAGCAGTTGTAACCGTTGCAATATGGTTGTTGAAAGTTAGAGGTGCATCTATCATTGGTGGTTTACGACATACAATACTACCAACCTTTAGAGCAAATTACCTTTTTTTTTTATCAATTTTCACAACTTTACCTTCCACACAAGTTCAACTACCAATTCAAGAAATGGAAAAAAAACACAATAATAGACTCCTATTACCACCTAACAGACCTAGTAAAACCTTATCACTTTATTCTTCTCAATGCCATGAAACTTTAACTCTAGTTATGTTGTATTAATCATCAATGCTTCTCATTAGTAATCCAAATTAGTGTTGTATTAATCAATGATGCTTAACTTTAAGTCTTGCCCTTTTTTAACTTGACAATTACTAATCCTAACTAGATTGATATTCATGATGAGTTAAAAGTTAGAAAGTGAAAATAACACTAAAACATCAAGAGAGAGATAATTCAAAAATGAAAGGCCAAGAAACCTTAAACAATGTGAAATAGAATGTAGCCGAAGGAGAGAACTGAGTTTCATTAAAGGACATATTTACATTATAGGACACATTTACTTTATTATCTAAGAAAATTAAATAGTCATAAAATTTAAACAACTATATGTAACAAATACAAAAGTAGAAATAAAAGGTGCTTGGAGATACCTTTGCATTGGGTTGCTCATTGTAAAGCATAGAGTTGTAAAGCATATCCTTTGCTGTTTTGAAAAACAATTTTGAGAGATAGCAACTGCAAATAGAAATAAGAATACATACCAAGTCTTGACAATTTTCAAAGGGGATAAAATTAATTTCAAGCTTGTGCAAGTATGAAGCACTATCACGAACCAAAGTAATTATCCTTTAGGCAGTCGAGATAACTAAACAACCATTCTTATTTTCAGAACAAGGCTCATATGGAAGGTTTCATATATCATACTAATCCAAAGATACAACTTAGACAATTCAAGAAAAGTACAAGGTGAGAGGATAACTTTCAAAGATAACATTATACCTTGTAACAATATGACATACGAAAACTAAAATTAAATCAGTAACAAGATTCAACTTTTCGTTTTCGTTATCAATTGACGCCTTTACCAAATAAGAAGAAAATTATACATGTTTTTCAATATTACATATTTGCACTTCTTCCAGTCTAGTATAGTAATGTATGCTATAGATTTTAGTTTTGAATTCTATATAATGATTTTAATTTAATATCAACCGACATTAAATTTGATTTAACAGTGTCTTACTCATTATGACATGGAGATTGGAGAAGTTACTAGCCTAATAATCAATATTTTTTACACCCAAGACTCATGTGATTCTCAAGTAATATTAATCTTCAGTGAAGAACCATAAATGTGAAAAGAAAATAATCGTGAAGAAATCAAATAACTTTATTTTCCATTAACACAATAAACTATGAGTCTACGAGGTTGCTTATTAATAAATAAAAACACATTGAGATTGCTATTGAAGCAGAGTTTAGAGCATTAGGTCATACACTTACAAAAAGAAGAAGCAGAGTTTAGAGTATATTTAGCAACATAAAGAACACAAGAAAAACCAAATTGAGATTTCAATTTCATATATTACCATTTCTTCTTTTTCATTAACATCCAAATGCCAAAGGAATTGGCCAAGTCCAAAGAATACAATTCAAACACATTAATTTATATAACTAAAATCAGTGAATCAGGTTTGCTAAAACCTTTGCCACATCTAAACCATGAACATATAAGCTAGATAAGATAAATAATAAGATGAAGGTGAAAGAAGTGGGAGCTAGGTCTTTTATAGCTATGCAAATCTTTAACCATTTAAGCATGGAACAAGTATATATAAGCTTGCAAAAGGTAGATAAAACAAGACAAAAGACTTAATCCAAGCGAGATATATTATGGACTAAGACGATAAAGTCTTGGTCAAGAAAATAAGATATCAAGGAAAGATACAAAACACTGTCTCAACACATTTTTCATTTTGTTTACCCCACTTACATGACTATATGCAACACTATAGCAATCAACAACACACTAAATTTAAAGACACCCTTACATGAGATGGAATCAGGAGAACACTAATGAAATTTCTACTTACCCAACAATGACACAAAACACATGTATCATACAGCAATTGAAGTTGAAGCAAACCAATGGAATAAAAACCAACTCTATCAATGTAACTACACAATAAAACCAGAAGAATGTTCTAAGAAAGCAAACTTTTTTCATAGCAAAATGAACTATCACTTTATTACCAACACACAAAGTTGCAACAATAGTTAAAATGAATAAACTCACATGAAAAACATAAAGAAAATAGTGAAACTTTTGTGAAGTAAAATTTAACCTAAATAAACTCAGAAAAGAGAAGTGATTAATGATCAAACATGTTATTTGAATTGAAGGAAAAATTCATAATAAGTACCTTAAAGAAAACTTGAAGAAGAAAAAAAAAGGAATTGAAAATACACCATAAGAGGGAAGGAGGGAAGGAGAAAGTAGAACACACAATTTCCAAAATAAGCTTCGAGATTATACCTATGAATGAGCGAGAAAAATTCAACCTACGATGGGGATGGAGCGAGAGAGATTCAACACCTAATGGAATTAAAGTTCCTCCGATAAGAAAACAATGTGCAAAATTTAGGGGTTTTGAGATTTAGGGTTCAGATTTGGGGAGATAGGAAAAAGCATATGTATTTTCAAAGAAAAAGTAACTGTTAAATTACAACGGATATTGCTTTTTAAAATTTTAACCAATTAGAATAAGAAATTGTAATTGTAGGTAAGAATAATTAATTTTTTTTATACAAAATTATGTCACGTGTACTATCTTTTACCAATACTATTTAAATATTTATATTGGAGATTTAGATTATAGATCTAGAAGATAGATATATTATTTTTGTTTTTGCGAAAAACATAATTTTATATACCCTTTCTCGAGTAGCATATATTCCATAAAAACTACTTAAACCTCAATTAGTTAAACGGTAACAAAATTGAGTTGAAATGTGAAAGATGATTTCTAATTTATTAATAATAAAAAATTGAATTGAAAAAAAATAGTGAAGGACAACGCAATTCCAATGTGATGGAGAGTCCAAAAGATCTAAAATTGCAAAGCCAAAAATAAATAAAATTGAAATCAATAAAAATAAAATGAAAGCCGAAAGATTTAAAAATTGCAAACTCAAAAGAAGAAAATTATTAGTAATTAGTTCCATATCAATCGCAAAAAGATATACAGAAAGAAGAATTTAAAATTGCAAAAAAATAATGAAACAAAACAATGAAAACCCAGTAGTAAAGTTGCAAGTGGTGATACTTAATAACTTACGTGACAAAATTGGATCGGGAAAAAGTTAACAAAACTGAAATCTAAAAAATATTATGGACATGTAAAAACAAATTTAAGTACATATATAAAGTTTTAATAGGAGAATGAATATGGATGAATTATTTAACAGAAAAATAGACAATGAGAAAAGAGGAAGAAAATGATTTTAACGAACACAGAATCTTTAAAAATTTGTTTCCTCTCATAACCACTTTTTTAAACAAAACATATCTTTACTAATTCTTTTCCTTCTCCTCCATTGAAACCTCTCTCTCTCCTTTTAGTTGAACCAAACAAATCTTTAATTGTCTTTTTTCTAAAACAATCATTCAAATTAATTCTCCTTTAAAACTATATATATATATATATATATATATATAAATGAAGTAAGATGTTTAAATAATAAATAAAAATATCTATTTTCTCTAAAATCTTTTTTTCATCTATTATCTCTAAAATTAAAATATGAAACAAACAATACATTCGTTTTAAATTTTTGGTATATATATATATATATATATATATATATATATATATATATATATATATATATATATATATATATATATATATATATATATTTATTTTGTTTTTTTTAATTGATTTTTTTTAAATAGGGATGGAGAAAACACCAATTCACTACTAATCAAATTTTTGAGTCACGGGAAGCAGTAATATCACGAGCAAGAGAGATTGCCCGACAAAATCGAGTAGCTTTTATGAACTAAAAGAGATCGAAATTGACTTATGATTCAAATGACCTAATTGAAAAAAAAATTAGAAAAAAGCAAAAAATTAAAAAATAAAAAAAAACAAAATTATGCACACCAGAAATTTCAAATTTTCAGTTAGGTAACTACCAGAAATTTCAAATTTCCGGTAAATATAACTACCGAAAATTTCGTTTTGCCAAATTTTCGGTAGTATTAACCGTGTTATGCTTACGACATATCTATTTTCTCTTATTGTTGTAATAATGGTTCCCAGTTTTTGTTGAGACAAAAATTCTATTTTAAAGGTTTTAATGATGAACAAAATCAAGTTAATTAATCTATAAATTATGAATCTAATCGTAAAGTATTTAATGTGTTTTCTTGAGTGTTTTTAATCTAATGTAGGTTTCAAATGCAACAAGATAAGAGTAGAGAGGCAAAAGAATCCAATCTGCCCTGACAAAGTCAAAAAAAAAAAAACAGCATAAACCAAAACTGTTACATTGCTGACAAGTACGATCTTGAAACCTTCAAGGGTACAACTTCTCAAATGAACAAGACATAATCTGACCACCATAAAATCAAGAATATTCATAGCAAGACATAAACAAGTAACATAATCTGAACAAGCAAAGGAAGCCATGATCAGAATCAATAAAACACGATTTCAACATCAAAACAACAAGTTGCAAACTTAATTGTTCAAGAAATGAAGAGTTATTATAAAAGCAAAAGTTGAACAAAGGAAAAACTACATCTCTAAAACTATGATGAAATTCTGAAGCACATAATAGAAGTGAAAACCGCCAGAACTCAGAAAATTTCCAAAACAGGAAACGAAGAATGTTATGAAGATCAATAGGAATAATCTTCGTTTAATTGTATCACATGCCTATAAACTCATAGCCTTTACAGCCTGTTTCCAAACAGTTATGTGAGTTGGAAAAAAACCCTCAAAATGCCTATAAAAGGAACTCTAAGGCAAGAGAAATATCATTAGCTCAAAGTGCAATCAATCTCTATTAAAAGCATCATTCTTGAGAATCATTAGTTCAAAAAAAAAAAACACGCTAAGTTGCAGTTTTATGTCATTAGATTCAATGATCAAGTTCAGAATCTGATTGCTTGAAACAAAAACTCAAACAAGTGTTGAGTAACTGCTGATCAAATCAAACTCTTCTCAAATCACGTTTAAAACTCAAACACTATAGATGTAGAGATAGTGTGAGGAAATTTGTAAAATCCTTGTGTATAAAAAAGATAAGTGTAAATACACTTCCAAGTGTTAGAGAGTAATATGTGAAATATCTTTCAAGGTGAAAGACAATCTGTTGTAATACATCAAGGTTGATCATTTATGGGAAAAATAGGAACAATCTTATTTTGACCATATTAGTGAAAAACTCACAAGATTGTGAAGACTGGACGTAGCCTACGTTGGGCGAACAAGGATACATAGCTATGTGAAGTCTTTTTCTTTCATCTTCATTTTAGTTATCACGTGCACTTCACTGATCACATATTAAAGTTTTTATTTATTCTAACAAAGAATGATTTGCTTATGTTATTTATCAAACCAAGATCAATCTTGAGTTTTAAAGTTCATCGTAGAAATTTTTAAAGTTATCACAATTCAAACCTCTTTTCTTGTGATCAACATTGTCATTTCAGTTTTTACAATATCCGCAATACTATTGCAGTGGATCAACACAACTATCATCGGTTGTTCCCACAAGGGGTTCTCAACTAGCAAACATCTAAACCAGCTCACTTCTTCACTAGTGGTTGCTTGTGCTATAATTTCAAACCTGATAGTGGACTGAGCCAATATCGCATGTTTCTTCGATTTCCAAAATACAACTCCTTTAACTATGCTAAATATATAACCACTAGTTGTTTCGATGTCATCTGATAAAGTATTTCAATCAGCATCATTGTATCCTTCAAGGTATCTCATAACTCTCTCAATAGCGTGGCAATGGTCTATACTAGGTATACTGGTAAACCTGCATAATAATCCCACGATGTAGGTAAAGGTGCAAACACGAGAAGGGGGGTTGAATTGTGTTTGAAAACATGAATTCTTTTTGCTGCTTTGACGAATGTTGATGTGAATTACTTGATGAATAAATAATCAGACTTAGCAGCGGATAATAACAGCATAAGAACACACTGATTTATCCTGATTCACCATTAACTTGGCTACATCCAGTCCCTTCATTCTGAAGGCTTTAATCCACTAATTCAAAACACTTTGAATTACAACACCTAACCCTCCAAGCCAGTCTTCCCAAACAGTCTGACAACCCCAGACTTTTGAAGAACGATAACAACACCTAGACCTTACAAGTCAAGTTTTCTCCTACCAATCTGACAACCCCAGATTGAAGAAGGAACGTACACCACTATCGGGTTAGATTACAAGGGTTTGGTACTCTGCAATGTTGCTTCTAGAAAGCTGATTGTTGCACTGTTTCTCACTCTCGAAAAATCACTTAGAGAATATTTCTTTTGCACTCAAGTGTTTCTCTCTTTTGAACTCTCAGATGACTTTGAATTTGAAGCTTGAGTTCTGTGTTTTTCGATCGATTTGAACTCTAAGATGAATCTGGATTTTATGCTTGAGTTCTTCTACTTTTCGATGTTTTCTTCTATTGCCTGCACCTCTTTTTATAGATGAGATATGGGCTTTGTCCAAACTTAATTTCGAGATGAATCTTGCTCAAATTTCCTTTGAAAATTCTTTTGACCAATTCTGCTTCTTTTTAATTTCGAAATGAATCTTCTTTGCTCAGATCTCCTTCGAATTTCCATCAGGTCTTCTTTGATTTTTGAATCAAATCTTCTTAAAACCATGATCAGATCTCTTTCAAAATTCAATCAATTCTTCTTCGAATTTTAATCAAGTCTTCTCTGAATCACGTTTTAAAAATGGACCGTGTGATCTTTTGATATGGACCAAGTCTGGACCATGTGTTCTTTTGATATTGTATTCTTCTAATCTGTACCATGTCTTCTTCTGATTTGGACCATGTTATCGTCTGATCTGAACCATGTTATCTTTTGATCTGGACCATGTCTTTTTCTGGACCATGTTTCCTTCTGATCTGGACCATGAATGATATCCTCTGAATTTTGCCTTTAATGACATCCTCTGATTTTTGCTTTTTATGGGATCCTCTAGTGATATCCTCTAGAGGTATCTTCTGGTATCCTCTAGAGGTATCCTCTGGTGATATCTTCTAGTATCCTCTAATAACATCTTCTGGTTGAATCCTCTAGTGACATTTTTAGGATTTATCTTATGGAGGTATCTTCTGATGACGTCATCCTTTGGTGACTTCATCCTCTGATTTTTGCTTCTAGTGTTGTCATCCTCTGATTTCTGCTTCTGGTGATGTCATGCTCTGGTTTTTGCTTCTGGTGATGTCATCCTTTGATTTTTTGCATTCTTCTTCGAAGTCAAATATGTTTTTTTTCATAAAATACTTTTGTTAACATCAAAACTTTAATTGGAAGAACCAACTTGGTTCCAACAATCTCCCCCTTTTTGATGATGACAAAACTTGTATTTTTTTATAACTATTTTTCTTTTGATTTCTTGTTTGACTCCCCCTAAGACTAAACTTCATTTTGAATTTTTCTCCCCCTAAGTCTAATGCCCCGATTTTGTTTTATCAAATATATCTTCTCCCCCTTTTGTCATCAGACAAAAAGGAATGAAGGAGATCCCTTTTTTTTTCAAACCCTTTTTTTTTCTTCATAATAACAATAAGGCTAAATAGCACCCGTGGTCCCTTAACTTAATTTCAATTAACGTTTTAGTCATTTATCTTTTTTTTTCCCGATTTGATCCTTTATTTTAATTTTAAGTGACAATTTGATATTTTATGTTTTAAAATGTCAACAATATTATCCTTTTTTTTACAAAAATTCAAAAACTCATCAAAATTTTCAACGAAAACCCATAAAATTAATTATATTCTTTAATATAATACAAATTTCATCAAATTCGTAACTCAAATCTTCAAATAAACTCATACAAAAATTTCATCAAATTTCATTCTTTATTTGATGTTGTTAAAAATGGAAATATGAGTTTATTTGAAGATTTGAGTTTCGAATTTGATGAAATTTGTATTATATTGAAGAATATAAATAATTTTATGGGTTTTGGTTGAAAATTTTGATTAATTTTTTGAGTTTTTGTAAAAAAAAAAGGATAACATTGTTGACATTTTAAAACATAAAAGATCAAATTGTCACTTAAAATTAAAATAAAGGACCAAATCGGGAAAAAAAAAGATAATGGACTAAAACGTTAACTCAAATTAAGTTAAGGGACCACAGGTGCTATTTAGCCTTATTGTTATTATGAAGAAAAAAAAAGGGTTTGAAAAAAAAAGGGATCTCCCTCTGACAAGGCTATCTTCTGGTCAAGATTAATTCTGGACCAAGTCTGACTTATGATTCCTTCTGGTCTGGACCAAGTCTCCCTCTGACAAGCTTCCTTCTATTCTGGACCAGGTCTCCTTCTGAACACTGCTTTCTTCTGATCTGGGCCAGGAAAGATATCCTTTGATGATGTTATTTTACCTTTGATGACATCCTCTGATATCCTCTGGAGGTGTATCCTCTGGTGTTCTCTAGATGCATCCTCTAGTTTTGCCCAGCTTCTGATTTGTTCTTCTAAGTCAAAATAATCATCAAAACTAAGTATAGAACCAACTTGGTTCCAACACACACATCTTACAAAGTTCTATGAAATTTGTGGTATTGCTGGTGTAACAGAGATTGAGGAAGAAGTTGTATTTCTTAGGCTCTTCCCTTTGACCCTCATTGGAAAAGCTAAGGAGTGGTTTCTCGACCAACCACAACAAATTCTATCTGATTGGAATGAACTAGAGGAGAAATTCATGGCTAGGTATTTTCCTCAATCAAAATTTATGGATTTTAAAACTGCTATTTCTACTTTCTCTCAGATTGCAGGTGAAAGTTTATGTGAAACCTGGGAGAGGTACAACTCAATATTGAGGAAGTATCCAAACCATGGATTCGATGCAAAGACACAAATCCATATTTTCATAAATGGCTTACTTCAGCAACACAAGTTGATCCTAGATGCCACAGTTGGAGGATCTTTGATAGCAAAATCTTCAACAGAAGCCATTGATATAATTGAGTCTATGGCCATCAATGATCAAAAGGGCCAACACGACAGAGGTCCAACAAAAAGAGGCATGATAGAGCTTGCAGGGAATGATGCAATCTTAGCACAAAACAAGCTTTTGCAACATCATATGGAGGAAATGACAAAGCAATTGGAAAATCTTCCTAAACATTTGAAGGAGATGCAAGAATCATCATCCAGTAGGCAGGTAAACAGATGTGATGTGTGTATAGGTGATCATCCTACAAGTTATTGTGAACCCAAAGAGGAGGAAGTTCAGTACATGTCCAATCAGCCAAGGCAAGGTCAATATCAGAACAACTACTCTAGAGGAACCAACCAAAACTTCAACCAACCTTGGAGGCAGGATGTCGGACCTTCTTCTAATAGGCCACCACCATATCAGAACCAACAGTATCAACAACCACCACAGGATCAGACTTCAAAATTAGATGACACATTGACTCAATGTATGCAAATGTCGATGGCTAACCAAAAGAATATTGATGCATCCATCAAGAATTTGGAGATCCAGATGGGCCAATTAGCAAAACAGTTAGCAGACATTCACAAAGGAGCATTTACGGGCAATACTGAGTCTAATCCTAAGGAGCACTGCAAAGCAATCACAACACAGATTGGTAAGTTGATAGGTAAAGGTATTGGTGAGGAGGAGAAAAGAAAAGCAAGAGGAAAAGAACAAGTAGGTACTAGTGGAGAGAAAAATAAAGAAAAAGATAGTGAGGTGAAAAACCATGAGAAGAGCGCACAAAAAGCCCCACCTGTGAGAAACCTGCCTTATCCATATGTTCCTACAAGAAAAGAAAAAGAAAGGCAATTTGCAAGATTCATGGATATATTCAAAAGGCTTCAGATCAATATTCCATTTGCAGAAGCTTTGGAGCAGATGCCTACCTATGCAAAATTCATGAAAGAACTATTGACAAAGAAGAGAAGATCTATAGAGGAGGAGACTATTGAGCTGGATGCTAGCTGTAGTGCTATTATTCAAAAATACATCCCTCTAAAGGCAAAGGACCCTGGAAGCTTCACATTGACACAATAATCTTTTTTGACATAGTAATATGATTTCGAGGATTACATTCGGTCTTTCATATCAAAGTTGTTACACAACAGTTATTTCACATTATTCACAACATGAATGTTTGAGCCAATTATGAGTAAGCCGTTTGTTAATGCAAAAGTGATTTCAGCTGTAATCTTGTTGTTGATATTTTGATGATAACAACACAAACAAATAAGAACAGTTATCCCCTAACAGTATTTGCGAAGTGTGCAAATTAAGTTAGAAGACAAATAAGTATACTAATGACTATCTATTTTAAGGTAACATATATTATGAGTAAGTTAGAGATAATAATCTAAATGTTTCTAACACAAAGAATATTGTCATATAATAAACAAGTAATTATGTTCACCAATAGAACAAGTCATAATATAACAATTAAAAGCATTGCATCCAACATATGGTAATCTCCAGTCAGAGTTAAAGACAAAAGAAATACAGGTATACAAGTGTCCCTCTAAAGAAAAAGGAAAGAACCATCTTGATCATCTGACTTAAAAATCAAAAGAAGAAAGCTCAAGTGAATCATTTGATAAAGTCTATGTTCTGATTCAAGTTAGATACTTTGATAAACAAATAAAAGAGAATATAGTAAACATGTTTACAATAACTTTGAAGAATCTGTTGAACAAGTGTTTGACTATGATAAGCAAGCTCTCAATGCGCATATGATAAATCAATTAATACAAGCTCACTTTGATAATCCTACATCTATTGATGTAGCTAAGTCAGTTGATCATCTGGTTAACATACCAAGCCAACACTCTGAACAAGTTAATGCTTCGATAAATTCAACCCTCTAATGAGAAGTCTACGCTCCAACATCCTCATCTCATCATAGTAGACTTATCCTTTAATTGAAGAAGCGCATGGCATACTCTGACAGTGGCATTCTCCGATATATGTATTCTTAATGGAATATATGATGATTAATTATGAAGATATATATGGACAAGTCTTAAAGGTTGATTTTCCATAAATACTAATTTGAGATATCCCATGGTAACATTCTCAATGACAACTTTTTTAAGTATTTTAGTAGAAATCGATCGATCAATCAAAGAGCTGAGAGAATGAAAAGACAATGTGTTAAGAAGACAATCTGTAAAAGTCTATAACACATCAAAAGAAAAAATGATTGAAAACTTCTCACAATAGAGAGTTACTAGAGTCTAGAATTGATGTAAATCAATCAAAGTGTTTTATACACTGGAATTGATATAGGACTTGAAGTGTAATACCCTCTCAGTGAGAGTTAAAATCCTAGAAACAGACTTTATGTCAATTCAGACACAAACTGGAACTGATGTAAATAAGCCTTATAATGACAACAACTTTTTTTGTCCATAAGATGTACCGATAGAGGTATTCACAATACTTATAAACCTCAACAACAGGCTGCCAGAAAGTTGAGAATGGTTTTAATGGTGACAACCTATAGAGGCTAAAGAAGAGTACTCAAAGACTGAAAGGCATATTAAATAATACTTGGTATGCTATTGTTTAAAAAGTGGATTAAGTCCTCGACTGTATTGAGGCAAAATCTCTATGTAAGGGGATGACAAAAAACTTTGTCTACAAGGCAAGCCTTGTATTTTTCAACCATTCCATCATATTTTAGTTTCTTTTACAAAATCTATTTACAACCTATCAGTTTGTAATTGTCGCGGCTTAAATTTCGAGTGTTTCTCGAATTCAATGGAGTTGCCACCAAAGTTTATTTAAAATAGGGAAAACATTGGGAAACCCTTAAAAAGAAAAAAAAATGGTCTTTGAAACCAAATTTTGGAGTTCGAGAGTCGATTATGCGTAGGGAAGGTATTAGCACCCTACGACATCCGTTAAAATACGGTTACCTATAATTAATTGTGCAAAATTAATATTAACTTAAATATATTTATTTCTCTTTATTATTAAATATGAATATTAATTATTTATTTTTAATGTGATTTTGAAATAAATACGTGTTTAAAGAAAAAAGGAAAAAAGGAAATTTTTTATTAATGTGCTTGACAAGAGTGTGATCTTGCTCCTACGTATCTCCCGGTGCGATGGAGAAATCTAAGCTACGTAGTTCTTGGATAAAAAATGCGGATGTGTTGATTGATTTTAAAGAAATGTGTCTTGTTGTTGATAAAAAACAATTGTTTTGACCCAAAAAAAGTTTGCTTTATTTGGAATAATTATTTTGAAATGCGAGTTTTAGGACTATCAAGTTGTCACAACTTGCGTCCTAAAACTCAAGGAGTAAAAAGATGTCACATTTAATTTAATCTTTATTATAATATTTTAATATTTTTGATTATTAGTATGAGCTTTAAAACCCTAAGTGGTACGACTTATGTAATAACGCTCAAAGATTAAAAGATATCACGTCTAAAAAAAATTTAAACTAATTTCCGTATATTTATTAATTTAATTGTGAAGAGGAGTTTTATAATAACAAGTTGTCACAACTTGCGTCCTAATAACTCAAAGGTTAACAAAATATCATATCTAATTAACCCCATTAATATTTGATTGTAATTTTTCTTTATTTTATTTTTTTAAAAAAATTGATGTTAAATATTAAATAAATTTAAATGATTCTACGAAATAAAATCAAATAAAGAAAAGAATAACAACAAAAGAGATATATGAACTTGTAATTTGATATGTTAAATAAACAAAAAATATTTTAATAATAAAACCAAAAATATTATATACAAGTGTGAGCTTCTTTCAAAATATTTTTAATTAAATAAGTGATGGCAACAAAACTCAATTTTAATATTAAACAGCACAACCCAAAGCTAAAAATAAAAATCGATTAACACTATTCATCGATGAAATAAATGATATTTATTGCTATTTAATTACATCAATAATTATTTACATTAAATGTAATAATTTATATTAAATGTAATAAATATAGTAAGGTATTTATTAATTAAATGGAATAAATGTGATGAGAATAGTTTATTGGCAGAAGCTAATAGTAGGATGCATGTAGAAAACGAACGAAGAGCGATAGAAAGCATAATTATTGAATGCAGAAGCACGGTAGCGAATAGGGATAGAAAGCTAACTAATTTCAACCAGGGTAACGTGTCTTTTCAAAGCAAACACAAAAAATTTCAACCAAAACACCACTCCTACATATTGGCATCAATAAATCGTTCAAATCAAAGCAAGGCTTTTCAGAACATAAATCTTAAAGCTTTACAAACACAGAAAGATCTCAACTAAAACACCATTCTAATTTCATCTCTCAAACTCTAGATTTAAATTTTAGTTTAAAATCTAATAATATAAAGTTTGAAAAGCAGAGCAAACATAAAGAGAATGAGAAAAAATGCCTTCTCATATACCGGTGAAGACAGAGGCGGTCATATGCGGTTGACGGTGGTCGGCGTGGAAATTGAAATGACGGTAATGACCTTTGTTATTACTATTCTTCTTCTTTTTTGTTTTGAAATAAATAATTTTGAAGATAAGATTGTATTGTGGTTTCTCTACTCAATTTCTCTCTAATTTTCTTTACTCTTTTTTTGAAAAATAAATTTGTTTTCTCTGAAAAATGAAGCTCCCCTTTTACTGATTTTTGAACTCAATTTATAGACTAAAATGGTGAATTTTTATGTTCATTATATTAAATTAAGTTCTGGATTTTGTATGGTTTTGTTGCAAATTTTACACAACATCAGATTTTGAGTGTCGAAGTGGTACAAGTAATAGTCTTATTAGTCTGAAATAAAGCAAGTAACTGGTTTTGTAACTGGTTTGTAGTAGGATGCTAACAAGGCCAACAAGATAAAGGAAAGTTTGCAGTAGGATGCTAACAAGGCAAGCAAGATAAAGGAATGTACACAATAGAAATAGTAAAAAAAGAAAAAGGAAAAAAGAAAGTGTGTTCACAATTTTTCTTTTTTATTTTATATTATTTTATTTTTGGTGTTAAATGAGAACACTTATGTAAATTGGACTAAATTGTAAAAATGATGATCTTCAGATTTTTATAATAATATTTATAGAGTATTTATTAAACATATTATTACTTATTTTTGAATTACATTTACATAGTCGGACAAAATTGGGGTACTACAGTATAACCATGACGCAAGTCTACCAAATTTCAGGTCTTCTTAAACTATAGAGAATCTATCTCATCATTCATAGCTTCTTGCCATAGATCTGCGTCCAAAGCTGACAAGGCTTCTTGATTATTTGCATGATCCTCTTCTAATGTATAGGTTGTATGATTGGGTCCATAATCTTTAGCAATTCTTGGTCTTTTACTTCTTCGATGTTTTGTTTCGCCTCGTTGATTTCAGTGCTCCTAATAACGGGAACACGACTTGTTTTGAAAGGGATTCTATTTTCATAAAAGTCAACATCATTTGACTCTATGATCAGTTTAGCATTAAAGTCATAAAACTTATACACTTTAATGTCTACTGCATACCAATGAATACACATTCATAGACTCTACTTGCGATTTTAACTAACTTGGGATCGAGGATTCTGGCATAAGCGAGACAACCCCACATTCAAAAATAAGACATGTTGGGTTGTCTTTTCTTCAAAATCTCATAATGAGATGTTTTGCTTTTAGATTTTGGAACTCCATTCAAAACATTGAAAACAGTCAATAAAACTTGCCCCCACCAATGAGATGCATCACCAAAGCTAAACATAATAGCAACAACTAGTTCTACAAGAGTTCTATTCTTTCTTTCAACTTTACCATTTATTTCAGGAGAATATGGTTCAATTGTTTCGTGTATAATTTCATGCAGTTTATAAAAATTATTATACAAAATAGAATCATAGTCTGTTCCTCTATAACTTTGAAACCTCTTAATTTTTCTACTAAATTGATTTTCAATTTAGTTTACAAAGATCTTAAACATGTCAAGAACTTCATTTTTATTTTTCATGAGATATATAGAGGTATAGCCAAAACAATCGTCTATAAAAGTGATAAATTAACGTTTTCTATTTCTAGTTAAAGTCCCATCTAAAGACTCATATTCTCTAACTACTGATTTATGTAAACTCTTTGTAACTTTAGCTTGACTACAAAAATCACATTTTTAAAATCATTTAATGATAACTTTGGAATTAAACCTAAGTTACTTAAATTTGAAATCATGCATTTGCTCACATGAGAGAGTCTAGTAAGTCAAATATTAAGTACCTTTCCAAAAAAAAATACAATTTTTACAAATGGTGTACAAATTTGCCCTTATAGATTGAGTAAACCATGCCTTATTCAGAAGAAGACCAGAAACAAGATTTTTTTTCCTTATCTTTGCAGTTTCCATCATTTAGAATCAAAGGCTTGTCCAGTGGTGAACTTCAATTTCACATCTCCAATACCAACAACATTAGTGGTGTGAGAATCTCCTAACAAAACTTTCTTATTTCCTTGGTTTTGTTCATTTTTTACCAACTAATTGACACAATCGGTCTCCACAACCTACGCAGATTCAGGCACCATTGACATTTTCTCCCCATGGCTGGATTTCTTCATTCTGTATTTGTGTTCCAATACATAATTGATGGCAAGAACCTTCGTGCACTTTCGATTTGCACCCATCTCATTAGTCGTCGAATCGTCATTGATGTTGACTTAGTACCATTTCCCGTTTGTTTTTAAAATGACTTGGGTGTGTAATGAATTTTTTGTACTATTTTTAATCAAGATATGTTCACATGCATGAAAAAGAAAATTTCTCAAGGCTTTTGGAGGAAATTTGGTGTCAATTTCTCTTGGTGATCTTAATTTTTAAATCGTTGTTGATCTTGGTGCTTCCTTGGTTTCTCCAAAAATTAGTTTAGAGTTATGGTACAAATTGATGGCAAAGCCAGAGTAAATTCCATGTATAATAAATATTTGTATTAAATATCATTTTGACCTAGAGGCAAATTGTGTCTCTCATTTGTTATGCAAGTATAGTCATGTGAGAGTCTCAAATTGTGGAATAGATTGTTAGAATTCAAGTGTGAGTGATTAATCTCACATTCAATAGAAATAGACATAATGTTTCTAACCGTAAACATTGATAATGTCCTATTTTAGAGCAACACTACTTTTTTTTTTCATATGTTAAATGTTTTAGTATTAAGAAAGAATTTTTCCTCTTATGATGTCTAGATTTATGCTGCAAGTAAGGACAAGATAACCAATGGAATGATTAGCTTCTCAATATATATGTTTGACTTAAAATCTCCAATCATTGTGATCCAAAAGAGACAAATTTTCTTAGTGTAGGGGTTTCAGATGAAGGTTATGAGACTTTTGTGTTTTAATCAAATTAACCGTCGTAGGAGAAACCATTTCCACAAAAAGACAATTTATATCCAATGTGTTGGTGTTGACACCTAACCAAACACAACAATTGGCTAGCCTAGCTCAAATTATAACGTCATACACTATAATGAGAGAGCTTGTAAGATCGTGTAGATATGAGAGTATACTGTTCAAGAATGACTTATATGGATTAATTGGTATTGTTAAGATGCATATTCTTTTAATAGCCCATATCATTAGAACTTTGAAGTTAAACTTGTTTGACTTGGAGAACTCTTGGAATGAGTGACCTTTTTAAAGTGAGCTTTAAAAACTCATGTTGGTTTGTGGCAGCAATCACTAATCTTAAAAACAACCTGAGATGTTACAATACCATGGACAAAGGCTCCAAAGTTCATCCATAACCTAAGCACAACGCCTAGATTACACCTAAAACCACGAATGAAACAAACCATTTAACCTTTAACAAGCCCATAGATTCATGTTAACAAAGTTTGACAGAAGTATGAATGAAACAACCCCTATAATCTTTACGGCGGTCTAGATTACACCTGAGATCTTTTAGAAAAAAAAAGTATAATTTAAGGGATTTTTATCTTAAATTCAACAAATAAATTAAATTTTGATAACGGTGTGTTTGTACTTTGTACACACCTCAAACTTAGATTCATGATTCTTCACAATATTTGTGTTTTATGCTCTAGATTTGATCAACAGTTTATAGATAATGTTTTCCAATCACATGTACTATTGTAATTAATCTTTTCTTTATACTATCTTAATCACAATTTTCATAGCTTGCGATGATAAATCTGATTCCAACAGTATAATGATGATACACCTTTATTTTCACACAAAAATTGGCCACATGAAATTTATTGACTAATGACTTA
This sequence comes from Cicer cuneatum, assembly GCA_037974295.1. Classification (NCBI taxonomy): domain Eukaryota; kingdom Viridiplantae; phylum Streptophyta; class Magnoliopsida; order Fabales; family Fabaceae; genus Cicer; species Cicer cuneatum. Next base: position 66,908,325 of record JBBPBO010001985.1, on the reverse strand, counting down.
GCTTCTCCTAATTGTAGCAATTAGACAAAGACATGAACTTAGAGGCAACGTAGAGACAATAGTAAAAGAATAAAACGACAAAAAGACATTCTTCATATTAGTACTATGCTAATAGCATCAAACATGTTCAATTTCAATGGTATTAAAATGTCCTTACCTTATTGGAAGCTCCTGCATTTTGAAATCTATCAAAATCAACCAACAAGACTCTACAAAGTACCAAGTGTTATTAAGCTTTCCTTCGTTATAAATTTAATGAGTTAAATAAGGTTTTTATCTCTATAAATGTCCTATATTTTATTTTTAGTTTTTTAAAAAAATTTCTTTAAATAATTGTCTCTCAAATATTTTTCGTTAACAATTTTAGTCTATACTTTTAAATCAATTTATGTGTATTGTCACTATTTTTGAATGATTTTTGCATACATGTTTAAAACATTATACTAATATCTCTCACAAAAATTTAGAATTTTTTAACAGGGATGAATTAAATATGATTTTTTTTAAGTTTTTAGCGCCTAAAAATTCATATTTAATTCATCTTTTGTTAAAAAATTCTAAATTTTTATAGGGTAGATTCTTATAATATTTTAAACATGCATGCAAAAATTCATTCAAAAGTTCAATTGATACATACAAGTTGACTTAAAAACAGAGACCAAAACTGTTGAAAGAAAACATTTGAAGGACCATTGTTTAACGAAAAACTTTCGAGAGACTAAAAATGAAATATGATATATTTACAAGGACAAAAAACATATTTAATCCTAAATTAAATGAGGAAATGAAAGAAATAAAGGAGAAATGGGGAATCAGATATCTAAAAGCTACTAAAGGAGAAATGAATGATTACAATAGTGTCCTTTGTGAAAAGACACACACCGATGGATTGAAGAGTATAGATGTTTATAAACTACCCTTAACCTCATTCTCAAATAAAGTGAGACTTTTTGGCATATTGAAACAATAGCCCCCAATCGAGGCTAAAGGAATAAAGGATATGTCAATCCTTTTGTATGGTAAAGACCCTCGTGAGTTTGATCTTCACATACTACACCAATGATCCAAAGCAAAACTTTGGTGACGGTCGAAAAAAATTAGCGTTGAAGGAGTACAGTGGAGCACTTCTTGATGGGGTGTACTTGCAAACACTGTGATGTCTAAGTTGGTGAGAGACTGAAAGGTAGTTTTGGGTTAGAATGAAAAACACGACCTTTATATGGATAACCTTCCGATGAGGTGTTTGTAAAGTTAGTTAGGTCGTTTTGAGATCCAAGGTGGTATTTTAAGATGGTCTTGTGATGTTAATCAAATGGCAGTTATTCAATCATGAAAGTGTGTTCAGCTGCGACGCAGGTCCATAAGGTTGTTGCATGTCTGCATTCGTGGATATGTGAGGCCATGGATTTAGACCTATTTAGTGTTCAAGTCCAATTACTTTTAGGTTGGAGTCTACTTCAGAACAATACCATAACATAAGAACTTTCAAATACAAAATATATATGTTAAAACTTATTTTAAATGTGTTTTTTAAAACCTTTATTGTAGTAACACACTTTTTAACATACCTTTTTCAATACACACTCTTTAAACTGTTAAAATTTAAACTATCTTTCTTCACTTGGAGAGAAGACTGGATCACTAGACGATGGAGAATGAAATTTCGCACCCCTTATGGTTTTGACTCCCCATGCAACCAAACATGCACACAAAGTGGAGTTTCTTTTTGCACTAGCTCGCCATGTGAGCTTCTTTTTTTTTCTCATACTGATTTCCATGTTCTCCAAACAACAACATTCATAGCTAGGTGAGCCAAAGCAGTATTTAAGCAAAAATAACATATTTTAGGGTATTTTTGAACAATAAAGGTCTTGAGAAAGACGAAAAAATATTGTGATGTATCATGATTTTGAATAATATCTAACAACAAGTGATTGAAGATTCAATGTCATATGTGTAATGTCTTTATCAATGTTTCTATTTCTTTGAATATGAGTAGTTAAATTCTTTAAAATAGCATAAGACCTCCTTGATTCCATTATGTTATTCAATTCTCATTTATCTCAATGCAAGATTTTTTTATGTTAACGAGCTTTGGTTTTTGTTCTTAATGTTTTTCAATAATTGGTAATTTTTACAATGGTTTAGGGTTTATTTGAATAGTTGGAACTGAATATTTTGACTAGTGGTCATTATAAACATAATGATCATAGGAACATGGCTCAATGATTATGTGGTCTTATGAATCTCCAAACTTAATGTTTTATCTAATTATTAATTATCACCTAAACAATTAAGAATTTTAGTTTGATAAAAGGGGTAATGAGACTGGGAATTGTCCTTAATCTTTAATAGATGATTTGAACATCATGATGCATGAGATAACTTAAACTGATTGAAAATATTTTACATATTGGAGATGAGTGATTCGATTCCTTGTTGCTTTTATAAATTCCTTTTCCTTGTTCATGAAATCTAATTTTGATTACTGCAATCATTAAAATTCAGTCTTTATTCCCTAAGTACGTCTAAATTCATTGTCTTAATAACACTTTTTGTGGAAACAATCTTTCTTACTAATATTTCTCGTTACGATTTGATACTATTGTCAAATTATCACGAGACCATATTTACTATAGTTTGTATGTGTGTATAAAACATCATGTTAGCCGAAAGAGTTTTACTTTATATCTTTAAGGGAACCAATTCACATTTTATCCAAAAATTGTAAAAGGATTATTAAATGTTATTTTCATTAATAATAATTTTTATTTTCCTGATTTTTTTAAAATTAAAATAAATTGTTGATCAAATTGATTAAAGCTCGAATCATGTCACAAAAAGTATATATCTACTGTCAATTTGATAATTTCATTAAAAAATACTCCCATGTTGACTAGCTTTTGCTAATTTTACACATATTAAAAATATACTATAAATTAAAAAATAAAAATAAAAAAGTAATTTAATTTTAACAAATTATTTTTATTAATAATTAATGTGTTTTTTATTATTATAAATGTAAATTGAAATATAATACTCGTGATAATATACTCCATCTATGTTATATATATACTATAGTACGAGTATCACTTTAAAAAAAAATTAAATTAAATATCATTGTCAATTTTTAATATAATATTTTTTTAGTTGTACTCTCTAATTAAAATTATATCTATTATTTCTAGTAATATCAGCTTTTTTAATTGGAATGTAATATTCTTTCAATAATGTACTCCATTTATGTCATCAATTGTAAGAGTGTTACTTAAAAAAAAAATCAAATTCAATGTTATTGTTAATTTTTAATATATAATATTTTTTTAATTGTATTCTCTAATAAAGAGTATATGTATTATTCTTAGTAATGTTGGCTTTATATTTATGATAGTAAAAGATATATCAACAATTAATAGAGATAATTTAGTAAAAATATTAATTTTATTTTATTTATAATTATAATTATAAATTTATGATATCTAACTTATAATATCAATATTTATATATCAATATTTATAAGTAATTATATTTTAATATTCCTTTGAAGACGAAGAGAATACATGATATTAATTAAATGATAGTTAAAAAAATTAAACTTAACATTGATGCTATTTTAATTTTTGCAAAAGAGACTAGAGAGGAGTGAGTAACACACAATCCAACTACACTTTTTATCCATTTGTTATTAAATAGCTAAGTGGTTAGCTCTCATATCTTAAATGTAGAAAAATGCATAATTTAAGTTTGAATACATATGGATGTCTTTACAACTAATACTAATAATTGAGTAGTAAAAACAGGACATTTATATTTTTTATCTATATAAAACAATTAAAAAAATTATTATTTTAAAAAAATGGCATATGAAAAATATTTATTCAACAAATATTTACTTAATTTTTACAACTTTGGTCAAATCAACTAACTATCGGCCATTATTATATAAAAGGAAAGGAAGTACGTGTCGTGAAGAAAGAACAGACAAAAGATAGATCAAAACACGTGTACCGCGAAAAACTTGTCGCTCTAGAATCAGAGTCACAATAAACTACGATATTGCCAACATCGACACGTGTCGTTTCGATTTCAATCTTGCTTTGATCGTACGTCCGCGATGCTGTTGCCACGTAGCAAGAGAGAAACTCAAAACAAAACACCATAGAAAAGGACGACGTAATGGGATTCTATGTTTTTGTTATTATAGCATGTGGCGTAACAACATTGGTTGATGCTTGACAGAGTTAAAATTCGTGTCTCTTGGGAACTGATTTGATTGGACAGGAAATGTTTTTAATATATTTTTTTAATGAAAATTATTTAGTGAACTTTGAATTATGATAATGAAATGAATAGGAATTTTAATTTATTTTGGTTTTTTGTCAAAAGGAAATATTCCACTTGAAGAATGAAAGATGGGCACGATGTGTTGGACTGTAGGTGACAATGACCTAACCTAACCATATCGCTCTCAAGAGTCAATTCTTAGCCGAACCAATTTGGCTTCAACTACCGGCTTTTGAAGATCAACTTGAATCTAAGTTTTTTTTTTTCTTTTTGTAAATTAAATAATAAATACTATTTAAATTTTATATATACTTAATATAATTGTTAGATTTTAAATTTAAATTTAAAATAATATTGACATTTATAAATTGAATTATATTTTATAAACAAATATGATAAATACTTTATTTCTCACAAGATCATATAAAAAGTATTTGAAACACAATACAAAATATATATTGTTTAATTATTTTAAAAATACATTTTATTTAATGTTTTCTCCTATTAGGTTTTTTTTTAAATCTTTGGTTAAGTGATGTATACATTTTATAATTATACAAGACTTTTCTTTTTTTTTTTAACATTTCGACTTTTATTATTTCATTTTAGATTATTTTTATTTTATTTTTATAAATATTTTACTAATTTTTTGTCTAAATGAATTCTTAGATAACTTTATTTTTTTTACTCAATTTTAACATTTTAAAAAAGTACTTTCTAAAATGAAATTATTTAAAATAATTCTATTTTATTTTAAAGTTAAATAAATTTATAATTTAGTATTATATTTTCTAAATTATCGTTTTATAACTACAAAGTGCTTACTATTTTATAAAATTATTAGTAGAATTGATTTACTAAATATTTTGCGATGCAAAATTGGAGAAATTAGTATTTGTTAGACATTACAATTAAAAATTATAAAATAATTAATGTGTATACATGAGAGTAGTACCAGTTTAACCACTCTAACTGAAAGAGTTGTATCGTAGATGTTTTAAAGAAAATATTTAGTTAAATAATTTACAGTTTTATTTTTCTCAAAAATGTACACTCTAAAATTGATAAACATTAAAACTAATATAATTCTAATAATATAACGACTGATACGTTACTTAGACCAACATTATTGATTATTTTTTAAGAAAAAAAAAAAGAGTTGAACTATCCACCTAATTAGCACCAGATTAAGTATAAAAAGTATTGGGTCGTCTAAAATATAAAAATAAGTGATATGTGAATTTTAAACCACATCTTAAATTTGAATAGTATCCTTTATGTGTGTGGGGGGGGAAATAAATATGAGGTGTATAAGATGGTATATTTATATCTAATTAAAAATGTTCTCTTCATACTTTCTTTCAGATTTTCTTTTAGTAAAATTAAAGAAATTGAATTTTTACATAAAAATATATTTATAAAAAATTATATACCAATTTAAAAATAACTATTTACTCTAGACTAGAGAGTATATCAACACCATTTGATAAGATACTATAAACATTAAAATTTTACCACTTCAACTATTAAATATTTATAATTTATTAAAAATTTACAAGTTACTATCGAATCCATCTTTCTACTTTTTACATTAAAAGTGATGGAAATTCCAATTATAAAATTTATATTTTAAATTAAGCATCAATTTAGAAGAAAAAAGAAGCACTAAAACTTCATATTCAATTTATATTTTTTTTTAATAAATTGTTTTCAAAGCATTTAATTTATAATAATATTGTGACATCAATAATAAAAATGTGAGGACTACCTAAATGATATTCAATTTATATATAATTGTAGATTTATAGAAATTAAATTGTACTGACTTTGGTGAAATAAAATTTATATCATATCAATATATTCTATTAATTTAAATAAATAAATATCATTTTTATTAAATAAATAAAAAAAGAATTAAATATTTAAAAATACTATTATTTAATTGCATAAAGAATAATACATCGTAAATAAAATAACTTTTAACAAATAATAAAGTATTAAAGAAATCAAGCACAATGGTTTTTTATATAAATCTAACATTTGTGGCTATATGATCTTACGATGGTATTTATTAAAGATCTTCATATTTTAACTTATCAAAATAAAAATCGCAAATAAATACAAAAAATGTACAAAACTTAATTTTTTTTTATATTGAAATTTATGTAGGGTCCTTTAAAGAATAATGTTTGGATCGGATTTAAGACCCTTCTTCTACCGCTGAACCAAACTTAATCTAATCATTTACATAAATTTTAATATTTATTTATTTATTTTATTATTAGTCTAAAATAATCTACAAATTTATTTATTTTATTATTAGATTAATGTTTTACTATTTCATATATTTTTAATATAATTTGTTTTTACTAAAAAAAATGATATTCATTTAAATTAGTAGAAATTTCATTGATTGAGAACAATACAATTCAAATTCGCTAAAATCTAAAACAATAAATCTATGAACAGACTCATAACATCCAAATTATTAGCATAAAATGTTAAAATATCTATAAATTGGACAAAACATATAAATATGACAAAATTGAAGTGTCATAAATAAATACACATGCCCCAGAGTTTTAGCTTATGACGCTAAAGTCATTAATTGAGTTTTGCACTTGATTAAAACGGATGTGTCAATTTGAATTAAACAAACATTGCAACAATATGAGAAACCAGAACAACGTCACAATAAGACGACAAAAAAAACAACGCTGCATTAAAACAACAAAATCACAATAATTTTTTTAGAGAATAGGTGTGAAAAGCATTTGTTTAGATAAGATAGAGAAGAAAATAACAATTTAAATAAGTAATTCTAGACAAAAAATTAAGTTTGCGTTGATAAAAATAGAATGAATCGTACAATGCAAAATGCATTTAATCTAATTGGATTTTTTAAGCAAGTAATCTAAAACGAATTCAACCACATGCTATTATAATCTTTAAATTATATGATTTTTTTACCCCAATTCAAATCAAACTACAAATATTCTTAATATTTAATTATGTTTTAAAAAACTACTATACATTCAATTAAAGTTATTTGACGTGGTATCAAATAGTACAGATGTTTTATGAAAAATTGTAAAATTAATTTATTCAATAAATTTTTAATTTAATAGTTGAATTTATGAAATTTTATATTTACATAAGTTATTAAACAATAGAACTCTTCTCAAAATTATTCTTGGAGTGACTTAATATTATATAGTTTTTTCTGGTTTTTAACTTATAATTCAGACCAAAAACCCAGCCACCGTCTCCTCTTCCAAACTTTTTTCAAAAACTCCTCTTTTTTCTCTTCTAGAGATGATTTAGGGTTATGTTTTTACTTTGAAATCACCTATCTAAATCAATTTTTCCTCTATTATCTAAATAAGATATTTTCACATATATTTAGTTTCTTTCTTTATGTTTTTCTTTGTCTTAATGTAGCATTGTTTATTTTGCATTTTGTTGTAGTGTTCGTTTGATTCTGATTGACATACTAACTTCAATCTAATGCATATTCAATCGACGACTTTAGTGTCATCAATATTACATATTCAAAGACACATGTATTCCGAGTATTTGTTGTGTTGTGTCATTAACGTGAATGTTATGTGTTTGTTTGCATATTCATTTATTTCGATTTATTGATTTTGAGTTGTTTTTTATTAATGTATTTTACCAATTTAAAATTAATGAATGTTGCTCATTTAGTTAAAATAATAATAATTTAGACTAGGGTTGGCCCAAGACATAAGATAGTCTAAAGAAAATTTTATTATAAAGCCTCTTAAAGTCTATAATAATATTTTAATAAAATTATTAAATATTTTTTTATAATATTTCTTTTTGAATTACTAATTAAGTCAATATGTTTAATATTTGTCGAGATCATATTATCTATATAAGATTTTATTAGTTTTAAATTTAAAAACATTACAATATTAAACTTTTTTATTAAATACAAAAAATTTTAGAGTCGTAAAATAATAATTATTTTTAGTGAAATTACTCTTGCACCGACCGTAATTCTAACCAGACTAGTTACCTAAGTAATAGGATAACTATACTTTTTTATTTCTCAAGTTATATTATCTGCATGTCCTTCCCATTTTTTAGGTGCTTTTGAAGCAAACAAAATTTCACACACAAGATTCATGTTAACTAGTGTTGATTCAATCTAAATAAAATAGTAATTCATCAAACTTGACCAAATCCAGAAGAATCCTCAAATTAATACTATTTTAGGGTATGAGCATTTAACAACACACTTAAATGTACAAACTACCAAATAGTCCAAAAAATTATGAAGAAAGAGTGCATCATCAATGGCATCACCAATTAATAAATTAATAAATAAACTCTGCTATTTTTGAAACTAGTGTATAAATAAAATTTTAATGAAGAACGTGATTCATGTAGCCAACACAACTTTCAATAGGACAAACTTTGAAGTTAAATGAATATTGACATTGATAATGACCAAATGTAGCATTCTCACTTACATAAATCATTATAATTGTGCTTAAACAAAAAAATAATAAATTGGCCCTGAAAAAAATAAAATAATAAATTATATGAATAAAATATATACTATAGTACCAAAAAAAAAACACTACTAAAGCACCAAGCCAGCCAGCCACATACAAGCCAAGCTAAAAAAGATGGCTCAGATCCCAAAACAGTGCATGCTCAGAGTTTATCTAAAAAGCTAATAAATAAAAATGATATTACTTTGACACACAATTTCAAATACTGTGAGAGAAAATAAACAATTTAAAATTCAAAAATGGTGTAAATATACTGTGTCTAATAAACATTCTTTAAATAAAATATACATAAATGTCACTAGCTGAAATGGGAAAAAGGAAAAATAGATAATATTCACAATGTACAGGTGTTAACAGGACCAATAATATTTTTGGATATAAAGGTAGGAATTGAGGAGTTTAATTTGATAGATGCATACATATCACAAGACAGAAAAATCATCAAAGTGAGTAAATTTTTTAAATCCTTCAAAAAAATGTTTGAAACTATAGAATATAATAGTCAATATACTTATTCATCAGAAGCTGGAGAAGCTAGTCCACCATCTTCTTCCATGAGAAAGAAGAAAAACAAGAACACAAAAAGGTTTAGTGATGAACAAATCAAATCATTGGAATCTATGTTTGAGACAGAGACAAGGCTTGAGCCAAGAAAGAAGTTGCAGTTAGCAAGAGAGCTTGGATTGCATCCAAGACAAGTTGCTATATGGTTTCAAAACAAAAGAGCTAGATGGAAATCAAAGCAACTTGAAAAAGAATATAATAAACTTCAAACTAGTTACAACAATTTGGCTTCAAGATTTGAATCAATGAAGAAGGAAAGACAAACATTACTAATTCAGGTACTTACAAATTAGTTACTTATAATATCTTTTTAACACCGACACAAGTATTACATTCAATTCTTCAATTTTCTTATATTATTAAACTATCAATGTTTATGTGTCACCGTTGTAGGGGTGTTTGTATTAATATATTGAATTACTTCAATTTTCTTAAATTATTATCAAACTATGAGTGTCTACGTGTCACTATTGTATGTCGTGTCCGTATCTCTTATTTGTATCAGTACATTAATTCAATCATTTCAATTTTTTTAAAATTATTGTCAGACTATTGCTGTCTATGTATTACTGATGTGTCTGGTGTATGTATATCGTGTTTGTTTTCATAGCTTACAATGGACTAGCATACAATTCAATTTTAAATTTTTTAAAAAATTTGTATTAATTATTAGAAGATAGTTACTTATATCATAATTTCCATGTTCAACAGTTGCAAAAGCTGAATGATCTCATAAACAAACCAATAGAACAAAGTCATAGCTCTTCACAAGTTAAAGGAGAAAACAGCATTGAAAGTGAATCAGAAAATGGAAATAACATCAAATATGAGACTGAGGTGAAACAAAATCATTCAATAGAAAGATCAGAACATGATGTACTTGGTCTTTCAGATGATGATGACACAAGCATAAAAGTTGAATACTTTGGACTTAAAGATGAACCTGGTCTTTTGAATTTTTCTGAACATGCTGATGGTTCCTTAACATCACCAGAAGATTGGAGTGCTTTTGAATCAAATGATCTATTGGGTCAATCAAGTAGTGATTATCAATGGTGGGATTTTTGGTCTTGAATGAAACAGAACAACTAAAATTGTATTGAGAATATAATACATGATGTTACATTAAAGCCACTCATTACTTTGTAGGAATATATCATGGTTTTAAATTGCACTTACAGCTGAGAATCGTAAAATTACCGTAAAATGATGATAAATGCGGCTACAATTATAGTTGTCATGTTGCAGAGATCTTTAAAATTGTTAAATTGTGTTTGCAATTGCAGTTGCAGACTGCAATTTAAAACTTTGGAAATGAGTTTAGCTATTCTTATCTAGAGTTTGCTTAAAGGAGTTTCATCTCTAGACTTAGGTGATAACATAAGCTCTAATATTGTTGATCTTCACCAATAGTTTGTGCAGTTTGCTACTGCATTGAGTTTAATTGAAACAGATAAAAATAAAAGTGCAGGGTTGCATAACCAAAAGGAGATGAATACTTGACAATTAAGGAAGAATTTATTAATGACACTTTTGATCGAATGTGTATCTTAGTATCCGACATTGACAAATTGATTATATTTAATTAATTTATTTTTTCAAATTAATATTGATGTCGACACGTCAATAGTATCAATAGTATCAGATATCTGTATCAGTATTCGTGTTTCGTAGGTATCATGAATCCTGCACAAACTAGCAAGTAAAGGCATTTAAAGAATGAATTTTCATGCTGACAACTTCTGCTTCTCAATGTTAGAGTTGGGGTTGAAACCTAGCAAGTAAAGGCATTTAAAGAATGAAAATGATTATTATATCAAACTAATGATATAATTAATCTATGATTTTTTGCTTACATGCCTTGGCTTTTGGACATCTTCTTCACACCTCTAGAGTCTAGAGCATAAGCAATAAATTTTTTGTCAAACACTCAATGTAAATTATCTTTATTATTTTTTTGTTAATTCTTATACTCTAACAAGGCATTCAGAAAGTTGTTAGAAAAATAGATAGAAGAAAAAAAATTATCTTATTATTATTATTATTATTACATGATATGCTAATGCAATCAGTAAATAAACAAATTGAAAAGAAAAAAAAAAGATAAAAGTATGAAAACCCTTGACCCTGAACGGCCCAGTATTGTTCAACCCTACAAGATGATAGCTCAAGTGGGCCAAACTGGACCTATTTGAGTTTGAAGATGGGCAATAATTATTGGACCCGTAAATTGCTAATTCAGAGAATGCTTTGGAAAAAAAAAAAGAGAATACAAATATTAAAGAATATAGAGCGTTACTTTCCTTACCCTTCAACATAAGTCTCAACATATGTATTTGCAAAAAACACAAAATTTACCAACTAAATTAAATGTAGGATAAGAGCCTAAACTTTTATAACATATAAAATATTTGACGTGTCTCGTGTGGTCAATATGATACCACATAATTTATACTGCAGGTATGCACATTGTTTTAAAAAAATGGGTGTCGTTACGTGGAATAAAATATATAAACAAGATTTAACTAGTTTAATGTTATTGAATTATTATCAAAATATCTTTCAACGTAACAAATATCTATACAAAATTGAATGAAAAGGAAGATTAATTTAAATTAGTTTTTTTTAAGGGAAATGTAATTAGTAACAAATATTTATGCAAAATTGAATGAAAAGAGATTAATTTAAATTAGTTTTTTTTAAGAGAAATGTAATTAGTTTTTTGGTTGCATGAAGAACATAAAATCGAATAAACATTATTTTATTTTTTCTTATAATTGAGGGAGGGTAAGAAAAAAGTAATAAAAGGAAAACATATCATCTAATGTCTAATCTATTAGTAGTATATATATCTGTATCTATAAGAACAAAATACAATGGAAATGTCTTTTCTATTATTTATCAAACTCTAACGCTTATACTTTTGATAGTTGAAAATATAATTACAATGTCTTTCTATTTTTTTTATTTTTTTACTTTCTACTTCTTTTTTCTCTTTTTTTCTTTTACCTTTTTTATATTTTATTATTTCTAATTACTTTGATAACATCTATAATTGTGCATGATAAACTGTAAGAAAAACTCTAATTTCCTGCCAAAATTTCTAGGAAACATAGTGTCCTCGCAAGAAATAAGGTGTTTATGAGAAAAAGAGTCAGAGGAAAATGGTTTTTTTGTTTTGAAAAAAACATTACCATGATAGAGTAAAAAGTAAAGCTGATATTGACCGAGACGCACATTGGGAACAAATATTTCTGAAGCTGATGAAGTTATTGAGGACAGTACTGTTCTTCAGAAAATTCAATTTGTTTCACCAACACTGACTACATTCGAAGGCATTGACTAATTTATTTTATTCTAATTTCATTTTTTATTATCAGATTTTTAGTAATTTTATTTTGTAATTTTTTATTCTTATTTTTCTTTTATTTATTGTTTAATTATTAATTATTGTTAATTTTATTTATATCATTTTTCAGTATTTAATTTTTTTTTGTTTTTCTTTAAAATATTTTAATTATCGAAAACTTTGTGCCTCAGAACATATTTGTTATTTTAGTATATTTTTTAAATATTTTTCAGTAATTATTAAAAATAAATATTTTGTAAATATATTTATTATCGAGGTCATTGTTCATCGAAATAGATTTAATTTTTTGTTATTTTAAATTTTTTTTAACTGAGCAGTAATTTAAAATATTTTTAGTGAACAACATTCTCGAAGATATTACTCCTCGAAAATTTTCTACTACACATAAAATCAATAGACAAAAATTGTTTGTTTTTTTGCGAGGAACGTATCAAGAACTTGGTTTCTCACAAATTTCAAATAATTATCTTTTGCGAGAAACTTACCGAGGACATAGTCCCTTCTTATGACATTTTCTCCTCGAAAAATAGTTTCGACCATATCAAGTTCTTCAGAAAGTTCCTCATAAATATAAATATGTTTTCGCGAGAAAATTTGGTGCATTTTTTAAGACATTTGTTTCTTAAAAAAAATACATTTTTCTTGTAGTGATTTGATTTGATTTAAATTTATAATTTACTTAACTAATTAATTTGGATTGATTAAAAGATTAAAATAATTCATTAATTTTGAATGATAGGGTATAATTAGTAAGCTTGGTTCGATTTTTAGATATAAAAAAAATTAAAAATAGGCACTTTAGTTTGGTTGAGTTATGGATTACTTTGCATGAAATGCAAACTAAATCAAATTGATGCATAACATATTTGTTTGTTCAATTTAATGTGATTGATATTTATAGAAAGTTAAAAACTTATTGCAAAAAAGAATTTTGTTGTAGAATATAGTTTTTTTTTTTTTATATTAACAAAATTTGATTGATGATGGTGTAGTGGTTTGGTTCATACTTTTGATGAAAACATTAGAACTAATGAAAATATCTCAGTTGTATAGATAATACAAAAATATCTCATTTCATTTGAATTAGTTTTTGCAATATTTTTCAAAACTTAACAAAACCAAATTTATAGAGAAAGATATTTGTATAGATCATACAAAAATATCTCGTTTTATTGATCAAATAGTTAAAAAAAATGATTTTTCACGCATCAAGTATTTAAAAAAGAAAAATGTATTTTATTAGTAAGAGTATCTCATAAATGTTTTCAACCCAGATGCTTAAGAATTGGTGTAACATGGTCCTATATTTTTTTATATTCATTTCTTTATTATTGTTTTTAGTTGCTATATACTCTTGCCGTAAGTCAATTATTAATCATTTGAGATATGAATACCTATTTAAGGAGCTTACATCTCTTAAAAAAGTTTTTCGATACACATTAATTAATCATGAATTGAACTCATAACTACAATATTAAAATACTTACTTATATGTCAATCGGATATTATTATATATTAATGATCCTAAAATATTAAAAGCACTTACGTATGACGACGAATATTTAAAAAATGAAATAGAAACTAGCTACGTGAATCTACTTGATTGAATGATTAAGATGTATTTTTTGTTTCTTTTTTTCTTAGCATAGGTAATCTATTTAAGACGTGTCATATATTAAATATACTATTTAAGACGTGTCATACATTAAATATAGATACATCTCTTAGCAGAGATTTAAATAATGTGTTTTCCCTTTCTTGTTTGGTGGTAAGAATGTATTTTCTTTTTCTTGTTTAGTTGTAAGAATCTATTTTATCTTATTAAATTTAAATTTCTCATTATGTAAAAAGAATAATTTAAATTGGTGAATGATCATCTGTTCTCTTATTTTTTTCTCTCCACTTTTAAATACACCGTTGAAAGTTAAAATTAGATAGTGAATTTTATCATACTGAAAACTAAAATTCGATAAAAGTCAAAAAAATTGGAGGTTGAATAACATTCACCTTTTAAATTTAATTAAAAAAAGACAAATTTAGTTTTAATTAATTGGACTTTTCTTCTAAACCAATGTCCGTAGTAATGGCCCAATTTAGTTTTTGAGTATTTAGGCCTACTACAGCCCTAGTTATAATCTTACTTAGGCTAGGCTTATCCAATCTTGAAATGTTTTATCCCATACCCCCACAATTATACCTATACTCTTACAAATTTTTTAAAATGCCAAAATTAATTTATATTTTTTTTAATTATTTTATCAAATTAAAATTTACTTTTTTTTACCCTTTAAAGATTTCTGGATCACAAAAAAAAACAAGATTTCCGATATGTAAGTTTTTCGGTAGTTACCGGAAAACTTTTTTCAAGTTTTCCGGTACAGAAGACTTCTACCGGAAAACTTGGAAAAAAATTTCCGAAAAATACGCATACATTTAACACTACCGGAAAACTTGAGTGGAAGTTTTCCGAAAAAGATGCGTACATTTAACACTACCGGAAACTTGTCATGAAGTTTTCCAACAGTTTTTTTTTTCAAATTTTTTTAAATTTTTTTTGTAATTTTAATAGATATGGATAATCCACTATTATTATATGATAAAATATATGTCGATACTACCAACATTGGTAGTATTTGTTAGTATCGACGCATGTTTTATCATATAATACTAGTGTATTATCCATATCTATCAAAATTTAAAAAAAAATTAATAAAAAATTTAAAAAAAAAACTACCGAAAAACTTCGTGGCAAGTTTTCCAGTAACTACCGAAAAACTTCTTGGCAAATTTTCCAATAATGGTAAATGTACGCGTTTTTTCTGAAAATTTTTTTTCAAGTTTTTCAGTTGAAGTCTTCTGTATCGGAAAACTTAAAAAAAGTTTTTCGATAACTACTGGAAAACTTTTACATACGGGAAATCTTGTTTTTTTTTATCTGGAAATCTTTAAAAGGTAAAAAAAAAGAATAAATTTTAATTTAATAAAATAAAAAAAAATGAAAAATAATTTTAATATTTTAAAAATTTTGTGGGGGTATAAGTATAATTGTGGGGCATGAGTAAAACTTTTCCAATCTAGGCATCAAACCATTTTAATCGTGGACATAAAATAGAGGCCTATTAGCCTTGCTCTCTATGGATCATATCGTACTGTCTATGATGAAAGGTATGATTACACGTTTATCTAATTAAATACTTCTATGAAGAAAAAAACTCCTCAAATGTCATGTCTTAGATTTATATGTTTTGAGTTCGAATTCCTTTTATCATTGAAGAAAAAGATCAATATAAATTTTCAAAAAAATACCTTTCATTTATATAACTATAGAGAAGCAATTAATTTAAAAAGAAGTGTAAACACACTACTAGAAATCAGTTGGTTATATGCAGATTTAATTCATAAAGAATGTGATAAATCAATATCATATCATGTATAACAAATGAATATTTAATTTATTACATTTTTTATGCATAATTATTATTGATTTGTAAGATTGTAATTTCATATATAATTAGTAAACAGCAGTGCAGATTTTGCATGTTAAATAATTAAAGTTGTTTTATTTATATAATAAATATTATATTGATAACAATTATACCTTATCGATGTATTATATTGTTTATATAATTTATCGTTAATTGTTCAATGTATTTGTATTTATATGTGCATTGTTATACTTCTTAGGTAAGTGATAATAAATAAGAAATTATGTTTAAACTCATATAATACAGTACATGCGTGGGCGCCAAATTAAATTTCCTGTTTTTGTAAAAAATAGTTTAATGTTTTTTGTGTTATTTATTTTTGGCTGGTGCATCTTTGTGATGCATGCATAGTTGACTATAGACATATTTGACAATATATCAAATGTTGTCTACCCAGAATGAAACTAGCGGTTTACAGGGAAACAAGTTAGGAAATAAATTTTGTTCAAACCATAGATGCGACAGATTTATATTTAATTCTTATTAAGGTCCCTTGATGTCACTTCATTTGGTCTATACATACCCTAAATCCCCTTATGTCACGATATTTATTATACAATGTTGCACGTTATTTTCATCTCTTTCAACCGCGCCGTTGGTTTTCTTGTGTTGAACAATTCTGTGTTATTTATTTTCTTTTATGTTACAAGTTGAACAATTCTAATTATAACATCAATGTCATTGAAACAAAACCAGTCAATCTCAAGACCATGAAAAAGCTTCACTCCTAAAGTTTTATCTTTTGGTATATGATAAGTTTTCAATAAAATATAAGGAAATTTTATTATTGACCACAAGTTTATTATAGACCCTTACTTAAAAAATATTTATAGGTAGACATTAATTATCATATTTATTTTTAAGACAGAGATAATTATTTAAATAATAATAATTCGATAAAAATAAAAGAAAATAAATATATATTTCGTATTGAATAAATATCAATTAAGTCATCTTGTTATCCATAAAGATAAATTTCTCAATTTGGAAGTAAGTCGCAATGCTACTCTATATCTATTTGAATCATTTAATAGAGTTGTATTTCCTTAAAAAAAAAAAAGATTGTATTTACCTTCTTTTTTAAAATGTCATGGGATGGATAGTTGATTTTTTTTAGCTATTTGTTGTTATTTTATTAGTGAAAAAAATCAAACTCATGATGACTTCTTTATTACTCTAATTCATGTGTCTCTAGTAAATCATTAAAATCATCTTATCGCTTTAGATAAAATGTTAGTTAATTATCTTTGTCTTGTCAATATAATTCAAAAGATTTTGTCTTTTCAATGAGAAAAATATATCAGTTTTTTGTACTTAGCCCAATAAGAGGTCCAATTAATGATACACACAAAAATGGATTAGATTGCATAAGATTTATCTTATGGATGGACATATTGATTGAGTTGGAGAGTCTCTTGTATGTACCTAGCTACTCACCACACTCTAACTTCTTTTTTTTACATGAAATCAGTCTTTCATTAGAGAAAAAGCAAATAACAGGATCAGGGACATTTCTCACCCAAGTCCTAGAGCCTTAAGGCCTAACTACCCTACATCCTATGTTTATCCTTCTCATGCAAGAATCTAGTGTTTTTTGTCACCATCCTTTAACCATACCGCTAGACTCCTTTGTCACCAGAATGTTTCCTTGGCTTTTATAAAATGAATTATCTGAGCCCATCCAAAGCTTTGCCTAACCTATATTGGATTTAAGCCTCACCTCGTCTTCCATTTGACCAACAAAACTTAAGTCACAAAACACTAGCCACTTGTTTTTCATCCTTTAGATAACAATAAAAACTTCAAAAGAAATAATGTTCTCCACTCAACTTATCCTCTCCTTTCCTTAAGATATGGTTCTCCACACATTTACTATTGTCTACTTCAATGCTCGAACATTGTAAAGGTTATCAAACTAGAGGAGAGTGCATGAGAGACATGTAGCTCACGACTCTCTATCACTTTACATTGCACGAAGTAGTCAGAGATCAAAGACATATTCAATGCATAAGTATTCTCAATTAAATCTATAGTTAAAAAATTGTGTCAAGTAGTATGTGAAATCCTAAATGTTAAGATGTTGAGCGGGATAAATTTTCATTGTATGGGAGTTCTACAGTGAAATCATATTTGTTAGCATGAGAAGGAGAAAATGCAAAAAAAATTGGTTAGAAAGGACCAACATGTCATTGTTGTTATGACCAATATTGTGTAACACAAGTGGTACATGCTTCTCTTAAGCATTTGGCTAGAGGTTCAATTCATGTTTGATACATACGGTAAAAAATATTTATGTTGGTAGAGTTCAATATCTTAAATGAATCTCAATCACCTTAAAAAATTAGTGTATCTATAGTAGTGTGTGCATGATATTTTAATGGATTAAGGATATTTTTGTCCCTATGAGTATACAATAGTCTTTCTAAAATTTTTCTTCAAATAATAATCTCTCAAATATTTTCTATCAATAATTTTGGTGTCTGTTTTTAAGCTAACTCATGTGCATCATTCAAAAATGAATATTTGCAAGCATGTTTACAACATTATAAGAATATTCCTTATAAAAATTTAGATTTTTTTAACAAAAAAAAAGAATTAAATATAAATTTTTAAGTGTTGTAAGCTCAAAAAAATCATATTTAAATGCATCTCTTGTTAAACAATTCTAAATTTATGTGGGAAATATTTTTATAATGTTATAAACATGAAAAAAAATCATTTAAAGATTACGGCGATACACATAATTTATATAAAAGTAGAGACTAAAATTATTGATTAAAAATATTTGAAAAACCATTGTTTGAATAAAAATTTTAAAAGGACTAAAAACTATATATGATATATTTATAAAGAGTAAAAACTTATTTAACTCTATTTTGAATTGTCAAAAAAATTACGGACTTAAACTACAAATATTTATTTTTCTTAGAGATATTTAACAAGTTATTCCTTTTTGTTGGCTACTTTTGGACTAGGTTAAAATTGAAGCTCTAAAAATTAAAATAAATTATTCTCTTTAGATAAAAACTTAATTTTTTTTCATTTGTAATCAAACATATTTTTTAAGTAAATTGGATTTGTTTTGTAAGTTATATAAGTTGTGCTTTACACAGGGTTTACCCAATAAACCATCGTAATTATAAAAGACCGTCGAATTTATAATCTTCATAAAAAGATGAATTTGATTTTATTTATAAATGATAAAATAGAAAAATAATACTCCTTATCTCTAGGACTGACTCAAACATTATAGGAAACTCAAATCCTTGTTTTAGGTTTGGGAAAAAAAATCTATAAGGAACTAGTTCCTCAAATAAAAATATTTTTAGTCTAAGTTAAAAGTTAAAAGTGTATATAAAAGTCAATAAATTGTCATGTCACACAATTGACAAAGTGGTCTGCTTTACAGCTTCGAGTCAAGTCCTCTATCGAATTGGAACTAGTTCTAAAGTTAAAACAAATATATTTTTCACTATAAAGAACGACTACTAATATGCCACCATATATATATAAAGTTCCGTAAAATTTATTTCTTCCATAATAAGCCTTACAAGTTTTTACATACCTATAAATGTTTTAAGCCGTTAAGCCGTCACTTTTCTGTTTATTTTATAGATAAATAATTTAGTAGTTAAGTTAATTTTTCAAATTTGAATTTGAGACTTTTTTTTATAATAAATTTGAGACCTTATTTTTAAAATTACTCCATTGCATGCCTCTTAAATCACCAAACAAGCTACTAATTACGAGTTACCTTTTCAGTTATTGTTTTTCTAATAGTGTTTTCCATGTAATACAAACAAGTTTAAAGGACTCTAAATGCTTTTTCAATATTTAATAAAAATATTAATTTCAAGTCTAACGAACATATTAGGGAATAGAGGTTGCTTTAGGAGAATATATAAATATGAAAAGAAAAAAAATAGACATATATACGAAAATTGACCAATCCATTAAAGATGAGGTGACATATTTGGCTTTTTATTTTGACAAGAGTGGTGATTATTTGGCTTGTTGCATCAATAAAGACCAAATCTTTAGATAAAATTCTATCTTGGAACTTCAAATAAGATTCAAGATTCTTACAACTATTTGGCCACCTTCCTTTTCCATTTCAACTTCAATGGTCATTTCTTGCCATGTATGTCCCCCCGCACTTGTTCTTTCTATACTTTTTTTCAAATTTATTTTTAACGTTTAAATTAGGATGTAAATCTAACTCGCATCCACGAGGAGCCACTTGAAATCGTCATAATTTGAACGAGGAAAATCTTTTAATTGGATGCGGGTGCAAGTTTTTTCCGAAATTCAAATTTTTGGAGCGAGGTTGGGTGCAGGTATGTTGATATTCACCCCGCACCCAAACTTGTCTCACTAGTAATATTATTTTAATTTTTAAATTTTATATACATGCACATATTGAATATACTTAATATTTTTTTAAATATTAAAAATTATAATTTCATTTCTATAAAAAATATTTTTTTAATATTATTATTGTCTAATATTAATTATAATATATATATTTTTAAATTTATAATTTTATATATATATGAATGAGTGCGGGTGTGGGTGGAAAAACCCGAAATCCGTTGCAAACAGAGATGAGGTTTAAATCTCACACCCACTAAAAATCAAAGGTGGAGGCGAGTTTTTCCTGATTAGTCGGGTGCAGGGGTGGGGAAGGAAAAATCTGCCCCCACCCCACCCGTTGCAATGTTCAGTTTAAATATAATTTTGATATTTTATCTTAGTAACTAATATTTATTTTGGTCTTTTATCTTTAATTTAATTCATTTGGATCTTTTATGTTTTATAAATGGTATGTTTTAGTCCTAAGTAATGTTATCGAAACACAAAATTTAACACAAAACAAGACACAAATATAATACTTAGACATTTTATGAAAAACAACGCATGTCCCACTGTATTTATACAATATTGTAATTATGTTTCATTTTGTGTCAAATTTTGTGGTCCAATAATATTATTTTAATTTTGTCACAATCACAATAAAAATGATAACAACATTCGTTCGTCGAAATCTCTTCTAACAAGTGTCGATATGTACCCATAATAATATTCTTTCAAAAAATATTCATTTAACCCAATAATAGATTTGCACTTATAAAAATTCTTCTTGCATACTTTGAAATATACGTAAATTTTTTGAAACGAATAACATTTATTAGAGTTTACTGTATTTTCATCTCATATTTATTTCAATTGTACATTTTACATTACAACTAATCCAAGATTTGATCTTAATAGTTCATAATAATAATTATACAATTTTTTAAAAGAATTGTGATAAAAATAACTAAAATACATCTCCTATACAAGATAAATGACAAAAAAAAAATAAAAAAAAATGATAAAAAAATATTAAATAAAAAATAAGAGACCAAAATTATATATAAATCTAATTTTAATTTTTGTGAGAAATTTAATCCAATATGTAGTCGGTGCTTATGATGGAATAAACGCTAGATACACTAAACAAACTCATTGACTATTATCTAATAAGCAAAAAAATATATTAAAAATAAAAGTAAATACAAGGATATTTTTGTACCCATTAGAATTAATGTAAAAAAAAAATTAAAATTACGAAAAATTTAATAAACCAATAGATTTGAACTCTAATCCAAAAAACTTACATGAAAATTTATAGTCTTCTTAATTTTATATGCAGAAATTTTATAAAGTGAAAATTTATAGTAAGAAATTCTATATGCAGAAAAGTTATAAAGTGAAAATTTATATAAAAAATTTTATGCTATAAATTATTAAGTAAAAACTTATAACCTGTATAATTCTATAAGTAGAAAATGAGCTTAACTACTAAATTTAAATGTTGAAAAAGTATGTCATTAATAACTTATGAGTATATTAGGTTTCATATTGTTATAATGTAACTATTTGTCTCGATAATTTTACTATATTATATTTGATTGGAAAATCATTAGAGAACTCTAATAAAAATCGAAATCTCGTTTATATATATGTTACGTCAATGAAAATAAATAAGTACACAATTACAAATACTTTATAGTCAATATTATATCTTTCTGCACATTATGACATAAAACACATTCTTAAATATTGAAATTAAATCTCATTCTATTATACTGAAATATATATAATATATTTTTTTTAATCTAAGTAAATATCATAATTGAATCCTTAGATCAAATTTGTTGAAAAATGGACTATAAAATTTTGACATATAACTATATTATGCTTTTCTTTTAATTACCATCCTTCCATATTTTGGCAAAATCATAAATATATAAATACAAATATAATCTTAAAACTTCTATTAAGTATCACATTTTGTTTTAAGATACTTATAAAATGTATGATCATATATGGAATTTTATGAACTTTACAATTTAATAAACTTGCAAAGTCTTAGAACCCGTCCCTCGACACCTTTACTCCTAACAAACTAGTTTTATAGGAATTTACTTTAAATCTAGATATCAATTCCAACAAATTTAATATAGCCTTTATTGCTTGCATATTTTCCCATTTTTGCACCCTACCGCAATTGTGTCATCGATAAATTGTAGGCGTTGCACCTTGTGACTTGGGGATCCGAATTTATGCCCTTCAAAAAAAAAAAAATTCATTGCTTTATACATAATATCACATAATCCTTTTGTTGCATTAAGGAAAAGAAAATGTGACAATGTTACCTTGCCTTAACTCTTTTTCGAAAGAAAACTCTTTTTTTTTTCTCTCCATTCACCAACACTGAAAATCGTAGTTGTATCTAACAATTTGTTTATCCATTTCCTCCATTTTTCACATAAACTCATATATTGCATTACACCAATTAATGAGATGGGTACATAGTCCTCGATCTTTGTGGATTCTTTTATCTCGAAATAAATGTTACAAATGAACTATTTCCTTCTTGTACATATTTGATCTTATTCTACAACAATGATCTTATTCTCTTTCCATTTCGAAGGTGTTCCTTAAAAGGGGTTGAAGATGCCATTCATTAAATTCTCCAACCCTTCTAATCTGCCGCCATACATTACTTGGCTCAAAATCCATGAAAATACTTGAAATTAGTGTCACCAACAACTTCACCCTTTAAATCCAATTTTTGTTGCTCCTATTTGGCCTCTTTAATTCTCGTATCAAGGTTTAAGCAATGCATTTGATGCCATTCCTTTAGAAAACTCTTAATCATTTTTAATTTTTCCTTCAGCACAAAGGCCCTCAATCCTTCCACTTTAAAGCTCTTCTATTCAAACTCCATTGCGAATTAATTGACCCATAATATTGGAACTAAGTTGGTTCTTTCAATTAAAGTTTTGATGTTAAACAAAAGTATTTTATATAAATCGTATTTTGACTTAGAAGAATGAAAAATCAGAGGATGTATGACATCACCAGATGATGTCATCAGAAGATACCTCCAAAAGATACAAATTAGAAGCAGAAGATGTCACCAGAGAATGACGTCACCAGAAGATAAAAATGTTACCAGAAGATATCACCAGAGGATACCAGAGGATGTCACCATAGGGTACCAGAAGATACCTCCAGAGAATACCAGAGGATGTCATCAAAGGCAAACATCATAGGATATCATCAATCAGAGGATATCATCAAAGGAAAGAAAAAATAACATCAACAGATGATATTTTTCTTGGCCCAAATCAGAAGGAAGCAGAGTCCAGAAGAAGACTTGGACCAGACCAGAAGGAAGCTTGTCAGAGGGAGACTTGGTCCAGACCAGAAGATAGCTTGGTCCAGAACATAAGACTTAGTCCAGACTTCGTTCAGATCAAAAGATAAATGGTCCAGATCAAAAGATAAATGGTTCAGATCAGAAGATCAATGTTCCAGATCAGAAGATAAATGGTCCAGATTAGAAGATCAATGGTTCAGATCAAAAAATCACAGAATGATACAGATCAGATCACATGGTCCAGAGTTGATGGAGATCAGAAGATCATATGGTCCAGAATTTAAATCATGATGCAAATCAGTGAAGACTTGATTAAAATTCGAAGAAGACTTGATTGAATTTTGATAGAAATTTGATAAAAGTATTAAGGGGATTTGATTCAAAAATCACTGAAGACTTGAAGGAAATTCTAATGCAATCTGAAGCTAAAAAAGATATGGTTTGAAATTAAGAGAAACAAGATTGGTCAATAGAATTTTCAAGTGCAATCTGAAGCAAGAAGATACGGTTCAAAATTAAAGTAAAACAGGATTGGCCAACAAAAATTTCAAAGGAAATCTGAGCAACATTCATCTCGAAAATAAGCTTGGACAAAGCCCAAATTTCAGCTATAAAAGAAGGCTCCAGGCAGCAGTAATATGCATTGAAAAACACAGAACTCAAGCTTCAAATTCAAAGTTATCCGAGAGTTCAATAGAGAGAAATATTTGAGTGCAAAAGCAATATTTTCTAAGTGTTTTCGAGAGAGAAATTTAGTGCAACAATCAGCTTTCCAGAAGCAACAAAAGACTACAAGAATCAGTGCAGCAATCAGCTTTCCAGAAGCAACTTTGCAGAGTTCCAAATCCTTGTAATCAAACCTGTTAGAGGTGTATATTCCTTCTTCAATCTGGAGTTGTCAGATTGGTATGAGAAGAATTGACTTGTAGAGTCAAGGTGTTGTTCTCGTTCCTCAAAAGTTTGGGGTTGTCAGGCTGTTTGAGAAGACTGGCTTGGAGGGTCAGGTGTTGTAATTCAAAGGTTTTGAATTAGTGGATTAAAGCCTTCGGAGTGAAGGGACTGAATGTAGCCAAGTTAATGGTGAACTAGGATAAATCGTTATTATCCAATGCTGAGTCTGATTAATTATTCATCAAATAATTCACATCAACATTCTACAAAACAGCAAAAGAATTCAAGTTTGGTAAACACAATTCAACTCCCCTTCTCGTTTTTGCACCTTCACATTAGACAAACACTCTTCCAAAATAAAAATTCTATCTAATCTACTCATCGCTCATCCATTTCGCTTTATACTATAATTAAAAATCATATCTATTATAATTAGTATATTAAAATAATTATTATTAGATAATAATACAATTAAAAAAATATATTTTTTATAGAGATGATATTTTAATTTTTAATATTTAAAAAAATATTAAGTATATTCAATATGTGTATGTATATAAAATTTAAAAATTATAATAATAATACTAGCGGGGCGGGTTCGGGAGCGGGGTGGATATCAACACACCAACACTCGTCCCCACACCCGAGTTTTAATTCCGGAGAAAATCCGCACCCGCACCCAATCAAAGCAGATTTTCTCCAGCAAATCAAGAGGTTTCTAGTGAGTAGCTACAAATACAGATTAAGTTGTCATCTCTATTATCATGTGAATCTTCGCCTTGTGAGAGGCAAAATGTTAGAAATTTAAATTGAACATGTTTATTATTATAATAATTATTTTATTAAATAAATAGTCAATTATGTAATTTATTTTTGGCTAAATAGCACATGTGGTCCCTTAACTTAATTTTAGTTAACGTTTTAGTCATTTATCTTTTTTTTTTTCCCGATTTAGTCCTTTAATTTTAATTTTAAGTGAAATAAAGAATGAAAATATGAGTTTATTTGAATATTTGAGTTATGAATTTGATGAAATTTGTATTACATGAAAGAATATAATTAATTTTATGGATTTTGGTTAAAAATTTTGTAAAAAAAAGGATAATATTGTTGACATTTTAAAACATAAAAGATCAAATTGTCACTTAAAATTAAAATAAAGGACCAAACTGGGAAAAAAAGATAAAGAACTAAAACGTTAACTCAAATTAAGTTAAGGGACTACAGATACTATTTAGCCTTTATTTTTTAAAGATTATTTAAAGCAAAGGCTTTTTTTTTTTTGGATTGTAAAATAAAGGCTTTAATGGCCTAGAGTTTTGGCCGGGCTTTATTATTATTATTTTTTATAAAGGAAAAATTGAATTTCATATTCCATACTTTGATTCCTACCTCCATGATTTTTGAAAAATTCAATTTTATTTCTATTATTTTCGTCTCTTTTCATTGAAATTTTTTTGACCTATTTTGACTTCAAACAAATACAAAATTTTTGGTATGAAATTTCAAAATTTTGAAATCTTCAGTTTATTAAAAAATGAAAAAAATTTATCCGAAAATTTTGAAAATTTTCGTTATAGATTGAGAAAAAATTTTGCATACCAAAAATATCTGGTATATAAAACAAATTTAGAAAAATGAAATTTTTTATATGTAAAAAAATTTTAGAAAAAAAATTCATAACCAAAAATTTTGAAAACTCAATCTATCGTACGTAAAAAAAAATTTGCATACCAGAAATTTCAAAAACGAAAGTTTTAGTTTTTAAAGAAATTCGAGAAAATATTTTTTATACTAAAAATTTTAGAAATGAAATTTCTGATATATGTAAAAGAAAATTAAGAAAAAATTTTGTATATCGAATATTTTAAAAAAAAAAGTTTGAAGGTGTAAAAAAAATTTAGATGTGGGGTTAAAAAACAGCGATTTTGTTTAAAATTTTTGTATTTTTTATAATAAATATTTTTGAAAAATCTTTAAAAAAAATGATAAAATGTGCAGCAGACGTTTAAGACGTGGGATATGAAATTCAATTGTCCCAAAAGGGTGTGTCTGGCTGATCTTCTCGTCAACCTGTACAAAATGAAAATAAAATGAATTTAAAACTATTGGAGTAATAATAATAATGTATAAAATTACATAGCCTAACGATAAAATTGATTGGTACATAAAAGTGCTAACATGCACAATCCTTGTGAGAATCTATGATTAGAGTCTAACAAATCATCTACAAAGCTAGTCATCTAAATAAATTGTAATTTTTATAGAGATTCATACCTTGATTGATTTGTTAACAACTTGATTTTCTAATAAAATAGCACGAGCTTGATTAATAGTAATTTCTTACATTATCTCTAATGGATATTTACGTGATTTATTGGATGTTACCCCATGCGAAGTATAAAGTTGCAGATCGCCTGTATATAATAATAACCGAGATTAAGTTGTTTGGCCCATTAACATACTTACAGAATCAACATTAAAAAATAACATATAATTAATTAATTAATTAATTAATTATGATATATGTGAATTGTGGTGGATATAAATTAAGCAACCACGGTTTGATTTAAAGGTTAAAATAATTCATTTTGCATGTCGAATCAAATCTTTAAAAAGTAAAAAAAAGAATATTAGAATTTCTAGATAATGCTTTTATTTTTTAATGTTGTTGGTTGCACTTTGGTAATTATGCTTCATGCCTAAAATGCTCAAATTCATAGGTGGTTGATCTCCTATAAAGTAATATCCACCATATTTTTAGTTTGGGTTTGAGTGGGGAAAGCGGCTTCCACACATATACAAATATTATACATTCTATCTTATATTTCCTAATTTTTTGTGACATTAATATATGTTAGTTAATTAATTTTTAATGCGATGGTCTACCTACAAATCCTTCGAAACTTAAATTAATTTCTGATAAGAATAAATCTGTACTTTGCTTATAAATAGTTGCATTGTCGAGGTAAATTAACATAAAAGTATGTTTTAAATGTTAACAAAACATGTAGATCTCGCCATGATGTGTAAATCACCGTCTAATTAATCACATGTTGCTTGCCACAAAAGTCTGAGTTTGAATGAGCTCTAGATTGGTCCACGACAATATTAAATAAGATTTAATTTGAAAGATTTAGTTTAAATGAGCTCTAATTATCTCTAGCTAATTTTATCATCTCTAATATAAAAATATAGATATTAGAAATTAACAAACTAACTACCTCTAAATAACTTTTATTATTTCTAATAATTAACCCCACCCCCAAAATGATTAGATATGTCTAGAGCTGACATAAATACTTCCTAGCTTTTTCAAAAGTAATAAAAATGATTGAAATATTTTTATAAGTGTATAATGATATTTGGAAAGAATAAGAACATGGAAATATACGAGTGTAGGACCCAATTTCACATCCCTAAAATATAGCCTCATGTTATTTTGTGCTTTCCGTATCATGACTAATTTTGATATACAGGTCAAAAAGAAAGTGGCATGCATATAGCATGGTGTGATATATCATTAACTCATTAGTGCAATGCGTTAGTAACCCTTACAAAAAAAAAAAAAAACCAAAGCTCATAAAGGACCACGGATTTAGTCGATGAACATATTATTCGTTCAAAGATCCAATTCTCTCATTAAAAAATAAAAAAGGTGTATATGGAGGAAAAAAGTTAGAAGTCAAGTATGTCTATAGCTATATATTCATATATAATTGAGAATATGGTATCGCAAATAGAGGCTATGTATTCATATATAATTGTGAGTTGTTTGATTAAATGCAAGTGGGTTAGGTCCCTTCAAGACAAGACTATAATATACTAAATTATGCTTAACATTTAATATTCAAAGTTTGAGGTAATGGAATCCAAATCAAGTTTCACCGTCACTCTTCCTTGTATCCTTGTAACTAGGGATTGGTTATGTTTCATTTTATCAATGGAAGTTGAAATAAAATTATGAAATAATGATATATACCAATTACTAATTGTAGTTGACATAGATAATTTAACATTTTGTTTACACCTGGTATGACTTAGGTTCAAATTTGTAATTAGTGTAATATACGTAAAATTCAATGTAAATCTTCTATGAGATTGATAAGGTTCTCTCTGTCATGCATTGGGCCTAATCTAAACTTTTTATTATAAAAAAATGATATACACTAGTTAATATATTTTTTTGTTGCAAATATACTAGTTAATATTATTCCCATATTTATAGGAGAACAATTGCAATTTAGATGGCAACTGAAGGGATATTGAAAAATGTTTGGGTAATTAGTCCAGAATTAAATGGGTTCAAGTAGTTGAGGCCTTTTAAAAGAAAATGTGGATAATTTGTTTGAGGAGTTTCATAGGATTGAAAATTTTCTAAAAGTCCTTTTTTTAGTTTTGTGCTTAAATCCTATTCTATTGAAATATTTTAGAGGAGTAGACTAAGATTCTAATTGTGAGATTAGATTCAATGATGGATATGTTATTTCAACTAATAAATGTGTGTTAATATGGGGAGGAGTGAAAATTGGTTAGAGGTATAGTTGTAACCAAGGGGATTGACTATAAGAGGATTCATAAGAAAACTTTGACCTTCAAGTTTGATCTCAAAGGTGTAGGGCACTTTTTTCCTACTTAGTTTTTGTATTTTTTCTTGCTCCGGCAATGACAAAGTCTGTGAGTAGTATAATTGTTGCAGCCATGTGAATTTGTTGTTTTACCAACTAATTGTTTTATCAGCTAATTCTTTGTTTACACGTTTGAATTTGTCATTTCTTTAAGTGATTGAACTATTAACTAAGGTTGTATGAAGAGTTAAGGTTTGATAAAAAGATAATATTTGTTTGGTTGAGTCTTGAAAATAATCTTTCAAACTGTACTACGTAGTTTGCCATGTTATTGACCCACAAACACATATTTTGCATCCAATATAATAATCACTAAAACATAAATACATTATAGATATGTGTCTTGATCAACAATATTATAGTACCCAAAAAAATGTATAATAATATTATAAAAATTAATAATCATTTATTAATTTGGTACAATTATGTAAATGAATATTAGAGATACATCTATCAATAGTATAACTATTCAATTTAGTTTAGATTAGAATCATTTGATTGATAGGAATCAGAAATTGATCCAATCCCTTAAATAAGTCATTTTTTAGGCTTTGTTATGAGGACTTTGAATTTTATTTTTTCAAATTTCTAAAAACAAAAATTTATTTTCAGTTTAGTTTTATTGATTTTAAAAAGTTGTTAATAATAATATGTTTTTCATCCTTACAAATAGACATTCCTTCAATTTTGACTTTTTCCTTTTTTTTCCTCTCTCTCATCCTCTATTTAAAAAAAATTGACTTGACAAATATGACATTTCCACAAAGGATAAGTATGTCACATGCTGTTGACTTTTCAAGTCACCATACTATCATGTGGCATTGATCTAAGATGTCAATAGTTCTGCCATATGGCATGGATATGTCACACTAAGTTTTCATCAATCTTTGTTATGTTTTGTAAAACAAATTTTTACATGGCAACATCACATAGAGTTTATACCACATGTAATTGATTTTCCATGTCAATGCTGACACATAATATTGACTTATGACATCAACACTTCCGTGTGAAATTAAGATGTGACAAACATAGGTTCAGTGTGCTACATATCATTGACTTTTGGTACTAACACATAACATTAACCTATGATGTCAACATTTTCATGAGACATTGACCTACCACATTAGTTAACATCCAAACACTACACGAATATGTTGATATAGCTAGAGTCATTTCTAGACCCTAAGAAAATTGTTAGGATTTTAAGCCCTCACAATATAATTGTCTTGAATTTTTTAGAATCACAACTCTAACTACGAAGTCAGGTTGTTTTGCTAGGACAAACTTCCTAGAAAAATATGGACAATATAAATTTGAGAGGGCCATAGCCCTAGGTGTTGCTCCAATAAAATTTTGCTAGGGTTAAAGTCCTCGACCAAAATAAGGGCATGATTTTTTTTCATTTAAAATTCTACACTAACTTAGACTAAAGCCTTCGGTATTGTGCTTTTTCACTAACCGAGGGTTAGGGCCCTCAATAATTGACATGGGTAGGCAGTTTTTGTGGGCTGGAACCCTTGCTATGTAAGGTAGGAGTAGATTTTGAGGGCCATACCATATCCCGTCTTCACACTAGATTTTTCATCTCCCCTCTCTTCGTTTCTCTTCTCCCTTTCTCTTCTCTTTTTCATTTTTGTGCACTATATTGTACTCTCATCTCTTCTCTACGATTTTTTATTTTTGAGTACTATCTTTGTATGTAATTTTTTTTTCATATTCTATTTTTTTAATTATATATTTATGTGTTTTTTTTTAATGTAGTTTGCGGGTTAGTATAGTTGTAAAAATATTTGGACGAGAAGGAGAAAGCGATAGGTCAAACCCGACTCTTCGCTACTGATTAGATTAAAAGTTTTATTGAGTTAAATAATATATTCAAAATATAAATTAATAGTTATGTATGAAACATGATTTTATGTTATTTTTCATATTGTAAAATGTGTTTAACATGATAGTGTGAAAATTAAAAATTTACATGTTCGATTTTTAATTTTTAATTTAATTTGTATTAAAAGCGTATATTACATTTATTGTGCATATTAATGAACATATAATATTTCTTGTATTTATTGTGTAATTTATTTTGAAATTTAAAAATAAGTTAATATATTTATTTTGTATTTTTTTGAAAATATGTTCATTTGTATATTTGAAAATATGTCAATACTATTTTATATTTTTATTTAATATATGTGCATTTTTTTGAATATATGTTAACATGAATTTTTATTTGTATTTTATGAATGAATATTTTAATTTGTATTAATATTAATATATTACAATTTTAGACAATTAATTAATTATAACAATATTGAATATTGTTATACTTAATATATATAGTGTTTTAGTTTAACGGAAGAATTAGTTAAATTGGCAAAAAAAAATTACAATTAGTTATCATGAGTGAATTTTTAGTTTTACGTTTAAGGTTTAATATATATTATTGAATAAGTAAATTCGTTTTTTGAGTTGTCCTTGTTAATTTATATTAAACGTTAAATTGTCCAAGTTGGACAGTTTAAGAATTTAAAAAAACAATATTAGAATAATTTGTATTTATTAAATTATCACAATTATATATATATATATATATATTATATAAAATTTTGGTTGCATGCATTTTTTTTTGTTCTCTGGGTGCATATTTAACTGTGATAAACATATTGCAATCATTTCATATTTATAAACCAAAGTAAAATGTTATTGAAATTTTGTCAAAAATAAATATAATGAAAAAATAATAAATTATTATTTGATTATTGATATTTTTTTATTCTTGAATGAGATAGAAGCTTACAAAAAATGTGAAGGGTTAGTTTGATGAATATTTTAAATTGGTTATTTATAAATGAGGTTAAAGAATTTTTTTAAATTGTTAGCTGCCCAACTATTGTTCGAGAGGAAGGTTGTATGAGATGCCTGTATCAGAAATGTTATTGAATAAATATTGAGAATGAAAATGCAATAAGAAATCATTTGTATAATGATGAATTTATGCCAAATTATTCAAGTTGCACTAATCATGGTGAAACGGTTCCCGGAATTGTTAACGTTTAAAATAATCCAATTTTATTTTAATATTATAAATAATTTCAATATATTTTTTATTTTAGTTAAAATGAAATTTTATTCAGTTTAAATAATTTATTTAATTACAGACATAATATAATATAATAACCAATTATTTACATAATAAATATATAATTACATTTGAATTAAATAATAAATGATATTTTATTATAATTTTTAATAAATAAAATTATACAATTGATAATTTTAAGATGAATATAAAATAATTTTTTTAATTTGTGTGACCATTTGTGTAGATCAAAACTCTAGAAATGGGTCAGACACGTCTGTTTTGTGAGGGCTAGAGTCCTAGGATCGTGTATGACACATCTGTTTTGGAAGGGCTAGAGTCCTAGGATCGTGTATGACACATCTGTTTTGGAAGGGCCAGAGCCACAAGAACGTGTCTCACTTGTGAATTTTGCAAGGGACGTAGCATCAATATCGATAATCGACATGTGCAACTAGAATATTAGCACAGGCGCCACCACGCACCACCAAATATTAGAATCTTAAATATTGATATTAGAGTTTTGTGATTTTATGGCTTCATTTTTAGATTCGAACATAGCCTCCAAAAATACTAAGATGCCCATGTGTAGCACTTGGTACCTTCCTAACGATGTCACATTTGCGAAGGTCTTGGCCCAAGTTTTGTTGCGAGGGTTTTGGCTCTAGATCATTTCTGAATACTCTAACCCTAGTAAAGGTTCTCTTGTTTTTAACAAAAAAAAAAAGTATTTGCGAAGACATAAATCCTAGGTGTAGCATTCTCACTAACAATATAGTTGGGAACTTGTAACCCTCTGCAAATGTTTTTTTCTCCAAAGCTATATAGCATCTGTAAAGCTTTTAACTTTGAGTAAGTCATACAATTCTTCTAGTACAATATCTATGAGAATAACACTCATTATAATATTATTACTGTTAGAGTCACTATTGTGCGACATTGACCGGCTACATCAATATTGTTGAGTTGCATAGACATACCACATCGACATTCATTGATTAGATGTCATGCGTAATAAGAGTAATAATACTAAATTATAGTATTAAACTAAGATGTAATACACCTTTTAAAATTGAAAACTTAATTTTTAAAATTTTTTTTTTTGTGTTTTAAAAAACTTATATCGTAGTGTTTTAAAATTGAGTTAAAAATTGTATTGACTCCTAATTTACTGGACATTTTTCTTTTCAAATATTATATTTGGATACCAAAAACTAAAATTTTACTGTCGCCACAAACAACAGCCTAGGTTTTTATTTTTTTTATTTATTTTTAGGTCATCTATCACATTATTGCAATTTATATTAAAATTGAATATTAGAAAGAAAAAAACACCCTACTAAGTAGGATTTACAACGAACCATATCAATTCAAACGTAATTCGAGATTCGATTTGATAATTAAATTATTCAACTTGGTTTATAAACCTAATGAACTAACTTGAGCTAAAAATTATGTTTGTTAACTTAATGAATTAAACTTAAGTTATGCGCAGTTCAACCTATTTAATTAATGAGCTAGCTCCATAATATATATAATACTAAAATAATATTTTTCACTAGTTTTGGTTAAATATTTTTAGATAAGCTTTGTGTGTTTAACTGTATATTCTATTTAATTGAGGATTATTTATAACAAACAAAAAAAATTAATAATTATTTGAAGTATAATGATAATTATTTTTATGTTAAATTTTTTTTTTTTCATAAACCTAATTTACTTCTATATTTTTTAACTAAACAGTTATTTTATTTTTAAAAATCATAAATGTTGTTCATATTAAATCTTATTTTGAACATGTGTAACTAATAAAAAAATTGTGTAAGACTTTTTTTTATACTATTATCTCGCATTTAAAACATGTATCATTTCAAGGTAGAAATATGCCTTTAAATCTATTGGACCGGTATTGACATGCACATATTAATATTATTTGTCGAACTTAATTTTTCTATTAACAATTAAATATTTATTGTGCTATATTCGTTATATAAAATATTTATTAAAAAATAATTAAGCATAGACCAGAATAATAATAATTAAGTATATGTTACTAACAAATTAAATTGAATAATTATTATTATTGATGCAAGCCGGTTAAGCCGTTTTGGCATGTTTACTTGCAAGTACTAAGTACACTCAATTAACCAATGTGTATCCAAACGTTCGTACGCGCTAGCTGTTAATTTACAAGTCACTGACCTTCGTACAACAAGTTGAAGTTATTTCTATGTACGATGGTTCAGCTAAATTTTAGCAACAACAGTGTTCTTTTTGGACGGATCAGCAAGAACAGTTAGCCATGTTATGTTTGTACTATTTTTCTGTGGATGCACTTAAGTGTATGGAAGATAATGCATGCTAAAATGCTAGAATATAAGTACACGATGTTTTTTTTAAAATAGCAAATGTTTGCAGTTAGTTTTTATTTTGCTAGCATACACTCTACTATATAAGTTACTTCATGTAAGGTTTTATATTTCTTATAGTTTTATAGTGGTTTTTAATAAGTCTATAACAATTTTAAGGTCGATATGCTAAGATTTCAATTTATAGTTTTCATTTTTATAATGTTGTCTTATAAGAGATAATTAAATTCATAAAAATTGATATATTTAATTTAAAATTGTTTATTTTAAAGTTATTTTATATTTATCAGTTAATTCAATCGATAATTTTATCAAATACTTCAAATTTAATTAACTAACTTATTTGTTATCCACTCCCACTTTCTCATTTTAAATGTTTCATTTTGTTATTTTTATTTATCTCAAATTATTTATCATTTTATAATATTATATACAATATTAATTAATATTTTTTTTCATTAATATACTTACTTATTGTATCTCAATTCATTAAAAAATTTAACCGACTACAATTAATAAGAGTATGTAAATAAATAAAACTCATTTTATCATTAAAATATAATAAAATTCATCATTTTCTTAAAATTAAAATGAGACCCAGGAAATATTATAACTCATCCGGCTAACTTATCTTTCATTCACTATTTTTTAGTGCTTAATTAAATATACCACACTTTAAATGAAAATTTTTCGTTAAGTTCTAAAGCATATCACATGAATATTATCGAGATTATGCTAATGCATGGAGATTGAATATTAAGACGTTATACATTATTTTCGCGGCAGGTTCCCCATAAAAATATATACATAAAAGTAGTTTTTTCCTAGGTTTCTATGTCAGCCTCAAGATTCAATGGGATCATCCATAATAACGCTAGTTAAGTATTTATAATGTTTCTCTTAAATTTAAACTCTACTTATAAATATCGATATTTGATAAATTGAAAGTTTAGTCTTAAATTGAAACTCAAAATTTATAATTTTATAAATTTACGATAGTATTTCATTCTTTCGAAAAAAAAAATTATTTTTAATGCTTGTATAAATTAGTATATGAGTAGTACGTATTTCCTAATAATGTATTGAAGTTTCTAAACCTTCAGTCATTTCCACTCTATTTTTAAACCTATAATTTTAAAACCTTTTTAAACCTATAATAGACATAGTCAGGCAAACACCGGCATCGTGGAAAGATCCTAGACAAATATTCCTTGACTAGGTTAATCAAACTCGTAATCTAAAAAATAAACTAGTATAGATTTTTTCATTGTCAAAGTACAGTTCCTGATCCAAGAAAATAATATTCAATCAAGCAATGATCAGCCCATGGTCTTAATCTAAGTAGAATTTCCACTAAATAATGATTTATCATCGCATAATAGGAAGGTTTCCTAGAAGCTAGGTAGCTTGTTGGAGGTAATGACAATGCCAGAGCATATAAATTGATTAATTTATGACTAATTAATATATTCTTTAGAGGTACGTTAATTTATTAATTAAATATTAATGATGGCCTTGAAGTGGACACCACAATAGTTTTTCGGATTATTTAGGTAATTTTTATTTTATAAGCAAAATTGTATTAAAAGGAGTAGGGTACTACACCTCAAAACAAAAAAATAAACATTACAAAAACGAACAAAATAAAACTCAATATAAATACAGTAACGAATTAGTGCACCAGTCCAAATACTATTCAAAATAACCATACGTGAGTAATATAGAAAGTAACAAATTTTCATTGAATTTTATTATTATAAAATTGTTTTAGACTAAAGATTCATACTCTTCAATTCCCTTATTAAGAAAATAGGCATGGCCATGATTAATTTTGATTAGGCTTTGGGTAATTTTAATAGTTCGACTTAGAATGTTTAAATTAGTTTAATTAGCTGGATCAAGGTAAAAGCACCAACCTTTCCAAATTCTATAGAGGCAAATTGTCTCTAGCGTGTGAAATGAGAATTATAATTTATAGGAGTAGGTGATCAATAATAAATTGCATTCATATTCTTTAAAATACTATGCATTATAAAAAATAAAAATTTGAATACATGCGGATCATGAGGGAATTTTCTTTGGGGTGAATATAATGAGGGAAATAATTATATCACACCTTAACTAGTTGAATTTTCAATATATTAATTAGGTATCTTCAAAACGAATGTTAATTAGGTAAACGAGGGTTTTCAGGAAAAAAATTTGCTGGAGGTTTTGGGGAGAATGAATTGTTCAATGAAAATGTCCACATCCATGTTGACATTGTATATTTTTTTCTTAGAGAATGATATTTTTTTTAAATAAGAAAAAATCGCGTAGAAAAGTTTAATTCAAATTGTCAATATATAACTATGTAACTTAATTATTATAGTATTTATTATTTTATCTCGCAACTATGTAACTTAAATATTATAGTATTTATTATTTTCTTTTTAAAAAATTC
The DNA here is from genome assembly GCA_037974295.1 of Cicer cuneatum. Taxonomy (NCBI): domain Eukaryota; kingdom Viridiplantae; phylum Streptophyta; class Magnoliopsida; order Fabales; family Fabaceae; genus Cicer; species Cicer cuneatum. The sequence continues at coordinate 66,870,954 of JBBPBO010001985.1, read as the reverse complement.
TTCTAACTAGTTATGAGGTTAAGGTTTTTTATTTTGAGCTAGATCACCTCATTAACACATTAAATTTTTTTAAAAAAATACATCAATTTTTTAGTAGATGTATGTGATTCAAAATTTAAATTAATTTATCAAATTTTAATTTTTTTTTTATATTTTGAAAAAAAGAGTAGTTGATTGTGAGACACAAACATATCCAATATTTATGTGGCATCATAATGGTGTATATACGTGTAAATAATTTCATTGGATACATATTTAAAATAAAAGTTAAAAATAAATAATAATTTATATTTAAATGACGGAATTATTGTCGTTCTTAAATTCTGTTAACTAACTGGTGTATATATTTATGAAGGAGAAAAATTGATAGGAGAAAAGAATCGCCATACTGAGATACTGATACTGAGTACTCAGCACTGCCTAAAAGCAATGTATGAGAGACAAAGTGGATGGGCCTCATGGGCCTCATGTGGTCTTAGTCGCATCACCAGAGTTTCGCGCCACAAGACCGCCCACGTGTCACAAATCCCAACCTCATTTTTTACTGCGCCCACGTTAATTTGTCGTCCCAGGATCTATTTTCTCCCACGCGCTTTTTGTTTCCACCATAACTCACCGCCCAACCCATCGACACACCAACGCCTTAAAAGTGTTATTTAACAAATTCATAATATACAGGCTCTCAAAATAATTAATTTATTTGATTTTTTTTAGATGTATTAAAATGGTATATAAAATAAAAAAAGAATATTAATTTTAATAAATTAATTTTATTAATTATTAATGTATTATCAATATGATAAGTATATAGTAAAAGATATTATATTAAAAATAATATTAATTAAATTATGTAATGGATAAAAGTATATTAAAAATTGAAATGGTGAATTATTTTAATTTTTTTTTTTTTGCAAATGGGTTAATTATTGTGGAACAGATGGAATACCTTTTTTTATCTCAAATAAAAAAAAATGAGTGAAAGTAAATTAATGTATTTTGTCTAAATTTTTAAAACTAAATATACCAATTTTTGTTTATATTCAAAACTAAAGTTGTACTTATGATATCTATTTTGATTTGTTAATTAATGTGAGATATTATTTAATTTAATTTGTTACATAATTTGTTCACTTTAGATGAGCTCCATCCAACAATATAATATAAAATAATTTATTCATGCATGTAATATGGTTACTTTATAGATTTATATTATCCAAATTTAGTCATTTGAAAATAAAAAATTGATTTAAAATTTTTTTGATTAAAAAAATTAATTTAATTAGTTCTTGTAATTTAAAATTTTCATTGTTTTAATTTATGATTTTTTTTATCTAATCTAAATGATGTGATTTGTTGATATAACATGCCACGTGGCATTGGATTGCTACCTCATAATTGCTCCACGTGGCATAGATGAAAAATAAAACAGTTATAAAGAATAAAAGTGAAAAAATCTATAAATTCTACAAACGAAAAATGAAGAAAAAACAATTTTAATTTTCAATTTTGGCCATTTTGTGTGTGTTTATTTTCACTATTTTTTTATAGTAAATATTATGTTTTAAATTATTTTCTTTATCGTTATTGTCCATAATATCCCCCAAACAATTATTTTATCGTAAAGCTCATTGGTACACTTATTGTCATAGTTCATCATACAATATAAATTCAAAAAACTAAAGCATTCGGTGTTATTTTTAGGGATTACAATTTATAGGGTTTTGATAGGTATTTTACTTTTTGCTATCATAAATAGAAATTAATAAATTTGACACCACAACAAGAAGGGTGTATTTTAATTCCATGTTTAATATGAGAATGAATCAATTGTAGATGTTAGACAAGAGTTTTTCTTTGAATTGTCCGAATAATCCTTTAAATTACTAAATAATAATAATAATTTTTACAAATTAAAAATCAGCTACATCTTAGTCTTATTCATGAACACTCAAACATGCAAATAATTTGTATTTGATGAAACTGGAACTTAACATTATAATTGTGCAAAGTTGCCAAGTACAAAGAAAAAGAGCAATAATCAATAGAGTTGTGAAAATCTGTAGATGTGTTGTATCAAAATAAGAGGACAAAGTCTAACCTTTTCATGGTGAAGATAAAAATCTAAATCATTATAGACCACTCAATTGGATGCACTATATGCTCGACCAGACAATGTCATATGTTTAACTATAAAGCAGCAACATAAACCCCAAAAATGACATTGACTCGTCAATACCTATAATAATTAAAGAAAATAAAAGTGATTTACTATAATCATATGTACGTATTGGTATCATGTCAATGTCAAACATCACCACATGTTAGAAATAGATCTTCAATCTGAAGTGTTTTTGCTACATAGACATTAAATATTGATGAGATTGAGAGTAATGATTTTAAGATACAAATAAAAAATAGCTATTGCCATATCAAGACTAAGTTGATTGTTGAAATTTAGTACCATAGTACTCTATCAAGCTCCACTAATTGTTATCCTGAATAACAACTAATGCTCTAGTTTTTTTCTGTACCATAGAGATTTTGTTATTAATGAATAATATATATGAGAAAATATGTAAAACGAGTTTTACGATGAGATAATGATTTATAAGTAGTATTGACAATAAAGATATAAAATAACTTAAAAATAATCTTTATTATAGAAAGAGAGTGAAGATGGTAAAAAAAAAACTTCATTATTTTACCGTAATGTCATATTTGAGTAGTTGATGTTGAAAAATAAAACTAACTTTTTGTTTTGTTTTTGTTTTTATCTCAATATATTCATTCCTACCAAGTGGCAACAACCAATTCGATGCTGATGTGGCAACTTAGTGTCACATGACATCGAAATTCCACGTCGCATGTTAGGTAATGATGTCATGTTGTCTAGGTTAGATTAAAAATGACATCAATGACTAAATGAATGAAAATCTTGAATTACAGATATCAAACCTTTTTTTTTCAAAGTAATAAAACCATAACGAGACCATTTTTCATGTGCCAATAACATAAACTACTCTAAAAGGTGTATGATCTATTATCAAACATTTAAAGATTATGGATGTGTTGTATTTGGAAGCAACAAGAAAGGTAATATCATTTATCACAACCATAGGTAATAACTTCTTACCTTCTAATAAAAATGTCATGTATGTAGAAGGACTAAGACATAACCTACTAAATATAGGATAATTAATGACAAATGCTATGATGTAGTGTTCAATCAAAAGACATGCCATGAATTTGTTGGTTTAATGGCACCATACTTCTCACCAGACAAAGAAAGTACAATATCTATAAAATTAAATTGTCTAATTTGGAAACCAAAGATAAAAATTTAAATGTCAATGAACAAAGATATATGGATTTAACAAAGACGATAAGGCACACAAACTTGAGAATGATCTCAAAGTAAAACAAGCTAAGTTTAGTCAAAGGATTGTCTAATCTAAAGTACCAATGAGACATTCTTTGTGAGACATGTCAAAAGAGGAAACAAATTAAATTATCTTTTGACTCAAAGAATGTGTTTCCACCTCAAGACCTTTTGAATTTTTATGCATTGATTTATTTGGTTCTACGAGGACAACATTTATTACGGGTAAAAGGTACTGACTTGACATTGTAGATAATTATAGATGAGCATGGTTAAGTTCCTTTCCCTAAAGGAAGATTTATATAAATGATCTATGTCTCCTGCAAACAAGTTCTAAAGGAGAAATTTGTTACATAAAAACCATTTGAAGTGATCGTGGTGGTGAGTTCGAAAACAAATCATTTGAAGATTTATGTACATGAAATGATGTCTCTTCTTCCAAAACAGGTCTCCCCAAGAGATGGTTGGAACCATGAAACGTATGTTATTAAGCACTTTTGGACAGAAACATTGACTAATGAAACATTGACCAAACATTTCATATTTCCATTAATTTGTTTGTAGTTGTTTGTTTTAAATATTAAAAGAAACCTTGGAAAGTTTGTTTCCAAAGCGCAAAAAATCATCATTTAGGATATTTTGAACACTCTAAAGTTGACAGTGTATACAATAAAGAAACCTTTATTGAGCAAGAACTCATCCATATATGTTTTAATGACAAAGATCATGACCTTAAAGAGTTAGAGTATGTTGAGGAATTTGCATATCTTAAACAAACTAGGAGATATTCCCACTATTATAAAAAATGGTGAAGTGTTTGTTGATGCGTGTGGTGACCAGAATAGTTAACACCTAAGAAGAACTAGAAATGCATGTCAAGGAATTTGGATTATATGATTGTTAGAAAAGCCAGTGACAGAATCAAAACCAGATCATCTATTAGAAAACAATCTAAATTTGCACTCCTATCTTATATAGAGCCAACATATATTGATGAAGATCTATCAGATGAGAAATGGATTATGGCTATGCAAAATGACCTAAATGAATTCCACAAGAATGGAGTTTGGAATCTTGTACCACACCCTAAAGGAAAGCAATCCATTGGAACCAAGTGGATTTCTAGAAACAATGCTTGACTATTGCACAAGGGTATTGTTTAGAAGAAGGTATAGATTACACCGAGATATTATAGACACTTCATATGTAATGTGGTACCAAACTACTCTGAAGGACTTGTGAGGAGATGTAATATCATACCATTAATGGTGGAAGAACATTCACACCGTCATAGATCCATTCAACTCAACCTGACACTTTAATTTACCAGTCAAGATTAACAAGGGTTGCATGGTAGCTTCCGACATTAAAAAATTACCCTCAAGTCACATAGGAATTCCCTATAGAACACCCTAGGGTCTAGCATCACCCGAAGACTTAGTTGTATTGACCTCAACTATTAGTGTCTTATTGTTGTACTTCCTCAAACACTAAGTTATTAACCCTCACGCATTTTTGTAATGACATACATATAATCACAAGATATATTATTCTCATATTTACATGCCACCTTGTTCATCCTAGGCTACTCCTTGTTGAGATCCATCATTGGCATGGTCCAGGTTTACCAAAATTTCATTATGATATAACTCAGTTCAAAATCACAATCCATAATTGACAATCTATTAACACATCTCATATGTATTCACAATCATGACAATCAACATAATTCACATATTCATAACTAAAATGATACACAATCAAACACTCAAATTCACAATAAAGGCATACCATGCATAACAACATAAACAACAAATAAACATGGGCGTAAATATTCACATCAATATATATTCATCACAATACAGCTTAATTCATATCTATCAGGTTTAATCACTATCCAAATCACATTGATTCATTCATTTAAATCACATTAGGGTTATAGCCTAAGCAAGCCCCAAACGGTTATGAAATGTGACATTCTCGTTAATCCTACATAATTTAATACTCATTAATCGAACAAATAACGTATTCACCCTTACCTTATTATTTGAACAAAAATCTACTCATAGAAAGGTTAATTTCCTAACTCGATTTCTCATTATCTGAATGGTCCAACTCTAAGATTTAATTGTTATAAAATCAATAGCAAACAGTATGAACTAATTTAAATAGTGAAAAATGGTTTTCAATCGATTAAAACTAATTTTAATTGGTTGAAATCAACTATAATCTATATAAATAAATAGAATGATTAAAGGACTTATTGATTAGTGAAAAATGTTCTAATGGTAATTTATTCGATTGGAAATAATGTTTCTTGGAAATGAAGGAATGAATTAGAATGAGTAGAGGTTCAAGGATGTATGAGTTTTCTTGATTATTTGGGGGGGAAAAAAATTAATTTTTGGTTTTTAGGATTATTTTTGTCGCACTAGGGATTGTTGAAATGGGTTAAAAAATATGACTAATTCCTATTTATAGAAATATGGAAAACTCGATATCATACATTGATGCAATTACGTCGCACGACAGTGCAAGACTTGATGTTCTCAATTAACACATGTTTTGCATGATGAAGGTTCCATTCACACAGTGAAACAAAAACAGAGAAACTAGTGCGAAAATATATTGCATCACTCGACAAGGGATTTGCTTTCACATAGCAAGCTAGTACAAAAATGCTTGTTTTGTTCTCCAATTTTTATAGATCTTAATGACTTCCTAATTTCATTAAAACATTTTATGTTCCTTAACCCAATTCATCACATCACAAGTCAAAACACATCATTTTCACAAAATTAATACAAACACATTCACAAATAATTTCATAAAAAAACGGGGTGTTATAAGCAACTAGAATTTTTCCATCATATATTTTGACACATCATTTTCACATCTTCCACTATTGATTATGATATCACAAACCTTACCTTGTGAGGTGCAACGAGTGTTCAAGATATTGTATCTTAGCCATAGTTCTTCTTTAGCTATTATTGGGTATAGACTTTTTCTATCTAGTGATGATATTCCATAGTTGACATGAGCATATTATGTCATATATTGGATTTATTTTCTCATCTTCTTTAAAAGTTTCATGAATATGTCTTCTTATCCTTCTTAAAAAACTTTTATGTATATCCCCCTTAATAATGGTGAAGGTTTTACGAATCGGACAATATGGGGCTATGTGTCCAAACCCTCAACACTTAAAATCATTTTTCTGTCTTCGAATGGATCTATTTGGTTGTCTTATGTTGGAGGTTTGATTGAGGAACTAGGTTGTTGGGTTGGTGATTTATTAGAGTCAACCAAATTTGAGGTGGATCAAAGAGATGGATGTGAAGACTTTTGTAATAGTTTCTCAATCAAATGGTTATACAAATAACATTATCCAAGGTCCAATATTGTTGGAGTTGGACTAGCCAAGAAATTTCAATGTTCAACCCTTCCAATGATCGAGCAATTGTTTGTACTTCCATTTCTTGGTTATCACATTTCATTATTGACTTATCAAATTCTCCAGTATATTCTTTTATTAACGTAGTTTTTGACTAAGATCTTGCAATGATTAAAATTGTTTGGATAATAACGAGGAGGTAAAAAAATACAGGTTAGTTATCCACACATCTTCTCTCATGTCTTGATCTTACTTTTCCCTTTACGCTAACATTTCCTTTTAGGATTTTCTCACCAAATCAAAGCGTGTTTCTTTAACTTGACAACTAAGATCTATAATTTTTGTTACTCGGGTACATCATTGTACTCAAATACATGTTCAATAGTTTTAAGTGAATTCACAAATTCGTCCAATTGTAGCTTCCTTTCGAAATATGGAGGTTTACCTTGAAAAATCATTCGTTGTGATTTTGATAGAGTTTGTTGGGGATTGACAATCTCTTATAATTATTGCATTTTTTGTCCTATTTTTTCATCTCACTTTCATGTACACTTCTCTCATTTAATCTTGTAGGTGACATTTTTTTGACAAGGGTGTATCATCAAACTTACTAGAGAAGATTGAGGGTGTGCATGTAGGCTTTGATGGCGGTGTTAGTTTCACACAAAAAGGAAGCAAAGTAGAGTTGTGAGAATGCAACTCCTTGCTCAATCGAAAACCCACTTTCGATTGATTTCCTTGCTCAAACTCAACTTCGGGATACGAAAATCTATACTTATGTCAAACCGGGCCCAAGGACTAGAAGGAAAGGTAGAGAAAGAGATAACTCTCTAATTGCTTAAAGAAATTCGTAATTACTTGATAGTCAAAGTATTTGGTAATGAACCCTATTTATACTATTTTTGTAGGACTTTACAAGATAGAAAGTTCTAGAGAGATTTAATATAAGTAATGATAACAACACAAATTTAAAGAATAAAAATACTCTAGTTCATATGCCTAAAAAGTATAGAGATATTATGGTTATCCAAGTTCTTATGTGTTTATTTAGTAGTATTCCTTAAAAGTTTTACAATGATAATATTCTCAACTTATTGAAAGTTCCATAATATAGTGCAAGGATTCTTGTGACACATGTATCAAAATAAAATAATTGGATTTGTTTTTATATAAAATAGAATATGATCTACATTTTGAAAAGTGGGTTGAACAAAACAGTAGCGGATATTGCTCCTATTTTATTTATGATTAAGGTAACAAAATTAATGATCATAAATAAAATATCATGATAGGAAAATTTATTGTCATTGCATCGTGTTAGGAAAATTAGGTAATAATTTTATGGAAATGGTAAGAATCGATACATGGAAATGGTAGAAAACACCGCTTAAAACTCACACACATAATTGTGAGGTCTCGAGTTCGAACAAGAGACAAGATATTTAGCCTAACAATATCGATATTTATTAGTTAAGTCTTACGGACACTTTCAATCACAATATTAAGCATTACCTCTGTCTCTATATGTATGATCCATTTGATCAATGCTCACGAATTAAGAAAAATAGTTTTCACATCAAATTTATCAATAATGTGAAGTGAAATGAATAGTCACAAGAAAAATGGAGTTTGAATTGTGACCCTTTTATAATTTCGTTCTTGCACTTTAATTGATGTTTTACTCAAGATTAAACTTGGTAATCAAAAATTGATTAGTAAACTCTTAACTAACCAAAACGTTCTGGAATGTTTATTTGAAATTAAGAAGTTTTAAATAAAAACAATGATAGTGAAATGTATTTGTGCGTGCAAATAAATAGAAATAAGGGATAGAAATATCACACATAAAAAGTGTACTTGTTTACCCAACTCGAGTTAGTCCAATCTTCACACTCGTGAGATTTTCATTATGTGCTTTAGAACCAAAACGTTCTCTTTTGCACCTTTTGTCTTGATCAAAGCTTGATCAATTATAATCTTCACCTTTCAACTTCGAAAGTATTTTTACAATCACCTTTCAACCTCAAAATAATTTTTACGGTCACCTTTCAACCTTGAAAGGATTTTTACAATCACGTTTCAATTTAGAAATGATTTTTTCAAACACACTCAATCTAACATAAAAGATAGACTTGAGCCAATTACAATGTGTATGATAAAATTGTTTGGGATCTAATAATAACTCTTTGTTTGAGATTAACTGAAAGCAAAACTCAATAAGGATGATTCAAAGATGTAGTGAAGAGAGTTGGAGTGTTCTTGAAGAGTTTTTTTTACTTGAACAAGTTAATATTGGGTGTATCTTAAACTCTTACCTTTGTCTTCTGATTGATCTTCCTTTTAAAAATGAAGACAGACTTAACAACTTAGATAAAGTTGAAAATTAGTCATCAGACACATCAACCAAGTTTTAGATTTGTTTTAAAATAATTAACACATGGTTATATTACTATCCAGAATGTTCTTGACAAACCTATAACGTGCTTACTTTTGAGTCTAAAGGAAAACATGAATAATTGTCTGAATGAACTATCAACTATCATTTGGCACTATGTGTGATAAGAAGCATGTCTAGCTTTCTGCAAAACAATGCTATTACAATGTACTCGTGTCCTTTTGTCCTTGCTCAAATATCATCAATATGGAGATCAATCTAGAGATATTTTGAATCATTTGGGTCTTCAATTTGAGTAACTTAATTGTTCATTAAATGTTGAAAAGCCCATGTGTGAAATGTCAACTAATTTACTGCATATTGCCTTTCCAAAAAGATCATTTTTGTCAATTGTTCTTTAATAAAACAACTAGAACATTCTAGTGAATGTTTTTCCATCATTCTTTTAACAAATGACCTAAAAATGATTCAATCTTGAAATGATTTCTTCTTCAAAGTTGTTTCTTGTCATTTTGTTGAACTGATAGGAATATTTAAAAGTGCAATGAACTTGTTCATCATGAGAATATTATTTCATAACAATTGAAAATGTTATCTTTTATATGAGAGGAAAAATCTTTTGTTGAAACAATACTTCATGCAATTTCTCTTGTCCATCAAGTATCAGTGAGATACTATAGTATAGGCATGAATGTATTGGACAATTTCTTCATGAAGATGTTATCTTGAAGATTCAACAATCATTCTCTTGAATGATTGATATAATATATGATATATTCCTTTTGAGATTTTTTCATAAAGATGTTATTTGACTTCTTTATTTATCTTCATATATGTTTTAATCTATAATATATTCATTTGACATATTTCCCAATGTATCCAATGATCATTTTGATCATTCTCCTTATTTTTTTGGCTCAAAACGTTTTGAACACTTGTTGCGTTTGATTTTTTAGACAACTTTTGACTTGTTTGATTCTTATGGATTCATAAAACCTATTTGGAAAAGTGCTATCACAATACTGCACAATAACCATGAACTTTTAGGCCAATATTAACCTTTGGAAAAGGAGAATGTTATCTTGTCTTGCAAGAAATATTTTTATCAATAAATGATAAGGTAGTTGAATTAATTCTTTTGAGGTTCAATTAATATCGTTCTAATATCTCAATGAAGCTTATGATTTTATTGCTGTAATCTTCTGATGCTACTTTGATTATTTCATAATTGAGTAGATACTTATGCATTTGTTGGTGTGAATTGTTTCTTGCTTGTCCACTTATGTGATTCATGTTACTTAAATAAAACTTAAGTGCAATCATCAGTAGATCATCATTCATAAAATTTAAACATTTATTTCATAAGATTTGTTGTCGATAAAACATATATGAAAAACAAATTTACGTCAACTTAATGTACATTTTTTTTCCAAAATTATTATTTAAAATGAGAGAAGTAATTGATCGTTTAGTCCTTTACTTTTAATTAGAGATACTTTTGTGAAAAACTTATTAATAATTTTTGTAATTTGAATAAGATTTTATATAAAGGGACAAATTTTTTTTGAGAAGAAAGTCTTACATATAAGAATAGAGATAGTATAAATTAATGTGAGAAATTGATTTTATAACTATGGTATTGAAATACCATATTTACATATTGATTACCAATGCTTTCTTATCTCACAATATTGTTTACTGATGATTCATTGTTTTTTATATTAGAATTATGTTAGTTGAGACAAACAATATTTGTGATGATTCATTATTTTTTATATTAAAGTTATGTTAGTTGAGACAAACAATATTTGTAAACAAAATAAGAAAATAGAAATGCAAATTTATAAATGTTTTTTTTAGTACAAATATTAAATGTATATATATTTTAAAAGTTGCATGTAATGATTTTTGTATATACGAAGTGATGGTCGATGTAAATGAACATTTTTGAATCTATTAATTATATATATAAGGTACTAAGATCTAATTCAAGATTATGGATGAAAAAAAGTATTTATGGATTCAAACAATAGTCATCTCCTATCATATCTATTTGATAAAAATAATATTTGTATTTTATATTATTTCTATATTTACGTGAATAACCGCTAAACGAATATTTAATGGTTTTTAAGTATATCCAAATATTAACGGATATTGACTTTTGTAAATAAAATTTTTTATCATTATATTTGCAATTATATATAATTTTTCTATCTTTTTTACAATAAAATAAATATATTAAAAGTTAAAAACATTAATGCATTAATACATAAATAAATGGATCACAAAATTCCATTGTAAAAAGAATTAGTATTCATTTATCTCAGTATTTATGAACGTCGCAATCAACACCAAAGTCAAACTATCTAAAATTGATTTGGTTCCTACCAACATGTATTCATTTTTTTTTTGGGCTATGCAACATGTATTCATATATTAAAGCAATTTATGTTTTATGTGATTCTTATAACATAAATTAATCACTAAAAAATTAATCTCCAAAAAATTCACACTTTTAAACTTTTTGAGCATGAAGATAAATGAACCATTAAAAATCCGCCTCACACTGATATGAAATATTAATCATAACACAAACATTTAAATTATATTTTTTAATCTCTTATAACTTATATTTGTCCAATAAACCACACATATTATTTATGATTTTTTTTATAAAACACACAAATCGCTATATTAGGTTATCTGATATGATGTTTAAGATTATAATTATAATATTTTTTGAACAAAAATATAGTCCTGACATTTTAAGTTAAAAACACATTTATAAACAATTCAATGAATTATGATAAAAACGTGTATAATTATTTGATTGGATGTTGTGATTTAGATATATATGTTTACAAACACAGACATATTTACAAGCATTTAAGTGATTATATATTATTTATTCAAATATATATATATATATATATTTTGCATGCGATAACTTTGGTTAAAACTTTTTGACACTTATAAAAAAAACACAATTTAGATTATTATTATTATTATTATTATTATTATTATTATTATTATTATTATTATTATTATTATTATATATACACTAATAAAATGTGTAAAAATACACACTTTTAATCTCTATTATATATTAATCACCAATTGAATTTGTCACAGAATATATTAAAATACATAAATAAATTATATTAAAAATAGAAATTATTTATACATGGCACATGTAAACAGACTAGTCATCAACAAAATGAAGATTTTATATTTCAACATACAAATAAAGAACTTACAAAAAAAACTCAAGTCATGTTGCAAACAATCATTTTCATTTTTAGGAATATCTTGTTTGTTAATAGAATATGTAGTCTCTATGTATAAATGATGCTATGTTTGGTTGAAGAAATTTGGAAATGAGGCAAGAGGGAAAAGAAATATTAAATATGTGTGGTTCAAATTTTAAGAGTGGAAGAAAGGAGACAATCAAAATTTCTCTTATACCTTATTATGTCTTCCTCTCCCTTTTCAGAGGATTTGGAGGGGAGGAGGGCAAAAAATCTAAGATAACATAAAAATTATTTAAAATTCTCTTTCCCCTTCAACTTATCATAAATTTAATTGAAATATTTTTGCTCTTTAAAATCAAATATATTTATATATTATTTTTCTTCGCCTCTATTAAAATCTCTCTCCATTGAATCAAATAAACCTAAAAAAAAAAAGAACAAAAAAGACCCAACAATTGCTAGCATTTGCCAAATGCACCAAGGTCACTTGTTAGCATTTCTCAAAAATTAATATTAACTAACATGGTACTCCCTTCATCTTATTATAAGTATCTCAATTTGTGTTCGGCATGTCTTAACAAAATTTGTAGATTTGTTAGTTTTAATGCTAAAACGAGTTTCAATTACCAAAATAGATAAGAAATTCTATTTATATTAACACAAATTTTAGGGAATAAAAATATAAATTTTTTCACAAAGTAAACGACCCCTAAGTTATGTATGTGTCAATCTGAACATGTAATACTAACATTAAAGACCAATAAAATTATTCATCCACTTGTTAATAAGTGGATGATGATGAGTTGATACCTTTGTTTTTCTTTAGAATTTTTGAAATTGAGTTCTAACCAATTTAATTTGGAACGTGATAAAATACTATAGTACGATAAAATAATTTTTTATTTTAAATTATTTTACTACTGACTATTTAGATACATGAACCTAAAAAACGAGTATGTTAAGTGTATAATTTTTTTTTTTAATTTTAATATATATATATTAAAAAGAATATTGGCTCTCTAAAACTTTGGGGCCGAGTGCAGTCCCATCTCTCCACAATCCTCAGGGTTCTTCCTATATATATATATATATATATATATATATATATATTCTACTCGTGGTCCCTTAACTTAATTTCAGTTAATGTTTTAGTTTTTTATCTTTTTTTTTCTCGATTTAGTCATTTATTTTAATTTTAAGTGACAATTTGATCTTTTATGTTTTAAAATGTCAACAATGTTATCCTTTTTTTTTACAAAAATTCAAAAAATTCATCAAACTTTTCAACCAAAACCCATAAAATTACTTATATTCTTCAATATAATACAAATTTCATCAAATTCGAAACTCAAATCTTCAAATAAACTCATATTTTCATCTCTAACAACATCAAATAAAGAATGAAAATATGAGTTTATTTGAAGATTTGAGTTACGAATTTGATGAAATTTGTATTATATTAAAGAATATTAATTTTATGGATTTTGGTTGAAAATTTTGATGAATTTTTGTAAAAAAAATGATAATATTGTTGACATTTTAAAACATAAAAGATCAAATTGTCACTTAAAATTAAAATAAAGGACCAAATCAAGAAAACAAATATAAATGACTAAAACATTAACAGAAATTAACTTAAGGGATCACGGGTGTTATTTATCCTATATATATAAAATGAAGTTGAAGTAGCTAAAATATCACTAGAAGGAGGGTTGAATAGAGATATTTGCTGTTTTAATTTTTCTCTCATGTTTTAAAATATTATCCTCTTCAAAAGAGGATGAAAATCAGAGGTTGAAAACTTAAAACTTTGAGTATGAGCTGATTACTAAAAGATATAGAGAGAGAGAGAGAGAATAGAGAATGACACACCCAACTTTATACTAATTCACCTAATGAAGTCTACGTCCAGTCCTCACACACTTGTGAGATTTTACTAAGAATCAAAACGATCAACCTCTCACATAGGTTAGTTACACTTTGTGTGTTTTAAAACCTCACCGAGCTTACAATATCTTCTCATAAATTTTTGTTAAGACAAACTCTCATTTTAAAGTTTTGATAAAAATAAACAAAGGTTAATTAAGAACGTTAATTATGATTCTAAAATGTTATGTTAATTTAACTTGTGCTTTTGAGTGTATCAATTCAAAGATAGGATTCAAGCAAACACAAGAAATCAGCATAATAAAGCCAAACTCTGAACAGACAAGAACATAGAACATTCTTGACAAAATTTGGAAAACGGAGAATGTTCTCCAAGTTCAAATATGGTAAAGTCAGCTTCAAGATCAATCAATCTCCATTAATTAATGAAGATATTGCCTCTGGAATTTACATCAGTATTATAAGTACTTGACAAGGAACATATAGGAGCAATTACAATTAAAGAAGTCATTCAAATCACAAAAGAAAAAAGCTATGAATCAAGTTGTCCAAGCAAGACTGAACAGTCTCCAGCTTGACTGTCAAGACTGATAAACGATCTTGACAATGTACAAGGCATAAGGACAGTTTCCAATATGATCAAAAAATTGTTCAAATTAATTATCAATCTCTAGGAAACTCAAAAGTTCAAATGTCCAGATTGATCATCAATCTCCAGCAGCTTCAGTACAACTTTATGCAACAACTCTTCATGATCGTTTCAAATCTGTTTTAACAAAGATCAAGACTGCAGTTTAAGCTAAAAGAATCATCACATATATGAAGTATTAGATGATCATTAGGCTCAAAAAAATATGATAAAAAACGAAGGTTTCAGCCCAGTCAAAACAGAACTTAAAAGAAGTCAAAAAGCTGAAATATTTTTAATCAAAAATATTGGCTCTGGTCAAGCCTGACAAGAGCACTTCCAACGGATCTCTTAACCTCCATTAACTGCTCTCAAGCCTATAAAATGAATGCCAATGCTTAAGGAAAACGTAGAAGTTCAAGTACTAATCAATTGATCAAATCATTCACTCACATACTTGAAATTCTCCAAACTCTCAAGAGAGGCAATTCTGTTTTAATTCAATCTGTTGTTATACTTATTCAGAATCTCTTGTAAAGAATCTAATCTCAAACACGACTTGAGACATTACAGATTCTAAATAAACAATCTCATCATTATTGTAAAACTCGAACTATAAGAGTTTAGTATAGTTTAGGTAGATTGTAAGAAATCCTATCAAGGTTGATAGATGGCCTGATTAATCTTTTTCTAGGTGGAATTTGATTAAAGTTTGTAAGAAGATCAAAGTTGATCTAAGCTAGGTGTTGTATGTTGGAACCAAGTTGGTTCTATACTTAGAATTTTGATGTTAACAAAAGTATTTTATGTAAATAGTATTTTGACTTAGAAGAACAAATCAGAAGCTGTGTAAAATCAAAGGATGACACCACCAGAGGATACATCCAGAGGAAGCAACCAGAGGATAGAAATGTCACCAGAAGGTTAGGCCAGATAATGCATCCAGAGGGTACCAGAGGATGCATCCTGAAGGTACCAGAGGATATCAGAGGATGTCATCAAAGGCAAAATATCAAAGGACAGATAATATCATCAGAGGATATCTTTCTTGGCCCAGATCAGAAGGAAGCAGAGTCTAGAAGGAGACTTGGTCCAGACTTAATCCTGACCAGAACATAGCTTGGTCCAGCGCAGAAGATAACTGGTCCAGAACAAATGACTTGGTCCAGACCAGAAGATAGCATGGTCCAGAACATAAGACTCAGTCCAGATCAGAAGAAAAGTTGTCCAGATTTAATCCAAACTTGATCCAGATCAGCGGATAAATGTCCAGATTAAAATATCATAAGTCCAGATTTAATTCGGATTCAATCCAGACTCAGTCCAGACTTGATCCAGATTAGAGGGAAAATATTCAGATCAAAGGTCCAGAATTAAGTATCGTGGCCCAGTGTTGGCCGAGATCAGAAGATCAAATCATATGGCCCAATGATTGGCCGAGATCAGAAGACCAGATCATATGGTCCAATGTTGGCCGAGATCAGAAGATCAGATCATATGGTCCAGTGTTGGCTGAGATCAGAGGATCACAAAATTGGGACAGATCAGATTACATAAGTCCAGAGTTGGTCGAGATCAAAAGATCATACGGTCCAGATTTTAATCATGATGAAAATCAGTGAGGACTTGATTAAAATTCAAAGAAGACTTGATTAAATTTTGATAGAAATTTGATCAAAGTATTAAAGGGATTTGATTAAAAAATTATTGAAGACTTGAAGAAATTCGAATGCAATCTAAAGCTTAAAAAGATATGGTTTGAAATTAAAAGAAACAAGATTGGTCAACAGAATTTTCAAAAGCAATCTGAAGCTAAGAAGATACGATTTTTATTTAAGTGAAACAGGATTGGCCAAGTTATTTTTGCGAGAGAATCTGGACATATACAGCTCGAATTTGATCATGGAAGAAATCCTAATTCTTGTCTATAAAAGGAGGCTCAAGGCAGAAGACTTAGCATCGAAAATCAGTAAAAGAGTCATAAACTTCCATAAGCAAACACTCGAGTTTTCAGTGAGGTTAATTGTGAGTATCAGCTTTCTAGAAGCAAGTACTCTTGTTTTTCGTTCTCTTGTGTCAAATCTATATTGTTGAAATAGAGTCTACAATCTGAAGAGTCAGAAGAAGTAGCAGGTGATTTAGCAATTAGATTCAAGGTGTTGAAATCCCTTCTAAAATTTGGGGTTGTCAGATTGGTAGGAAAAGACTTGACTTGTGAAGTCAAGGTGTTGTGTTCCTCAAAAGTCTAGGATTGTTAGACTGTTTGGGAAGACTGACTTGGAGGGTCAGTAGTGTTGTTGTAATTCAAAGGTTTTTGAATTAGTGGAAAAATCCTTCGAGGTGAAAGGACTAGATGTAACCTAGTTAATGGTGAACTAGGATAAATCTTTGTGTTGATTATTAGTTTACTTTATCCGCTGCTAACTCTGCTTGTTTATATATCATATTTTAAATAATCATCAAAAACAGAAAAAGAATTCAAGTAGAACAAACACAATTCAACCCCCCATTCTCATGTTTACACCTTCAATTGGTATCAAAGCTCGGTCTCAAGGCTGAGCACTTAACAGTGTTTGAGGAAAGGTCCAAGGGGGTTCAACATGTCAGAATCCAAAGAAGAATTTGGAGGCAACATCAACAGGCCACCACTGTTTGATGGAGATCACTTTGAATACTAGAAGGACAGAATGAGAAGTTTCTTCATCTCCCAAGATCCTGATCTCTGGACCTTGGTAGTCAAAAGCTATACTGCACCCACTACACCAGGAGATGAAACTGGTCAAGAACTGGATGTAGAAGATATGAATCCCAACCAGAGGAAGTTATCCAAGCTGCATCACAAGTCCAGAATCATCATGATCAATGCTATCACAGAATTTGACAGATGCACCAATCTGGTTCTAACCTATGAAGGAAGTCAACAGGTTCAAGAGGCAAAGGCAAACATACTGGTCAAACAGTATGAGCTGTTCAAGATGGAAGAGGATGAAGACATTGAAGTAATGTTCTGCAGATTCCAGATTCTGGTATCAGGTTTAAAAGTATTAAAGAAAAGCTACACCACTGCAGATCATGTAAAGAAGATCCTCAGAAGCTTACCAGCCAAATGGAGGCCAAAGGTTACTGCAATATAGAAAGCTAGGGATCTGAATACCTTGAGGCTTGAAGATCTAATCTTCTCCCTCAGGTCTCATGAAATAGAGCTGAATGCAGATGAACCACAGAAGAAGAAGACCTTAGCTTTTAAGTCAAAGCAGAAGATAGCTACAAAAGTTATATCATAATCAGAGGATAGTGATTGTGAAGATGATGATTTTGCTTACATAACCAAGCAGATTGCAAAGATGTGGCAAAATAGAAAGAAGAAAGCTCCCAAGAAAAATGGCAAATACTCCAACAGAGGAAAAGAAGAAGCTGACGAGAAAAGCATCATCTGCTATGGATGCAATGAACCTGGACATATCAAGTCAGAATGTTCAAAATGGAGAAAGGAAAGCATCACAAGAAAGGTTCCTGATTCAAGAAGAAGGGTCTGATGGCAGCATGGGATGCATCTGACTCAGAAGAGGAATCATCTGATGATGAAGAGGCAGAAACAGCTATGATGGCTCACATCAAGTTTGCCTCTGGACTCCATAAAGGTACTAGCTCTGGAAGAAAAGCAGAAGGTAAGAAGAATGGACAAATCATTCATTCCGGCAAGTTTGGAAGCACATCAGAGGAAGCAGTATTGGCTCTGATGGCACATATCAACTCAAGTTCTGGATCCAGCATAGACTCTGGAACTGATTCAGAAGATGAAAACGAAGAGGTATTCTCTGATCTTACTAAATCTGAATTAATTACTGCTCTTAAAGACTTTCTAAATGCCAACAACAAGATGTCTTTAAAACTGAAAACTCTTAGGGAAGAAAAGAAAATTCTAACCAAAGAAGTACAAATTTTAAAGAATCAGAATGCTGAGTTTGCATCTGAAAACAGTAATTTTAAAACTGAAGTTGCCAGACTCAATTCTGAAAATCTAACTCTCAAAAGTTATATTTGCTCTACTTCCAATACTGTTTGTGAATCTGATATGAATGAACAAGCTCTTCAAAACTTTATTGCAAATGGTATGGAAAGAAGTAAGTATGCTTCCATGATTTATGGAATCAGTAACAATGGTAAGAGAGGAATAGGTTTTACTGAATCTGTTGCTGAAATTAAATCTGCTCATTCAAATGTTCTGTGTATTATTTGTGCTAAAAAGGGTCATTCTAAATTGTCTTGTTCTATGATAAAATCTGGGAAAGACAAGAGACCTGTTAAGTCTTATAAACCTGGACCCAACCAGTTTTGGGTACCAAAGAACAATATTGTTTATGTTGCAGATATTCTGAGCAACCAGAAGGAAACACCAATCATGGTGTCTGGTCAATGGATGCTAGCAATGCACAAACAGAAAAAGGTGTATGTTCCAGTTTCCACTAGACAAAAGCAAAATGAGTCTGATGAAAGAAGGTCTGGTCAGTATAATTCATACCAGAATCAGAACCAGAACCTGAACCAGTATGAGTATCAGAATCAGAGGTTCAGCCACAAACAGTAGAATCACACACATCAGCTTCAGTATTACCAGAAGAAGCAGAATTACCAGAATTACCATAAGTTCCAGAATCATCAGAGGAACCACATATATCAGCAGAAAGAGAAGAATCAAAATCAAGAGAGTTCTTCAAACACTCCAGGGAAATTCATCAAGACCACAAACCAGGGAGGGAATTCAAAGCCCTTCATCCAAACCATCTAATCACAGAACATACAAATTCAGAATCTGAAAATCAGAAACAAGAGGATTTTCAGAATAAAACTGAAGCTGTAACATATAGGTTATATCATCCTTAAATATTATTATTGTTTGATATTTATGTTTACTGTGATAACAAGAAGCTTGATCTTAAAAATCAAAGCTGGATAAGTATCCTGTAGGTTTTCAATTTGTCAGAGGAATCAAGTGATCCATATAATATGAACACTTCAGCAGAATAAATGGTGAACCAGGATAAATCTTTGTGTTGATTATTATTTTACTTTATTCGCTGCTAACTCTGCTTGTTTATATATCAGATTTTAAATAATCATCAAAAACAGAAAAAGAATTCAAGTACAACAAACACAATTCAACCTCCCTTCTCGTGTTTGCACATTCACTGTAAAACCAAGAAAGTTCTTGTTTTAAACACTTAGTGGAAAATCTCACAATTGTGAGGACTGGACGTAGCCCGAGTTGGGTGAACCAGAATATATCCTTGTGTGGTATCTCTTATCTTTTATCTCTTTATTAAGTATGATTGATTTTCAAGTTAAAAATACAAACTGTTTTTCTGATTTTTAACTAACCAAGAACGTTCTCCGTTTTTCTGATAAAAACCAAGAACGTTATCTGTTTTCTTAACCAAGATCATTCTTGAGTTAAAATCTTAAGTTTTTTCAGGAAATTTTAAAAAGGAAGATTTACAATTCAAACCCCATTCCTTGTAAATCAATTTTGCTACTTCAATTTCAACTATTCCCAAGTGTAACTCACTTGGAAATTACAAGATGATATGATGAATTTTATGATATTTCTTTTTATTAACACTTTCTAAAAAGATATTTTAGAGATCTAGTGTAAGACTATAGAAAGTATAAAGAGGGGATGGGAATGCTCTTGATAGCTTTAGACTTTCTCTTTGTATGCTCTATAGTTGTGTTGAATGATGAAGAGCTCCCTTCCTTTTATAGAGTTTTAAGATACTCTATCCATGTATTAAGATACTTTAAGACCGTTAGGGACTTAATCAAAAGTCCAAGGTCAGTAATCTTAATTACAGAAATGCCATCCAACTGTCTTTTGTCTTGTTTGACCGTAGGAGGATGTGATTTTAGTTATTCCTTGTATAGAAGGTTTAATCATCCTAGCTGCTTGGACCTAAGCTGTCCTTTTCCTTTCTCATTCTCCAAGACATATCAAATTCTATTTTGATCTTGTGTTAGTACAGCTTTTTTGTACTTTGATAAGTTTGAACCATTTTCATCATATGAGGATGATGTGAGCTGGAGGTCCATCCTCTTAAGTTCATCCTTCTTCATTTATCCTCTGCTTTTGTCCTCTTCTGTTAAATTTCTTTTTCTTTCAAACTCTAACACTGATTTAACTTTTCTTTGATAAGAAATAATTGTTATAGTGATTTTGAATAATTTACATATTTGATGGTTCATCCTCTTGAGGGTTCATCCTTTTGTCTATCCTCCAGTTTTGAAAACTTGTTGGATTGACTCAAATTTTTCTCTTTTGCATCTTAATGAAGAGTAACCTGTTTTCTAATATTAATTCACTCAAGAGCACAAATTAGTCATTAACAAAAATCATAATCTTTTTAAATAATTTAATTATCATTAAAACCATTTGAAAGAGATTTTGTCTCAACAAAAGTTAGAATTTATATCTGTTGTGAGAAATAAGAACTCTAAATCACATCCATTTGATCAAAATTAATGTTCCAAATTAATAAAAAAATCAATTACAATTTCACGTGTCTCAAGTTTGTTGAGACAAAATCTCTCTCAAATGTTTTAATGATAACAAAATTATTTCAAAGATTATGGATATGTTTGTTATCTAACATGTGCTCTTGAGTGGATTAATACTAGAAAACATGTTGCTCTTCAAAAGAAACAAAATCTAAGTCAATCCAACAAGTTTTTCAAACTGGAGGATAGACTAGAGGATGAACCCTCTAAGAGGATGAACCAACAATTATGCAAAATCTTCAAAATCACGATAACATTGATTTCTTGTCAAAAGAGAAGTTAAATCAGTGTTAGAGTTTGAAGGAAAAATAAAGTTAATTGAAGAAGACAAAGGAAGAGGATGAACATAGAAGAATGAAGTGTAAGAGTACAGCTAACGCCCAAAATAGAATTTGACATGTCTTGGAGAACGAAAAAGAAAAAGTACAGCTAAGGCCCAAACTTCAAGGAGGTTTGAACCTCCTATACGAGGATGGACTGTATTCTCATCCTCCTGCGCTCAAACAAGACAAAAGACAGTTGGATGACATTTCTGTAATTAAGATTACTGGCCTTGGACTTTTAATTAAAGTTCCCAACGGTCATGAAGCATCTTAACACATGGATAGACCATCTTACAACTCTATAAAAGGAAGGGTGCTCTTTTTCATTCAACACACAATTACAAAGCTTACAAAGAGAAAGTCTAAAGCTATCAAGAGAATTCCCATCCTCTCTCTATACTTTCTATAATCTTGCACTAGATCTCTGAAATATCTTTTTAGAAAGTGTTAGTAAAGAGAAATATCTTAAACTTCATAATATCATCTTGTAATTTCCAAGTGAGTTACACTTGGGAATAGTTGAAATATGTGAGAAGAGATTGTAAGCTTGGTGAGGCTCTAAAACACACAAATTGTAACTGACCTATGTGAGAGGCTGATTGTTTTGATTCTTATTAAAATCTCACAAGTGTGTGAGGACTGGACGTAGCCTTCATTGGGTGAACCAGTATAAAGTTGTGAGTGTCATTCTCTATTCTCTCTCTATTTTTTAGTAATCAATTCATACTCATAATTTTAAATTTCCAACCTCTGATTTTCATCCTCTCGAAGAGAATAAAGCGTTAAAACTCAAAAGAAATGTTAAAACAACAAATATCTCTATTCAACCCCCTTTCTAGTGATATTTTAGTCATTTCAAAGTTAACATGTGAATATGAAACAACACTTCTAAGACTCATCCTACTCCCAAGTTATGCACATGACCAACATTAAACCGCATCTTCCTCATGTTCACATTCAGGAATATGTTCCAACTCCACATCATTTATACTACGTTAATATGAGTTGAATCTTTGTCATTAATTTTCTTTTGATTAATCATTATTTCATTTACTTTTTCGTTTCTTAGCAACCTATTTTATATGTCTCGTTATAAAAACAAAAGCAAGTCAAATAAAATGAAATACTTTCTTTGACTCAATACATTTACTTTCTTTGACCCTTTTTTATTTATATATTGAGACAAATAAAGTACTTAATTTTATTGTTAAAAAGTATTTATGTCGCAAAAAGTTAAAAGTAAATAAATCATTCTTACCCACTAATAGCATTTATAGGAGTTTTTTAATATGTGGCATAAGAATTTTTTAAATGATAAATTAAAAAAAATACTAACAAGTTTTAAGATGAGATAATATTGTTTTGTAGATAATATTGATAATGAAAATAGCAAAAATATAAAAAAGTAGAAGAAAAAAAGATCAAAATACACAACAAAATTCATTATTTTAAAGTGATGGAACACTATCTTATGTAATAGTTGAAGTTGAAAATTAAAATTAAAATTTTATTTTATTTTTTATTTTCATCATGAAATTTATTTATTAATTTTTATAATTATATTTTTAATTTACTGAAGTCTAACGTGACAATCATAACATGACAACTCAATGTCATATGACATAAAAATCTGATGTGATATGTGACGTCGCTATTCTGTCCACCTCAACACATTTTATGTAGCATAAAAAAAATAATGAACCAAAATTATGATCTATTTTTAATTTAATTAATTAAAATGATTAAAGGCAACAAATACAATTAGATAAAAAGAAAAAGAAAATGGTAGACTAAAGCGGTACGGCGCGTGTAACAAAAACTTGACCCAATCTAGGAGATTACTTTTCCAAGATTTCGTCATGCACTCGTGGCGGCGCAACTCCTAAGTTCTCTCCATAAACAACAAATAAAACGTACTACCCATTAATTCCATCTATCTCCCCCACTAAACACAAATCATTACACCGCAATTACTACCAATTAAAATAACCATAAATTACCTTCCCCATCTAGTATTATCAAATCTATTTATTTTCCTTTATACGCTTTAGTATTTTTAATTTTTAATTAATTAATTAATTAATTTCCCTGTCTACGTCTTCACATGTGTAGCATACTAATAACCATAACATAACCGTTATGATTTTATTTCATTTTCACCTCTTCCCCTCCCCTTCTTTTTTCTCCTATATATATGTTCCTCAACAAACCTCTACTTACTCATCACCTCACCACACTACTCTTCTTTCAATAACCAAACTCTCTCTCTCTCTCTCTCTCCAACCATGACAACCAACATTGATAGCCTCTGGATATTCGCTCTAGCTTCGAAATGCACACAAGAAAACATTGTTTACTTACTTCTCATCATGGCTTTACTTTGGTTAACCATTAATTTCTTTTTCTGGTCTCACCCTGGTGGTCCTGCTTGGGGCAAGTACTATTATTCAAACACCTATTCCTCCACACAAAAAACTAACCTTAAAAATCCCTCACCACAACCTAGTACAACCACAACCACAACCTCAACTTCCTCAATATTGATTCCTGGTCCTAAAGGCTATCCTATAATAGGAAACATGAACCTCATGTCTTCTTCACTAGCACACCACCGTATTGCATCAACCGCTAAAGCATGCAAAGCTACAAGACTCATGGCTTTTAGTCTAGGTGACACACGTGCCATAGTCACGTGCAATCCTGATGTTGCCAAAGAGATTCTCCACAGTTCTGTTTTCGCTGATCGTCCTATTAAAGAATCAGCCTATAGTCTTATGTTTAACCGTGCCATAGGTTTCGCACCTTATGGTGTTTATTGGCGTACCCTTAGAAAAATTTCATCTAACCACCTTTTTTCTCCCATGCAAATCAAATCATCTGGGGAACAGCGTAGTGAAATCGCTATGCAGATGATTGATGTGTTTAGAAACCGCCGACTGAGCTCAGATGGCGGTTTCGGGGTGCGTGATGTTTTGAAAAAAGCATCGCTTAATAATATGATGTGGTCGGTTTTTGGACAAAGGTTTAAGATTGATGAAGGGAATAAGAGAATGGAGGAACTTAGTGGATTAGTTGAACAAGGGTATGATTTATTGGGTACTCTTAATTGGGGTGATCATCTTCCTTTTTTGAAAGATTTTGATCTTCAAAAAATCCGGTTCACTTGTTCTGAATTAGTACCTAAAGTGAACCGGTTCGTTAGTTCAATTATTTCCGACCACCGAGCCGACAAAATACAAACCAACCGGGATTTCGTTCATGTCTTGCTTTCTCTTCAAGAACCCGATAAATTGTCTGACTCCGACATGATTGCTGTCCTTTGGGTAAGTCTATAAAAAATTGTTTTTTATAAAAGTTAATATTCTATTCGAATAATAATATTTTTTTTATATATAGAACATTATATTTTATTTTTATTTTGTCAAATTATCTAGTGGTTAAATTGGAAAATCTCTTTTCAATTTTGAATTTTTTAATATTCCTGTTATATTTCTATTACATAGAAAAAATGTTACACTGTTATTATCTTAATTATATGATTTGATATTGATTGACTCATTTGGGACAAAAATTTAATGTGATTGTAATTTTTTTTTAATAGGAAATGATATTTAGAGGAACCGACACGGTGGCGGTTTTGATAGAGTGGATACTAGCAAGGATGGTGCTTCATATTGATGTGCAGAAAAAAGTACAAAAGGAACTTGATAAAGCGGCGAGTGGAGAATCACGCGCTTTCACTGAGGAGGATGTGGCGGCGACAATTTATTTACCGGCAGTGATTAAGGAGGTTCTAAGGCTGCATCCACCTGGCCCACTTCTTTCGTGGGCCCGTTTAGCCATCACTGATACGACAATTGATGGGTATCACGTGCCAGCGGGGACCACAGCTATGGTTAATATGTGGGCAATAGCTAGGGACCCAGATGTGTGGAGGGACCCGCTTGAATTTAACCCTATGAGGTTTGTGAATGAAGAAGGTGCTGAGTTCTCAGTTCTTGGATCGGATCTTAGGTTGGCTCCATTCGGGTCGGGTAGGAGAAGTTGTCCAGGGAAGAATTTGGGTTTAGCTACTGTGGTTTTTTGGGTTGGTAAGCTTTTGCATGAGTTTGAATGGTTGCCGTTGGATGAAGGAAACGGTGTTGACCTAACGGAGGTTCTGAGGCTTTCTTGTGAAATGGCTAACCCTCTTACGGTTCAAGTGCGTTCCAGGCGTTAGATTTTTAAGTTAGAAGAACAACTTTTTTTATTTTTGTTTTAAGGGAAAAAAGGGTGAAAACCCAAAAAAAAAAAATAGGAGGTTTTTTTTTTATTAGTTAATAAATAGGAGGTTTAGCATGTGGAGGGGGCTTTGTGGCAGAAATACGAATGAATTGGAGCCACTAAATATGAAGAGAGTGAATGAATGAAAGAAACTAGTCAAGCTAGATAAAATGAATTTGTTCTTTCTCTTTTATTATATGGGTCATCAGGTTTTCTGTTTTTTCTTTTCATGTAGGTTTTATTTATTTTTTCATTTTAAGTCAAGTATTCATGTCTAAGTTGTCTTGTCTTATTATATTAAGACTAATAACGCTTAGTTTAACATATTTTGTAATAATTTTTTTATTAGCTAAAATTAATTTGAGTTCAAACAACTTAAAATAAAACTGACCATTTAGTGGTAGTTATCGAAATTTTAACTAGTAAAATAGATTGTGTAAAAGTGCGGGTTAATGTTTTTAAAAAAAATGATATTTATTGTAAGATAGAGACTATTTTATCTGGTTATTATTATTTTTAATATATAAAACTTTAGTTTAAAAGATATAAAATATATTATTTATATAACGTGAATTAAACTTTCAGATAAAGTTAAACTTTAAAAAAACACTTTTCAATAATATTTAGATATATTTATAAAAATAATTATAATAATAAATTTATCTAACAAGTGTTGTTTTTATAATGATTGATATATTATGAGAGCTAAAAATAATTTTTGTTTTTAAATAAAAATTAATTAAATATAGTATAATTTTTTGATAATTTTTTTGTTAATATTTGTATTTTAAAATTTTTCATTTATTTATAATATTTTTAGCCATTGATAATTTTTTTCATAAAGAATAATAAATTTATGAAAATAATATAAATTATTAACAAACTTAATACAACTATTTGCACCAACCACTTGTATTTGAAGTATTTTACTACTATTTTGAAGTTAAATAATCTAAACCATTTAATTTGGCATGTTATTTAATTTTTCACATTGTTAAGTATTTTTTAAATTTGGCATGTTATTTAATACATATATTATATACTACTTGGTACTATGAGAGTAGTATAGTACAAGCCATTTGCCAAAGACGTGTTTAGCCCTTCATAAGTCAGCACACGTGATTTACACAACACAAGTGTCAGAGCGAAGAATTGTGTCATCTGAGACATGTTTAATTGCTCAATTTCTTTTTTTGTTTGAATAAATCTTTTATGTCTCATGGCAACTATAAAATTTAATGTGTGTAACTACTGTCATGCATACTTGAATGAGTTTTATTGTCGTATGTATGTATAGTCTCACTAGGACTTGCTACAACTATCCTTCCCAGGAAGACACCAAATATAGGGTACTATTTGACTATTGATATTTATGTACCTGTTTTTTCTGTACCGACTTAAAAGTCTTAATACATCCAATGACCAGACGACTTCAATTTGGTTCATACTTTATCCTAAAAAGTGTGTCATAGTAACATTATTAAATGTATCAAAAGATACTAGTTTTAAAGATAGAGAAATAAGAAGGAACTAGTACAACTCTACAAGTTACTCGATTACAAGCTGGTTCATAATTTGTCCTAAGCTCACAAGCAAATGAAGATGAATCCGCCTTGTGTGTAGATTGGTAAGTCGGACATCGTTTACTTAAGATCAAACGATTTAAATTTAATAATATAAATTTATATTAAAAAAATATAAATTTAATAATTAAAATCAAAGAATTTAAATAATTCTAAAGTGCTAATTGTACCTAATTTTATATATAACGAAATATAAAATTGGGCATTCATGAATATGAACATAGCACCCTAATTTTATATTTCCTTGTATGTTTTTTCTTATAAATTGCTTGTTTTTTAAGTTGAAAACTAAAAAAACTTACATATTTTTGGTCTCCTCACCATGATTGGTATACTTGGAAGTTATATTCTACCTCCCTCTTGTCCTTCCCAAAGGTCATTCCTGTATAACGACCCTGAACTTCATTTTTACTCAGTAAAGGTTATACTAAATAAAAGTAACTTTTTTTATTTTATGCTTTCATCCATCTTTTGGCAAAACACTCATCTCTAACATGCATATGAAATAATTTGATATTGATATTATAAAATAATCAAAGACATGATTTAGATGGTAGTTTTAAATTTAAAAATAAATTTTGTAATAAGTGATAGATTGGCAATTGTTACATGGTATCAGTGTCTCATGTACTCTATGATGGACGTAGGTTTGAAAATTATCTAAGATTTCAATGACAATCGACGTATCTCATTTAAATAGAAGTTTAGACTCCTCAACTTTCTTATAATTGAGACAATAACTAATTAATGATAATTTGACAAAAATAAACATAAAGTTTTTTGGACAAAAAAACATAAGTTGAATTTTGAGACACTAATATTTATTTTCTAGTTTTTTAGTGCATTATATCAATTAGATCACCATCTAAATTATAAGCAAGAGTACCACTATTGGCTTTTAGTTATGAGATTGACATTTACAAATATTAAAGTTTCAAACTATTTTTTAAAATTAGTTCACTCTTGATCATATGAGATAGTTAATAGATATATAGTAAAAAATAGGGCTAACAAAACTAGTTCACCCGACCGAACTTGAGCCATTTGAATGAGCCAATTTGACGCATGTGTTCTAAGTCACATTGGTTTGAAAACGTGAGTTTATATGGATGTGAGTGGTTGGATGCGAGTTAGAAAAAATGGAATCACAATTAACTGAATTCGACTGTTTCACTTAAAAATTTAGGTATAAAAATCAAATTTTTTAGGGTGAGTTTCTCAGTCTCACTTAGTCATCACACCTCCATTATAATAAATGTGATGTTTGATAATAACTTTCTCAAACATTGAAAAAAATATTAGTAGCCATATACATTTTTTTCTTAAAAAATTGAATTTAAAAATAAAATGGACAAAATGTTAAAGAAAATGAACATCTAATAACAAACTAAAAGTCATCACCTGAATCAATCCATCTGTATAATTTACAAACTTGCACTAATCAAAACCCGTTTAAATCGATACAAAAATAATCAAAATTGAATCTATAAAATGGACAAAATATTAAAGAAAATAAACATCCAATAACAAACTAAAAGCCATCACTCGAATCAATCCACATGCATAATCTACAAACTCGGACTAATCAAAATCCATTTAAATTGATACAAAAATCAATCAAAATTAAATCTATAAATTATATTACAAACTTAATTTTGAATGATTTAACAAAATTATATCTAAACCCATCTATACACAACTAATATTCACTACTAGTAAAAAGTTAATAAACAATATAACAATAGTAAAATATTATACTATGAATATTTAAATTATCTGAACAGAAGATCAAAGTAGTTGATCATGTATACTTGTGTTGCAACTTGTGCTATGATCAATCATTCAATTGAGTTGTCAATTAAATTATATATTTTGAATGATATTGGCAATTTGGCTCTATGCAGTCATCAAAGACAAAAGCCTTGCCCTGATCTGGCTTTACACAAAGTACATGGTTCACTAGGCTTTCTAGTTTCTTGGCAATTGTGACTCTTACACACACAGTGACATCTCCATTACTGTGTGAGTGGGTGGGGCAACCACTGTCTTTCTAATTGTCCTCTTTCCAACTTTGACGCTCTCTAACGTAACCTCTTTCTTTTTCACAAATTGGACCACAAAACACATTTATCTATAATATATTATTATTATTATTATTATTATTATTATTATTATTATTATTATTATTATTATTATTATTTTGAACTTATTAATTACACGCATGCACGGACACAAATATTAAACACAATATTAATAATGACATATTAAAATTAATAATAATTTAAAATTTGAATATAACTGCATATATATGTGTTTTATTAGTGTCAAAAACCGACACTAATAAAAACTTTAGCTACCTCTTTTTATTTTATATTTTATTTTTTAAATACATTAGTATATGCTTATATTTAGTAATTCTTATAATATATATTTAACTATCTCAAATAAATTTAATTGTATAAAATTAGTAAATATATGAAATTAAAAAATCATCACTCAATTGATAAAATTATTTAATTTGTATTTGAGATTGTACGAAAAATTTAAAGAGAATTTTGTCGGCAATAATATTTATTAAGACAAGACTCATAAATAAAATAAATAATATTATTTTATATAATTTAGTTATTTATATGAAAAGGATATTATTAGCCTATTTAATACAAAATCAGTTATTAAAGATTAATATGACTCTTTGAATATTTTTGGTTTTTATTTTCTTTTTAATAATTTAGTTTATATTTTAGAGAAATAAAAGTTTATGTGAAATCTTTTTGCTTATTATTTAAGTTTAATACATTAGTTTTAATACTATAAATTTTTTATTTATTTTTATATTAAATCACTCTTAAAACTACGTTAGTTTCGCCATAGCACTTGTTAGACATTTGACACACTTTTAGTCTCTTAAATAGTTTTCAAGAAAAAAATAAAAATGGATCCTCTAATTTTAATGGTCGGTGACTTTAGCGTATTTTAGAAAATTTAATAATTAAAATAAATTAATAAAAATTATTTAAATGAAAGATAAAATTTGATTAAAAGAAAAATAAAAACAAAATTACCAAAAAGTAGGAGAGTCAAAATTAGTAGATAGTAATCCGAAAAATATAGACATGTACTCTATCAATTCTTATTTATAAATAAAAATGAATAGATAATAATTGATATATTTAATTTAAAATTTAGACAAAATTTATTAACTCATTTTTATTTATAAATAAAAACAGAATATATATATATATATATATATATATATATATATATATATATATATATATATATATATATGTAACGGTACAATCTTACTTCAATTTAGCATATACACAAGGGAATGTTTTATTTACTACAACGCTTTTTTTTTATTTTTTTATTTTTTATGTTTTTCCCATTTTGGTTAGTTTCAAATTGATTTTATGTAAAAGGGTTTTGCCCCTATTCCATGAAAATTGTTACTATTATGATGGTATGATAGGTAAAAAGGGTCTAAACCAACGGCAATTTTGTGTACCTATAGCTAACTAGAAAGCATTCAAATCAAATCAAGTCAATTCAATTTTGTTGTTGACTATGGTCTTCAATTATCTTATTTTTGTCAATTTCTTTACTTTTTCTTTTTCTCTCTTTTTCTTTGTTTGTTTGTGGGAATAGAGGTAACTTTTATTTGAAATTTCTCTAAAAAAAAAATTTTAATTTTAAATTTATTCTTGATCAATATTTAAACTTTAAGTTTAAATTTATATAATTTATCTCATAAGATTCAAAATATGAATGATCAAGTACATGAGGTTAAATATGTCAAAAATAAAATCAACAATTTTATTCGATTACTAACCAACTATTTGATGAAGACAAGCAACCTAAACTTGCAAATAAGTCAAAAATCTTAAAATATCACTATAAATTAAATTGAAACTAATATCTAAGTACCTAAAAATCACTCAAAAAATTTATATCAACTTGAGTGTTAGAATATATACAAATAGACATTGTTATGTACTTAGAGTATTGACGTATTCGTCATCGTTAATAACTCAACTTTTTTTTTTGATACGTCACCTTAAAACTCTATGTTGACACAAAAACAAAATCTTTACACCAAAATTTTGAAAAAAACCCTAAATAAACTACATCTTATATATAAATAGAAATAACTTCATTTTTTAAATAATTATAACAAGGATATAAAATTTAATTTTAAATCTGTTCTCAGCCAATAGACCAGCCTTAGCTAGGGCTCAACTGTACAAAGTTCCTCATTGTAGACATAAAGTATAAATAACCAAATATTTAGTTTGTCATTGTAGACATAAAGTATGAATAACCAAATACTTGAGTAGATTATCCAATTAGTTTGACTTGAGTGTTAAAGTCTTTGTAGAAGATCATAATTGCGCCTCAAGAATGTAGATGATTTTATTGTCATTAAATTCTTTAGTCTATCCATCACACAAAACACATCACTTTAAAACTCTATTTTGACACATTAACAAACACTTTGCATCATAATTTTGAAAAACATCAACCTAAATAAACAACTTCTTCTTCTTGAGAGTGAAATGGAATTCAAAGTCCTTTCAACCATAACAAGAAACATTTTGGACTAAACAAATTGACACATAGGGGACAACACTATCAACAACTTAATTTGTAGACTAGTAGAGAGCCGATAAGAACTATATGGCTAGTTCATCAAATGTAGCACGTTTATACGATATTGACTGGGCCCACCTTTGGAAACCTGCCTTGTGTAAAAATCCAAATCCATTAAATATAAAAATATAAGGTTCCTACATTTTAGGAAACAAACGAATATATTGCAATGACAACTCCAATTTTATGGAAGACATATAAAAAGATATTCATGTTTTTGTTCTGTCTGGCTTGGGTTTTCTCTCCGTTTAAAGAAAATTATTTAATTAATATGTTTTATTTATTCATCATTGTATAATACTCATTCGACTTTTTTTAGTTGTCGTTTTAAAAATACTTAATACTTATCAATTAAAGTACCAATAAATTTTATTATTTTAATAAAATTATTAGTCTATTTTTTCTAACATCCATAGCTATTTTATTATTTTGTTTTACTATTTCTCTCTGATAAATAATTAAGTGAATTATTGTGAAAGTAAAAATAGATGATATTATATAGAACTTTCAAAAGGACGAGTAAATAAAATAAAGTGATAAATAAAAAATAATGGAGGGAGTATGATTAGGACTACAATGATGTTTGTTTGACAAATAGATAAAATCAAGCTTGATTAAGGACAGTTAAAACACACATATATATCACTGTCATTAACTTTATACACATACGGTATTAATCGTATTGACTCATGATGAATACATATTATTGACACTGTCAAATATATAAGCAAACAGTTGACAATAACATAAATATTTATTTATATTTAATATATTGTCACATCAACTTTTAATTAAATCCTGATTAAGTTTTCGCCACTACTTGAAACAACACCATTCATCATTAGTATTTAACAATTAATTATGTTTAATAGTGCATTATTATACTATATATGTGAGAAGTCCTTTTCTGCAGCTGGATTGTATTTACAGTTCAACACGGAAGAAATTTTTATTTTTTGTTTAATATTTTCAGTTTAATATTTATGTATGCTGCTTAAAATAAGTTATTCATAAGTCAATTAAAAACCAACTGTTAACTACAAATATGGATAGAGAAGAAGAGAATAAAGGGACGAAGCTAGACATAAGATTTAATAATATTAAGGATTAAATAAGTTTTTATAAAATTTTATTATTTTGGTTTTAGTTTTTATAAAAAAATTTATCAACTTTTAATTATTTAATTTTTTTTATTTATTTTTTGTTCTTGATTTTAAACTAATTATTATATATCATTTGAATTTTTAATGATTTTTTGCAGTAATGTTTAACAACTTTTATATAAAAATTTAGAATTTTTTAATAAATGATAAATTAAATATGAATTTTTAAGTTTTTTATGCTTAAAAATTCATATTTACTTTATAATTTATTAAAATATTCAAAAATTCTGTAAGAAAATTTCTTATAATATTTAAAGTATTACTGCAAAAGAAAAAATCATTTAAAAATTTGAAAGATACACAATAGTTTGTAAAATATTAGGAACCAAAAATAAAACTTAATATTACATTGCAAATTGAAATGATAATTTATTTTGAGTTGTTTTTTTTTTTTTTTATAAATTGGTCACTCATTTCAAAATGGAAAGAATATATACTCGTTAAGTATAAACTAGATTACCCTTAATTGAGAGAGAGATAAATAAGTAAAAAACATGAAAACTTATTATTATCTAACAACAACCTTATTTATTTCCTTTTGATAAGTTCATGAAAATAATATTGTGTTCTATTTATCAAGATAAGTGAAATAAATTTGAGCCTAAATATATGCATGAGATAATGTATGAAACTAATGATGCAAATAAGACATTGATGACCAATTGTTTTTATAATTAATGATAAGTAGTGTTGGCTAAACTTGGTTCACTTCAAGGTGTTTAAAATTTGAATTTAATTGAAACCAAACCAAAAAATTGAATTAATGGTGAAATCAAACAAAGATTAAAGATTGAGACCTTGCGTGTACCGTGCTTGTAACTTGTTTTTCCTATTTGGATCATGTTATTAATACGGTTGAAGGAACAAATGGAGCCCATGATAGTGATCTTAGAGACAATTAGCCTATTTCTCATAGTGAATTTGATAAAGACTTCTCAACTGTTCAAAATACATCAATTTAAAATTAGCCTTTAATTAAGGGCTTGCTCTGTATTTCACTAGACAGAGACACTGACCTTAATCAAATTCCAATAGTAAGGAACAAAAGGGTAATTAAATTCCCTTGTTTGGATAAGGGAACTTACACTGAGATGCTTTACAATATTCCATTTTTATTTTAATAATAATAATAATTTTTTTATAACTATGCGTGTGATTGTTTTATTGTTTTAATTTAATGATGACAATAAAAAACTTAAATATTTTATATATAAAACAATTTAATGATGACAATAACTTTAAATTATGTATTATAATATTTGCCTATGAGACCATGCAGGATCAGCTGAATTGTTCTTAATTTTGTAGGGGTTTTGAGCCTAAGGACCATTATCATTACACATTGATATATTACAACAATTATATTATATTTTGGATTAGATGCTATCAAGGTTTTAAAAAATAGTAGCGATTGCAATGTTTTGATATGAAGGAGAATTGTAGTGAATTGCGACCACATTATAGTTTTAATAACATAAAAAATAATCTCATAGTTGGCAAACAATCACCATTTGATCAACATTAGAATAAAACAGACACCAATAACCACAATATTAATTCTTACCTCACACTCATTTCAATCTCTTACAAATACCACACTCTGCACAGAGGAGCTTCAGACTCATTTAAAATACTGAATACTAATATTAAGTTCTTTTTTATGTTATTGTAGTAGATACAACTAATACGGATGTGATTGCCCAATAAAACTTGGTATTGTGGTGGCTTAACAATAATAATGCAGGGTTTATTCATGCACTAAGC
Organism: Cicer cuneatum; assembly: GCA_037974295.1. Classification (NCBI taxonomy): domain Eukaryota; kingdom Viridiplantae; phylum Streptophyta; class Magnoliopsida; order Fabales; family Fabaceae; genus Cicer; species Cicer cuneatum. The sequence continues at coordinate 66,835,713 of JBBPBO010001985.1, read as the reverse complement.
AGTTGTATGTATTTAATAAGGTTAAGCTGTATGTGACTGAAATTTTGTTTGAAAACAGTGAATGAGAAAAAGCACAATCATATGTTTAATTGTATTTGTATTAATTCTAGATTAATATTAAGAGTTTAATTGTCATGCAACTCACAATGTAAAAAATTTTATATTATCAATACATTACGACTATTTATAGGCATGACTTTAAAAAAAGTTATGATAAAAATTAACAGTTTTAATTAAGTGATAGTGTAAAAACATTTTGCACCGATAGTATATACAAATTAAATCTTAATATTGATTATGATTTATGATCAACTTAAAGTGATCTAATAATGTTGTTCCCTTGCTGATTTTGACATTAACATCTCATGATAACCTTTCTACTTCCATTTGTGCTTGTTTGGTTAAATTGACAATTCAAAGTATCTAATCTGATTAGGCCTCCAACAAATTAATGAAGAAAATTCAAGAAGTTAAGTTTTTGGTAATGCTGTGTTTTTTTGTGCAATAATTTGGGTTTGATCTATCCAATTGAAGGCCTATTTTAGTCATTTGCTTTTCCACACGCAAGATAAAATTAGGACAACCCTACATACTATCTTTTTCCATCTTTAGGATTATATAGGGCTACATAATTTTTGGTAATTTTTTTTTTGTTATAGAATTTTTGATACCTTTTACTCACTGAAAATAGGCATGCCATTCACATGGGGATAAAAAAAAAAGACTTAGCTTACTTTTTACTGACTCTTAGTAAGTGTGACATCTTAGGAAACAAGCAATAGTTATAACAAGTAAATCTAATTATGAGATAAATAGCCAGAATGTTATTTGAAAATTTGAAATACTTCTAGACAGTTTCATGAAGCAAGAACACCTCGTTAATTATAGGTCTTGGGTACTGATTAAAACAAACAATTTTTTAAATTAAGACATTAGTATAATTTTAAGTTTTATTTGTGTTTAATTTAAAATATTGTATTAATTTTTATTTTATTTTAATTAACTGATGTAAATCTATTTAATATATATATATATATTTAGGCTTTATTTATTTATTTTATGATTACGCCTTTTAGATATAGGATTATTTTTTATTTATTTATAAATACTTTAGTAAGTACTTCATTTGTCAACTTAATCCACATCAAAAACTCTCTGTGTGTCTATGTTATGGCTTGTTCCCTGTCAAAGATAATTATGTTATTTACATAGACATTGAATTAAACTTCACTATTTAAATATATCATAATAATATTATTTTTTAAATATCTATATAAATTTCTAAATATTAATATTTAATTATACGTATGTGTAAAATTATTTTATATTTAGTATTTTTTGAGGTGTTAGTTTAATTATAAGAGTTTAGTTTTATAATTTTAAGATACCAAATTTAAATCACCTTGAAGACCACCATAAAATAATCATTAGTGTTATTTTGATTAATAAAAATGTATTCGTTCCTTAATTTTTATTTTTAAAAAGTATTATTTGATCACTTAAAAAATTTGGCTGAATTTTCCGTATCACCATCCAATGGTGTTGACAAGTATGTTAGGTTATCAAGTAAGGCGAATGTATACAAGTATACTTTTTTAATGGAATATATCGTTTGGTCTCTTTTGAAAAATGAATTTTTTTTATTAAAAGAAATGATATTTATTGATTTAAATTATAAAATACATAATTAAATATAAATTTAAATTTAATAAACATAAAAAAGATGAATCTTCGAACAAACTCACAACACCTAAGTTAATAATGTAAAACGACAACATAGCACAAAACGGCAATATGCTTACACATATGACAAAATTCAAGTGTTCGAAATATATGTGCCTCTGGTATGTAACGTTGACGATGAAAACATCATAATTGAAATTTGCAAGCGATCAAAGCTACCTTGTCAATCTAAATCAAAATGAAAACTACACTAAGATGGGAAAAAACATCGCATCAAGATGAAAAAACAAAAAAATGTTGCACTCAAACGACGAAATAAAAAAATATAAAAGAAAAATTAAATTTGTGTGAAAACCACTTATTTAAATAAAATAAAGAAAAAAAATAATTTAGAGAAGTGATTTCAGACCAAAAAAAATCATAAACCACTCCTTCAAGGAAAAAGAAAAGAACATATAATTGAAATTTGAGAGAGACACCTAATGATGTGCTTGATAGAGGTCCTCTTTTATTGGATATGATTCATAATTAGTGATAATTGATTGACCAAATTTTATAATCAAAGTATCAAATATCTTATATATATTTTTTTTTTAAGTTTTGTACTTTATTCTTTTAAATCAGCGTTCTTATTCTAACACAATTATTTCTCTCATTTCAAATATGAATGCTCTCGGTGGTGGAATATTAATGCATTTTATACAAAATTTTGCATCTAATCAAAATTTTAAATATTTTTCTATTCCAAAATTCAAAATATGGAAGTGGCAAAATTTGAATTAATAATCTCTAATTTCAAATACAATGACTTTTGATAGAGAATGTTGATGTATTTTATAGAAAATTTTGCATTAGTCAAAAGTCAAAATATTTTTTTTGACCCATCCAAAATTCTAAATATAGAAAAAAAATCATATTTAATAATTTTTATAATTTTGAATTTTACAATCTGAAAACTATGCAGCTAGACTAAATGTTGATCACTGTGAACATAGATGCATGACATTCTAAGAAACAAACAATGCTACATAACTATAAATTGTACTTAAAAACAAAAAATTCTATTAGAGTTAGTAAAATAATTTCACAATTAAATTACTTCCTACATTGTCTTGAGGCATGCCATTATAAGAAACAAACAATACTACAATACTACGCAACCATAAATTGTACTTTTTTTTAGAAACAAAAAATTGTATCAGATTTAATAAAATAATTTCGCATTCTCTACTTAATATCATACATAATTCAGGTAAAAGATTGTCTTTATTTCTATCGGTTCTCCCCTAGTTACATCGTTTTCTTTAACCGGTGAATATCTGACAAACAGTAACATATAACATATATCTTGTACGGGAGTACAAATGTACAGCATAAAACATACAGGTAACATTCACATAAATTATATAGTTATTGATCTGTAATGGTACGTCAATTTTGTAGTTTTACACGTATTGTCGTAATGTCTCGTTTGAAATGCTAACAAAATAAATATAAAAATATATTAATATTACGGGGCATGTCAAAGTATATTTATCTTATATAAACAGTTAAAAAAGACTTTTTTTTAACAAAAAAGAAATGAGAGTTTTGAATTAAAATTAATGGTAGATCAAAATATTTATTAAAAAAGCCCTACAAAAATATTGCTAGACTATTGATACATGTTGTCTTTAAATCTGCTAATATCATTTTTTTAATTAAATATGATTGTATTTTGTATAGTTAGTTTTCACCCTCAATATCGTTTAATTCAATATTTATTTTTCTAAATTTTTTCAGATTTCTCATGTCTATACAAATGATAACAACCCAGATGAGAATCTCACTACAAAACAATATAACTTAGTATAAAAAAGATTATTACGAATGTAAATAAAAATTGACTCTCAATATAACTTTATCAAATTCATGTCTTTTGTTCTACAACAAAAATATTATGGGTATCTACTACTATATCATGCCAATATAAAATTTATATTGTAGAACAAAATGCATGACTCAATTTAAAGGACACAATGGAAATGGAGCAGTGAGTGACGAACAAAACTAAGGATGAAGTGATGGAAATAATAAAAAAAAAAAAAGAGGAAATGGTGTAAATTAAAAAAGAGACTTCAATTTTTAAGTGAATATTTTAATTTCAGCCATTAATTTTAGTCAAGGGTTTAAAATTTGATAATTTCATATTTTCCGTTAAAAAAATCCTCTCACCCGATATACCACTTCTTTTAAATATTTCATTTATTATTTTTTTTATCTTAAATTATTTGTCATTTTATAATAGATTTAAAATTGGTTAAGATTCAATTTTTTTATTATTTAATATAACAAAATGAGAGTAATTTTTTTAGGTTTAAATATGTTTTTAGTCTTTACACAATTACTACATTTCCAGTTTAGTTTATAAAAAAAATTATTTACCTTTATTCCTTATTTTGATTTTTTAGGAACTTTTTGAATACTAAAAGTATCAATTTTTTTTTAAAAAAATTCAAAATAGAGACTACAAAACAATTGTTAAAAGACTACAAAGTTGAATTTTTTTTTCTTCAAATTTTAAGATTAGAATAGTTACGACTATAAATAAACAATTAAAATGAGACAAAAAAATTTTCCACATAAAGTTGTCAAGTCTTGGATTCAACTCCAAGACATAATTAATATCGAACGTAACAATATCAACTTTTGGTTAAAATTTTATTTACTTTTATTTCTTATTTTGATTTTTTTAGAGATGTTGAAGACTAAAAGTATCAATTTATTTACTTTTATTTCTTATTTTAATTTTTTAGGGACTCTTTTGACAATTAAAAATATCAATTTTTTTAAAAATTCAAAATAGGGACTACAAAACAATTTTTAAGGACTCAAAAGTTGATTTTTTGTCTTCAATTTTTAAGATTAGAATAATTAATTAAATTAGATTTTATAAATTCTTTTTTATTTTTTTTAATACTAGTCATCTAGTTTAACTGTAGTGGAATACACAGAACCATAATCTAAATGTTTCACGACAAATTTGATTGTCAACTTGATTTTAAATTTTAAAATATTGCATTTTACATTTTACATTTTTTGAAAACAAACTAAACAAATTAACCTATTTTTTATATTTGTTTTAGGTTTATACATAGCAGCAAAGACATGACAAATTTTTTTACAAAAAAAGCTATCAATTAGGGACTGACATTGTGATTAGTAAAAGCATGAGTCTTTATCTATCTTGTTGCAGTCTCATTCATGAAAATCTAAAATCATATCCATCTTTTTTGAAAGAAAAAGAAGGTGAATAAAAGAAACATATAGATAAAAATACAAAAGAAAAAAGAGATTTATATTATTATTATGAAAAGACCTTTAATTGTTTAATGTATAGAAGAAACTAAATATAAAGTAAAGAGCAAGGTGACCCCTACCAAATATTGAATTGATCATATACATAACAAGCGGAACAATTTCATTCGTGGATTTTGTTGTAACTAATTATGAGTTAATATTTGGACCAAACAAGGTGGGACAAACAAGATTTTGCGTCTCCCTATTGCCCTCTATCTTTGCAAAGGAAGAGGGGTCCAACGATGTATACAACTAAATGACACATTTTGTCATGGATTTGCATTAGGGTGGGGGACCAAATCTTTGAACTTTATAATAATATATATAAACTTTTCAAAGGGTCTACACAAAGTGATTGTCAAAGATGGTGGATATATTTTCCTTCACAAAAGTAAAATACTTAAAAAAAAAGGAAAGGTTTTGAGAAAATATGAGAAAAATTCTTTGAGGTGAGTCAAAGTCATTCATACAAAGAGGAATAGTTTGCATAACCTATAGTTTGAGGAGTTAAAAAAGCAAAAAATTGAATTAAACTGAACTAAACTGTTCTTAAACTGAACTGACTTATAAAAATTGAGAACCAAACTATTATTTCAAAAACAATTTATTAACTGAACTGATTTTTTAAAATTAGAACCAAACCAATTTTCGGTTTGAAAAATTGAACCAAACTAGTTTTTAGATCGAAAAAACTAGAACCGAACTTGTTTTTTTAGAAATAATTTGGGTAATTGTGTAAAATTTAGCTTATAGGAACAAAAAAAAGAACTCTTAAGAATAAAATAGTTTGGTTCAATTTAATACAAAAACAGTTTAGTTCAGTATCATCCATATTATAACAATTCAGTTCAATTCGAACAAGTAAAACTAAGTTAAAACCAGTTCGATATGGTTTGGAGTAATCAATCGGTTCACCTATTTAAAGAACCAGTTCGGTTCGATCTTTCGAACGGAAAATCGGTTCGGTTCTGTCGACACCTAATTTTGTCCGTCTTTTCTTAATATTCACAAAAAACTTAATAAAAATGGTATTTTGAACTTTTTACCCTAACTTTTTTATTTATTTCAATATATAATTTTTATTTGATTTTTGATATGATATTCGCTTGTTAATGAAAAAAGATATATGTTTGGCATTTTATTTCTATTTACTACTTTTTTGGTCTAATAATAATGTGGTAATAAAAAAATTAATTCATTTTTTTTATTTAATATAAAAAATAAAACGAAATTAAATATAAAATTAATAAATATGAGATTTTTTGGAGTAAATTAAATATGAATGATTGCTATTTAATATGATTTTTTGGAATTTAAGCAAAGTTTTTAAAAGAAAATAAAACTTGAGGATTCAAAAATTATTGACATTTATTTCTAAATATTACTTAACCCTAATTTGTTAATATAAATAGGAGTGTTATGAGACTCTTAGGAGGGAACAAAGTGGAGATTAGAAAATAGATATCAATTTTAGGTGCTTGAATCCGCCTATTACCAAACCACTACTGGTTCTCTGTTGTGTTATTCTTACACAACCTTCTCCATAATCACCAATTTTAAAATAAAAAAAAATTCAGAGATGGAGATAAAAAAAAGAGGTAAAATAATCTTGCAAATTCGGTATGTAAATTTCGTTTCTCTAAAATAAACTAGTATAATAATTGTTTTTGTTTATTATCTTTGTTACTTTCCATGTAATCCTTTTTTATGAACCAATTCTTAGTTTATATTTATTGTCTTCATATCAATTTTGTTCATATAACAAGACTATTCACAATTTTTTTTATAATACTATCATGTTTGTCGTTTTATGTATATGTCATATGATGTTATAATTTAAACAAAATTCATTTTCATATTCTAAATATGAAATAAAATATTGAATTGAGAATCTGCGTTATTCAACGATCAATGTTACGTGAAAAATCGAAATAAGATAATTAAAAGGATAAAAAATGAAAACGATATATTATTATCTCGCTCATTGTTGGACCAACTAGTTGTTTTTCGGTGTGCCGTGTATTAGTCTCTCATGACAGTCACAAAAATAAAAAAAGGAAATTAAAATTAATAAAAATTAAAATTGACCAACACATAAATGTTTTATACCAAGAACTATGTGTGTTTTGATTTCTTTATTGCACCTAGAGATACGTAGGATCAATGTCTTCCACTTGTCAAACCAAAAAATAAATAAAAAATATTTTCCTTCTTTATTAATAAAAATAATTTATTTCCTTTTTTATTATTCTTTTTGAAGTAAAATAAATAATTAAATATTTTTTATACAGTTAAATATAAAGTAATTGTTTTAACGGATGGTATAGGGTGGTAATATTTTACTTACTCGTAATCGACTCCCGAATATAAATTTTTGGTTTAAGATTATCATATTTAGTTTTATTTAATTTTCTCTTTAATAAAATAAAATTAATGTCAACTCTATCTTCGCGGACAAATTTGATATGACAGATTCAATTTTTAAACAGTTCTAGTTCAGAATCGAACTTTACCCACCCCAATCTCTAGCTTCTACTAAGGTGAAGAAGTTGGTCTAGTTTTCTTCAACTTGCTTTCAAACCAGACAGTTAGATATAGGAAGGGATAATATTAGTTGTGAAAATGTACTTGTGATTCCACCAAAACGACAAAGGGTTTTGGTGTTAGCAATAACAAGCAATTTAATTGCTTTTGTTGTATTTGTTTTTTCCTTCTTTTTAACTAAAAAAGTTAGCTTTGAGCGGTAATGACACGTTAGAATTGCTCGTATTAGTCGAAACCTACAATGATTATTATACATACCCTAATCGTAAGTTTACAACTACTCAACTAACATGTTATTATTGTTCGTGCTAGTAGAGATCCACAATGATTACAACACGTGCCCTAATTGCAAGTTGTTTCACCTAGTTACAATTACTCAACTAACACTTAAACGTTGAGGACCTCTCCCGTCGGAGGAATGGCAAAATTGTGGTGACTTGGGATAATTAAAACCTTATCCATGTAGAGGTGGATTTCTAAATTCAAGTCCTTAACCACTTATCATAACTCTCGTTGACTTGTTTTAGAAAATAGTAGGGAGGGTTTTAATTTTTTTTTTTATAATATACTCTAATTTTTGAATAATTAAATTAATATTTTTAATTTTATACATTGAACATTTCAAAATTTTATATCTACATCTTATGCCTAGAATAAATAGTCATTTTTCCACCATTGAGTTTGTAGCCTCTCCGGTTGATGGTTTTGTGATTTTAGAGCACAATTTTTATATTCAAACAAAACCTCTAAAAATATTTAGACTGTGTTGCATGTATTAACTAAATATTCATAAAATTGGAATAAGTAGATAGCAAATGGCATTGGGCATACCTTTAATAAAGCACTGATAGTTAGAAAAAGTGACATTTATTTCATTTTTCTTTGCATTACACAAATTTATTAAAAAAAAAAATAATTAAAGAAAAATATTCTCGAATCAGGCCGAAAATAACATTAGCTCAGTGTCGTAACTTAACAGAAACCATATACCAACCCAAAGATAATAACAAAATTATTTTGCTGAAATTTATTTAGTGATGGTCACTGAATTCAACAGCATTATATTTTTACAAACAGATAACAGCAAAATATTTTTACATTAGTCACTTAAACAAAATCCATTTTTCATAAAAAAAATCCATTCAAAATATTGATCAGACATTATTAGATTTTGGTTAGATAAACAGCTAGCACGAACAAGAGGGAGGAGATACCAAATTTTGTGCCAGACTTTGAATTAATTTAATCTTTCACTCAGTAAAAATTATAAAATAATTCCTAATTTTTTTCACCGATAACAAAGTTAGTACCTTCGTCTATTTGATACTTTTTAAAATTGAAAGTTGCTTTGTTTCATCGTTAGAGATTAGATTGACATATTTTAAATTAGTTATACATCAAGTCACCAAGTCAAAAAATTATGTACAAATAAAATCACACAGCCTTCTTCCTCACACCTTGACAAGAAATCTTTAGCATTTTCTCAAACCCATTCTTGCAAACCACAACGTTTTTTTACTCCATTTTCATGTTCAACTTCTTCATTCCATCATCAAGGTCAGATGCAAATCATTTCTTCATGTTGTAATTCGTTTTTTAGTTTTTTATTTTTTCAATTAACTTAAAAAAATATTTATTTTGTAATAGCAAACAGTTTAGTAACAAAAAAAATTGAATGAAGGTTATGGTTTAAATTATTTGATTGTTTCTATTTTTGTTGTAAGGTTTAGGGTTTAATTTCTTTTATGTTAATATGCTATAGATTGTTGTAGTATGTGATTAGTTGCTATTTTTATTGAATGTTGCTTGGTTTTGATATGTTTAGTGATTTGTTGATTTTATTTGATGTTGATGAGTAAAAGTGTTTTTTTTTTAAATATATACGGATGAAAAAGTGTAAGTGCTACCATATGCTCCCTAAAATAATGTGGAGGATACCTAAGTTAGATTTGAATGACATAAGATTATTGGAGACTCGGAGAGACATAGTGGAAATGGCAAGGATGGTAGTGAGCCATGAGAACAAGATTGATGTTTACTGTAATTCTATTTGGTGTAACAAGTGGCTAGGGAGGAAGAATTGACTGATTTGTTTGATGAAGTTTCTTATTCAACAGCTGATGAAAGTGTTGAAGATAATAATAAGCTTTCTCATTGTGTTAATTCTGACAAAGAAGAAGGTTCTTTGATTTTGTTTTAAAAGACTCCATTTTGACTTGGTTTATAACTAATTTAAAATAAGTAAATTTTAAGAAACATGGCAACATATCACTATCAAATTGATTCCAACAATGTTTTATGGAGTTAACGTGTCGACACACTAGTTTAGTTTTAATATTGTTAATTAATTTATATTGACAAGGGACTAACTTAATAAACGGTAAAAAAAAATAGAGATTATATTAGAATTTTGAGTATTTACTCGAATAAGAGGCCATAGCAAATCAATAACACACAAACCCTCTGCATGATTTTGTGATTTTGAAATATCCATTATTTAAACCATCATACTCTAAAAAAACAATACTCCAAAAAACAATTATGCCTTATGATTCTGCCTTGATATAGATAGATTATTATGAATAATAATATAAGTCTACTTGAAGTCTAAAACTATAGCCAAAGCTCAAATTCAGAGTTTATGATTCGTTGGACTTGTTTGCTTTTCCATAGTACTGCAGACCAAATGCAAAGCCCAATATCAGCAACGGTACCAGGTACTGCAAGAACTTCAAAAAAAATCCAGAAGATTGATTGCTTATGGTAGGTGCTTGTGTTGATGGGTGTAATGGTTTGTTCTTAACTGCTGCTGGAAGAGTAGTGGTGTCAACCTCTCCAACAAAGTACTTTTCCATGGTCTCTTGTGCAGAGTCACTGTGGCCAACGTCTTCAAAATCGATGGTGGCATCCTTCCCTGTGTAAAAAAACCACAAATTTTTTAGTTTATGCATTATTTTCCGGTGGATCACCTCGTAGCTCATGATTGATACTGGATAAAACAAATCTTGGTTTTCAAAGTTGTCCACCGTAAATCAACACTTAAAAATTATTGGAAATTCTAACGACAATATTCTTCAGAAGTAATAATAGTTCACGACTTCACCGTCTTTATGGATAAGACGGTAACCTAATAGATGTCGATTTAATACGAGATACATATTAACTTTTCTTTATTTTTATCAAACTAATATCATTTTAGTCACTATTTCAATCATGAAAATAAAGATAACTACTAAAGTCTACTTCTAAGAGACGACGTTTATGGTTGAAGTTTTAAACAGTTTTCAAGAACTGGTTCACTGTGAACCGTGATCCATATTAGAATTTTCCTTATTTTTTATGTTTCTCTATTAATTAAAACTCTGTTTGGATAACCAACTTAATTAAACACTTACAACATAACCTCTTATCATATAAATACCTACATACAAGCTATTTCTATAACATCAAATAAAATCAAACTATTTTCATAAGCTATCCCAAAGAGCTTACAAAATAAGTTGAAAACTGTTTATCCACATGTCATAGGTTGTTTCCAAAAGCTTTCTAAAAACAGTCTCACCAGGCCTTATGTTAATAGATAAACTAAAAAATGTAACCAAATAAACCTAATTTTTTTTCTTGCTTTCTTCTTACTAAGATAAGGAAATAGTTTTTAACTTGCATAATTATGAAATGAACCAACCAAGAGAAACTAATTACCTGTAGCAGAGAGTAAAGACTCATCACCTCCGGGGTGATCATCCAAAAAAGGGGTAACATCATATACCTGTTCGAATGGAATGCAAGTTAGGTAAACTATTTTTTGAGCGAGGAATGTTAAAACAGCTTGCCAAACACTATTTTCAGAAGTACCTGGGAATAGAATTTCGATCATTACATTCCTCAGAAAGTTATTCCCAAAAATGAAATATCATCATTTGAAACATACACCCCATAAAGAAAATTCTACTTTCATTTTTAAATATCAATTGTAAGAGGGGAAAATGCTGTTAAAAGAAATTAGAGGCATTGAGAACTTTGAGCATGTATTGACACATAGAAATGGAGGTACAGAACAGTGTCTCAAACTATCTAATAAGTTTCTTTCCTCTACCACTTTCTTCACTGCAGAGTATAATGAATTCATCCATTTGTCAGAAAGTGAGCACAAGATAAGTATTAACAATACAGTGTAATTTGATTGGCCAGTCAATATACAGTCAGATATTTATTTCTCCAATGTAGTTTGTAAAACAACTTCATAAACTTATAAGCCAAATACCATTACCAGTCAAATTTGCTAAAGTAACCACTGATGAGTTCGTATTTTTCTCTAGGATTAACATGGTCTAGATATAACCTTCAAACAACAACTCAGCTTTCACTCACATGAAAGATCATTTCATGTTACTAAAGAGATCCGATAGGCTGATCCATTGGTCTATAAACCAGCCAATCCACTCATATGGAAGGTGTACAGTAGGTGACATGAATCAGCAGAAGTAACTGCCTGATGCTAGTTATCATAGGAAATAATTAGCAGTAGAACTGCTTAGTAGGCAGTTATTTATTTGTACCATAAAAGGGAATTCAGTATAATGGGATGCCCAAGTCTCACGTTGAATAGTACTACACTGTAATAAAATATAAGCAAAAATATAACTAAAAGTTGATGTATCTTATCTTAAATTATGACCAGAGACATCAACTTTTCAATTACTCATTTTGGTACTCTAAAAGATGAGGGACTTTTTAGTCAACATGATACTGGACAGGACATGATCAATCTATTAACAGCTGGTTGCTTATAATGTTGAGTCTACAAATTAGATTCTACGAAGCAAGGTAATGAAACTCAAGTTTACGCAACTTACAAGTTAAAAATTGGTGGACAAATTGACAAATGACAAGGCTCAAAATTATTAAAAAGTGAAGGATGGTGGGACTGGTTCCAGTCATGGAGCTATATTCAGCTTGGTATAGATAGGTATCTAATAAACTGAAAGCAAGATTCATCTCCCACAGCAGACTGCAAATATGATCTATCTAAACATATTTAACACTAGCAAATGTAGCAATGCCAAAGTAACAAAAATAAAAAAGACAATCCAATATTTACACACAGTGTAAATATGCTTCAATAATAATGCCCAATTCTTTCCTTATAAATTTCATAAAGAAAGAATTGGCATCATTTAAATGACCCCAAATACACCAATCATGATAATATTATATTATATGTATTCATGCATAACAAAGATGCCTTGTGAACAGTACACATAATTTATATGTAACCATTTTTCTTTGTCTTTGCATTGCAGCTAATAGGGTTGATAACTTTGTTCCACTCTTGTAAAAAAAAAGTCTGTTCCACAATATAATTACTATTAATAAACCATGTAATGCACTACATGTCAAATATTTTTCCATTACTTTTTACTTTTCCTTATTTCATATATTTCATTTCAAACAGAAATTCTACACTTTCTTGACTCTCAAATACCAGGGGTTTTATAGACATTTGAGATGCAAAATAATACAAACGGTTGATATTATGAAAATTTGGTGGAAATATGATGCAATTTGAAGGATTTTTTGTAGGGTATGACGTTGGAGTTTCAAGGATTCTTTCTTTAAAATTTTCATAATATTGGGTGAAAATTGATTGGTAGGTTTTGGGCTGGATAGGATTTAAAACAATATAGTCATTCGAATTTGTGGGAAAACATTTAACAGATAATACAGATCTGAAAGTTTTAAGTATAGTAGGGTTTTGATAATTTTTAAATACAGGTCACAACTGCGATTTGGGCCACAACATATCACTTTTTGATGTTGTAAAAAATGAAATACAATGCCACTAAGGCTATATGCTCGCGATTCTCTGCAATATCAAGGATAGCGACGCAACCACAACCGATATAACCGATGTCTATATAAAACCCTGAAGTATATATAAATTGATCAAAAGACAAGATCGTGACAAGTCAACATAAAATTAAAACAAAATTGCAATAAAAAATTATTGACAGATCGAAATGCTCATTAGCCAAATTTGTGAACTATGCTGAAGCAAAAAATTCAAGAGTATGTTTCAAACCCCAATTTTCATCCCCTTTCAAAACCATACCAAGAATCATATTCGTATCATACATCATTCTCATTCAAATCAAGTAAAGAAAAAGTCTTGTGCTCAATAAAATGTCTCATATGCATTTGAGGTTAGCAATTAACACACATCAGATTCATCACAGAAACTAAAAACAGATCAATATGAAATTTCAGTCATAAATTCAATTTAGACCTAAAAAAAAAAAAAGTTTGACCTTTCCGTTGACTATGATCCAACAATCCTTCTTGTGATTGTGCTTAGCCACATCCTCAAAAGTTAAAGTCTCAGATTTTGAACCCATCTTCTTCCACTGCAAAACTATTGTTATAATTATTTATTCATTAAATTAAATTAAATACATCACACAAAAGGGAAAAATACTGTTAAATTGTGAAAACCCAAAATAATTTCAGATTCTTAGAAAATGAAACAAAAAAATGAAGGAGAATTTTGCTCACACGATTCGGACGGAAAGGTTGGTGATGGGATTTCAAACTGAAGTTGAAGTGACGATGGTTTTTGTATTTCTCTTTCTGCACAACTTAAACTATTTCTACAAGTGTTTGGAATTTCCGGATCTGAAACGACGTCGCTGAGTCAACATCGTTTATAACGCTGGTAGATGCATTAAATTGAAATTAAATATTACCACTACACGTTTTTTCTTTCGGTTTTCAATGCTTAAAACATAAACAATAGTATTTAGTCAAATTCGTACTTGTATTGATAGGTTCCACACATATGATTAAATGTCATTAGAAATTTTAACAATCATATTTATTATAAGTACTTATTCTATAATTATATAAATATAAAGAAAAAATGACTTTGAAAAATTTAGTTGAAAATTTAGATAAAATGCATTAAAAAGTTCTTTTTTTATATTTTATTTTAAATAGTATAAATTAACAATTTTTATTGTTTTAATGGATAGATCGATGACTTGATTAACATCTGTTTGTATAGATAAATTTTGAGGGATAAATTTTTTTGTTTGTTTTTATGAAACTTACGTAGATATAATTTATTTTTGTCTTTCTTTCATAATTTCATTTTTTTTTCTTCCAAGAACCTTCATTTATATAATTCATTCTTCTTCATATTTCATCGTTTTCAAATCGTAAAAAATGAAGAAAAAAAAATCAAAAACCACTTATTATTCTTCTTCTTCTTCAATGGATGAAAACTTGAACCAGTGATTCTCAAATGTCATTGTAAAAGAAAAATTATTGTTAGAGTTGCTACAACAAAAAAAAAAACTTTTGGAAGATAATTCTTTTAGTTGGAGCAAATTTAACAACTACTTTTCTTTCTCAATGACATTTGAGAATCAAAACAAGAAATTCATTATTCCAACAAGAATTAAAAAATAAGTTGTTGTAAGTAAAGAAAAATCCACAAAAAATAAATGATTTGTTCGTACTTTCGAAAACTGGATCAAACATTCGGAAACTATATCAAATATAATGTAAACCAACACTCTATTTCGTACAAATACCAAACACACACAAAAATGTGCATTGTCTAATAATATTTGAGTTTATAAATTTTTTAGTTGTAATATTTTATGGTTCAGATTTAAAGATATTTTATTGATTTTTAATTGAGTCATAGTCATAATAATTATATTTTTTTATTCATCGATTTATTTTAATAACTCGATCCGAATCATATGAATATTTAGGTGTCCAACATGTATGAATATGAATATTGAAATTACTACTATCAAATGTACAAATACTTTTCAAACTGAGAGTACAAATACTATAACACTCTATAAAAAATTTAGACTAAATTGCACTTTTAATCCTTTATTGTTTGATCCAATTTTCAGATGTATGAACAATTCATTTATTTTTATTAAATTTATAATGAATTTCTCTTTATTTACAATAACTCATTTTTAAATTCTTGTTGGAGTGACTAATTTTTTGTTTTGATTTTTCTCTAATTTACATGGTCGATGTTTTGAGTTTTTATATTGGAATTGCAAATTTTGTGTTTTAGGGTTTTTAAAGATAGAGTGGAAGAGGAAGATGGCGAAGTGGAAGATGATGGAGAGGTAAAAGATGAATATTGAGTATAAGTGAAAACTGATTTAAACATAGAGAGCCATAAGTGTATTTTTCTAAAACTTAAAAGATCAATATAAAAATTGTTTTTTTTATAATCGACTACATAAACACCGGTATACACATGTCAACATTATAACAATTCCGTAACATTTTTTTTAACATAACTAATAAAAAAAAGACATTTTTGCAAATAAATAATAATATAAGAACTAATGTTGCAAACATAATACCACTTAAAAGACATATTTGAGAAAAACAAAATAAAAAACTTATCCAAAAATTGAAACACACATAAATGACTAAATACAATTTAACTTAGATTTTTTGTTTGATTTACAAACCTTGCAATGACTTTGATTGGTTGTACTCTAGCTAGTTCTTTGTCTTTAATTCAATTTAAGCTTACAAAATAGTGATAACTGTCTGTTGATATTTTAAGTGAACTTTTGTAATTGGATATGAGTTGGGGCTTACTTAATAGGAATCTAAGTAAACAATCATTCAAAATAATTATTGATAATTTTTTTAAAATAATTATAGATGATCTCAGGGCTAATATTTGGCAACGAGTGCCGTTCCTTTCAAAGGTGGAGGAAAATTGTGAAAAACTTATTTAGCCACGGTCAAAGACCTTATTTGCCACAGTCTTAACTATGGCTTGTATAAACATTAGTTTTTTTTAGTTGGGAATGTACTTAGCACCAAGGACAAGAGGCATTATTGTCATGAAGTGTATGAATTATCTTATCTCAAAAACATAAACGGTAGCATAAAAACACATTAACAGTTTTTATACTTTTAATCCCTCAAAAATAAATTATAAACAAAAATATATAATTATGTCTATTAAGAAACTTAGTTGTCACAATTAATTTAAACAATCATAATAAAAAAAATAAATCTTTTGCATAAATTACCATTCATTATTAATAAATTGGGTTATTGAAAATAAATAAATAAAATTTAAATCAAAAGAAATGTATATATTTTAGAGATACTAATCATATATACTATCATAAAATATGAGAGAAGTTGTTAATATTTGTTTTAAATTTCATTCCAAAAACTGTGTTAATTTTTTTATATATAACTTTTAGTCTATAGTTAAAATAGTAAACAAATTTACACATAATTGTAAGGTCTTGAGTTCATATCGAATACATATTATTAAGTTTAATAATCTTATTATTTTTCACGATAGTTAAAACTTATTGATAATTTTTTTATATTTTACTCAAAAGAAGGTAAAACTTATTGTCATGACTAATGACATGATATTATTTTGTTTGTTTAAAAAAAAATTGTGGAACTCTTTTTATTTGCACAATTCTAATGCTCAGCTAGCATGTCTTAAAATTATCCAAAATAATGCATAATTAATGGTATGGCAAATGAAACCTCAACCATAGTTGCAGATAACACAGAGACATGCATGTTCTTAATTCAAACTAAAGCCAAATAAACAACAGGATAACACAAATTACAAAATCACATGGTTCAATACATTGGTCATTTGAGACACAAGAAAACCTAATAAGTATTTAATCTCATACGTATCATAAATAAATCTACATGTCCAGATAATTAAACAGTGACACTCCAATGGCTCAACACTAGCTAGTACCTGCTACAAGCCAAAAAGTCAATCAATATAAGCTCAAAAAGTTTTATAATTAATATTAATTACAATAGATAGAGAAATTACAGCTTTTCTGTCCAAGAGTGCACTTTTCTATCTTTTCATACTTAGTGTCATTTATTTATGTTGTTGAAAGATATATATATATATATGCGCACTACAATCAATGTTATCAATTTGAAGATATTATCATTTAGCATAATTATATAGAGTTAAATTTTTTTTTTGTCCCTTCAAAATTTTTATTTTTCATGTCCATAAAAAAATTACAATTTTAGTTTTTTTTTAAAATATCTCCATTTACATATTTAATCTCTAACTATTAGGTCAATGACATTTGGCTAACGGAAAGTCCACGTGATATTCTCCTAGGGGCTTTTTGCTCCCACAAAAACACATAAAAGAATATTTTATTTGATTAAATACAAAATTCACAATTTTTAAATTTTTTTTCTATAAATTTCTATTCAATAAAAGTAAAAAAGATAATGCGATACACATAGAAGAAGACCGAAAGAGATCTATCTCGTTCTTCTCGTTCCTTTGTGTAAATTTATTGACTCTCTCATTATACTTTGATTAGTATGGTTATTAAGAATCAAAACTTATCTAAAATGATAAAACATTCTTAACCAAAACCTTCTATATTTTTTTTCTTCTTAAATGATGATATTTTTACGGGGAATAAAAAAAATATTGTTGTTGTCAAACTAAAATACATTAAGAGTTAGTATAATTGACAGACAATTATTATAATCGCTATTCATAATATTTTATTCTATGTATAAGTTAATTTGATTGATGAAATTTAACTGTTGATTAAATAATAATAATTTAAAATATTTTAGTGAATAAATGTTTTATTATAAATATTTTATTTTATTTAAGATGAAAACTTTGAAGAAATTTGTCCGCATTTTTTAGTTAGCCAATTGATTAACAACACAAGAAGATGCATACAATTGTGCTAAAAAGAAAAGAATGATGCATGCAATATATGATGCTAAAGCAATCTCCATGATTATCACTTTGATAGACTGATTTAAACGTGCTATGTGGATCTCTTTGCTTGGATTTTTAGGGCAATTCATTGAGATGGACCCATATGTATTTATTTGTAAATAATTTAGTTTGGGAAACATGTTTTTCAGCTCTCCATCTATCTTTACCTAAAATGCATGCATATATATACCTTTATAAGGTAAAGATAACCATAAATATACTAGAGTATTTTATATAATTTCTTTCATTAAGTTCCGAATGTGTCAATAAAATCACCCCAAAAATTTTTTGTACCAAACAAAAAATCACCTCAAGAAAATAATTTTTTTCCTTTGTTTTGTTTTTTCTTTTACTATATATTATCCCTAGACCTATCTATTTATGGAAAAATATACGGAGGATAAGTTCAAATAATTAATCTTTTAAAAGAAAAAGTTCAAATAATAAATGAGTGTAGAGATAAATGCAGAAAAAAATTGTGAAAAAAGTGCTCTAAGGATGGATAATTATGCTCTTTCAACCTAACCTATGTGTTTGTCATATGTTGAGAAAACAAAGAAGAAAATCCAATTTAAATTGTCACATACATTACTTTTAGTCATACTTAGTTGTTTGCCACAAACTTTCCACAACAAGCAAATGAAAACATAAAATAGACATTACATGAAAAGGGAATTTGAAGCTACTATAGCTTACCTTAATTTGGGAGAAAATAACTTGAGTCACTTGCTTCATTAATCATGTTGTTATCAATAATGATTCCTTCTTCATTGATTTCTTGACCTTCTGCTTTGTGATTCTTGACATCAAGATCTGGATGAATTTTCCTCTTTAACATCTTCTTCATCAGCTACAACATTATAAATAATTTAAACCAAACCAATTAATTTCAAGCAAATAATCAATTAGGGGCTTAGTACTTCATTCAAATTAATCACAAGTACAAACAGCTCTTACTGCGCCAAATTATAAACCACATATACTAAACATGACACTGACATGTCTACTTGTGTTATGTCAATATCAAATACAAGACACAATTTCGATACGAAGTGTCAGTGCTACTAGACACTTACATATAAAAGGCCCTTAGTGCCAAAAACTATGAAACATCGATACCTCAACACCGATAATTAATAATTTGAAAAAATACAACTATTAACCACATGGGTCATGTACTAGACACAACTTCAATAATAAAATGTTTGTGCTACATAAGTGCCAAAGACAACAAATTTCGACAAGGTATTTGAGTTTGTTTGTTCAAATTCATTAGCGTGTTTTTAGTTTTATATACTCTTTCTGGAATAAAATGAAATAAAAATAGTAATTGAAAAGTTGATGTATGTAGTGTTAAAAATTAATGTATTTGATCTTAATTTAGTTACTTTTTTTTTTAATTAAAATTAATATATCCGATCTTAATTTAGTTACTTTTTTTTTGCTAATATTTCATTTCAGGTGAAATATATATTTATCAAGTGCATGAGATAGTACTACTTACTTTCTTGATGTCTTTAATTGGACGTGCATTGTCCTTAACAAGAGGAATGATCTTCTTAGCAAAAGAAAATCCATGTTTTGATTTAATGTTTGGTTTTTCACATGGCTCAAGCAAGACTTTGGGTGCTGGGTAATGAAGTTTAATCTTAACATCAGAATCAGCAAGAAACAAATCAGCTAATGTGATCCTTTTCTTTTGATCAGCCTCAGCATCATTTGCCTCCATGATTTCATGACAAGTCAAAGGTGTAACTTCAACAATTTCCTTAAAAGTTCTAATCATAATTTCTTCCTCTTTGTTAGCATCATCATCATGGTTTTCACAAACAACATCCTCAAAGTTGTGTTCAAATGTGTTGTTGATCAATGGATTTTGTTCCTCTTGTTCAGCATTATAGAATTTTTCAACATCATCATCATCATGAACCATGTCATGATGTTCTTTCAATGAATCATAGCCAAGAGTACCAATGGTTAGAATTCCATCTTTCCAACCACCAAGCATATCAGTGAGAGCAATTTGTTTCAACAAAGCTTGATGATTATCAGTGTTGTTGATTAAAGTTTCATTATTTTTCATGTTTGAAGAAAACCCATCTGAGTAAAAACAACAAAAGATTCATTGAAAATAAAGGGTGAAAAATAAAGCGAGTGAAATTTAATTTTATATATAGAATTCAAACCCTTGAGAGTGTTGTTATGATGAAACCTCTTGTGCATCCAATTGAAGATCTGTAACAAACAATTCACACTATGATCACATGAATTATATATTAATTTAAGAATTAATATACTACTTATGATCTCAAGATATATATTATTTAAAGGAATAAACGAAAAGTAAAGTAAATTGAATATGCATGAGAAATTAAAATGGTTGTGTTGTGTGTGCATGGTTTCAATTACCTTCATGGTTTAATTTTTTCTAAGAATGTTGGCTAGGGGGTGCAGGGGAATTGAAATGAAGAGTGAGGGAATGAGGGGGTCAACATAATAATGAGGCAAAAGAATGAAAACAATAATGGGGACCAACATGGGATGTTGAATTAGGTTGTGCCACGTGTTCTCCGGCCCCACTTGGCCCCTACACTTGGCTTTTGTTGTTGGTTCATGTTTGTGTCATCATGTATGTTGGTGAATTTTGAGGTGAGTATGAAAAAATTACCATCACACTGATTTTGTTGAAGTTTCAAAATTTAAAATTTTGATAAAATTACCACGATTCACTTTGATTATGATAATAGTATTGCAGATTCCAACATTCATTTTAGTATGGTCTATTTGAGTCATTGTTATGGTTTCGGTAAAAATTGTTGTAGTCATATGAGGTTGCCTCTTGTGCTAGTTCCTTTGTAGCCGAGCTGAATATAGTTGTCCTTGGGATGACAGTATAAGTGTCAAGTTGATTACGGTCAAGGTTTGACTGATTTTTGTATTGAAAGTCTTCTTGATCAAGGGTGTTAAATAGCGTGTATTAATGTGTGGACAACACAATGTAAGTGTATGTAGATGAAAAGCTTCCGCTTGAAGGAGAGTATACCCACACGAGTGGATGAACTTGTACTTGAGGGAGAGATTATTGGTGTCAAGTATGGGTTAAAAGTCTCGTTAGTTGAAAAAGTGAATGTTGAATAATATATAAATGAGGGGATCTGGATTCATATACCCATTATCATAAGATTTTGAGTAAAGATGTAGTGTCTAATACACTTATATATATGATTAATCTAGTTCGATGTGATATTTTCCAAACCCCTCATAATCCTACATATTTTTGGTTCCAAAACTTGAAAGGATTGAATTTCATACCCTACAATTTTTGAAAAATCTATTTTACCTCTGCCATTTTGACATACTTACACTTAAAATTTTGGATCCAACTCTCACCTACACAAACTACAAAATTTCTAGTATATAATTGTTTTTTTCGAAGTTTCCGATTTATAAATTAGATATTGGAAATATCAGCATTGAAAAAATATGGTACATATTGAAAATTTCTTAAATTTTTTTTTTGGTATACATTAAAAAATAGAGAAAAAAAAATTACATACTAAAAATTTCAAAAACAAATTTCTAATACACATTAAAAAATTCTACATATCAGAAATTTCAAAAATAAAATTTCCAGTTAATATATATATACTAAACAATTTTGAAATCAAAATGTTTGATTATTTTTAAAAGAAATTGCATTGTCTATGAAAGTATTTTGGGAAGTTCATGCAAAAAGTGGCAAAATATTCTCAACCATTATAGTGTCTTTATATCCTCTTTGTGCGTTTCTTTTTAATATATGAGTTATTTCCAATCAAAAACAAAATTGCATATGCACTCCCAATTGTGATACTTAAGTAAATAGAACTTGCAATCGTGATTGTGATTATATTGTGAAATTTAATATTGCGACAAAATATAGATAAATATAACCAATGTAACTGTAATTGATATTATTATAGATTATAGATACCTCTAAAATTAACTTTTATATTGGGTTTGCAATTTAGAACTACGGTCATCCATCATATTAGTACTTTATTTATTCTTCATGTTTAAGTCTTGCACATTCTCATATGGGAAATGCAAAATTACATATAGAAGTTGAGCTCCTTAATGTACTTCATGATAATGTGTTTCTCTTTGTTTATCAAGCAATAGGTATCCAATCTGTAAACCAGTTGGCATTGGGCCATTTTCTGCCTAACCTATGTTTTCTAGAATGCACGTTTTATGCATGAAATAATCAGTTGAGTATCACTAATTCATCACGAGAATGAATTTGTTGGAATAAGTGTGAATGGTTAGTGTTACATCAATTAAGAATGAAACAAATATTAGATACATAAGATAGGTGATCCATATACCTAATGTCTTAAGGTTTTGAGTGAAAATGTATTGTCAATGTCTCTTAAAGATCTTGGACATTTAGTCTATTACTCTTGTTGCGCTTCTTTGGACTCTCCAACAAATGGTATAAGAGTCTTTGTTCGGCTTGGTGGGGGAGCGGGAGTAGGAGATCCTAGTGTGGATCAAATCTAGTGGATTGAGTGACTCACACTCGAGGGAGAAATTGTTAAATTTAAGTATGAGCGGTTAAGTCTCACATTAATTAAGAATTGATGAAATATTTGACATATAAGAAAGGTGACCTTTGTACCTTACATTTATTTTAAGTTTAATTTTATTTAAACGTTTATTTCTAATATTTAAAAGTTTTAAGTTAATCTTTTACGTTAACATAATGTTAAATTACTCAGTATTATCATTCTAGTTTAGGAATATATACATATTAATCTTGTAAAAAAAAAATATTATTTTATTTTTTAAATAGTCAATGTTAATAATTAGTTGTTAATTTTATTATAAGAAAAATTGAACTTATGACATCTTTATTACTTCAATTCTCTTAAAGCACCAAACCACCTTATAACTCTCATATATCTAAATTTATTCATGTTATTTCATTTTCCAATGACTACTGCTTGAGGTCGTACCATTTTGTTCCATTTACTTAGTACCAGCTAACATGATTATTATTAGAGAAGGAGTTGCATTCACCGGTGACTTTAATACTGCAAAATCTATAATTTTAGAACACTAACAAAAGGGTCTAGTACATCCTACAATTACTAACTTAAGTGATTAACTTGAAACATTTAAAACGTAGGAGATCAAATGAAACTTAAAATAAAATAAGAGACCAAATATGAAATGATAACATAATAATCCCCAGGTTAAATTCCTATTAGACACGTCACAAATTTTCACGACACATAAGTAAAAATTAACAAAAATGACAAACTTAACAAAATGTTATAAACGTAAGGAACCAACATGAAACTTTTTTTTATCTTCAAGTACCACTAAAAATCCCATTGGTACACAAATTAGTGGTTGGAGAAAACACACGTAGAAAAATTAAAGAAACACAATCACAACACACGATCATAACGTGGAAACTCTAAAATTGAAGAAAAATCACGATCATTGTCTAAGAACAACCAGATAATAATACTATGTAAAAATTATTACAACACATAGACTTCTCTCAAATACTCTAACCCTCCAATGCACAAACACCCTCCAAAAACAATACAAACTTAAATATTTTTATATTGATGCATCTTGTAATGAAGTACTAGAGCCATATATATAACATTGACATCTCTCTTCCTTTACATTGATAAGCAATGTAGGATTACTTAAATATGTATTATTTCAGTCAACTCTAATAATCTCCACCTTGATAAAAAATGATACATCTTTTGTTTTCATTGTCTATACTGACAATTATAGTTCCAAATAACTATCATACACCACCATAAAAATATATATTTTATTTGAAGCTAAACCAAACCACTCCAAAGATTTTCACTTGAAGCTAAACTACTTCAAAATTTTCCACTTTAAGTTAAACCACCTCAAGAATTTCTATTTGAAGTTAAACTGCACTTCAAGAATTTACACTTAAAGTTTAACCAGAAAAGAATTTCTTCTACATGTCAAAAACAAAGCTGGAAATTAATGGTGCAACTTCAATGTTAGTTTTTTGAGAAAGTTCTTCAACAATTGAAATAATCTAATAATACACATTGCATCAATGTCAACCAATATCCATGTGTTTTTCAACACTTTGTGTAATCACGATTTTATCAACACATCATTTACTTGAATTTTCCTCAAGCCAAATTTGATTCTTCCATCAAAACTGACTTGCTATCAAAAATAATTTAAACATTTCATATTGATACAAATTATGAGACATAGAGAGAATTATGTATGCATTTTACTAAACAAAAGGATCTATAGTTCTTTTAGACCCGATTCCCTACACTAAAAAAATCATGCAGTTACACGCAATACGCGATGTCAATTGTTCATTTAAGATCGAATGGTTCAAATAATCCAAAAATGTTACTAAACATGAGACAGAGAGAGGATTATATATACACTTTAGTAAATGGAAAGGTCTTGAGTTCTTTTAGACCTTGATTCCCTAGTGTCGAGAAATCATGTACTTACATGTGGTACACAATTGTTAATTAAAGATTGAAATTCGACAATTGAAAGCAATAATTGTGCCACACAAAATTTTTTATTCATGAACATTAAATTAGTCATTCAAATGTCATTTTTCTGTAATATTCAAATGACATAAACTTTGTCTTAGTATATACACTTTACAACGATTTTTAAATCATTTTGAGGTTAAACAAATTCTCACTCAAGGACCAATTATAGATGACTAAAATTAATGTAAAAGTAGAATGTGAAGTATACCTAGTAGTGGTAGTGGCAAGTTTTTGTACATTGAAGAATTTTCCAAAGAACATCCTACTATCAGATGTTGCTGGTTGGTGCACAATCACATTGATTAACTTATTCCTGTTGTTATTTTCTATTCTATCGCAATGTAGGAGAACTTTTTTGTCTTGTTTCTTTTAATAGTTTAATAGCCATTATAAAACTAATAGAAGTACTTTACTTTGTCATGCATATCATCAATTTTAAAATATAGTTACAAGAGTGGGGTAACAATATGGTAAACCAATGAATTTTCACGAGTTATCTTGGTGCACATGAAATAACTACTATTTTCTTTTTTTTCCTACTAAACTTTACTATTATTTTTTCTGTCTTTTATACAAATATATATAGTATATATGTATAAAAGTTTTTTTTTATTAATTTTTGTTGTTTTTTAGAATTTCGAAAACTGTTTGAAAATCAATTTATGTCATCGAAGATATTACTGGACTCGCGGACTAAGTCGCTCTCTTTAAGATGTTTCGCGGCACTGCCCGAATTGTGCAAGCAGGCTATCAACCACGACGTCCCCGGGATAAAACAGTTCAGATTCACTGTATCGGAGTTACACTGCATTATAGAAAATTGTTCTAGAATTACACCATCAATATGATGGTTAAAGCCACTCTCAATATGACAGTTAAAGTCATTCTCAATATGGCGGTTAAAGCCACTCACAATATGGTAATATGATCACTCATAAATCAAAAGAACTACGACATAACAACCATTATGACTACTTAAAAATCGAAGGGGCTACGACATAAAAATCGTTCTATAGTGGTATTATGACCACTCAAAAATCGAAGGGACAATGGTATTATGACCACTCAAAAATCGAAGGGACTGCGACATAAAAACCGCTCTAAAAGGGCAGTGGTATTATAACCACTAAAACTCGAAGGGACAAAAAGAAATGAGAGAAGTGGCTCGGAAATATATCGAGTAGAAAGTTTCACACTAGTGTTCTTGAAAAGTTTCACACTTGGATCATATAGTGTGCAAGCAGGTTTACAATCAAAATATTTATATTTCTTTAGGATCTTTTCAACATAGTGAGACTGATCCAAAGAAATTTCCTCTTCTGACCTAGTAATCTTGATTCCTAGGATTAAACTCGCTTCTCCGAGGTCTTTCATATCAAATTTGTTACTCAACAATGATTTCACAGTATTTACAACATGAATGTTTGAACCAAATATGAGTAAGTCGTCTACATAGAGACATATGATAGTGCAAATTCCATTTTCAGATTTGTAATAAATACATTTGTCACTTTCATTCACTTTAAACTCATTCGATATAATCAAATTATCAAAATTTTCATATCATTGCTTAGGAGCTTACTTAAGACCATACAGAGATTTATCTAACTTATAGACATTGTCTTGTTATCCATGAATTTCAAAACCTTCAGGTTGTTCCATATAGTTTTCTTCTTCCAGATCACCATTTAAAAAAGTTGTTTTAACATCCATTTGGTGTATCACCAAGTTATGAATAGCTGCTAGAGAAATGAGTACCCTAATGGATGTTATTCTAGTGACTGGTGAAAAAGTGTCAAAGAAATCTATATTTTCTTTTTGCCTAAAACCTTTGGCTACAAGGCGTGCCTTGTATATATCAATAGTTCCATCAGGTTTTAGTTTCTTTTTCAAAATCCATTTACAACATATTGGTTTGCAACCAGGAGGCAATTCTACCAAATGCCAAGTCTTGTTAGACTCTAGAGAATCCATTTCATCATTTAAAGCTTTTTGCTATAAATTTGCATCCAACAATAACAAAGCCTCTTTAAAATTTGCAGGATCCTCTTCTAAATTAGAGGTCGTATATTCGAATCCATAATCTTTAGCGACTCTGACTTTCTTACTTCTTCGAGTTTCTATGTCGCCTTGTTTGTTGCTTTTAGTGCTTCTTGTCACAGGAACGTGATTTGGTTCGCTGACCCCACTATTATGACCACTTAAAAATCGAAGGGACAGTGGTATTATGACCACCCGAAAATCGAAGGGACTACGGCATAAAAACCGCTCTAAAAGGGCAGTAGTATTATAACCACTAAAACTCGAAGGGACAAAAAG
This sequence comes from Cicer cuneatum, assembly GCA_037974295.1. Lineage (NCBI taxonomy): Eukaryota > Viridiplantae > Streptophyta > Magnoliopsida > Fabales > Fabaceae > Cicer > Cicer cuneatum. Next base: position 66,808,443 of record JBBPBO010001985.1, on the reverse strand, counting down.
AAAGGGGAGAAGTGACTCGGAAATATATCGAGCATAATATAATTAAAAGGGAGAAAAGAAAAAGTTTAGAAATGCATCCAACTTTGGTGTACTTTTCACAATAGAATGACACACTTTATATAGTGATAGAAGCAAATCCACATATGTTTCCTAATCAATGTGGGACTTCAACAAATGTTTGAAAAATCCTTATATAGTGATTAAAACTACTCAACATATAAAATTTTTTCAATGTGGGACTTTAACAATTTTTAAATTCACACACTATGTTCGAACAATTTTTATTAGAATGAGTGACGCGGTTCATTTAAATTAAGATGATAAATCATGTACTTGTATCGAATCTTGTATTGGGTCGTATCATACCTATATTTATATTACTTATTCAAGCTTCATATAGTTTGTTACATTAAAAAAATGAATGCACGATCTCCATAATTAGTTTATAATTTCTTTGGGTGTTCGTTTTGAATGCTACTAATTTTCTTTGATATATTTACTTGCTTGAAAATGTGATTAATCACGATTAAGATGAATAAACAAACTATGTCTTATATTTATTCTATGGTATTTGATATGCTAGAAACAAAGTCACATTTGAAGGAAAATATTCCTCTATGTCTCACATCATCCATAAGACTTGGAGTGTCATTGTGGATCACAAGAATTAAAGGTGCAACACAAGAAGGGGGTTGAATTGTGTTTGACAAACTTTAATTCTTTTTGCTAATTAGTTGAATAATGAGCAATCAAAGTAAATAAGCATTGGATAATAAAAGTTAACACCTCGAATTTATACTGGTTCACCTTTAACCAGGCTACGTCCAGTCCCTTCCTTCAGAAGACCTTTTCACTAATTCAAACTCCTTTGAATTACAACACCACTAACCCTTCAAGTCAGTCTTCCCAAACAGCCTGACAACCCCAGACTTTTGAGGAACAACAACACCTTGACTATACCAGCCAAGTCTTCTCAAACAGTATGTCAACTAAGTCTTTTTCTAACAATCTAACAACCCCATATTTTAGAAGGAACTTCAACACTATAGGATTTTATACAAGGGATCGAAATTAAAACTGAGTAACTACTTATGGAAAGTTGATACTCACAATAAGCTTAACTTGAACTTGAGTGTTTGCTTCTGAAAAATTTATGATGACAATAAGCCTCACTGTAACACCCCGAGTTTAAAACACAGCGCGAGTGTATTTTTTTTTTCAATAAAAAATTAAAATGAGTTTTCCAAAATTAATGTCAAGGGAATTAAAATAAAATTTTCATCAGTTCATTTCAAAAGAGAACACCCGGCTTGTGGCCACTAAACAGTATCAGAGTGCGAAAAATACAGCGGAAAAGTCATACATTAATTCCCAAAATAAATTACATTTCCCAAAACTCAAGACCCTATACAAAAGTCTAGTCTGATCATGCACTAAGCTACAGTAGCACGGTCTCCACCGTATCCTCTATAAGTCTCGTCTTCAGCCAACCGTTCGTCCTTCTGCGTTGTCCACGGATACTCCGTACGTAAAGATCAGGGGAAACTAACGACGTTTCCGTCGTTAGTGTATCCGTCGGTAGGACGGGTTCGGGTAACATCTGAGGGCAAAGCCCAATTTCCACAATATAATAGCAAGGGTCACCGACCGAAATTAACAAATAATTACATAGCATATATTTCACAGCAACAAATATATACATGGCATATCGTATAACAATGATGGAAATAATGATGCTCTTTTGAAATTCAATGACATATATGCCTTTTCAAAAACAGTAGCCAATGAATATGAAAAATATGTGGTAAGTACAACCAACACTTCAGCAATCACAATCATTAATCAGAAATTATTCTATAAAGTACTCACACATATTCAATTTCCACTCATCATCATAATCCAATCGTGACCCACCAGTCAACCCCTCGATGCAATATGTATATGCTCATGTATACAATGTCTTGGAATCACCAAGGTGCAGTCGCTCAACAGACCAACACAATTTATATGTATGATAGACTTTAACGGCCCTCAAGACCATGGTGCAATCGCTCATTAGATCAGCACCAGTGCAGTCGCTTAACAGACCAGCACGTTTCACATATTTGAATGGACCACCAGGAACACGCGGCCATTCCGTAGCCCGGATAGAATGGACCACCACGAACACGCAGCCAATTTGAACCCGAATAGAATGGACCACCACGAACACGCGGCCACTCTACAACCCATCACGGTTACTACTTTCATGTGTATTAGCCTCTCACAGGCCAAATACACAGAAGTTAAATCCTCGCACGGATAGAATGGACCACCATGAACACGTGGCCATTCCGTAGCCCGAGTAGAATAGACCGTCTAATACACGCAGAACTACTCTGACCCCAGATAGAACAGACCGTCTAATACACGCGGAAATATTCTATAACCCATGGTTACTACTTAACTTCGCGGCCCATCACGGTCACCGCATCAACTCTGTGGCCCATCGCGGTCACCACCTGACTATGTAATGCATGAATATGCAGTGTTTTCTCTTCACCGAAAACAATATGCAAAATCATAAAAGTTCATGCCATCCCACCATATTTCAAAACATCTCAACATAATCAATATCATCAACAACACATCAATGATTAAACAGTCAAGCAATCATTAATAATTCACATTATCTCACAAATTCCATACTTAATCATCTCAAGTCTTTCCATTATTCCCCAAACTCTTAAAATTCACAAAAAATTCCATTTTAATTCGTCATAAACCTTTCCAATACTCCCCAACACGTAGGGTTCACAAAACAATGTTGAAAAACCTGGAATTTCTGAAAACTCGAATCTGTATTCGAATACAGATCCCTTGTATTCGAATACAAAAGCTGAAACTGTAATTTCAACATTTTGTATTCGAATACAGCATGCCTGTAGTTGAATACAGAAGCCAAAAACAGAACCAGAATGATCAACATCAAAACATCAGGAACAGAACCAGAATCAGAATCATCAACACTAGAACATCAGAAACAGAACCAGAATGATTAACATCAGAACATCAGGAACAGAACCAAAATTAGAATCATCAACACCATAACATCAGAAACTGAACCAGAATCAGAATGATTACATCAGAACATCAGGAACAGAACCGGAATCAGAATCATCAACATCAGGACATCAGAAACAGAACCAGAATCAGAATGATTCACACCAGAATCATCAGAAGCAAAACAGAATGATTCACACCAGAATCATTAGAAGCAAAACAGAATGATTCACACCAGAATCATCAGAAGCAAAACATAATGATTCACACCAGAATAATCAGAAGCAAAACAGAATGATTCACACCAGAATCATCAGAAGCAAAACAGAATGATTCACACCAGAATCATCAGAAGCAAAACAGAATGATTCACACCAGAATCATCAGAAGCAAAATAGAATGATTAACACCAGAATCATCAGAAGCAAAACAGAATGATTCACACCAGAATCATCAGAAGCAAAACATAATAATTGACACCAGAATCATCAGAAGCAAAACAGAATGATTCACACCAGAAACATCAGAAGCAAAACAAAATGATTGACACCAGAATCATCAGAAGCAAAACAGAATGATTCACACCAGAATCATCATAAGCAAAACCGAATGATTGACACCAGAATCATCAGAAGCAAAACAGAATGATTAACACCAGAATCATCAGAAGCAAAACATAATGATTAACACCAGAAACATCATAAGCAAAACCGAATGATTCACACCAGAATCATCAGAAGCAAAACAGAATGATTCGCACCAGAATCATCCGAAGCAAAACATAATGATTCACACCAGAATCATCAGAAGCAAAACAGAATGATTCACACCAGAATCATCAGAAGCAAAACAGAATGATTCACACCAGAATCATCAGAAGCAAAACAGAATGATTCACACCAGAATCATCAGAAGCAAAACAGAATGATTCACACCAGAATCATCAGAAGCAAAACAGAATGATTCACACTAGAATCATCAGAAGCACAACAGAATGATTCACACCAGAATCACAGAAGCGAAACAGAATGATTCACTCCATAATCATTAGAAGCAAAACATAATGATTCACTCCAGAATCATCAGAAGCAAAACAGAATGATTCACACCAGAATCATCAGAAGCAAAAGTCATTCCTCTGTATTTGAATACAGGGGCTCGTATTCGAATACAAGTTTGAAAACTTAAGTAAAACAGAAGCTTGACATGCTGTATTCGAATACACACATGTTGTATTCGAATACACCGTCGAAATCAGTGAAATTTTACTGAGACTTCAACACATTTCAAATTGTTTCTTTTGAAAAATCAGCACAACTCCAAAACAGTTTTATCACTCTTTTAAACCACAAAACTCATACTTTTACATCAAACCAGATTTTGCAGAAGAAAATACTTTCATCAGTTTCAAACCCCTTTTTATTTTGAAATCATCAGCAACACCAGATTTTTATCAACAGAACAGCATGCAAGCATTTCAGCTTTCTCAAACCATCAGAACATCATGCAAGCATTTCAGCTTTTTCAAACATCAAAACAACATGCAAAGCATTCAGCTTTCTCAAACATCAAAACAACATGCAAAGCATTCAGCTTTCTCAAACATCAGAACAACATGCAAAGCATTCAGTTTTTCTCAAACATCAGAACAACATGCAAACAATTCAGTTTTTCTCAAACATCAGAACAACATGCAAAGCATTTCAGCTTTCTCAAACATCAGAACAACATTAACACATTCAGTCAAACAGCAAGCATCACTTAGCAGCAAAATACCAACAGAATGCATTTTTGCAATATTCAAAACAGTTTTATGAATATGCTTTTTACTCCTCTTCAGAATAACATGCAATGCATTTTTCAGCTTTCCCCATAAACAAAACAGTATTGGAATCTTCACCCAAAACAGCATGTTGCAGATTTTTAAAACCTCAACAGAATGCATTTTTTTCATCTTTCAAAATGTCATGTAAAACAGTTTCTTTTTCAAAACAGAAACTCAAATATAATCACACCTCAAACATACGTTTACAGTCCTAGAATGCAACTAGAAAGTAGAAGGTGCCCTTACCCTTGTTGCGTTTTCTGCTACTGCTCATGTGTATGCGTCAAAAACGGCGAAACTCCCGCCTGCGTTTGCTACTACGAAACTGGGTTCTTTAGCTCCGTAATGATGTGGGGAATAAATTTTGTACTGGGGGTTTGGTGTTTCGGTGCTTGGTTTTCCAAGTAATGGCACTTTTGAGGAACTCCCTCTTTTCACTTTGAAATCGTGAACTGGTAAGCAGAACAGAATGGGAGAGAAGGGTACTGTTACATGCAGTATGGAGGGGAGAAGGGTTTCTGTCTTTGCTATGTCCTTTGCAGTCCATATATAGGCACCTCCACGTGCCACCTAATCACAATTAATGTTAAAATATTGCTGGATCCTCCAGCACTTAAACGTTTTGCAATTAGCCGCTAATCCTTAATTAAGTGTTCGATTAATTTAATTACTCGTAATTAAATTAATTTATTCTTCATCCAATAATTTTAATTCATCTTCCAAAATAAATATTTATATATATATATATATATATTCACTCACTCAAAACATACATATATTAAATATTTTACAAATATCCCCAAAATACCCTTAATATTAATTCCAAAATTAATATTAAATTTAAGAGTCTTACACTCACACTCTAAGAAAAGAACACTTATAAAAAATTTATCTTTTAAGCAAGTGTTTCTCTCCTTTGAACTCTTTGAATACTTATGAATTTTTGCTTGAGTTCTTCTATTTTTCAATACATTATTCTTCAGCATTAAGCCTCTATTTATAGTTGAAATTAGAGCTTCACTTTGATCTGTTGCTTTACTTCTGGAGTGTATTTCGATTGATTCTATTTTGAGAATATTCTAGAGTATTTTGCTAAGATTCTGTTTCTAGAGTCTTTTGCTCCGATTCTGTTTTGAGCATTTTGCTCAGTTTCTATTTTGAGCGTACTTTCAGCTAGATTCTGTTTCTGAAGTCTTTTGCTCCGATTCTGTTTTGAGCATTTTGCTCAAATTCTGTTTTGAGCATACTTTCAGCTTCTAATGATGTAGCTTCTGATTTTTGCCTCTAATGAGATCCTATGATGATATCCTCCGGTGATATCCTCTGATGATATCCTCTAGTAATATCCTCTAATGATATCCTCTGGTTATATCCTCTGATTATATCCTCTGGTGATATCCTTTAGTCATATCCTCTGATGATATCCTCTGGTGATATTCTCTGGTGATATCCTTTGGTGATATCCTCTGATGATATCCTCTGATGATATCCTCTGATGATATCCTCTGATGATATCCTCTGATGATATCCTCTGGTGATCATCCTTTGGTGACTTCATCCTGCTTTTGACTGGTATTTTCTGGTGACGTCATCGTCATCTTCTGGTGGCATTTTTCATTCTTCTTCTAAGTCAAATATGTTATTTTCATAAATTACTTTTGTTAACATCAAAACTTTAAGTGAAAGAACCAACTTGGTTCCAACAATCTCCCCATTTTTTATGATGACAAAACCATGTATTTTTTATAATACTTTTTCTTTCTTTTGACTTTGACTCCCCCTAATGAAGGTCCAAACACGAGAAGGGGGGTTGAATTGTGTTTGACTAACTTGATTACTTTTTCTGTTTTTGCAGTTTTAAAACAAAACCTGATGTATGAATAAAACAGAGTTAGCAGCGGATGTAAAGTAAAAATAAAATACAAAATTTTATACTGGTTCACCGTTAACGAGGCTACGTCCAGACCCTTCACCTTGAAGGATTTCACTAATTCAAAACCTTGAATTACAACACCACTGACCCTCCAAGTCAGTCTTCTCAAACAGTCTAAAAATCCTAGACTTTTGAGGTTACAACACCTTGACTTCTCAAGTCAAGTCTTCTCCTACCAATCTGACAACCCCAGACTTGAGAAGGAATTACAACGCATTGAATCTAATTGCTATGTAATCTGCTACCCCTTCTGACTCCCTTAGATTGTTGACTCTACTTCAACAACTTAGATCTAACACAAGGGAAAGAAAATACCACGAGTGCTTGCTTCTGGATAGTTGGAACTCACAATTAACCTCACTAAAATCTTGAGTGTTTGCTTTTGGAAGTGTATGACTCTTTTGTGATTTTCGATGCAAAGTCTTCAGTCTTGAACCTCCTTTTATAGATGTGAATTAGGGTCTCTTCCAAGCTTAAATTTGAGCTATATCTTGCTGGATTCTCTTGCAAAAATAACTTGGCCAATTGGGTTTCATTTAAATAAAAAACATATCTTTTTAACTCCAGATTTGCTTTCAAAAATAACTTGGGCCAATCCTGTCTTTAATTAATTATGGAACAAATCTTTCTTTCTGCTAATAGCTCCTGAGTACCCACAAGACTTCAATTTATTTTTGTATCAAATCCTTTTAATACTTTGATTAAATCTGGACCGTTTGATCTTCTGCTCTCGTCCATATTTGGACCATACTAAGTGATCTGATGTGATCCTCTGATTTTGGCCAACCCTGGACCACACTTTCTGATCTTCTGATCTCGGCCAACTTGTACTTGCCAACTGATCTGCTGTGATCCTATGATCTCGGCCAATGCTGGACCACACATTCTGACCTTCTGATTTCGGCTAACACTGGGCCATGGTCTGATCTTCTGATCTCGCCCAACACTGGGCCATATATTTAAATCTTGACCATTGATATGAACCTTTTCCCTCCGATCTAGACCAATTCTGAACTGGGTCTGGATTGAACTGAAATTAAATCTGGACAAATAATATTTCATTCTGGACATTTTACCTTCTGATTTGAATCAGGTCTGGATCAAATATGGACATCATTTCTTCTAGTCTGCACTTAGTTTCATACTCTGAACCTTGCTCTCTTCTGGTCTAGGTCAAATCTGGATTGAATCTCTTGTTCTGGACCCATTAATTTATTCTCTGATTAAGTCTGGATCAAGTCTGGGTTGTTTATCATTTCACTGCCATGCCATCTTCTGGTCAGAATAACTTATGGACCAAATCTGACATTTGATTCCTTCTGGTCTGGAACAAGTCTCCCTCTGGCAGGCTTCCTTCTGGTCTGGTCCAAGTCTCCTTCTGACTTTGCTTCCTTCTGATATGGGCCAGGAAAGATATCCTCTGGTGGTGTTTTGACATCCTGGTGTATCCTTTGGTAATTTCAGGATGCATCCTCTGGTACCTTTTGGATGCATTTTCTGGTGTATTCTGGAGTTGTATCTGTTGGAACCAAGTTGGTTCTAAGTACTTAGGATTTTGATGCTTACAAATGTACTCAATGTAAACTTATTTTTTACTTTGAATTGTTAAGTTAAATGCCCCAGAAACTGAAGGAAACAGAAGCAGAGATCAAAGGAAAATGAATTCTGGAATTTCCAGAAGATGTTCCAGGATGTCAAAACATCACCAGAGGATATGTTTGGTGGCCCAGAACAGAAGGAATAAAAATCATAATGAAACATGGATCATACCATTGGAAAGCCTGCCAGAAGGAGAGTTGTTCCAGACAAACAGGAGTCGAATATCAATTTTATTCCAGAAGTTATTCTGACCAGAAGATGGCCTGGCAGTGAAAAATTACACAGTCCAGACTTGTTCCAGACTTGACCATAAGGTATGTTTATGAGTCCAGAACAAGAGGATCAATCCAGATTTGGCCAAGACCATAAGATAGCATGATTCAGGACATGGAACTAAGTCCAGACCAAAAGAAATGAGTTCCAAAATCAATCCAGACCTGGTCCAAAATTAAAGGTAAAATGTCCAGACTGAAATATTTTTTGTTCAAGTTAATTTCAATTTGTTCCAGACCAAAGTCCAGAATCTGTCCAGATCAGAGTAAAAACTTCCAGATCAATGGTTCAGAAATAATTATTTGGTCCAGTGATGGTCCAGATCAGAAAATCAGACCATGGCCTAGTGGTGGCCGAAATTAGAGGGACAGACTGTGTAGTCCAGCAAAGGCCGAAATGAGATGATTACAGCATATCAATTCGGCTGGTCCAGTTGTGGAATATCACATGAAGATCCAAGGGTGCATATTTGATCATGAGGATTAAAGAATCTGAGAAAAAACGTTCCAAAATAGAATTGGAGAAAAAGGCTCAAAAACAGAATCTGAGCAAAAGGCTCAAAACAGAATCTGGGCAAATTACTCCAGAATATTCTCAAAACAGATTAATTTAAATATACTGCAGAAGTAAAGCATCAGTGAAGTTCTAAAGTTCAACTATAAAAAGAGACTTAATGCTGAAGAATAAAGTATTGAAAAACACAAGAACTCAAGCTTCAATTCAAAGATATCTGAGAGTTCAAAAGAGAAAAACACAAATGAACATGAGCAATATTTTCTAAGTGTTTTCGAGAGAGAAATACATTGCAACAAACTGTTTTCCAGAAGCAACGTTGCAAATTTCTAAACCTTTATTATAGTGGTGTAGAGTCCTTCTTCAATCTGGGGTTGTCAGATTGGTAGGAGAAGACTTAGGTGGTTTAGTTAAGGTGTTGTTGTTCCTCAAAAGTCTGGGGTTGTCAGGCTGTTTGGGAAGACTGACTTGAAGGGTCAGTGGTGTTGTAATTCAAAGGAGTTTGAATTAGTAAAAGGCCTTCTGGAGGAAGGGACTGGACGTAGCCTAGTTAACGGTGAACCAATATAAATTGCTGTGTTATTATTATCTGCTGCTGAATCTGATTAATTATTTATCGAATAATTTAAATCAATATTTAATAAAACAGCAAAAGAAATTAAGTTTGACAAACACATTCAACCCCCCTTTCTCGTGTTTGCACCTTCAGTATTGTAACACCCCGAGTTTAAAACACAGCGCGAGTGTATTTTTTATTTTTATTTTTTTTTAAAACGAATACATAAATAAATGAGTTTTCAGAATTCCGTTTCAAGGAAATTAAAATCAATTCAAATTAAATATCATTCGACTTCGTAATCAAAAATAGTAAGGAATTTAAAACAGCAACATCACAATTAAAACGAATGAGATATTTATCGAAATTTGATCTTTATAATATACTAAAATAAAGATACATCAAAATATTTATCAGAGTGCGGAAGAGTTTTACAATAATTCCCAAAATGAATATTTACAACCATTGAGTTCAAAACCCTATACATAAGTCTACTCTGATCATACCCTAAGCTACAGTAGCATTACAATATTCACAAGTCTTTTCTTCGCCCAGCTGCTCATCTCTTTGCATAGCCCACAAGTAAAGATCAAGGGAAACTAACGACGTTCCCTATCGTTAGTATGAACATCAGGGGTACGGTTCTGAATCTCATCTGAGGGCAAAGCCCAATTCCACAATAATTGTAAAGGGTCACCGACCGAAAATAACAATTACCACATAGCAGTTATATGAAGAATATCAAACATATTCATAGTATATGATGATAAATAAGGATGCTAAATTTTGAAATACATGTCATTTGTACTTTACAAAACAGCAAACAAGTAAGTATGAAAATCATGATGTAAGCACAAACATCAATTCATCCGAAATTACAGATTTCAAAACAATACTTACTCACCCAACAATTTTCCACCATCAACATAAAATCAAAACGTGACCCTCCGGTCAAACACTCCGATGCAATATGTATATGCTCATGTTCATAAATTCTTGGAATCACCAAGGTGCAGTCGCTTACAGACCAGCACAATTTAACGGCCCTCATGACCAGGGTGCAATTGCATACAGATCAGCACCAGTGCAGTCGCATACAGACCAGCACGTTAGACATAAACCAAGGTACAATCACTACAGATCAGTACCTAGTGCAATCACTACAGATCAGCACTCGTGCAATCACTACAGATCAGCACGTTTGACATAAACCAAGGTACAATCACTACAGATCAGTACCTAGTGCAATCACTACAGATCAGCACTCGTGCAATCACTACAGATCAGCACGTGGCTGCGCATTACTCTGTGGCCCATCGCGGGTACCACCTGACTATGCCATGCATGAGTATGCATTGTTTCACTTCATTGAAAACAGTATGCAACCTTAGTAAAATTCATGCATTTTCCTCATTTTTCAAAACATCTCAACACATTCAAAGATTAACCATTCAAGCAAGCATTACACTTTGCATTACCTCAAAGTTCCACTCTTTATTAACAAAGGTTTTTCCCCAACTGTTAAGATTCAAAGTTGTGATTAAAATTGAGGTTTTCTGGCAAAAATACAAATCTGTATTCGAATACAGCTTCATTGTATTCGAATACAGAAGCCAAACAAGGCAGAATCAACATCCTGTATTCGAATACAGACTCCTTGTATTCGAATATGGAGGCTGTCACAGTACAAAAATCAGAATTTCTACAACTTCAGTAAATTCTCAAAAACTTCATCATCACCACTTCAAACTATCACCAAATTTCCATTTTTAATCACCACAAACCTTCCCAAGGTACCCCAACACTTAAGGTTTATAAAACAATGTTAAAAACTTGAATTTCTGAAAAACACGAATCTGTATTCGACTACAGCTCCCTTGTATTCGAATACACAAGCTAAACCAGTGAAAAATCAGCATTTTGTATTCGAATACGAGGTTGTCGTAGTCGCATACAGATGCGAAGTCAGTGGCAAAAGTTGTAAATCTATATTCGGCTACAGAGGGTTGTAGTCGAATACAGAAGCTAAGTCAGAAGCAAAATTGGAAAATCTGTATTCGACTACAGAGGGTCGTAGTCGAATACAAGTTCGAAAATCTGAAGAAAACAAAAGCCTTGCAGGCTGTATTCGAATACACTCAAGCCGTATTCGAATACACCTTCACATTCAGTGAAATTTCCTGGAACTTCAACACATTTTTAAAACCTTTCCTTTGAAAAACCAACCCAACCCTAGAATCATAATTACCACTCTTTAAAATCTCAACTCAGAACATTTTTCATCCAATATCAGCAACAGATTGTTTTAACAAAACCCAGCAAAACACAGATTCACTCAAATCAGAATAACCTCACTGATTTTAACAAAACAAAATCAGAACCAGAATCATCATTCAGCACACACAGAATGAATTCCAAAACATAACACCATGTTTTTCACAAACATAAACCAATAATCATTCATCACACATGCATTTAAAGCCCTAAATGCAATCTAAAAAGTTGGAAGGTGCCCTTACCTTAGTTACGTTCCCTTAGCTCGTACGCTTCTGCGATAAAAGCCGACGATACTCCCGTTCGCATTCACCGCTACAAAAATTAGTCTTTAGCTCCGTAACGATAAGAGGAATGACTTTCGTACTCGAAACTTTCTGATTCGACACTCAGATTTTCCAACGATGACTTTTGAGTAAACTGTTTTTCTTCACCAACACTCAGAAAATTAGAAGAAGAAGAAGATAAAGCAGAAACTGTCGTACAGAGGAAAGAAGAAAAGCTTCTCACTTAAGTATCCACTTAAAGGCAACTGACACAGCAGAGGAGAGAGGAATTGTTTCCTTTTTCACAAATATCTACGCCACCTCACCAACTCTTATATTAAAATATCTTCTGATCCTCCAGCAATTAATCTGTTTCGTCGCAAATAGCAGAAAATATCTTAATTAATCGGCCCGATAATTTAATTACTCGAAATTAAATTAATTCATCCATCATCCATAATTTTAATTCCACCTCCAAAACAAATGTTTATATATATATATTTACACAAAACATACATATATTGAATCTTTTACAATTATTCCCAAAATACCCTTAAAATCAAATCTGAATTTAATTTTAAAATTTAAGGGTCTTACATTACTACCCCCCTTAAATTAGTTTCGTCCTCGAAACTACATGTCGTTAAACAAATGAGGATGTTGTTCCCTCATCTTACTCTCTAGTTCCCAAGTCGCGTCTCCAGTAGTCGGATTCCAAATCACTTTGACTAGTGGGACTTCCTTGTTCCTCAACTGTTTAATCTTCCTGTCCTCAATTCTTATAGGGAATACTTGAAATGACAGATTATCCTTCAGCTGAATTGTGTCTGGTTCGATCACATGAGACGGATCTGAAATGTATTTCCTTAACAGCGACACGTGAAATACATCATGAATATTGGACAGCATTAGAGGTAAAGCAATCCGATAAGCCAATGGTCCAATACGCGCAGAAATCTGATATGGTCCAATAAACTTTGGAGTCAATTTTCTGGATTTAATAGCCCTGCCCACTCCAGTTGTAGGCGTGACTCTTAGAAATACATGATCGCCTTGCTGGAATTCCAAAGGTCTGCGACGCTTGTCCGCATAACTCTTCTGACGATCCTGTGAAATCTTCATTTTCTCTTGTATCCTCTTGACTTTTTCTGTAGTTTGTTCCACCATCTCAGGTCCAACAATCATACTTTCCCCGTCTTTATACCAACACAGAGGCATTTGACACTTGCGTCCATACAAAGCTTCATATGATGCCATTCCAATACTTGCGTGAAAGCTGTTGTTGTAGGTGAACTCAATCAATGGCAGTACATCATCCCAACTTCCTCTATCATCCAATACACATGCCCTTAATAGATCTTCCAAGGACTGATTTGTTCTTTCTGTTTGTCCATCTGTTTGTGGATGATAAGCTGAACTCAATTTCAGTTTTGTTCCCAACGCTTCATGCAACGTTCTCCAAAAGTGAGATGTGAATTTTGGATCACGGTCCGATACAATGCTCGATGGAACTCCGTGTAATCTCACAATTTCAACAATGTAGATCTCTGCTAGCTTATCTACCTTATAAATGGTCTTTACCGGCAAGAAATGTGCAGATTTGGTCAATCGATCCACGATTATCCAAATCGAATCATTCTTCCTTCTTGTCTTGGGCAGTCCAGTTATAAAATCCATGGAAATGCTATCCCACTTCCATTCTGGTATATCCAAAGGCTGCAACATTCCAGCGGGTCGTTCATGTTCCACCTTTGCTTTTTGACAAGTTAAACAAGCCGATACGTACTTCGCTACGTCCCTCTTCATTCCTGGCCACCAATAATTTTGTTTTAAGTCCTGGTACATCTTGGTCGCTCCAGGATGAATACTCAATTTGCTCTTATGAGCCTCTTCCAAGATCGTTCTTCTCATGTCTGCAACTTCTGGTACACAAATCCTTCCATTGCATCTCAGAATGTTATCTGTTCCGACCCTGAATTCAGCTGCATTTCCTTGCACTATTAGGTTCCTCTTTTCTTGAATCATTGCGTCATCTTGCTGATTTGCAATCTCCTCAAGTAATCCACTTGAAATGGTTATCATTCCACACTTTAAAATTCCCGGTGCAAACTCTACATCCAAGTGTAGATCTCTAAATGCTTCCCATAACTCTTGTTGTCTGGCCATCATCATTGAGGACACTGTTACGCTTTTTCTGCTCAATGCATCAGCCACTACATTGGCTTTTCCAGGATGGTACTGTAATGAGAAATCAAAATCTTTAAGAGTCTCCATCCATCTCCTCTGACGCATGTTCAGTTCTTTCTGATCGAACAGATACTTCAAGCTCTTATGGTCGCTGAACACCGTGAACGTGCATCCATAAAGATAGTGTCTCCAGACCTTTAATGCAAACACTACAGCAGCAAGTTCTAGATCATGAGTCGGATAGTTCCGTTCGTGAGCTTTCAATTGCCTTGAGGCGTAGGCGACAGCTTTCTGATGTTGCATCAAAACACAGCCCAGACCTTGGTGAGATGCATCACAATAAACCTCATATGGTTCCTCTGGTTGTGGCAGAACCAATACTGGTGAGGTTGTCAACTTTTCCTTAAGCAACTGAAAATTCTCTTCACACTTCTCTGTCCATGCAAACGGCTGATTCTTCCTGGTGAGTTGTGTCAAAGGAGCTACAATCTTAGCAAATCCTTCAATAAATCTCCTATAGTATCCTGCCAGTCCGACAAAACTTCTTATATCCGTGATGGTCTGAGGTTGTTTCCAAGCAAGAATCGTCTCAATCTTTGCCGGATCTACTGCAATTCCTTCCTTTGTTATTACATGTCCCAAGAAATTCACTTTCTCCAACTAGAATTCACACTTCGACAGATTGACGTACAATTGCTTCCCTCGTAAAATTTCCAGAACTTGACGCAAATGCTCTCCGTGTTCTTCTTCATCCTTTGAATAAATCAAAATGTCATCAATGAATACCACCACGAATTTATCTAAAAATGGACTGAAAATCCTATTCATATAATCCATAAAAATCGCTGGTGCATTCGTAACTCCAAATGGCATAACAAGATATTCATAATGCTCGTAACGAGTCCTGAAAGCGGTCTTTTGAATATCTCCTTCTCTTACTCGAATATGATGATATCCTGACTTCAAATCGATCTTTGAAAACACAGCTGCTCCCCTCAATTGGTCCATCAAATCATCTATGTGTGGTAAAGGATAACGGTTCTTAATGGTTGCCTTGTTAAGTTGCCTGTAATCCACACATAAGCGTGAACTTCCATCCTTTTTCTTAACTAACAACACCGGAGCTCCCCACGGTGACACACTTGGCCTGATAAATCCTTTCTCCAACAGACCTTCAATTCGATCCTTAAGCTCGTTTAATTCCAAAACATAGCTCAACAACATCATTACTTCAGCACACCACAACTATACAAGACTTGACACTCTAACTACTTGCTCCTAGGTATGATCAGATAACGACTTAAAACCAACAATTAAATCAGAGCTTTAACCCAAAACTTTAACCAAATGCTCTGATACCACTAATGTAACACCCCGAGTTTAAAACACAGCGCGAGTGTATTTTTTATTTTTTTTAAAACGAATACATAAATAAAAGAGTTTTCAGAATTCCGTTTCAAGGAAATTAAAATCAATTCAAATTAAATATCATTCGACTTCGTAATCAAAAATAGTAAGGAATTTAAAACAGCAACATCACAATTAAAACGAATGAGATATTTATCGAAATTTGATCTTTATAATATACTAAAATAAAGATACATCAAAATATTTATCAGAGTGCGGAAGAGTTTTACAATAATTCCCAAAATGAATATTTACAACCATTGAGTTCAAAACCCTATACATAAGTCTACTCTGATCATACCCTTAGCTATAGTAGGATTACAATATTCACAAGTCTTTTCTTCGCCCAGCTGCTCATCTCTTTGCATAGCCCACAAGTAAAGATCAAGGGAAACTAACGACGTTCCCTATCGTTAGTATGAACATCAGGGGTACGGTTCTGAATCTCATTTGAGGGCAAAGCCCAATTCCACAATAATTGTAAAGGGTCACCGACCGAAAATAACAATTACCACATAGCAGTTATATCAAGAATATCAAACATATTCATAGTACATGATGATAAATAAGGATGCTAAATTTTGAAATACATGTCATTTGTACTTTACAAAACAGCAAACAAGTAAGTATGAAAATCATGATGTAAGCACAAACATCAATTCATCCGAAATTACAGATTTCAAAACAATACTTACTCACCCAACAATTTTCCACCATCAACATAAAATCAAAACGTGACCCTCCGGTCAAACACTCCGATGCAATATGTATATGCTCATGTTCATAAATTCTTGGAATCACCAAGGTGCAGTCGCTTACAGACCAGCACAATTTAACGGCCCTCATGACCAGGGTGCAATCGCGACATAAACCAAGGTACAATCACTACAGATCAGTACCTAGTGCAATCACTACAGATCAGCACTCGTGCAATCACTACAGATCAGCACGTTTGACATAAACCAAGGTACAATCACTACAGATCAGTACCTAGTGCAATCACTACAGATCAGCACTCGTGCAATCACTACAGATCAGCACTCGTGCAATCACTACAGATCAGCACGTGGCTGCGCATTTCAGGGTACAGACACTACAGTCCAGTACCAGTGCAGTCGTTTATCTGACCAACACTTATATACCAAGGTACAATCACAGCTGAGTACCTAGTGCAATCACTACAGATCAACACTCGTGCAATCACTACAGATCAGCACGTGGATGCGCATTACTCTGTGGCCCATCGCGGGTACCACCTGACTATGCCATGCATGAGTATGCATTGTTTCACTTCATTGAAAACAGTATGCAACCTTAGTAAAATTCATGCATTTTCCTCATTTTTCAAAACATCTCAACACATTCAAAGATTAACCATTCAAGCAAGCATTACACTTTGCATTACCTCAAAGTTCCACTCTTTATTAACAAAGGTTTTTCCCCAACTGTTAAGATTCAAAGCGGTGATTAAAACTGAGGTTTTTTGGCAAAAATACGAATCTGTATTCGAATACAGCTTCATTGTATTCGAATACAGAAGCCAAACAAGGCAGAATCAACATCCTGTATTCGAATACAGACTCCTTGTATTCGAATATAGAGGCTGTCACAGTACAAAAATCAGAATTTCTACAACTTCAGTAAATTCTCAAAAACTTCATCATCACCACTTCAAACTATCACCAAATTTCCATTTTTAATCACCACAAACCTTCCCAAGGTACCCCAACACTTAAGGTTTATAAAACAATGTTAAAAACTTGAATTTCTGAAAAAACACGAATCTGTATTCGACTACAGCTCCCTTGTATTCGAATACACAAGCTAAACCAGTGAAAAATCAGCATTTTGTATTCGAATACGAGGTTGTCGTAGTCGAATACAGATGCGAAGTCAGTGGCAAAAGTTGTAAATCTATATTCGGCTACAGAGGGTCGTAGTCGAATACATAAGCTAAGTCAGAAGCAAAATTGGAAAATCTGTATTCGACTACAGAGGTTCGTAGTCGAATACAAGTTCGAAAATCTGAAGAAAACAGAAGCCTTGCAGGCTGTATTCGAATACACTCAAACCGTATTCGAATACACCTTCACATTCAGTGAAATTTCCTGGAACTTCAACACATTTTTAAAACCTTTCCTTTGAAAAACCAACCCAACCCTAGAATCATAATTACCACTCTTTAAAATCTCAACTCAGAACATTTTTCATCCAATATCAGCAACAGATTGTTTTAACAAAACCCAGCAAAACACAGATTCACTCAAATCAGAATAACCTCACTGATTTTTAACAAAACAAAATCAGAACCAGAATCATCATTCAGCACACACAGAATGATTTCCAAAACATAACACCATGTTTTTCACAAACATAAACCAATAATCATTCATCACACATGCATTTACAGCCCTAAATGCAATCTAAAAAGTTGGAAGGTGCCCTTACCTTAGTTACGTTCGCTTAGCTCGTACGCTTCTACGACAAAAGCCGACGATACTCCCGTTCGCGTTCGCCGCTACAAAAATTAGTTCTTTAGCTCCGTAACGATAAGAGGAATGACTTTCGTACTCGAAACTTTCTGATTCGACACTCAGATTTTCCAGAACGATGACTTTTGAGTAAACTGTTTTTCTTCACCAACACTCAGAAAATTAGAAGAAGAAGATAAAGCAGAAACTGTCGTACAGAGGAAAGAAGAAAAGCTTCTCACTTAAGTATCCACTTAAATGTAACTGACACAGCAGAGGAGAGAGGAATTGTTTCCTTTTTCACAAATATCTACGCCACCTCACCAACTCTTATATTAAAATATCTTCTGATCCTCCAGCAATTAATCCGTTTCGTCGCAAATAGCACAAAATATCTTAATTAATCGGCCCGATAATTTAATTACTCGAAATTAAATTAATTCATCCATCATCCATAATTTTAATTCCACCTCCAAAACAAATGTTTATATATATATATTTACACAAAACATACATATATTGAATCTTTTACAATTATTCCCAAAATACCCTTAAAATCAAATCTGAATTTAACTTTAAAATTTAAGGGTCTTACAAGTATCCTCTGGTCTGTTTTTATTTTCTGGTAACTCATCTTCTGCCTCTGGTGTCTTCATCTTCTGCCTCTGGAAACTTTATCTTCTGGTGGCATTTAATGTAATAATTCAAGGAACAAAATAAGATTACATGGAGTGCTTTTCTAAACATCAAAATCCTAAGTACTTAGAACCAACTTGGTTCCAACAATCTCCCCCTTTTTGATGATGACAAAACCTTAACTTATTTTGCTAGCTTGTAACCCGAAGTACTTGAATTACTCCCCCTCATACCAATCTCTCCCCCTAAGTCTAATAATGACTTTTTCTTCTCCTTTTCAACTCCTTCTTAAATCATTCTTTCTTTTCTTCTCTTCTCATCTCCTTTTCAACTCCTTCTCTTTTCACTCTTTCTTTTTCTCTCTTCACATTGCCTCTCCTTTTCAACTCCTTCTCCTTTCACATTGCCTACAAGTCTGGCTTTGTTCCTTACCACTTCACCTTTTTCATTGAGTTTATTCCTGAAGACCCACTTGGTCTCAATAATGTTTTTGTTTGGTCTGGATACCAAATACCAAACATCATTCCTTTGGAATTCATTCAGCTCTTCTTGCATTGCAAGTATCCATCCTTCCTCTGCCAAAGCCTCATCAACATTGCTTGGTTCAATTTTTGAGAGTAAACCAAACAGTCTGGTTTCTCTACTTGATGATCTGGTCTTTAAAGGTTCTGCTGCACTGCCAATAATGAGAGATTCTAGATGTGAAGACTTGTACTTCCATCTATTCTTTCCCTCTAACTTGTCTTCAGAGTCAACATGTTCTTCTTCATCTTGATCTTTCTCAGATTCTGCTGCTAGTCCAGCTTCTAATTCCTGTGCCTTTGGTTCACCTGCAATTTCCTCATCTTGCTTTGACTTGTCAAGATGAAGAAGTTTGTCATATAACATATAATAGATCAAATAATTTAAGAATGAACTCAATACAGCCAAACCAATAATTCTGTTTCTGGTGGTTTCTGCTTGTTTTTGAAACCATTGGAATGCTGTTTCTGCTGAAGTGTTCAATTCGTGTGAATCACCTAGTTCTTCTGACAGTTTGATAAACTACAGAATACTTATCTAGCTTTCATTTTTAAGATCAAGCTTCTTGTTATCACAGTAAAGATAAATATCAAACAATAATAGTATTTACAGCAAGATGTAACCTCTATGTCAGCAGTTTCAGTTTTACTCTAAAAATCCTATTGCTTCTGATTTTCAGATTTCGAATCTATATGTTCTGTGATTACATGGTTTCGGTTAAGGGCTTTGAATTCCCTTCCAGGTTTGTAGTCTTGATTAATTTCACTGGAGTGTTTGAAGAACTCTCCTAATTCTGATTCTTCTTTTTCTGCTTTGGCTAATACACCATGTTCCTCTGGTGATTCTGGAACTTATGGTGATTCTCGTAATCATACCGGTTCTGGTTCGGGTTCTGGTACTGATTCTGATTCTGGTTCCAGTTCCTGTGCCTCTGATACTGGTTCCAGTTCTGGTTCTGGGTCCAGTTCCTATTCTGATTTTGGTTCCAACATTGGTTCTGGTTCTAGTTCATGTGCCTCTGATACTGGTTCCAGTTTTGATTTTGGTTCCAGTTCCTGTTCTGATTCGTCTGATATGTGTGATTTCTTTTATATTTCCTGTTCCTCCTATGATTCTGGTTCTGGTTCTGATAGGTATTATGTTGACCAGTTCTTCTTCTACCAGAGTCAATTGGCTTCTGTTTGGTAGATGTTGGAAGATAAACCTTCTTCTGCTTATGCATTGCCAACATCCATTGTCCAGGCACCATTGTTGGTGTCTCCTTCTGGTTGCTCAGAATATCTGCAACATAGACAATTTGATCTTTTGGTACCCAGAACTGATTAGGTCCAGGTTTGTTAGTCTTAACAGCTCTCTGATCTTGTTCAGATTTCACCATTGGACAAGATAATTTAGAGTGACCTTTCTTAGCCAAAACATCAGAATGAACAGTGTCTACAAAGTGAATGTTGAGTACTCGTTTCTGAACATAATCTTTGATAAAATGGTGTTTGATCTCTATGTGTTTAGCTCTTGAGTGTAGGATCGGGTTTTTGGTTAGACAAATTGCAAAGGTGTTATCACAATAGATGGGTATGTTGGATTCTAATATTTTGTAGTCTTCAAGTTGATGCTTCATCCAGAGTAGTTGAGAGCTGCAGCCAGCTGCTGAAATGTACTCAGCCTCTGCAGTTGACATGACAATGGTGTGTTGTCTCTTACTGGACCAAGAGATCAAGTTGTCACCTAAAGAGGTGCAATAGCCATTGGTGCTTTTCCTTTCAAGTTTATCTCAAGCATAGTCAGAATCACAATATCCACTAAGTTGGTACTTAGGAGATTTCTTGTAGACCAAGGTAAGGTTTGTAGTGTCTTTAGATATCTAAGAATTCTCTTAACAGCAGTTAGATGAGATTCTCTAGGGTCAGATTGAAATCGGGCACGTACACACACACTAAACATGATATCAGGTCTAGAAGCAGCAAGGTAGAGTAATGATCCGATCATTCCTCTGTAGATTTTCTTGTCAACTTTTTGGCCTGATTCATCTTTATCAAGTGAACAAGTAGGATGCATTGGTGTAGCCATAGGTTTGCAATCACTCATTTTAAACTTCTTGAGAAGTTCCTTTGTATATTTATTTTGGTGAATGTAAATACCTTCTGGACTTTGCTGAATTTGTATCCCTAGGAAGAACTTAAGTTCTCCCATCATACTCATTTGAAATTCATGCTGCATTAATTCAAAAAATTCTTGACAAAGAATGCCATTAGTAGATCCAAAAAGAATGTCATTAACATAAATTTGAATGATCAGAATATCATTTTCTACTGATCTTCTAAACAAAGTATTGTCTATTTGTCCTATTTCAAAGTTACTTTTAAGCAAGAAGTTGCTGAGTCTATCATACCATGCTCTAGGTGCTTGTTTTAACCCATACAAGGATTTTCTAAGTTTAAAAACATGGTTTGGAAATTCAGAACTTTCAAAACCTGGAGGTTGTTTAACATATACTTCTTCACTCAAATAACCATTGAGAAAGACACTTTTAACATCCATTTGAAATAGTTTGATGTTATTATTTGCAGCAAAAGACAATAAGATACGAATAGCTTCTAACCTAGCCACTGGAGCAAATGTCCCAGTGTAATCAATGCCCTCTTGTTGACTGTAACCTTGTGCCACAAGTCTTGTCTTGTTTCTGACCACTTCACCTTTTTGATTTAGCTTATTTTTGAAGTCCCACTTGGTTCCAACAATGTTCTTCTCTTGTCTTGGAACTAGATCCCAAACAACATTATTCTTAAATTCATTTAACTCTTCTTGCATTGCAATAATCTATCCATCATCTGCCAATGCTTCACTAACAGAGGTAGGCTCAATCGATGAGAGTAAGCCAAACAGACTGATGTCTTTTAGTGATGATCTGGTTCTTAAAGAATCACTTCCACTTCCAATGATCCGATTTTCAGGATGAGATAACTAGTATTTCCATCCAGATTTCTCTTCTGACTTTTCATGACTGGTTCTGATTTGATCAGATTCATCCTTTGAAGATGTGTCACATGCTTCTAACTTGCTTGTATCCTTCACTTCTCCATGTTCTGCTGGTTTATCTGCTTCTGCTGGTTTGTCTGCTTCTGCTTCCTCTGGTTCTGGTAAATCTGCACTATCAACATCTTGCTTTGACTTTGCAGTGCCAAGCTGTTTGTCATTAAATTTAACATGTATAGATTCCTCTACAATATGAGTTTCAGTATTAAACACTCTATAAGCTTTAGATCTTTTAGAGTATCCAATGAAGATACACTTTTAAGATCGAGAATCAAACTTACCAAGGATATATTTAGTATTCAGCACATAACAGATACAACCAAATTGTTTAAAGTAAGAAATGCTAGGCTTTTTACTTTTCCACAATTCATATGGTGTTTTATTCAACATAGACCTAATATAGACTCTATTCTGAATGTAACATGCATTGTTGATTGCTTCAGCCCAAAAGTGTTTTGCAACATTTAAATCATTTAACATAGTTCTGGCCATGTCTTGGAGTGATCTATTCTTTCTTTCTACAACTTCATTATGTTGACGTCTTCTAAGAAAAGAAAATTTGTGAGAAATTCCATTCTCATCACATAAACTTTCAAAGAATTTGTTCTCAAATTCTCCTCCATGGTCACTTCTAATTGACATTATCTTAAAACCTTTTTCATTCATGACTTGTTTACATAATGTTATAAATATAGTGTCAGATTCATATTTACTTCTTAGAAATTTTACTCATGTCCACCTAGAGTAATCATCTATTATAACAAAGACATATTTCTTTCCATTTAGAAGTTCAAGAGGCTTTGAGGTAGTTACTGATTTCTTAGGAGTAATGGAATTTTTGATTTGTTTTCCCTTTTGACAACCTTCACACAAATTTCAGTTTTGTAACTAAGATTAGGTAGACCTCTTACTAACTTAAGTTTGTTCAATTTTGAAATTGATCTAAGATTAGCATGACCTAATCTTTTGTGCCACATTAAATTCTCTTTATTTACTGACATAAGACATTTAACCTCTCGCTTTCCTAGACTAAACAGATTTATTTTATAAATATTATTGTGCCTCTGACCTGTGAAAAACACAGATCCATCCTTCTAACTGATTGCCTTGCATGTTTTTTTATTGAATATAATATCATAATTGTTATCACTTAACTGACTTATACTCAACAAGTTATGTTTAAGACCTTTAACAAACAAGACATCTTTAATAGAAGGAGAGGTACCATTACTAACTGTTCCTTGACCAATGATCTGGCCTTTTTGCTTTCCTCCAAAAGTTATTGTGCCTCATTTGCTCAATGTCAATTCTTGGAACATAAACCTTTTTCCTGTCATATGTCGCAAGCATCCACTGTCCAGGTACCATGACTGATGTTTTAACTTGTTTGCTAAGAACATCTACAACAAAAATAATTTAACATTTAGGTACCCAAATCTGGTTGGGTCCAGGTTTGTTAGTCTTGAAAAGTTTCTTGTTTTTCTTTGTATTTAGCATAGGACGAGACACTTTGGAATTACCTTTCTTGTAACAAACAACACAGACAATATCAGAGGGAACAGGTTTAAGCACATGTTTAGGTTCAGTTATAGTTTCTTCAAATCCTATACCTCTATTTCCATTCCTACTGACTCCATAAATCATATAAGCATATTTGTTTCTTTCCATACCATTAGCAAGAAATTCTTGAAAAACTTGTTCATGCATATCAGAATTACATGTGGTATTTTCAATTGATGTTGAATTATGGTTATTTTTCAGAGTTAGATTTTCAACTTTAAGTTCAGCAAAACTGTTTTTCAAACATACATTCTCTGTTTTCAATTCTGCAATATCAGCTTCAAGAATGACACTTTCTGTTTTAAATTCTGCAATTTGATTCTTTCAAACATTAACTTCTTCTGTTAGATTTGTATTTTCTTTCTTAAGAATTTTCAGTTTTAAAGACAATTTGTAATTGCTGTTTAAAAAGTCATTCAGAGCAGTAATCAAATCAGATCGAGTGAATTCAGAATATACCTCAGTTTCATCATCTTCTGATTCTCTTCCAAAATCAGATTATGTGTTCGATCCAGAGACATAGTTAGTGTGAGCCATCATAGCCAAACCTACTTGTTCATCTTCAGAGGATTCATCAGAATCATCCCATGCAGCCATCATACTTTTCTTCTTGGTTCTAGAATCTTTCCTTTGGTGCTTCCCTTTCTCTATATTTGGACATTCTAACCTGATATGTCCAAATTCATTGCATCTAAAGCAGATGATACCTTTCTTATCATGTGTATCATCACTTCCTTTGTTCGACTGCTTGGAATATCTCTGGGAAAATTTCTTCCTTTTGTTGTGCCACATCTTTCTGAACTTAAACTTGAACTTGAACTTGAGTGTTTGCTTCCGAAAAATTTATGATGACAATAAGCCTCACACTCTAAGAAAAGAACACTTGTAAAAAATTTATCTTTTAAGCAAGTGTTTCTCTCCTTTGAACTATTTGAATACTTAGGAATTTTTGCTTAAGTTCTTCTATTTTTCAATACATTATTCTTCGGCATTAAGCCTCTATTTATAGTTGAAATTAGAGCTTCACTTTGATCTGTTGCTTTACTTATGGAGTGTATTCTGATTGATTCTGTTTTGAGAATATTCTAGAGTATTTTGCTCAGATTCTGTTTCTAGAGTCTTTTGCTCCGATTCTGTTTTGAGCATTTTGCTCAGTTTCTGTTTTGAGTGTACTTTTAGCTAGATTCTGTTTCTGGAGTCTTTTGCTCCGATTCTGTTTTGAGCATTTTTCTCAGATTCTGTTTTGAGCATACTTTCAGCTTCTAATGATGTAGCTTCTGATTTTTGCCTCTAATGAGATCCTTTGGAATTATTCTCCGACGGGATCCTCTGATGATATCCTCCGGTGGTATCCTCTGATTATATCCTCTGGTGATATCCTCTAGTCATATCCTCTTATGATATCCTCTGGTGACCATCGTCTGGTGATCATCCTCTGGTAACTTCATCCTGCTTCTGACTTGTATCTTCTAGTGACGTCATTTTCATCTTCTAGTGACGTTATCTTCTGGTGGCATTTTTAATTCTTCTTCTAAGTCAAATATGTTATTTTCATAAAATACTTTTGCTAACATCAAAACTTTAAGTGAAAGAACCAACTTGGTTCCAACAAGAATATGTTGAACACTCATGTTTTAAATCCTCTGCCACAAGTCTATATTTCGAAATCCTCTTGGTTTCCTCCTATGAGTCCTTTTTATAAAGTTAATGTTGATGCAGCGATAGTGAATAACAAATGGGGTGTTAGAGCAATTATTTGTGATGCAATCCTTTGATGATGGTTGTAGCTACCTGAAGTTTCAAGGCACTTCCAGATGCAAATATTGCATAAGTTTTGAGTTTGAAACTAGCCATTTAGTTTACTCTTGACATTGCCTTCTGATAGGTTTCCTTTGAAGGGAACTCCTTGATTGTGGTATGAGGAATGAATGCAAAAAGCAAAGATTTATCCTATTTTGGTTTGGTAATTACTGATTGTGAATAGATTGACAATGTTTTTCTTTCCTTTTCTTTAAATCATGTTAAATATATTGCTAATGTTTCTACCCATCATTTAGCTCGTTTTTCTTTAGATTTTATAGACTTATATCGCCTCTTTTATTTTAGTTTATTTAACTACTTAATGAAATTTGTTGAAGTAAAAAAAAGAAGAAGAGATGTAGTATGTAATCTTTGCTTTGTTTATTTGTGATAAATTACCTTCCACTAACTTTAACATCATATGCTTCTAAGGAAGTTAAATACACTTGAATTTCACTACTAAAAGTTAGCTTAGAGAAATGAGGTGTTCAAAACATATATAGATCCAACAAGAAATAAATCTTTGCAATATGGACTATAATACAACTTCAATACACATGCTCACACCTACCATTGATCTTAACTCCAATTTCCATATTGTCATACTTATCTCAACTTTGATATCATCTTAAATAAATTTGAGTTTCAGTCCCAAAAGCCTAGCTCTAACAATAGGGTGTTAAAACACATGTATACATCCAACAACCTAAAAATTTTGACAGTGCAGAACTTCAATAGAACTTCACTATGAACTCTCGTGTCTACCATGGATCCTAGGTCTAATTCTGACACTGTCATCCTCAATGCGACTCCGATACCATGTTATATGGGCTTGGATGCCACTTCTAAATTCTAGCTCAAATGATGGTGATGTCCAAACACATATATACATCCAATATGTTGGGAACCTTGGCAATGTAGGATTTCAATACAATTTCAGTATTCACCCTCACGCCTAACATAGATCCTAGGTCTAATTCCCACATTATTGTCCTTAATATGACTTTGATACCATGTTAAATGGGATTGGATGTCACTTCTAAAAGTTGTAACTAAGGTTGAGGTTGCTTAAACACATGTATAGATCCAACACCCCGAGAACCTTGGCAATGTGAGACTTTAATACAACTTAAATATTCACCCTCAAGCCTAATATGGTTTCTAAGTCCAATTCTCACGTTGTCATTGTTAACCCAACTCTAATACCATATTAAATAAGTTTAGATCTCACTCTCAAAATTTAGCTCAAAGGATGATGGTGCTCAAACACTTATATACATCAAACAGTTAGGGAACCTTGGCATTGTGGGAGTTGAATACAACTTCAATACTCACTCTCACGTATAGAGTGGGTCCTGAGTTCGATTCTCGCATTTTCATTCTTAATCTAACTCTAAAACTATGTTAAATGAGTTTGAGTCACACTTCCAAAAGTTAGCTCCAAAGATGGGAGTCCAATACAATTTCAATACTCACCCTCATGTGTAGCATTGCTCTTGAGTCAAATTCTCATATTGTTATCTTTAAGAAACCATGTTCAATGAATTTTGATCTTACTTATAAAGTTTAGTTCTAAGGTTGAGGTTCTTAATGGACATATATACATCCATCAACTCTAGAATCTTGACAATATAAAACTCCAATACCACTTCAATACGGATAATATCCCCCTCACCGTAGCATGATTCTTGTGACCAATTCTTTCATTATCATCTTTAATCTGACTCTGATACCATATTAAATGAATTTTCATTGAGGGTGTTTAAACACATATTTACATTTAACAACTTGAGAACTTTGTCAATGTGGGATTTATCCTTTTTTAACACACCTCTCTTCATAAGAATATTTTTTTAGATGAATGTTAGATGCTAAAAGGTAATATTGTATTATTTTCTATTCACAAGGCTTAACAATTTTATTTTTTTTTACTTTTTACCTTCCATGAATAATCAATTTTGCATATGAACATGT
Source organism: Cicer cuneatum (assembly GCA_037974295.1). Taxonomy (NCBI): domain Eukaryota; kingdom Viridiplantae; phylum Streptophyta; class Magnoliopsida; order Fabales; family Fabaceae; genus Cicer; species Cicer cuneatum. The sequence continues at coordinate 66,780,572 of JBBPBO010001985.1, read as the reverse complement.
ACAAAATACACAATTGGTGGCTTAATCCTTCAAGTTACTGTTGAAGGGCAAGTTGGCCCATCATTATTTATTTTTCTATTTTGGTATAATCTTTGTGGAAAAAGGTTTCCTTACCTATGAAATAATTGTATAGCAAATCATGTGGAAGCAAATTGTTTGACAACAGAAGAGACTAATTATTATATAAATCAAATTCATATTTTTCCTTGATTGAAGAATTTACTTTTTCTTTGTCACCTCCAAGTTTTCATGATTGAATGTTTTCCTCATATATGTCACAAGTGTGTGTACATTTTAATAGCAATACTTACCAATCAATGGATATATTACTACTACATGAATTAAGATTTTCGTGTTCTTGCTTGTTTGTTGTCCAATAACAACATAAGCTATAGTCCAATAAAGTCTTCTCAATGCTACCATGTTGCCAAAGCAATGTAATTTGTAGCTTTTAGGAGGACAATTTTGAACATATACTCATATCAAGATTAATGTTTATAAGAAATTAAAAGTTGTTCGATTATATAAAGTGTTAAGCACATAGCAATTGCCTTGAATAAACAACTTAATTAATCAGTTATAGCATAATTATTTATCTTACAAGTATTTATATATTAATTATTATTATAATAAAAGATAAAATAAAGTCAAACTGTTTGGATTGGTTTATTTGAATTTATCTATTAATATAAGTATTTGTGAGACATTTAAAAAAACTTATAGAAACAACTTATGATATGCCCACAAGTTCGTTAAGATAATTTATTATAATATCTTATAATTTATACAAAATCAATTTGATTTGATTTTATCTTTTGTTGTAGAAATAGTTTATACATAAATACTTATAAGATTAGTGGTTCTCTTATAAATGTTTAATTGAGGTTTTTTTATCCAAACAAAAAGTTGTTTTCATATATTATTTTGGAGAGCTTATAAAAATAAGCTAAAAACAACTTATAAACATACCGTTATTATTTTCATAAATTCTCTCAAACACTATCACAAATATTTATATTAATAAATAAAGTGAAATAAATCGATCCAACCATACTTAATATAAGAGGCAAAGCCTACAAATAGTTAAGTGAAAGCTTAGCTGGAGAAGGTTTCCAAGAAGGATTAGCCAAGAGGATGCGTAGTTAATTAAGTGAAATTTTGATGCAATTGAAATTATTCATCGTAATTAAATTGTTTTGAACCTTAGCTAATTGTCATGTTGTAGCATAGAGTAAATTCCATACACCAATAGGGATGACTCCTTTGATATATTGTCTTTCAATGGGTCTTAGTGTTGCCTTAAAAACAAATAAATTGCTTTGGATTCTTGTTAAAGATAAATAATGGTATTATTTTTCAGAGCATATGGAAGGGTACATATCACATAAATGTATATAACGTCAAGTAGGGTCATATGATTAGAGTACTTCCATTTTACTAGCATACAAACTTTAGTCACAACTCAAGCAAATTCTATGGATGGAAGGAAATAAAAGGATACATGACTCTGTTGTGATAACTGTGGAATGGTAGAAACTTTGACACATAATCAAATTTGAAACCAACGACATTATAACCATTTTAATGACCCATTAAGAGGGATGTTTTAATTTTTTTTTTAACTTGTGCTTTGGGAATATCTAATCAAAAATCTAAAATATTTCACGCAACAACCACATCTAGTTGATCACGTTAAAAAATATAATCAATTTAGTTGTGTAAATAATTAACTCAATTCACTGTCAAAATTATAATTAAATCATAATTTTAAACATCGTCTAAATTTATCATCTACTCTAATGAATTAATCACAATTTTGTATGTGATTAACCTACTATCACATACGTACGAAAAAATGTGTATGAATATATTGGAAAAAATTAAAGAATATTAGATTAAACATCAAACATGACTTTTCCATGACAAATGAGAAGCAGGGCCTCACCAAAAATCAATTTTTAGTATTTACATCTCAAAGAAGGTAATTACTTGCTTAACAAGTTAAGATTAATCCTAGTAAGTCTCCCTATGAAATTTAACCTCAATGCAATTATGCATTAAGTAACAAAAAATTGGTGGCACAATAAATAGGTAAACAACTAGAATTAGTAATATATAGTTGGATTCCATGTTTAATTGTGTAATCTCATTGATCAAAAAACAAATTTATATAATATCATGGATGATGGGACAATGGCACTTAGAGACACCACATCTATGTACACATGCAACTGTTATTTAATCACTTATTGCTGTTTCAAGTTTGTCCAGATGGATCTCATCACTTTCCAGCTCTTTGTCACACATACCATTATCCTTTACCTTTTCCTTAAAAGGGTATCTAGACTTCACTCTAACTAATTCCTTGACTAATCATAGTCTTCATTTCCATTGTTTAAATTTGATTTAATGTTGTGTTTAAGGTTTGAATCCTCCATTAACTAACTTATAATTATTAAGTATGACTCATATTTGTTGATAAGGATAATCTTGTAATTTGAGTTGTAGTATATTTAATTAAAATTTTGTATTCTATAACTATAAGTATTGTATAATAGAAAATTTCACCAGTTAATCTGCTATTGAAGATGTAGACATAATTAACTTAATTGTGAGATTATTCGTTGTATTTTAGTGTGTGTTTGTTTATTTATGATTTTCTTTAGAGTTGAATTGTTGATTTTAAAAGTGCTTAATCAAACAAATTTTTCAAAATAAAAAAGAAACACTTGCTAAGTTGGCAAAACCCTCCATGAATTGTGAATTATTTGAGGAGTGAGAATGTTAAATTCAAGATTATTTTTGTGATTAGGTTCAATGATCAATAGGAATGCAGGTCATATGTAGGCATCATAATAATTGACCATATAATGAAAGAAAGACAATGTATTTTCCTCTCTTTTAATCCCACTCTATCTATTAAAGAGTTTGAAGGGATGAACCCTATAAAATATATGTGTTATGTTTTTTGTTCAATGCATATGGAAGATTATTCAACATCACATAAGACCCACCCACATAGGAAGCTTGAAAGTAATTGCTTCCATGGCAATGATATGATGTTGGAAAGTATTTTCTGTATATAATCAAACTTATTAATATTAGGATAAGTAGATAACCACTAGGAGTAAGCGGTGGGGACAAAGTTAGGTAGTTTGTGGGATCTAGGATAATGAGTCCCGGTCACTAAAACAGAGTTTCGAAGTGTTACCAATCATGTTGACCAAAAAAACAGTGTTACCAATCACATACAAAATTATATGTAAACTTTTTTTTTATGCATAAGTTAAAAAATATGTAATAAAATATAGATTTAAATATGTAATTGTTTCCGTAAATATATATATATATATATATATATATATATATATATATATATATATATTTTAGTCTTGTGTAAATTTCTTTTTTTAATATTTATCCACATGAAAAATTAGATTGGCATGTTCGTCCATATTCCTCTAAGTGGGTTTCTGTTCCACGATGAATTTAGGTGAAGTATATATTTTATGTTTTGTTTTTTTATTTTATTCATTACAAAATTAGTTTTTATTAAAATTTATCTCTGCAATTTCTTATATTGTAAATATTTTAGAGACTAAAATCAAATATTGTATATATTACAGGGACTCATTCCACTAAAAATCAATTTTATAGGGACTAAAACAAAAGAACAATAACTAAAAACAAAAAATATTTGCAAGAACTATAAATCAAACAAATTTTTTTTCAGAGACTAAAACCAAAAAACACATAATTTAAAGGATTAATAATATATCTAAGCCAAAAATAATTTAATCATGAGTTTTTTTTTATTATCCTCTTTTTATATAAAAAAAATCCAAATAACTCTTCATAAATAAAAAATGTTGATTTTTGAGTTTCAAAATAAATTTATGTCACCGAAAATATTACTGGGTTGAGGCGCGAACTAGGTCGCTCTCTTTAAGACTTTTCGCAGTACTACCCAACAAGGTAGATTATCAACTACGAAGTCTCCAGGATAAAACAGCCTCAAACAAAAGAGTTAAAACCGTTCTAGAATTACACCTTAAATATGGCGGTTAAAACTACTTTCAATATAACGATTAAAGTTACTCGTAATATGATACTATGACCACTCATAACTACGACATAAAAACCGTTCAAAAAAATTGAGGTATTAGCACCAAAATTGAAGGGACTACGATACAAAAATCGCTCTCAAACAATAAAACATCTACGGCATAAACCGCTCTTTAGTGTGTTTTTCACAAAAAATTGATACTCTTTTATATAGTGATGGAAGACTTTAGTATTTATAGAGAAAACTACTCACCATATGAAAGTTTTCTAATATAGAAAATCTAACAATTTTTAAAACGGTGGGTAGATCAGAAACATAATGTGGTGGCCAAATTAGGTGGTGACTTACCGGCGTAGTTGTATGGTTTGGGTTGTGACCAATGGTGTGGGATACTTGGTGGGTAGAGGGTGGTTGGTGGCATGTGGATACAAAGGTTTGTGCTTTGTAAGAGAGATATGAGGAAACACATTGTTTGTTAAGCCGGCTACTTGGAATACTCTTTAATGATACAGGAGATGTGGCATTGTGTATGAGTGAGTCTTGGTTGGAGAGTGTTTCGTGTTCTTTGAGACATACACTAGGCTGTATCGTCAAAATGTGATCATTTACAAATGTCCACACCAACTCACACATTATTTTTAAATATTCAAATTAATAAAAAAATTATATTTTAATAATAATACTTAATATATTAAAATCATTCAAAAGTACATGAAAAATATTGAGGTTAAATAAAGATGTCTAACACTATTCAAACAATGTTTTTGGTTATGATTGGACACTGGACAAAGTTTTCACTTTTTGATACTTTATTTGTATCTTTTAATAAGTTCTCATGCAACTATTGTAAGACATTTCTTACATTTCAATAAATATATATATATATATATATATCGAAGTCTACTTGAGTTTCAAAAAAAATGAGAATAGTAGAAAAAATGTATTTTATTCTCTCTCGTTATTATATTATTAATTTATCATATCTATTATATTACATTCTCTATTTTTATTACAATAAAAGTGTCAAATGGATCGTGGATACCAACCATTATTATATTTAGATTATTATTAAAGTATGAGCAGCAATCACATATTAATGCACATTGCACCGTTGGGTTCAGCAGACAGCAGACGAATAATATAGAGTTTGAACTTTGAAACTGACAAAAAAAATAATGACAAAACTACATAAACTTTGGTTCAATATATTAATTACATTATGACCAAACTCCCTAAGTAAACAAAGTCAAATGAATCTGATCAGCTAGAAGTGAAGTGCGTATTGAATTGAATCTGATTCCTTTTATAACAATTTCTCTTTCCATCTTTTGCTACTAACTAGACATGGTACAACCAATTAAAATTTCATTTTATTTGTAACACAATGCAACACGTTGTAAATTGTAATGCACAATTAATTAATTCATTCATTCATTAATCTCCTATTGGATCATCAACATTCATTCACCTAAGTATCTATAAATACAATTACATAAGCCATACTTTTGTGCCTACTTCAATCAATTAAATCATTTTCTACTACTATTCAATTAAAATTTGATTAAAATTTGCAAAGATAATATAGTTAACCGTCAAACTCCCACTTCGACCATGGTCAAGTTTGACTTCATTGCGCTCTGTCACTGCTCCAACTATTGTTGGTGCAAGTGACATAGCATCTCCACCTTCTTTTCATCATCTTCACCTCACAACGTTGTTGATCCCTCACAAACCGAGCCAGTTAACAAGATTATTGAAAAGCCTCACGTCAATGTTAACGATTCATTTCGAAAGAGTCCGTAATAACAAAAAGCCTTTTGATTTTGAGGAGTACTCCGGCACAAGGGTGATAACAATTGATGGTGAAAACAAAGGTGCTTACATGAAAATAATCCAAACTATAAAGAAACCAAACAAACTTCACAAGATGAAGGATAAGAATGATAAAATATATTCTTCCCAACCAATGGTTGGTATGTACGTGAATAGCAATGTGCAGTGTGTACATAACTCACTGGTATCACATGCTTCTTGCACCCACCATAATACAGGGGTGCATCTTATTCCTCCAAACAACTCATTCGGTAAAGGTTTCAATATCAACGAGCAACAAAATTAATTGATTTGGAGGTGGTGTTTCAAGTTATTTGTTCTTTGTTATATAATTGAGATTAATTTTTATATACATTGAGAGTGTAAAATCATTTTACACGTTTATCGAATCAAATTACATTATAATATTACTTTCTTAGGCTATTTCTTATATCAATTTTTGGTTTTTATTCCTTTAAATTTTTTTTATTCTTCTAAATATACATTTTTTGCTTTCGTCTTAGTGAATATTTATTTTAGTCCTAATTTAAATAAACTAAAATCAAATATTTTACATATTATAGTTATCAATTTTAATGTAAATAAATTTTGTAAGGATTAAAAACAAAATATCAATGATCAAAAGTAAAAGTGTATATTTATATGAATTAAAAACACAAAAAATTTACAAGTACTTAACTAAAAATGATGTATTCGCTAAAAGTATATTTAAATTTTTGCAACATGTAAACAAAATAAATGAATTGTATAGTGTTTTAAGAGGCACATATGCTTACTTTGTCCTTCACATTTTGTGAAGTGTTTGTATACTGGTGCTCTAAAAGAATAAATTAACAATATTGTAAATTTTTTGTGAATCTAATCTTAAATTGTGATGTCTTCAGTAATAATAATCACGTAGATTATTCCTCTAAAAAATAAACACGTTGATTATAGGAAAAATATAAAAATGAGACAATTTGTATCATTCTTAAGAAGTCTTGCAGATGAAGTGTGTTAGAATTGAAGTGTGAGTCATTAGATTTTATTGGAGCATTTTGTCGTTGCTCTAACTATTGTTGATGCAAGTGGCAGAGCTTCTTCTTTTTCTTATTTGGCACAAGTTAGTAGAAATATAACTCTAAAAAGGTATGACTTTATAATCTAAAATAAAATAAAAGATGAATTTCTTAAAAATAACTTAACTATTTACGTTGAAAAATGTATCGTTAATTTGATTAATATAATATTAATTATAAATAAATTTAACTTTTTTGAAATGTGGTCGAATTCAATTTTTCCAAACTGCTGCTATTTTTATTTCTTTTGTAATTGTACTGCTTTAATTTACATTTTTTATAAATAAAAAGTTTTGTCAATTTTTTTACTTATTAGGTAAATTTAATATATACTAGTTCTAAATTTTTTTTAACAATGTTCGAAAAATATTTTTTAGCTACTGTATATGTGCATTTCTTTTTTGGCAGCACGTAGTGCATTGTTGATAGCTTTGCAATAGTTCGTTCTGTTGATAAAAAGAGAAAAAATGTTTTTTGATTTTGCACACAAATCATTTACATTAAAAAAAAATGTTGTGGGCATTTCCATTTTTCTTACGCCTTATGGGCTTTTATCACTGATAGGCTATTCGCTAAGCCCAAAGTCGAATAAATACGTTTGATTCCGAAAAATCTACTAAGCACTCATGTATTTGGATTTAGTCTCTATAACCCTGCAATTTCCTAAATTTTATTTTTATTCTCTTACATTTCCAAAAAAAAGTATTTTAAATTTTTGTTAAAATAAACAAAATAAATTGAGATAACAATCGTAACGTGGGAATTCCAAATTCAGACTAATAACCACAATTATTGTTTAATGACATCTAAAAAATAATTTTATGTAAAAATTGATATAAAACATAGATTTATCTCATACTCCTCATGACCGCAATACACTCATACTCTCTAAAGTAAATATTTAAATTATATCTCATAGTACAAAGTAATTATTTGAACTATTATCTCACAGTATTTTAATACAAGAGTATAAAATAAAATAAAAGAATTAAATACAAATTTAAAGTATTTCTTGTAGTAACTAAAATATCACTAGATGGGGGGTTGAATAGAGATATTAGAGTTTTAAATTTTTTCTAAGAAATCTGGTTTTAAAACGTATCCTCTACGAGAGGATGATCAACAAAGTATATGAACAATAATGTTAGAACAATAAAGCAGATAAAAAGACACATAAAATTATATTAGTTCATCCAAAATGGGTTACGTCAAGTTTTTCATAAACTTGTGAGTTTCACTAATGTTAAAAAAATGCATTGTCCTCCTCTAGGACTCCTTTTCTTTGTGTATGTTCTTTAACCTCACTAGACTTACACAATTTATCTTCTTGAGTTACAACTATTACCAAGTTAATATTAACTTAGAATATATAGTATGAGAGATTTTAGATAAGATAATTATAGAACTTTCTAAGAAGATGAACTCAAAGATATAGTTAAAAATAGTAAAAAATTCTAAAAGAGGATGAGATCGCTCTTCTTAGCTATTTGATTTTCTCTATTGTATGAGTGGATGTGATGTGGAATGATGAATAGTTCTCTTCCTTTTATAAAGGTGATGAGACTTCTTTCTCAATAAAAAATGTCATGTGACCGTTAGATACTTGCTTAACCATCCATGATACTTAATTTGAATTACATAAATTTCATTCAATTTTTCCTTGTAATGTCTGTCCGTAGGAGGATGAGGTTCAAAGTTTGTCCTCGGATAGGAGGTTGATCTTTTGATTAATTGAGATAGGATTTGTACTTTTGACTTTTTCCTTTTCCAAGAACAATACAATCTTTGTTTTTTGTGTCAAGGACAACACTTTTTTTTAATATAGTACTTTTGGTCATTTCCTTCGTAGGAGTATGAATAGAACCATAAAGTTTATCTATTTATCCTCTGACGTTGATCCTCTTCTCATGATTTATTTTGATTCTTTGTTTTTGTTATTAATTGTCTTTAGATACAGATCCCTCTTCCTTGAAATAATCATAGAGTCATTTTTTATTTATGAAGTATTGTTCATCCTTTTCATCGGAGGTTAAGGCTTCATCCTCTGTTTGTTTATCCTCTAGCTTGGAGGATGTCTTCACTTGTCTTAGCTATGTTTTTCCTCTGTTTGAAATAATAATAATTTTTGAGATAATTTTGTTATCATTAAAACATTTGAAAGAGATTTTTTCTTAACATTTTTTACTGACGCAAATTGTAATAAAAAACTAGAATCATAGATATACCATCAAACTCCCTATTCCTTTGCAATTACAAACAATGTGAAACTATTTCATTTCAATCAACCCTAACAATTTTTTGTACTTTTTTTTTTATATTGTAAAAAGTCGGAACATAAAGTGAGTATTTAGTATATTTAAAATATTCATAAATGTTATTTATTTTTAAAAATCAAAATATTTAATATTTTAAACTTTAAAATTTTAATAAATTCATAATATAATTAATGTTTCATATATTTTGATTTTCAATGTTTTAAGGATTTATCTAACAAAACAACTGAAATTTTTTAAAATATAAAAAAGAAACCCGTTTGTAAATGCATGTGTTTCTAGGATTTAAGCTAATGAAAATCTTGAATCTAAAAAAGATCCAAAATAATTATGAGTTCCGAATATTTCATTTATAAAAAATTCAGTATAAAACAGTGTTTCAACAATTTCACTCATAAAAGAATGAGATAAAAATACACAGTTTTTTACTATGTGTTCCAAGTCTTTTACATATTAAAGTAAAATATTATTTTTGTTAACTTTAATATTTAAAGGGTATTTGAATATCAACAACAATATTTTACACTATTAATTTTTTTTAAGTTTATTCAACACCTTTTTTTTCTTCTCATCAATTCACCAACATAGACCAATTCAATAAATATAGAGACTTAAAATAAAATTTAAAATAAAATATTTTAAAAATTAAATACAATAAAATTGGAAGGCTTTTAAGCCAAATAAATATTCATTACATTCACATGACTGAATAATTTTTTATGCAATTAATTAGTAAATAAATTAGAGAGATAAATTTATACTATAAATATTCAAAAATTAATCTTAAAAAACTTAATTATATTAATTAGATTAAAAAATATAAATTTAATACCTACAAAATTTGAGGTCCAAGCCGCAGCCTCACTTATCTTCCCTTTGGGTTGGCTCTACCAATATATCATATCAATCACATATCTCTCTATTTCTTTCTCTTTCTATGGTGTATGGGATCAATAAACTTTTTCTTTAAACTAGTATAAAATATACGCTCTCGCACGGACGGCAGCGATTATTGATATTTTATAAGTGTCTTATTCAGATTTTAATAAAAAAAAATTATTTTATTTTTCAATAATAAATATTTATCTTGTATATTTTTTATATTTATCAATAATAAATATTTGTTTTATGTTTTTTATGTGACAACAAAAATATTTGTCTCACTGTTTTTTAATATTTATCAATAGAAAATATTTGTCTCGTGATTTTTATATATATCACTTACAAATATTTGTTTCGTATTTTTTATGTATCATTTATAAATATTTATTATATATTTTTAATATTTATCAATGACAAAAAATTTATGTATCAATGGTAAATATTTGTCCATTGTTTTTTATGTATCCGTTATAAATATTTATCTCGTGTTATTTTAATATTTGTCATTTGTTTTCTTATGTATCCGTGACAAAATATTTGTCCTGTAATTTTTTATATTTATTTAATTAAAAAATATTTGTCTCATATTTTTTATGCAATAATTATAAATATTTATTCCATATTTTTAACATTTATCAATGATAAATATTTGGTGTAGTCTTTTTTTTAAAAAAATATATAGTAATTTTTCAACTCTTAATTTTTAAAAATCACTTTATTTTTTTTTTATTTTTAACTTCTAAATATTACCTTTTTTCTAAAAAAACACTCCATTTTTTAAAAACAATAATTTATCTGATGA
>JBBPBO010001985.1:66706606-66769449 GCA_037974295.1 Cicer cuneatum | reverse complement strand
AAAAGAGGACAATGTTAACTTTTTAATAATGCTTTACTTTTTTTTATATTGATAATAACTAATACTGATTTTTTTAACAATGTTTTACTGATATTTGATATTGATAATAGATGTTTTCAAATATAAGAATTTACACGAGATTCCTGTTTGATTCTTGATCTAAACCTGAAAATGTACCAAGTGGCTAATATGCTATGTGCTGACCTCATCTGAGATTTGGTCGGTCATGATCATGAAAATGTGAAATATCGATATTTGTACCCATATGTGTCAGTTTTCTAGTACATTATTTGTGTATGTAACAATTTTTCGAATAATTCTTATATAGTAATAAAAATTTAGACACATTATTTTCTCATATTAAAGAAAAAAATAAATAAAATAATATATAATTTTAAAATATTAAAAGGAATATATATATTTATATAAAAAATGAATTTATTTTTAAATAATGTGTTCATATTCTTGTAACTATATAGAAATTTCTGTTTTGTGAGCATTTTTTCTAAGAAGGCAAAAGTATATTTTTATTTATTTGGTACAATAGAGAGCCAAAGAATTAAGGAAACCGGAAACTAAACGAATATTTTTTAGCGTACAAACTTGAAAATATCATTAAAGAGAAGTTTATAAAGATAATTAATAGATTCTCCACATTAATACAATTAAAAGAATTTAAAGATAAGGATTTAGATCATCTCAATTCAAATTTTCTTTAATGTCTCTCAATATTTTCTATTTTTCTTAATTTTACTTTTTATTTTTTCAATTTTTAGATGAAAAATTTATATTATATAGATCATATATATAAAATTTTATACAAATTTAAATTATTTGACATATTATTTTGCTGCATCAAAATTAATATTTTATATACTTTTATTGAACAATATTAATCTTTTTAAGAGATAAATATTACAAATAATCTAATAATATATCTATTTTTTTTCTGTCAAAATAAATCACCTGAACATATTAATTAAAAGACAAAAATTAAAACTTTATTTTAGATTTTGTATTTTTCTCAATAAACGAAGGACCGACCCTCAGTATTCACAACTTCCAATAATGCTCAAACCTATTTAATACATAATAAAGAAAAAAATAAACACAAATTTAACATGAAATTTCGGCACAAATTGTTTCAAATTAAAAAAGCAAAAAAATATAAGTAAAATATGTCTCTAATTCGATCAATAAATTAAGTGATGAGAGCATAAGACAAATTAATATCATTTTTTATTTATTTCTAATTCAGTCGCTAATTCTATTATTTAGTAGTTCTAGTACAAGTACAACCATTAACCATCAAAAGTTAGTAGAAATGCATATGTTTCATGCATGCTTTGCACTTCCAAAATAGATACATGCACAAATAAATTATTATATATAAGAGTTGCGAAGACAGACAAATGGATCTTATACATTGACGCAATAACAAACAATTGCTCTATATACTCAGCAAATATGCAATATAGTATAAGCTATTGTAAAGCTCCACCAATGGCTGAGGTAAGCCTGAATTAGAATGGCATCCAATATTTGTCGGATATGCTGCTGATGATTTCATCAATATATATATATATATATATATATATATATATATATATATATATATATATATATATATATATATATATATAATGAAAGTGAAGTTTGTTGTCAGGAATCAAATATACTACTTGAGTAGAAACCATGTCCATTACCTTTATACTTCTTTTAATATTTAATATAAACATTGGTTCTCCATTTTGGATTTTGACCACTAATTTCTTCTATTTGGAATTTTAGTATTAATAATTTATCGTTTGAAAGATTCCTCTCCTTAATTTAATTAGAAACGAACTTAATTAAAATTACATCTCAAGTTGTGCTATATATATATAATATATACTTAATTTGGGATAGGTATATACTAGAACTGATATTATTTAGTCCACAGTCAATATGATTGTATGTACATTTTCTGCGTCTCTTAAGTTATGGAAACGGTAATATATGAATGTAATGAACGTGTTGTAGCAAAATAAAAAAATAAAACAAGTTATATTTTATAGATACACAAACAGCACGATTATTTTAAACTTTTTTTTTGGATGTAGTTGCAATTTTAATTCTTTTATTTTTATTCAATTTATAAAATTGATTTTTTTATTTTGAAATCAAACATTATTGGTCTCTTTCTGATTTTTTAATTAAAAAAATGATGATGTGACATATTTTAAATAATGTACATATAACACAATTATATTAAATGATTGATACCCATGAAATTGTAATAAAAACCTTTAAAAATTTCAATTTCAACTTTTGAAATTATTCATTTTTTAATTTAATTAATAACATATAAATAAATAATACATTTATATGGTTCTACATTATGAGATAGTGTGCCACAATTTTTTATCACTTTTTTTTAGTTAAAAACTTTGAACGAGAGACAAAAACTGTTGAATTTTAAAATAAAGGAAAAAAATTGATGAATAAATAAAAATAAGAGACCAAAACTTCATTTAAATATTTTTGATATAATCAACTCTAGTTTTTTATTCAAACAGAACATACAAGAATACGAACATATACATTGTCAAGATTCAAGAATCTAAATGAAATATTTTTAAAAATAATTAAAAGAGTTAATATATTTTTAGTCCCTTTAAATTATAATTTTTCAATTTTAGTCCTTATAAAGTAAAAATATAATTTTTAATTCTTACAAAGTTATCTAGCAAACATTTTTAGTCTTTGCTGAAGAGAAACACGTTTAATGAGTTTTTGCAAACATGTCAAGAATATTATAAAAAAATTTTCCACCAAAATTTAAAATTTTTTAATTTGTGATGATATAATTATGATTTTTTTAAATGTAAAAAATTTAAGATAAAATTAACGAAAATATGGACCTAAAATTAAAAAATTTAACTCATTTTTGGTGGAGGAAATTTTATAATGTAGTTAACATAACTGCAAAAAAATATTCAAAAATATATGTTGATTTAGCAGTAAAGACTAAAATTACATGCATGATAATTTAATAAGAACTAAAAATTGTATTTTTATTTTACCGAAATTAAAATTAAAAAATTAAAATTTGATAAAAACTAAACACATATTTAACATTAAGGGATTGGTTTGGATGGAAAGAAACAAGAAGGAAATATAGTTGCATAGTAGAAAGTCTCTTGGAAGTAGTTCTTCCATCATTTGGTACTTCTTTAAAAAGAAAAGAAAGATTAAAATATGCAGGTCTCACGGTAAAAAAAATTTCCTCTCAACATTTGAAGAAATTTGGAAAGAATGCATTATTTGTTGTAAGAAGTCTGCGGCACTCATGCTTTTGGAGATGTGCATTACACATTTTACGTTTATACAAGGGTATTTGAGTCATTTACAATTATTTATATTCACATTTTTTAATCAATTATGATTTTCTTTTCTCTCACTTTCACTACAACCAAACAACTAAAAATCATCTCACTTTTTATTCAATTTCTTCCTATTTTCAATCCTTTAACATTTTTTCCCTTACTTTTCTTTCCTTTCACTCTCTCTTTCTCCTTCAAACAAAGCATAATTAAAATATGTCAATTTGCTTGAATAGCAAACCACGTATCTTATGAGTTCATGCTGTACCTGAGAGTATTATGTTGATCATAATATTGGTTGTGTTCTTTGGTCTTGACCTACCTACTTTTTTGTTACCCTTTAGAGCCTTTGAAAGGATAAAAATAAACTTGTATTTTCAAACTCCTCTAATTTGTACACAAATTTCTAAATTAAAATCTAATACTATGTTCATCTGGTTGTTAAAGAGATTATCAAACCTCCTGATTTTTTGGAACACGAAAATACTAGTATTGAGACTACTTGGAAAGCACCACCAATATGCTATTATAAGGTGAATGTTGATGGAGTCTTTCAACCTATTACACGAAATTCCTCATTTGGTGGTTTCATTCTTGATGAGAAAGGTAATTATGTTCATGGTGTTAGGGTAACTCAAAATATGGACTTAAAAAATGTCATTTTTGAAAGCAACTTTAAATCATATGATCAGATGGTGTTTCTTCTATCTCATCGGATCTCCAACCTCTTTAGAAAAAGGTTGACTCTCTTCTCTATCTTCTATATTGAAGTATTTCTTTTTATAACATCTTCCGTGAAGCTACAAAGTTTTAGCTAAATAATGTTTGCATGGCTCTCTAAACTTATGTTTCTTTAGTGAGTAACTTGCTTATTTGACAATATTTTAATAAATTGATTCTATTTACGTAAAAAATAAATACATAAAGAACGGCAATATGATTTATATGACAGAAAGGATATGATTTTTTTTATGAAAGGAGGGATATGATTTTATATCTTCTTTTTTTATGAAAGAAGGGATATGATTTTATATCGTCATATGATTTATATCAATCAGTTAGCTTATAAAAGTATATGATTGTGAAAATTTGATTCACCATTAGACGACTATCTCCGGAAAGTAATGCGACTCTCATCAACATATATAAAAAGAGATAAGAGATAAAAAATAATTGCTGTCAAGTTGGAACGTGACATCAAAAAATTACAAAGCAGAAAAAAAGTTCGAGTCCCCTTACTCTCTTTGCTTTTTTCAACACAAAGTAAATTCTGCATATATAATTAAATACATGCATACATATACTAATATTCCACTATCGATTAAAGAGAAATGGCCGAGTCTCCATTTATTGGTAGCTATTCAAAACCGATAACTTAATTAAGCTTGAATTAGTAAAGTGTTTTTTAACGAGAGAAAAGGTGTTTGGCCCATCACTACAGCTGTTAAAAAAAGCTCATAGTCTCAAAAGTCTTTTAATAAATTTTTTATTAGATTATAAATTTTAAATTCTTCTTAATGAATTTTTTTTTCCCAACCCTATCTTTTAGTTTTTTGGACCTGGGAGGCCTATGACCCATTTTATATTTTTATTTTTTTACGATTAGAATTCATAACATTATTTCAGCTTAAATAAATAAAATTAAAATTGAAAAAAAAAATTAAAAACGAAGATAGAGATATGAAATGATATGTAAAAAATAGTTTAATAAAAAATCATTAATGACATAGTTTAATTTTATTTAGATTTTTAATTATTGAAAAATTCATGAATTTGTTAATTTTATTCCGAATATAAAAAAAATTGACAATTTTTAAATCGAATAAAATTCAGAAAAAAAATCGAAATTGAAAAATGATTGAATTTGTTAATTTTATTCAGAACATAAAAAAAATTGGAAAAAAATTAAAATATTTTTTATTTCAAAAAAATAATTGATTTTTTTAATGGGCCTATAGGCCTTCTAAGCCCACATAATTTTGTGGGTTTTTTACATTAGAGGCTTTCTTTTAATAGACCTTTTTATTATAAGATTTTTTTACCTCCTCCAATACGTGGATTGGGACCAATACAGAGGACTTGACAAATTGATAGTTGTATCCATCACAGAGAGAAAAAAATTCTCTAAGAAAAGCAACAACACTCAAGTAAACTAACAGGGAAAAAAACTAAAATCAGGAATTGCATCAAAAATTCTAATGGAACTATTTATATGAGCCCAAACTTGAAAATGAGTATGTTACTTGATTCGCTTAAGGATCGAAAAACATGCTTCATAGAGTAATGTTTTTGCTATTGCAGGTCTAAGATAGACAAAATTTGATTAACTAAAAGTAAACATGAATGATAAATGCTACAATAATTACAAAGCTAACCGATAGAGTTAGATTCAATATCAATAACTCACAAATTGCGATCAAAAGTTTGCTTAACTCTTTATGTATAGTTCACAACTCAACCATAGTAATAGTGTATATACCATGAGAGAAAGTAAAACCGAAAACAAAAATATCATTATTATTACAAATCATTCTACTACAAGTCGAAGTATCTCCATGATCAATAACTGACACTCTCCATTTAGCTTGAGACAACTAACTAAAGGAGGCCGCCACTGAATAGACTTTGTCAAAGTTGACCCCAAGGAAATAGAAGTAGGCTGCCACAAATAATATAGAGCCACCACAAAAGTAGTCTATAATATTATAAAGCAATCATATATTCACATCACAATTTCAAAAATCTGGAGTAATTTGATTTCTTTCGAGACCAAGCCAAAGCTCCTTGCTACAAGTGTAATTCTTGAAAACACGAGACACATATTCAATATATAAAGAATATAAGAATATGTTGGATGGACAGGGCAAAATTTGAATAAGTTATCATATTCTGTATCAATTTAGTGTTTGATGAACCAACATGATATTATAAGTTAATCCAGAATTCTATCATATCATGTCTCTCTAGTTGAAATTTCTATACATGATATGAGCTGAGTTAGAAATAAACATGATAGAATATATAAAAACAGTCATTTATTCAATTACCTTTATAAAATATAATTTAAAATAGAAATAGAAATATACTAAAATATAAATATAAAAACAATTTATAAAATATAATCTAAAATATAAAAATATAAATCTAATCAAATATAAATATAAAAATAATTAACAAAATTTGACCTTAAACTTAAAAATAAAATATTAATAATTAATTTAAAAAATATTAAAGATTTTATCACAAGGATAATTTTATCTTTTTATATAATTTAATAAATTAGTATTTAGAATTATAAAAATATGAAAATTAATTAAAATTCTAAAATAAATATAATTTGTTTACAAGAATATTTTGGTCATTTACATATAATATATCATTTCTTTATTTATATTCTATCATATAATATCTTTATCCTATCATGCACGTCAACAGAACACTACCACTTGCTTGAGCATCATGCCATAGACTCCATTTTCATTATTGAGAAAGCAATTATGAGAAATTTTCCAAAGGTGTACTTGAGTCTTTTAAGACCCCTCTAGTGCCATATGGCACGATATAGCTCGTTAAAGGCATATCTGTCCACCCCTCTCACAACTACGTAAGCCGAACCAGAGGAGAAAAAGCCATATCTATCTTGTTAGAGATTTTCAAGTTATTGCTCACAATGGAAGTAAACTCAAGAAGATTGATGAGAATGGAATGAATTTCACTTATAATTGATTGAATGTATTTGCTATATATTGTTTATTCTAACTAACTAACTATCTTCTAATTGTATAACTAACTAATTAAGAGATTAATTAGTTAGTCATAACATACACTAATTGTTAAAACTTGAATTACACAAAATTACAATAGGGAGAACGTTCTCTGTTTTCTAACACATGAATGGAGAACGTTCTCTGTTTTCTAACACAGGAATGGATAATGTTCTCTGTTTCCAACATTTTCCCTTAATTCAAGTTTCTAAGGGATTTTACACTTAGCAGTCTTCTTAATTCTTCAAATCTACTTGTTCTCAGAGGCTTGGTCATAATATCAGCCAATTGCACTTCAGTTTTGACAATAAATGATCTTCAATTTGCATCTTCCAACTTGATCTCTTAGAAAATGAAATCTTGTCTCAATGTGTTTGCTCCTTCCATGAGATATTGGGTGCTTTGCCAGATTTATTGTTGAAATATGGCATGCAAATATCCAGTTTCAGCTCTGTTGTTAATGATTCCAACCACACTGCTTGGCAGGCTACATAGCTGCCAGCAATGTATTCAATCTCGCATGAAGACAGTGCAATCACTAGTTGCTTCTTTGAACTCCATGCTATTGGGGATTCCATGAACTTAAACACATAGCCTGAAGTGCTCTTTCTATCATTCTTATCTCCACACCAATCTGAATCGGAATATCCTACCAAGTCTTCACTCCCTTGCTTTAATTATGTTGCAAATAGAATTCCATGCTCAATTGTGCCTTGAACATATCGCATTATTCTTTTAACTGTCAGCCAGGGAGAATGTTTGGGTTTCTCCATGAATCTGCTTACCACACCAACACTGTAAGACCCTTAATTTTTAATTAAAATTATGGAATTAATTTTAATTGTATTTTTGGGGATATTTGTAAAATATTTAATATATGTATGTTTGAGTGAATATATATATATATATAAATATTTATTTTGGAGGATGAAATAAAAATTATTGGATGAAGATTAAATTAATTTAATTACGAGTAATTAAATTAATTGGGCAGTTAATTGAGGATTAGTGGCTAATTGCAAACAATTAAGTGCTGAAGGGTCCAGCATTATTTTAACATTATTTTTAGGTGAGGTGGCACCACAAAAGCCTATAAATAGGAGTGAGAAGGATGGTGAAATCAGAACACCATCCCTCCTTCCTCACTGCCCATACTGCATGTAACAGTACCCCATTTTCCCTCCCATTCTGTTTGTTGTTTCTGCCTTCCCCATTTCCAGTCACGACTACAAAGAGAAAAAGAGGGAGTTCCTCAAAAACACCATTACTTGAAAATCCAAGCATCAAAACAGAAAACCACTAGTATTAAAGTTAATCCCCACATCATTACGGAGCTAGAGAACTCAGTTTTGGAGCGGCAAACGCGGGCGGGAGTTTTTGCCGTTTTTGACGCACTTTAGTAGAAGCAGAACACGCAACAAGGTAAGGGCACCTTCCACTTTCTAGTTGCATTAGGGCTGTAAGTGCATAACTTTCATGGCATTACTAGTGTTTTCATTACTGTTTTGAAACTGGTTTGCCTGATGCTTGAAAGAAATGAAAAATGCATTTTTTGATGTTTTAAAAGCTTTGTGATGATTGTTGTTTGGGCTGAATGCACTAAAGTTGTGTTGTTTATCTGGGAAAGTGGAAAATGTCTTGAATGTTATTTCAAACATGATTTAAAAATGCATGTTCATAAAACTATTTTGAAAAAGGTTTTGAAATTCAAAAATGCATTATGTTTGTGTTTTGCTGCTCTGTGATGCTGCATGTTATTTTGATGTGTTGTGAAAGCTGAAATGCTTGTATATTATTCTGGTGTGTTGTAAAAGCTGAAATGCTTGCATGTTATTTTGATGTGTTGTGAAAGCTGAAATGCTTGCATGTTATTTTGATGTGTTGTGAAAGCTGAAATGCTTGCATGTTATTCTGATGTGTTGTGAAAGCTGAAATGTTGTATGATGTTTTGATGGTTTGAAAGTCTGATGATTTGTTGTTGATGATCCTGATTCTGTTTTTGTTTTGAGTGATTCTGATGATGTTGATGATTTAAAAAGAAAAGGGATTTTTAATGAGGAAAGTATTGTCTAGAAAAATGCTGAATCTGTTTTAATGTTGGTTGTTTGTTTTTTTTTTAAAAAAAAGAAAACAGTTTGAAAAGGGTTGGAATCTCAGGAAAATTTCACTGGTTTTCGAAGGTGTATTCGAATACAACATGTGTGTATTCGACTACAACCTGTCAAGTTTCTGTTTTACTTAAGTTTTCAAACTTGTATTCGAATACGAGCCCCTGTATTCGAATACAGAGGAAAGATTTTTTCTTCTGACTTATATTCACGGCCATGCTATCTTCTGGTCAGGATTAAGTCTGGACCAAGTCTGACTTATGTTTCCCTCTGACAAGCTTCCTTCTGATCTGGACCAAGTCTCCTTCTGGAATCTGCTTCCTTCTGATTTAGGCCAAGAAAGATATCCTCTGATGATGTTATTTTTCCTTCCCTTTGATGCTATCCTCTGATTGATGCTATCCTCTAATGTTTGCCTTTGATGACATCCTCTGGTATCCTCTAGAGGTGTCTTCTGGTACCGTCTGATGACATCCTCTGGTATCCTCTGGCATCCTCTGGATGTATCCTTCTAAGTCAAAATATGATTTTCATAAAATACATTTGTTAACATCAAAACTTTAATTGCAAGAACCAACTTGGTTCCATTAATCTCCCCCTTTTTTATGATGACAAAACTTTATATTTTTTATAACTATTTTTCTTTCTTTTGACTTTGACTCCCCCTAAGACTTAGCTTTACTTTGAAGTTTTCTCCCACTAAGTCTAATGCCCTAGATTCTTTATCAAATACATCTTCTCTCCCTTTGTCATCAGACAAAAAGGATTGAAGGAAGAAAGGAGATCCTCTGATTTTTAAATATTATTTTTTATTTATTTTATCTTCTGACTTCTTTTTTTCATCTTCTGACGTTTTTTTTTATTTTGAAAAACAATACACGAAAATAAAATAACAAAATAATTAAACTAAGCTATTTGTCAGGGATGACGGTAAGGTTAAGGTTTTTCTTGATGAAGTCAAACCTATCTTCAGGTAGTGGTTTAGTGAATATGTCAACCCATTGATGGTCTGTGTCTACAAACTGGATGTTGAGTGTCCCTTTTTGAACATGATCTCTGATGAAGTGGTGTTTGATTTCTATGTGTTTGGCTCTAGAATGAAGGATAAGGTTTTTGGTTAGGTTGATGGCTGAAATGTTGTCACAATATAAAGGGATGTTGGTTTCCATGATGTTGTAGTCTTCCAGCTGATGTTTCATCCAAATGAGTTGAGAGCTGCATCTGGCTGCTGAGATATATTCAGCTTCTGTTGTTGACATTGCAATGGTGCTTTGTCTCTTGCTTGACCAGGATATTAAACTATCTCCCAAGAACGTACAGTTTCAACTTGTGCTCTTTCTCTCAAGTTTGTCTCCGGCATAATCAGAGTCACAATATCCACTTAGTTTGTATGTAGGAGTTTTCTTGTAGAACAAGGTGAGGTTGGCAGTGTCTTTTAGGTATCTAAGGATTCTCTTAACGGCAATTAAATGGGATTCCCTAGGGTCAGACTGAAATCGTGCACATGCACATACACTAAACGTAATGTCAGGTCTAGAAGCAATAAGGTAAAGGAGAGACCCTATCATTCCTCTGTATGATTTTTGATCAACTTTTTTGCATGAGTCATCCTTTTCAAGTGAGTAGGTAGGGTGCATTGGGGTAGCCATAGGTTTGCAATCACTCATCTTAAACTTCTTGAGAAGCTCTTTCGTATATTTTGATTGATGAATGTATATACCTTTTTGACTTTGCTGAATTTGTATTCCTAGGAAGAACTTAAGTTCTCCTATCATGCTCATTTGAAACTCCTACTGCATCAATTTAGAAAATTCTTGGCAGAGAGTGTCATTAGTAGATCCAAAGATAATATCATCAACATATACTTGAATTACAAGAATATCATCTTCTATTGATTTTCTAAAAAGTGTATTGTCTATTTGTCCTCTTTCAAAGTTATTTTTAAGCAAGAAGTTCCTAAGTCTGTCATACCATGCCCTAGGTGCTTGTTTTAAACCATAAAAAGATTTTTTAAGTTTAAGAACATGATTTGGAAATTCAGAACTTTCAAAACCTGGGGGTTGTTTAACATAGACTTCTTCACTTATATAACCATTTAAAAAGGCGCTTTTAACATCCATTTGAAATAATGTAATGTTATTATTAGCAGCAAAGGAAAGTAGGATACGAATAGCTTCTAACCTGGCCACTAGAGCAAATGTCTCAGTGTAGTTAATACCTTCTTGCTGACTGTAGCCTTGTGCAATAAGTCGTGCCTTGTTTCTGACAACTTCTCCTTTTTCATTTAACTTGTTTCTGAAAACCCACTTGGTTCCAATAATGTTCTTTTCTGGTCTTGGTACTATATCCCAAACATCATTCATTTAACTCTTCTTGCATTGCTAGGATCCATCAATATCTTCCTTATGACTTATCTTCAGATTTATCCTCTGAAGATTTGTCGTATTCTTACTTGTATCTTCTGCTTTTTCAAGTTCTTTTGCCTGCATCAGCTTTCTTTTGTTCTAGTAAATCTGCATCAGCTTCCTCTGGTTCTGGTAAACCTGCATCAGCTTCCTCTGGTTCTGGTAAATCTACATCAGCTTCCTCTAGTTCTAGTAAACCTGCACTATCATCATCTTGCTTTGACTTTTCAGGGTCAAGTTGTTTGTCATCAAACATAATAAAAATCATATGATTTAAGAATGAACTCAATACAGCCAAACCATCAATTCTGCTTCTGGTAGTTTCTGCTTGTTTTTGAAACCACTGGAATACTGTTTCTGCTGAAGTGTTCACATTATGTGGATTACTTGGTTCCTCTGACAGTTTGAGAACCTACAAAAATACTTATCTAGCTTTGATTTTTAAGATCAAGCTTCTTGTTATCGTAGTAAACATAAATATCAAACAATAATAATATTTAAAGATAGATATAACTTATATGTCACAGCTTCAGTTTTATTCTGAAAATCCTCGTGTTTATGGTTTTCAGATTCTGAATCTGCATATTTTGTGATTATAGGGTCTGGATGATGAGCTTTGAATTCCCATCCAGGTTTGTAGTCTTGATGAATTTTACTGGAGTGTTCGAAGAAGTCTCCTGATTCTAATTTTTCATCTAGCACTTATCTTTCTGCTGATATATCAGGTTCCTCTGATAGTTCTGAAACTTATGATAATTCTAATTCTTCTGGTAGTTCCAGTTTTGTTGATATGTGTGATTCCTCTGCCTATTTTGATTTGGTTGATGTATGTGCTTTCTATGATATTTCTGATTCTTCATATGGTTCTGGTTCTGATAGTCATTTTGTTGACTAGTTCTTCTTCCACCAAAGTCAGTTTGCTTCTATTTGGTAGATGTTGAAACATAGACCTTTTTTCCTTCATATATTGTCGGCATCCATTGACCAGGCACCATGACTGGTGTTTCACTTTGGTTGCTCAGAACATCTGCAACATAAACAATTTTATCTTTTGGTACCCAAATTTGGTTGGGTCCGGGTTTGTTAGTCTTGAAAGGTTTCTTGTCTTTCGTTGATTTTATCATGGGACAAGACAATTTGAGTGACTTTTCTTAGCACAAACAACACACAAAACATTAAAGGAAATAGGTTTAGTTACAGTTACAGATTCATCAAATCTTATGCCTCTTTTACCATTATTACTAACTCCATAGATCATAGACGCATATTTGCTTCTTTTCATACCATTAGCAATAAAATCTTGTAATACTTGTTCATGCATATCAGAATTACATACAGTATTTTCACTTGATGTTGAACAAAGATTACTTTTTAGAGTTAGATGCTCACCTTTAAGTTTAGCAATTTTAGTTTTAAGAGTTGTATTTTCTGTTTTACATTCTGCATTTTGATTCTTTAAAGTAGTAACTTCTTTGGTTAGAATTGTATTTTCTTTCCTACGTGTTTTCAGTTTTAAAGACAAATTGTTATTGACATTTAAAATAGCATTCATTGCAGTAATTAAATCAGATCGGGTCAGTTTAGAAAATACCTCTTTTTCTTCATCTGATAATTCACTTCCAGAATCAGAGTCTGTGTCGGATCCAGAGGTAGTGGTGTGAGCCATCAAAGCCAATTCTGCTTATTCATCTTTTGATTCACTTCCATAGTCAGATTCTGTGTTGGATCCAGAGGCAGAATGAGTGTGAGTCATTAAAGCCAGTTCTGCTTCATCATCTTCTGATTCACTTCCAGAGTTAGATTTAGTGCTGGATCCAGAGGTAGATAGAGTGTGAGCCATCAGAGCCAGTTCTGCTTCTTCATCTTCTGATTTTCTTCCAGAGTCGGCAACTGTGTCGAATCTAGAGGCATAATTGATGTGAGCCATCATCGTCAATTATGCTTCTTCATCATCAGAATCATCCGATGTAGCCATCAGATTCTTCTTCTTGGGTCTGGAGTCTTTCTTCTGGTGTTTTCCTTTCTCTAGGTTTGTGCATTCTACTTTGATGTGCCTAGGTTCATTGCATCCATAGCAGATGATACTCTTCTTTTCGTGTTCATCATTTCCTCTACTGGAATGCTTGGAATACCTTTGGGGAAACTTCTTCTTTCTGTTGTGCCACATCTTCAGAACTTTTCTGGTTATGAAGGCAATCTCTTCTTCTTCTGAATTCTGATTATGGTCATCAGAATCACTATCTTCTGATTCTGCTTCATCTTTCAGAACTTTCTTCTGCTTGGATTTCATGGCTAGGGTTTTGTTCTTCTTCGTGGGCTCATATTCTTCAAGCTCAATTTCATGTGATTTGAGGGAGTTGATTATTTCTTCCAGCTTCAGAGTGTTCAAATCCTTTGCTTCCTGAATGGCAGTGATCTTTGGTCTCCACTTGGTTTGCAAGCTTCTGAGAATTTTCTTCACGTGGTCAGTAGTAGTGTAGCTTTTCTTGAGTACCCTTAATCTTGAGACCAGAGTCTGGAATCTGGAAAACATTGCTTCAATGTTTTCATCTTCTTCCATCTTGAACAGCTCATACTTCTTGGCTAGAATGTTGGCCTTTGCTTCTTGAACTTGTTTGCTGCCTTCATAAGTCAGAGTTAGACTATCATAGATACTCTTTGTTGTTTCTTTGTTGGTGCACTTGTCGAATTCCTTGAAGGTGATTGCATTGATCATGAAAGTTCTGGATTTGTGATGCATCTTGTACATCTTCTTCTGGTCAGCATCCATCTCCTTTCTGGGAATTAGGTGTTGGACAATTTTTCTGTTTTTAGAGTTTTGGAGATTGTTTAAGTGACTGTTTTAAGTTTGTTTAATCTTGCTGTGTTTGTAAATGAAAGCTGTAAATAACAGAAGGTAAAAACACAGAAATTTATCCTGGTTCCCCTTTCAACCAAGGGTACATCCAGTCCTCTTGCACACCACAAGAGATTTTCCACTTTGTTCGAATATGTTACAAGTCTAACCCTAAGACTTAAGTTACAGATTCTTTAACACTTAACAGAAGATAATACACCACTATCTTCTATTAACAGAACCTGAAGAATCTACACTAAATTCTTCAAGTGATACAATGATTTTGTAATGATTTTGTAATGATGTTCTTCACTAAGAACAAGATTATAACACTAAGTATTTGATACTTAATCAATCACACTTCCAAGTACAACTGAGAACCTTTCTTAATGATATGAAAATGAAAAGCATGTACTTGAAAATATGAAAATTAAGTTTTGAAGTGTTTGAAGTTTCAGAAAATTGATTTTCAAAAGTAAGTCGAAAGTTCTAAGTTAAAACTAAAACTTTGAAGTATTTATACTTCATAGGAAATACTTCAGATCAATGGCAATGGTTCCCAAACGTTTTGATGAACTTGTGCAATGTTTCAAAACTGAAAAGTTGCATTGTTTCGAAGTTGTATTCGAATACAGTCTCAGTGTATTCGAATACACTTCTATAACGTTTTGTTTGTATTTAAAATTTGAACTTCGTATTCGAATACAATACCTTGTAGTCGAATACAAGTATGAGATTTTTGCCACGGACTTGAGTTGTATTCGAATACACAAAGCTGTAGTCGAATACAAATGTTTAAATGTAGCTACTGACTTGCAATCTGTATTCGGCTACGACACTTCGTATTTGAATACAGATATTCAGTTTTGGCTACTGACTTGCAATCTGTATTCGGCTACGACACTTCGTATTCGAATACAAATCTTCAGTTTTAGCTTCTAACTTGTAATCTGTATTCGACTACGACATTTCGTATTCGAATACAAATTTCCAGTTTTGTAAAAACTTTATTTTCAAACATATGTTTATGTTTTTAAATATTTTTATAAAACATTTTAATGCATATGCTATCAAGATGGTTCTCATAATATTGTACTTAAAAATGTATTTTGATTTAATATCAAATACTTTACCTAAAAAATAAATATGAAAGATGAGTTGCTTAAAAATCCTTTTGCTTTTTTATCAAAGATCTTTTTGTCTTCATCAAAAATGTAGATCTTTAATTTTCAGAGAAAGGGGTTGAATTGTGTTTGCCAAACTTGAATTCTTTTTGCTATTTTGATGAATGTTGATGTGAATTACATGATGAATAAATAATCAGACTTAGTAGCGGATAATAACAGCATAAGAACACAGCGATTTATCCTGGTTCACCATTAACTTCGCTACATCCAATCCCTTCATTCCGAATGCTTTAATCCACTAATTCAAAACATTTTGAATTACAGCACCTGACCCTCCAAGCCAGTTTTCCCAAACAGTCTGACAACCCCAGACTTTTGAGGAATGATAACAACACCTTGACCCTACAAGTCAAGTCTTCTCCTACCAATCTGACAACCTCATATTGAATAAGGAACCCACACCACTATCGAGTTAGATTACAAGGGTTTGGAACACTGCAATGCTGCTTCTGGAAAGCTGATTGTTGCACTGTTTCTCACTCTCGAAAAATCACTTAGAAAATATTTCTTTTACACTCAAGTGTTTCTCTCTTTTGAATTCTCGGATGACTTTGAATTTGAAGCTTGAGTTCTGTGTTTTTCGATGCCTTTGAACTCTAAGATGAATCTGGATTTTACGCTTGAGTTCTTCTACTATTCGATGATTTCTGTTGTGGCCTGAAGCCTCCCTTTATAGCTGAAATATGGGCTTTTTCCAAACTTAATTTCGAGATGTATCTTGCTCATATTTCCTTTGAAAATTCTTTTGACCAATTCTGTTTCTTTTTAATTTCGAACCAAATCTCCTTTGCTCAGATCTTCTTCGAATTTCCATCAGGTCTTCTTTGATTTTTGAATCAAATCTTCTTAAAACTTTGATCAGATCTCTTTCAAAATTCAATCAAGTCTTCTTCGAATTTTAATCAAGTCTTCTAAGAATCTGAATCACGTTTTAAATCTGGACCGTGTATACTTCTGATTTGGACCAAGTCTGGACCATGTTTTCTTCTGATCATGTATTCTTCTTATCTGGACCACGTTTTCTTCTGATCTGGACCATGTTATCTTCTGATATGAACCATGTTTGCTTCTGATCTAGACGATGTTATCTTCGGATCTAGACCATGTAATCTTCTGATCTGGACCATGTAATCTTCTGGACCATGTTTCCTTCTGATTTGGACCATGTCTCCTTCTAGACCATGTTTCCTTCTGATTTGGACAACGAATGATATCCTCTAATCATGTCATTGATTCTTGCCTATGATGATATCCTCTGATTTTTGCCTTTGATGACATCCTCTGATTTTTGCTTCTGATGGGATCCTCTGGTATCCTTTGAAGACATCTTCTGGTATCCCCTAGAGGTATCCTCTGGTGATATCTTCTGGTATCCTCTGGAGGTATCCTTTGGTGATATCTTCTGGTATCCTCTAAAGGTATCCTCTCGTGATATCTTCTAGTATCATCTGGTGACATTTTCTGGCTTTATCTTCGAGAGGTATCCTTTGGTGATGTCATCCTTTGGTGACGTCATCCTCTGGCGACATCCTCTGGTGATGTCATCCTCTGGAGACATCCTCTGGTGGTATCCTCTAGTGACGTCATCTTCTGGTTTCTGCTTCTGGTGACGTTATTTTCTGGTTTCTGCTTCTTGTGACGTCATCTTCTGGTGTCATCTTCTGATTTTTGCATTCTTCTCCGAAGTCAAATATATTATTTTCATAAAATACTTTTGTTGACATCAAAACTTTAAGTGAAAGAACCAACTTGGTTCCAACACCTATTTGCAACAATCTAGCTTTGTACATAGCAATTGTTCCATCTGGATTCAGCTTCAATTTGTAGACACATTTTACTCCAATTTGCTTTTGTTTTGGAGGAAAATATGTTAAGTACCAAGTTTGATTCTTCTCAATTGCATTGATTTCTTCCATCATTGCTTTCTTCCATGGTTTTTTCTTCAAGGCTTCTTTAATATGTAAAGGTTATGCATATGCAAATAAAGCGAAATGAACCAGATCTCCATTTTTGTCAACTTCATTGTCATTGTAAACTTCAAATTCTCTTAAGTGTGTTGATAGTTGTCTTGCCCTCTGGGTCTGCTTGTCTCTATTCTTTCTTCATCTCTATCTTCACTGGTCTGATGATCATGTTGTCCTTGCCAATGAACTTGTGAATGATGACTTGCCATGCTGGTCTCCTGGTCCCATTTCCAGTTCTGGCTGCAGCAGGCCTGTTGCTTCCAGTCCTAGCTTACTTGTTCAATGATCTTGACATCTCTGCTCACCACCACTTTTCCTCTGACTTGATCATAGAGCTTGTAGGCTCCAGTTGGATGATATCCAACAAGTATCATGGCTTCACTTTTGTCTTACAGCTTCCTTCTCTTTTGGTCCGGCACATGCTTGAAACATAAAGCACCAAATGTCCTCAAGTGCCCTACTGATGGATTTCTTCCACTATAGATCTCCTATGGTACCTTCTATGGCAGTTGCTTTGTTGGACATTTATTAAGAATGTAGGTAGCAGTCGATGCAGCCTCTCCCCAAAACTTGTGTGGCAATCCCTTCTCTTTTATCAAGCTTCTAGTCATGTCTAGAACGGTTTCATTCCTCCTTTCAGCCAGGCCATTGTGTTGAGATGTGTAAGGAGTTGTTACCTCATGTTCAGTTCCATTCTTGACACAAAAATCCTTGAAGTTATGTGATGTGTACTCTCTTCCTCCATCTGTCCTTAGCACCTTGACAACTTCTCCATTTTGCTTCTCCACTTTTATCTTGAAGTTTTTGAAAGTCTCAAAAGCTTCATCTTTGGCCTTGATCAAATAAATCCATAACATTCTACTGAATTCATAAACAAAACTTATGAAATACTTGCTACCTCCTAATGATGACACTTCAAATGGTCCACAAATGTCACTATGCTTGCACTTGTGATTTGAATGAGTTCCTTGATTGTTTTCCTGCTACACACACTTCACACACCTTCTTAGGAACATCAATCCTAGGAATTCTACTCACCATCTCTTTATCTCCGAGCTGATGCAAGCTTTTGAAGTTGAGATGTCCAAATCTTGAATGCCACAACCAGTTTTCATCAATTGAGCTTGTTGCCTTCAAACATTGAATTTCCGCAGCCTGTATGTTGATAACAAACGTTCTATTCTTTGAAAGAGTGGCCTTTAATATCATCTTCATTTGCTCATCATACATCTCTAAGACATTATCCTTCATAATCACCTAAAACCCTTTCTGAATCAGCTGCCCAATACTTAGCAAATTGCTCTTCATTCCTAGTACATACAGCACATTTTCAATTACTATTGTTTCGCCATTTCCTTTCTTGATCACCATGTTGCCAGCTCCCTCAGCTTCTAAAGTTCTATCATCAACAAACCTTATCTTGCTCCTTCTTGATGTATCAATGTCCACCATCCATTCCCTCTTACTTGTCATGTGATTGGAACAACCCGTATCAAGAAACCAGACTTGGGACGAAGAACGTTCTTCGTTTGTGGTAGCCATCAACAGGACTATATCTGAATTTGAGTCATCTTCTTGAGCAGCGCATGCCTCATCCTTATCTTTCTTCTTTTGTTTTCCTTTTCCAGACCAACACTCATCAGCAAAATGTCCGAATTTCTCACACTTGTAACATTGCACCTTCTTCTTGTTGAAGTTCTCTGATTTTTCTTTTGATTTACCACTTGCATTGCCTCCCTTTGATGATGATTCAGACTTGTCATCAGGTTTCTTGAATTTATTCTTCTTCCACTTCTTTTTTTTGTCTTCCTTCTTGTATGCTTGTGCTGCCAATGCCTGATCTTCATATTTACTCCTACTCCTTTCATCCATCCTCAATTCTCTTGCTTCTAAAGTTCCCTGCAACTCTTCAAGATTCAATGTGGAAATGTCTTTGGATTCTTCAATGGCACACACAACATAATCGAACCTGGAGTGCAAAGATCTCAATATCTTTTCACACAACTTCTGCTCAGTAAGCTTTTCCCCACATCCAGCCATCTGATTTGTGATACTCCTCAATCTTGAAATCAAATCTGAAACCTTCTCATGCTCTTCCATCCGCAGCAATTCGAATTGTCTCTGTAGGGTCTGCAACTTCACTTGTTTGATCTTGGTATCTCCTGCATAACACTTCTCAAGAATGTCCCATGTTTCTTTTTCACTTCTTGCATCAGATATCTTGTCAAAATTGGCTCTGTCAAGGCATTGGTGAAGAATAAAGGTGGCTTTGCGATCTTTCTTCTTGTTTTCTTTGAATCTTGATTTATGTTCCTCCGTTGGATTGACACCCAGCTCCTCAAAACCATCTTCTATGATTTCTAACACTTCTTGAAATCCAAACAATGCACGAATTTGCACTCTCCATCTATCCCAATCTTTTGCATCAAAATGTGTGGCATATGGGATGGAAAACTTCCAATGTTTGCACTTGAACTCATTTTCACTCACTCATGTTTGAATCCTCACATTACACTCGTGTTTATCACTCTGGAATCGATGAGAATGGAATGAATTTCACTTATTATTGATTGAATGTATTGTGCTATATATATTGTTTATTCTAACTAACTAACTAACTGTCTTATAACTGTATAACTAACTAATTAAGAGATTAATTAATTAGTCATAACATACACTTATTGTTAAAATTTGAATTACACAAAATTACAATATGAAAAACGTTCTTTGTTTTCTAACATAGGAATGAAGAACATTCTCTATTTCCAACATATCTCCCCACACAAAATGAATGTGTCATGATGTACACATGGATCATACAAAATATAGACACATTACAATGTAGTGATGTAATCTCTCAATATCTCAACCTATAATTCTATTAACATATTATTATTAAGCTCAAACAGCAAAATACCATTAGAAGCATGATCAACAATACGCCCAATGCTGGACACCCATCTATCCGTCCAGATTTAGAAACCAAGACTTCAGGATCCCAAACACACCATCAAAATACTTACTGAGCACAACCAATACTTTACTACAAAAATTGTTAGTTTTATAAATATATATAGATTAATTGGCATAAACTACAAAAAAAATTACATTTTCAACAAATCACAATCATTCATATTGATAACTTTAATAGTAGTTATAGTTAAAATTAAATGTTTTCATTCAATTAGTAATTATAATTGAATGACAGAGTAAAAAATCTTTATACTATATATAAAAAATCTTTACTGAGCACAATCATTTTTTTTTGTGAGAGATTGTTGACTTTTTTAAGAATTGAATAATGTAATTGAAATTTGATAATTTTTAAAACATTCAAGTATTAAATGTATTTTCATTCAATTAAATTGTTATTATTGTTACTTGTGTTTCTCTCGTAAAATAAAAAACAAATTACTTTTTATGTTTAACCCGCCAACCCAATCTAACTCGTTTTTGACCGGTTCGGTTCGGGTTAAATAAAAGATACGGATTTAGAATTCAATTAACTCAAAAATAATCAATCAATTCGAGTATCTGATTTTGTCAAAATCAGTCAAACTCAACTCACGTACACCTCTATTTGTAAGATGGCATAAACTATGTATAAAGCTTTACAAGTCGCTCATGAAGGGACCAGCAAAGTAAAGCATTCTAGAATTAACACACATGTAAGAGTAGGAGTATGAAATGTTTCCCATGAAACTCGGTGATTCTAATGTGGATATATCACGCATCTTGTGAATAAATTGGATGGATTTTGTAAAACTATATCAAACGATAATTTGTTTTATTTAAATAGTTATTAATTTTTATTAAAAAAAATATTACTCTTTATCACTTCAATTTCCTCAAAACATCAAACCACTTTAAAACACCCATAATAAAACAGAATTTAACGAACCAAATATTAAGATGTTTTAGGAGAGATTGACAATCTAAAGTGACAGCTATCAAAGAGTCACAATCTACTTCGCCAAGGTATACATACATACACCAATATTTCCTCATTTATACCAAGTCTTCTGAATAGTGAATAGTGTCTTTCCGAAATTGAAATTTTGACTAATTGAAATAAAAAAATTTCCAAACATCGTCAAAATAACACCCAAAAAAATTAAACTAAAATAAAGACGAAGTATATTGTGAAAGTTGGCCAGCACGTATATATTGATATAATGGAATCTGAAGTCGTCTATAGAAAAAAAGTGTGTCACCCGTTTATTCAACTGAAGAAAAGAAATGGAAAGTTGATAATGTGAACGTAAATTAATTAACAAGAGGAAGTGTATAAGAAATTTTCAAAGAGTGTGTCACCCGTTTATTCAACTAAGACATTTTATTTTATTTTATTTTTTGGTACAACTGAGACAGTTAATTTATACCTGGGTCGAATTCAAATAATTTTCAATTAATTGAACTCACAACTTAGAATGGAAAGTCCATACAAATGCAAACCAAGGAAAATCGTGCCTTTCATAGTTTCAGTTATGATTTTTTTATTTAATTGAATTTGGTACCTTTAGATATGTTGGCTACTAATAAAAAAAAATATAATTTGACCTATTAATTGATATTTTAATAGATTAAATTATATTTTTATCTCATAAGTTATTTTTAAATTTTTTTGTTGTTTATATTTTTATTCCATTTTAATATTTTATATTCACCTATTAGAAATTTTAGTCTCTTTTTTTTATTTTAATCATTTAAATTATAAACTCGAGATTCTTTGATTTTTTTTGTTAATTTTATGTTGTTGAATAGACATCTAACTCAGCCAGATGAAGAAGAACAAAACATGAAATATTATATGCTCTCAAACAAACGGTTGACTAAATTACAAAATTTTTAAAATTCTTTTATTTGAAAGACCAAAATAGAACTTTAAAATACTAAAGTGCAATATAAAATAACTTAAAAGATCAATATAGAACAAAAAATACTTAAAGATCAAAATAAAATCTTAAAATAGTTTAAGGGACACTACAATAAAATTTGCATTTTACAATGCTTTTTTTAAGCCCTTTACAACGTTTTTTTTAAGTCTTTTACAATGCTTTTAAGTGTTATAGTATATAGTGTTGTTAAAAGATACAACAGTGTTATTTAAAATAAAAAAGCATTGTAATAGGTATAAATATATAGCACTTTTATAGAGAGAACATCACTTCTTTAGACTAGTTTTACAACGTTTTTTAAAAAAAGCGTTGTAATATATATATATATATATATATATATATATATATATATATATATCGCTTTTATAGAGAGACCATCGCTTCTTAGACTAGATTTACAGCGCTTTTCTAGAAAGCGCTGGTGTAGGGTACATTTTACAACGCTTTTTTGAAGAAAAAAAACGTTGTACACATATTCTAAAAAAGCGCTGTAAAATACTGGTTTGAAAAAAGTGTTGTAAAAGAATAAAAAAGAGTTGTAAAAGACTGAAAACATATCTTTAATAGCATTTTTTTCAAAAAGCTTTGTCTTTAAAAGAGATTTCATTTTTTTTCCAAAATCATGCACATCAAGCACATATTGACACAATTGCAATTTTTTCATTCAAACACTATATTTTATATTGACATCAACATCTACTATACATTTAGTTTTTTCAAGATTGTCAACAATATCATGCCAATATCAAGTACTATATATTCACAGCAACATCAAGTACTATATATTATCAACATCAAGTACTATATATTCACAGCAACAATATCATGCCAATAGCAACATATTGACAGCAACATCAAGTACTATATATTTACAATATCAAGTACATATTGACAGTAGCAATTTCCAGCAACATCATGCCAATTTCCAGCAATTTCTTACTTTACCCTATTGTAACAAAAAATAAAATAAATTAATTGGAATAATGATCAGTTCACACAAAAATATACAATAATAGTTTACAATGTGAAACTCACCTATTAACAAATTATATAACTCTCAGTTTGAGCACATATAGATAGTTTATACATGAAAATCAAAATATAAATAGTTTATACATGAAAATCAAAATATAATGAAAATAATGTACGATTTCGGGAATTATATTTTGATTCATATCAACAATCTCCTTCATGAATAAGAAATAGCTTTTGAAATAACCATGTCCATTTGATAGTTGAATAAGAAAATGGCTATCTAAAGACATAACATGATGACAAATTCCAAAAACAAAAAAACACCTACGTGTACAATTGCATATTCTGCCAGTATAAGTTGTCGTTGTTTTTCCTCATCAAAAACACATTATAAATTACAGGTAATGCTGAGAGACAAGCAGATAGAACTCCTAACATGTAACCCTAAATTGGTGCTGAGAAAAGGGAGTCACATGAAGCCTCTTACAACCCTTGACCTAAAACAACAATCAATAGAGATTTCATCTCAATAACATTTTGTATGGTATGGCTAATTTTCCCAATATACTGACCACAAAAAAAATAACAAAAGATTTGTAAAATGATAAAGGGAATTAATTATGCACATGATATTTCATGTGTTAGAGCATATACTTTTCATAGCTTCTGTACTACTGTGTTATGCGCACAACTACTTCAGGAGTTAGTTAAAGCTGTTGACAGGGAAAATGGGAGGAAATTTGAAACCTAGTAAATGGTACATACAAGAATCTCAGCAATAAACCAACATTGTAATATGCTTCATATCTCTTAAAACAAGAAAAGGTGCACCAAACAATAAAAGCTATAGATGTGAAAACTATATATCTTAAATCTCATACTATCAAGACAGTGGTAGAAAAAAGCATAATGATTTTACATGTACAGATGTAATTCAAAGTTTCTTACCCAACCAAACGCGAAAGGTAGATTATTCCCAATGCCCAACAGAACATTAGCTACTGGTGGCGAATGAGATAATTTGAGATCACAAATAACTCCAAGTAGCCATCCTGCTGTTTCATCGCCCTCTGCAATCTAAAGACGACTGCTGCAAAGTATCAGAAACTTTAAACAAAGAAAGACAATACCAACATAAATTTGTGTTGTTTGCTTACAAAACATTATAACATCAACACATCAAAATTTTGAGTCATCTAGTTAACTAGTTATCAAAATTAAGACATAACTATCCTAGTTATAGGATTTAGGAATAGGCCTAGAACTCATTACTTGTCTATTTTCATTTCCTTAGCCTTTATGACTTGATCTAAAAATGCCTCAACTGAATATCAGTTAGAAAAGCTACTCGATAGTACTAAAATTTGGAATCTAACCATATAACCCTTCATGCTTGTTTTTCTATGAAATACCCTAAAAGTGGTGCAAGGGAGACTAAAGTTGAAATCTGTCACAACTGACAATGAAGGGTTATTTGTTTATATTTAACAGCTGCAATACCTTTAATGTTCTGAGTTGCATCAAGTGCCCAAGAATAATCATAAGACAGTTAATTAACTCTTTTGAAACTTTCCCATGGCTTGCCTTTGCAACAAAAACATACATAGAGGAAGAGTTAGTGTTTCAAAATAAAATTGGGGTTTTTAGTTTTTTAATCAATTAATTAGAAGTAAATGGAAAAATAACACACAACCATAAAGAAGGAGAATGTCACGATGCCGAATCAAGTTCTTACCTGTGATGTAGAATGCCTTTGAGAATTTGGATTTGAAATTTTAGGGTTCTAGTCAAAATCTGCGAAAAGAAAACAGGGTAAGCACATAAATTAATCAACCATTTCTTCCATTCTTTACTCAAAAAATAACCATGAAAATGAACAAAATAGAGAGAAAGAGAGGGAGAGACAAATCGAGCAAGTGAAGAGGGTATTCTGAAGCGAAGGCTGACACCTGCCCAGTGCCGGAAGGTTAAGGAAGTTAGTGACTTGATGATAGGGAAGCCAGTGACCGAAGCTCTGGTGAACGGAGGCCGTAACTATAATGGTCCTAAGGTAGCGAAATTCTTTGTCGGTATGTTCCGATCTGCACTTGATGAAATAAACATGTCTGTGAAGATGCAGACTACCTGCACCTGGACAGAAATACTCTATGAAGCTTCATTGTTCCCTGGAATTGGCAAGATATTTTGAAGGAGGTTTATATAAAAAGACTGTTTCTCCTTTTTTTTCTCTAAATATATAAAAGTTATATAAAAAATTAACAAAAAGCTTTTTTTTTTTAAAATAAATAAAAAACCTAATTTTAAAAGAAGAAAAAAGATTATGACCCCTATGACAGTGGTTATAGCAAAAGCGTTTTTATAAAAAGTGTTGTCAAATGTTTTGTTATTATATAAGTATTAGTATCTATGACAGCGCTTTTTGAAAAAGCGTTTTAAAAGACATGCACATACGACAACGCTTTTAAAAAAATATCTGCCTAAACCTCTGTGTATTTTTAAAATATAATACAACAATGCTTTTATTTAACAAACGCTGTTAAAGATGCGCTATAAAATCTATATTTTGGTGTAATAAGACCAAAATGCATTTTGATCTTTTTAATATTAACATGTTTGTTTCATTTATTATCACGCCTACTTTACTTTTTAGTAAAAAACATTTTTAAAATTTCAAGCAAATCTATATAATAATTTTTTTAATAAAAAAAATATAAGTATATTCTATTATTGTATACTATAATCTAAATTTATTCATATTATCTACTTTTCCTTTAAACATTATTAAAAAATCTTAACTTTTAAGATAATAAATATTTTTTTGTTACATAGGTATTAAATATAATTTAACTAAATTAAAGACACAATGTGGTTATAATATAATTGATATATATATATATATATATAGCAAAATTTATATCAAAATAATATATGTCTTTTCATTCCAAACATTAAAGGAAAAATAAATATGTTTTTTAACCAAATAATTGGATTCCTAGAGTTCATTCTCACGTGAATTAGAGGGTTAAAACTAAACAAAAATAAATATTTATAAATAATATCATTTAAAATATCATAAAATATATAATAAAAAATAAAAAATAAGAAAATAAAAGTTTATTAAGTTATATTAAAATATAATTTATTTATTGTTATCTCTTTTTAATTAATAAAATATGGAAAAAATTAATTTGGAAAGGAGAAATTACTATTTATATGATGGCACTAATGGTCTTTTGTACTACAAAATATGTAAAATAAAATATAAAAAATATAATGTTTAAGAAGGCAAATTATTTTGCCAAAAAAAGACAAATTGTTCAAATTAAATGAAAGAACAAAAATGGTTGAAATTTTTTAAAAGATTGGTCAATTATAAATAATATTGTACAAATAATAAACCAAGTGATGGTTCATCATGTTGCTTCAATTTTAATGTGTATAAAACCTTATTTAAAATATAAATAAATATGATAATTCAAAATTTGGTATATATATTTATATCTATATATATATATATATATAATACTTTTTTACACATAAACTTTGATTCAATGGATAATTATTTATTTCTTAATTTAATAGTTTTGAAAAAATTGATTGCCAATAAATGGCAACTTTTATTAATCATGTGTCAAAAAACGATATTCACGCACCAACATAGTGTAACACTAGCAGCAGATATTTATATCTTTTAATCTTTGTTTGAGAATTTTAATCTTTATATATTTATTTGTTTATCTATCAATTAAAGTTGATATTCACATGATGATAATGAGTTAAAACTGAACGTTTTTTATAATAAATTAATTTAAAATGAATTATATTTAGTCTTAATATTGGTAAAAGAAATTAGTCAAAAATAATTATTTGTAATAAAAATAATTGAACTAATTTTAAAATTTTCCAAGGTTGTTTTATTTTACCTAATTCCGCGTTGAAAGGGAATTTAAGAAGGCATATTACGGGACCCTTTGCGATTATATATATCTTCCATATAATCTATTTTTCGAATAATGAAAAAAATTAAACGCATAAAAAAAAAAAAGAACTTCGAATTGAAGACGTAGTTGTCTCTTCTGCAAACACAAGCGAAGGTAGAGCAAGCAATAAAAGGCCAACACAAACACGACGCAACAACAATTCTTCTCCTTGTTCCACAACCCAACACTCTCACAAATTCAATTCTACATTCCAAACATGAATTTCGCCCAAAAACCAAAACTCTATCAAACTCTACACCCACAAATACAATCCTAACAACAAAACACAACACATACCCAGTTGTATAGTAGTATCAAATTGTGTCTTTTTAATTCCATTAATTTTTTTGTCATGATTTTTTACAAAACCATATTCCTAGTTCTCCTCAGTGCACTAGTTTGTTTCGTAATTCGATGGTTATTATTCAAAACAGGATTAATATACGCCACAAAGAAACTGCAAAGAAAGTTACAAGATTGTTTTCACGTTTACCAATACCTCAAAGTCCCCGAATTCAACGAAAACATGCAACGAAATGAGTTATACCGTAAAGTCTCTTTTTATTTACATTCTCTTCCTTCTCTCGAAGATTCTGACTTCACAAATCTCATTACCGGTCACAACCAAAACGATATCGTTTTATCAATAGACTCAAATCAATTAATCGAAGACCGTTTCCTCGGCGCTACTCTCTTCTGGTTCAATAAAAAAATCGAACCGGACCGAGCCGGTGCGTTCGTTCTCAAAATTAGGAAAACCGACAAACGTCGAATTCTGCGGAGTTATCTCCGCCATATTCACGACGTCTCCGACGAGATAACGAACAGAGGAAAACGTGATTTACAGTTATTCATTAACGTCGCCGGAGGTGACGGCGGTGGTGGCAGACGAACGAGGTGGAGATCTGTTCCGTTTACTCATCCAGCGACGTTTGAAACTATGGCGATTGAAACGGATCTGAAAAATAAAATAAAATCGGATCTCGAATCGTTTCTAAAAGCGAAGCAATACTATCGGCGAATTGGCCGAACGTGGAAACGGAGCTTCCTTTTGTACGGTCAATCCGGTACCGGTAAATCAAGCTTCGTCGCCGCGATGGCGAATTTTCTTTCCTATGATGTTTACGACGTTGATATCTCTAAGGTTCGCGGCGATTCAGATCTGAAGTTTCTCCTCTTAGAAACGACAGCGAAATCGATCGTCGTCGTGGAAGATCTCGACAGGTTTTTAACGGAGGAATCGGATTCGGCGGCGGTTACAGAGTCGGGAATTCATAATTTCATGGACGGAATTATAAGTTCGTGTTGCGGCGAAGAAAGAGTGATGGTGTTCACGATGAACACTAAGGAGTTTATTGATCCGAATTTTCTTCGACCGGGTCGGGTCGACGTTCATATCCATTTTCCGCTTTGCGATTTCTCGTCGTTCAAGACGCTTGCGAATAGTTACCTTGGAGTTAAAGAACATAAACTGTTTCCTCAGGTGGAGGAAATTTTCCGGCACGGCGCGAGTTTAAGCCCTGCCGAGATAGGTGAGTTGATGATCGCGAATCGAAACTCACCGAGTCGGGCTATAAAATCGGTTATAGGGGCGTTACAAACGGACGGTGATGGGAGGGGGTATGGAGATATAATCGTACGGAGGATAGAGGATGATGACGTGGACGAAGGTCAAAACGGTGTTTTATGTGGCGTTGATGGATTCTCTACGGTTAAGGATATACGGAAGCTGTATGGTTTGTTTAGATTGCGGAATGTCAAAAGAAATCGCTCGCCGAATTTATTGGTCAATGAGGAAGGATGATTAATTGATAGTACTCTTTTTAATTTTATTATAGGGAATTGGGATTTTGTTCATACAAAATATTAGGTAGTGCATTTATTGGTTGGATATCCAATTAAAAGTGTTGATATGGGTACTTTAGAAATGATTTGATTGGGATTCTTTCAGTGGAAATGTAAAGGTTTACTAGAAATTAGAATTAATTTTTTATTATAATTAAGAGCATGATTGATATAGGATAGAATTAGTAAAGGAATTTTTTTTTTCTTTTTTCTTTTTTGAATAGCAAAAGAAAACTTTGATGTTATAGTCTGGACGATAAAAACTATTGTATAGTTTTG
The DNA here is from genome assembly GCA_037974295.1 of Cicer cuneatum. Lineage (NCBI taxonomy): Eukaryota > Viridiplantae > Streptophyta > Magnoliopsida > Fabales > Fabaceae > Cicer > Cicer cuneatum. Next base: position 66,739,843 of record JBBPBO010001985.1, on the reverse strand, counting down.
TTTTTCCATATCCATTAGATGGATTCAATCACTTGTCATGTATAGTTTTTCACACTTATGAGAGAAAAGTCCATTAATCGATTGTTCGTTTTCTTTTTTCTTTTTTTTCATTATTTTTATTATTAGGACCATATTATGAAATGGAATGCGTTATTACAATAATATGATCTTAAACAAATAGAGATAACGAAATAGCAAGTAAGAAAGACAAGATATTTGATCACATAGTTCAACAAAATATGTCTACATTTTCGACTACGAAGTAGTTGTATTATATTGTAGGAAACCATTGTCCTTGCACTCCCCACAATAATAGTTGGGCCAAAATGCAAGGGTTGCATTGGCTTTGCTCGTCTTATGTCCACTTATAATGCATATAAGCCATACTCTACATAATATTAGCCAAAACAATACATTCGCTTTTAACCCTAACTTTTAGTTTAGCAAAAACTTAATGCAACCTCCTTTCATGTTATGTATATCATACCTCATGACCTATCAAGGTAACCTCTATTCTAGACCTCTCGCCCATCATAATCATATATTGACTTGAATATCAAAACGTTTACAAAAAACACATCCACTATCGGGCATCACCCACATTGGCACATGCCTAAAATACCCAACCCAAATATAATATGGATCGACCATATGGGAAGCCTAATACAAATGTAGCAAGCAAGCCCGACATTGAGGACCAATCCAGTAAAGACCTCATGTGATGACCTATGCATCAAAGGGTGACACACCGCGGAAACTACCCTTGACATCATCCTTAGATGTGCAAGTGGTAAAAGGCAAGGAATCTACAAGCACTGACATACTTATAACGTCTCATGCATTGAGAAGCACACTTCCAATCAGATAAGCCACATCATTTATCTCAGTATGCAGTTGCATCGCAACTAACAACAAATCCATTATAATCTCAACGATCATCTCAATGATAATAACAACATATTACAAGCGATATAAATCTAACTACTCAATGAATAGTGGGTTCACCTCTCGGGTATCACACACCTTATTCATTACTCTCCCATTTTGGCATCAGATTGTCTTTGCAAGCACACCCCCTATTTGGAGTGGGAGCATACAAGAAGTCCAAATTGGAGTATTCTAGTAACATCAAACTTGGAGTTGACATCACCACCAATGGTGATCAACCATGTGAATTCATACAAAAACAAGATCTATCATGGCAAGATCTCTTTCTAGTGGCTTTACTTCATAACACCAATAATGTTTAAAGTCATCAACATCACACCTCAACAAAGCCAATGTCCCCCCAAGCTCTTTAGTTCGAATGAAAGGGCCTAAAAACATTAGTAAGATGACCTATGTAGCTTAGCTAAAAAGGTAGAGTGAAGTTTGTCGTCTAACACTTCAATTTGGGTGATAAGGACCTTGACACTTCAGTAAAATTAGATTCACCACCTAACTCTTCACTTCCGATGAAAATTACTTTGACGTTTCATAAAACACTTAAGACCACTATGGTACATATTCTTCTATTGAACAACAATTTTTATTGGGTGAAAAATAAATGCAACCTTTTTGATTTTTTATTTTTAAACAATTATTATTTAATGACGATAAGAAATAATATCACAATCGGTAATATAGTATAAACCACGCTTATTTTGATAAATTTTTTAACGCGAAAAACGTAGACTATATATACTTATCTATCGAACTCTTAATTTGTTATCAACAAATAAAACAAATTCAGGAGAATGCCTCTACGGAAAAAACACGTAGCCATAGTTTACAGTGATAGCCGATAAATTTGATAGTGATGTATAGTTTTTAAATAATCTTTTATATATGAATTTTTCTTGGAGGAAGGAATAGGCAACACATTTCAGAAATGTCACGACTTGATAGTTCAGAGATACACGAAATCTCAATTTTGGAACGAGTTGGTAAGTGTGTGGTTGGTGGCCCATTAGAATATTTTTTTTTTGTGAAGTGTGGCCCATTATACACTTGCACCACTAATATTATTGTAAATTATTATTATTATTATTATTATTATTATTATTATTATTTTACAATAATAACTTGTATATTTGAAACTTTGGAAAGATGGCTTCTTTTTGCCAAATATCAATCTTTATCAACAAAAAAAAAATACTATACACACACTAAGGAATTGAATTTCCAAATATAATTGATTGATATAATTACAACTCTTAATTGTTCGATTTAGATTGACAACATATATTATTTTACACAATAAAAATGATTGTGTGGTTTGAATTTTCTATTATAAACTCAATTGATTGGGATAAATATTTTTATCAATATAAATTTTTTAAATATATATAATATAATATAATACAAATATCTGAAAAAGAGTTCAAAGGTGAATTCTTATCGTTTAGTAAATTTTAATAAAATATTATGTCTTTTTTCTTCTTTTATTATTAAAAAGTTCACAATTTTACTAAAAAAAAAGACAAGGGTCCACATAAAAATCTCTATTGGATTATTTTTACTCTGCTTAATTGTTTTTTCCAACCTTCAAATCAAATACAATATATAACTTGATCTTAATAATTAGCAAGATTAATTAACAAGAACAAGAAGACAATTTCTTGATCCCACTAATTTCCCATTCAGAACCTGAGATTACATCAATCTCTGAACCTTTAATTGTAGAAGCAGCATGATAGTAACCATTACCACATTCCAATGCCTTCTTACAAACCACCCTATTAATCTCTTCAAGTAATTTGATAAATGCACTCTCAACATTCTCACCAGTGAGAGCTGAAGTCTCATAAAAGAATAGTCCTTGTTCATCAGCAAACTCAACTGCATCTTCAGTAGGAACAACTCTCAAGTCAACAAGGTCACCTTTGTTACCAACTAGCATGATCACAATGGTGTTATCTGAATGTGATCTTAGTTCCTCAACCCATTTAGCAACATGATCAAATGATTGTCTTTTTGTTATGTCATACACTAACATGGCCCCTAACGCTCCTCTGTAGTATGCACTTGTTACTGCCCTGTACCTTTATCATCAAGAAAATTTATAGGTATATATAATATGTCAAAAGAATATATATCTAAAGTTTGCACTAATGTTTTTAAAATCGAGTTATTCCAGCTAGTTCAATTAAATGATCTGAGTGTTATTTTTCAATTAAAAAGATTTGAGACTAATTTCACAATGCAACTGAGATTGATTTAAAAAAGTTTACTTCTCCCAACAAATATTATTCAAATTTCAAAAGACAAAAGAAATGATTAAAGAGACCATTTATCAACTAAATGATTAAGTTTTATCAGTATACTTTAACAATAACATTTTTTATTTTAAAAATGGTATTTTCCTCTGCCATTAATGCACATATTTAGCTATCCTCTAACTCATTGGATTCTAACTACCTACCTTTCCTAGAGTTGGGTATAATCTGTTAACAAGCAATACAGTGAATTCTTTAAAAACTGTTCAGTGTCTCTTACTTACAACCACTTACAGAACATTAATGTGATTTTATGGTAATGTACTATCAAGTACACCTCGCACTCTTAATAATTTAAGAAAATTAAAATAATTAAATGCAAACAAATGTCAATATTATGTTGTTGTCGAACATTGCACATGTCAGATATAAGACACGTCAAAATAACATAATATCAAATGAACTAGCAATGGAACTACGAAGCAATGACTGTGAACATCAGACAATACTGATACTAATACGTATACATTAATAATTTTTAAAAATATAAATAATTAAATATAATTACATGTATGATGTTGTGTTATTATCGATCATCATACACATTTTTAATATGAAGTGTTAAGTGTTAAGTATTATATAATTAGGAAAGGAGTAGAAAAGTATAGAAAGAAATCAAACACAATAGCAAAGTGAGAGATGAACCTTTCTTGGCCAGCAGTATCCCAGATCTGAGCTTTGATTACTTTACCATTAATAATAACAGTCTTAGTTTGAAATTCAACTCCAATAGTTGACTTAGAGTCAAAACAGAACTCATTCTTTGAAAACCTTGACAGTATTTGTGTCTTTCCTACTGCTGAATCTCCAATTACAATCACCTTAAACACATAATCTATTTTCTCCTCCATATCATAATCTATTTTCTCATTTCCATTCTCACCATCATGGATCATTTTGCTTCACCTTGAAAATAATCAATAGTTCCAAAACTAGCCTCTTATAAAACCTTGGACCTTGTTGGTCTTACTCTTCCACAAACATGTTAAATACAACAACTTGGTCTAACTAAATATATTGGTCTTATGGGGTCAGTAGAAGCATGTATAGGAGCAGGGAAAAGCTAGGAAAAAGATGAACAAGACAACACCAATATTGAATAGGCATGGAAGTGGGGTCCACTCTATGTCTTGCTTTTAATATTATGTGACACTATTATTGTGCCTGTATTAATACTCATTTCTTTACATTTGCGTACCGCACTTGTTAATTAAGTATAAAAATGTAGTTAATTAAGTTGAATAAATCGTCAATTTAAATTATAGTAAGTTAATTTAATTATATAATTAACTATAATTTTTAATATATTTAAATTATTTATTTATTAAATATAATATTTTTTCGAGTGATTAACTATTGATCACAAATATATGAAAAAGCGAATGTCCATAAAATATATTTATAGTATTATGTAGTTTGGAGTACAATTGTACTTGGATCTTTAAGTAATTTCTCATGTTGGAGTCTTGTAAATATTAAAAAACTCGACTAGAAGCAAAGAGACTTCAAAAATAAATTGGTAGGAGGGCATGTTTTTTGATAGAGATTAATCAAGTAGATTAAAACATTGTACTTATAAGCATATAGTTGAATTCTTTTAAGCCAAAAAAGAAAATATTGTAAATACAAATTATTTAATCACAAAATTTCTAAAAGAACTATAGTGGTTTGGTTTGCATCAGGTTGAGGTTACCGGGAATTATGAATAGTTAAAGTGTGCAGCTTTGGTCTTAATTTATGGCGCAATCCAAGGACTAATGCTTCTCTTTTCCATTATTCTAACCCATTTCATTTGCTTTTTCACTTTCTTTTAAATCATATTTCTCTATATAAAGTGTTAAATGAACATATAATATTATATTATTTTTTAAATATTAAATATATTAAAATATAAATTTAACTATCTAAAAACTGAGTCGTCAAATACTCTAAAACAATAACTACATGAGACACCTCTCTTATATATACATTTAAGATTTTTTTTATTCATAATTGATGTAGGACTAACAACTCACAATTGAATTTCAATCATCTGCATATTGAGTAGTCAATGAGTTCAACACACATTTTGGCATATATAAATACATTATGAAAAGCATATTAATATTATTAAAAAAAAGCATAATTTCCTTATGAAAAGGAAACAATGAAAAAGGAAGCAAACACTTTTGTATACCATGTTTAGGGATGGAAGTAGGTCACGTCATTCGAAATAGATTTGTGGTCTAATATATTTAAGATATAACTTTGCTTGATTTGTTTAATAAAAATGTTAAATTTTAGACTTTTTAAAAATCTATTTATCTAAATAAGTCAAACTTAATCTTTTCAAAAAGTCTATTAAGTCTCATACGACAATCTCTTTATGTAATGGAGTTTTCTTTATTTGTTTTATTATTTCAATTGACTTATGTAAGATTTAAAGTGTATTATGGTTGAATTTGACAGGTTGTTTGCATATTTAAAATATATAATCTTGTTATAAAGTTGTTGATTCTACTTCTTAACTTAATGTTTAAGGCTTAATTATTTTGTTATATTATTTTTTTTTTTAATTTCAATTGCCCTATTATATATAGCAAATTCATTTAGGGCTTATATTTAATATAGTTATAGATTGATACACCTTTTGACCATTAGTCTATTTAATTATAATTGTATTTAAAGGTTTTAATATAAAAAAATTAAGTTTTTAAATAGACTTTTAACCGAAATCTTACTTCATCAGGTCCAATTCCACCCCTAAGCATGCTCAATCTGCATATTTAATACGGAAAACCTTCGTGCAATATTTTTGGTCAAGAAAAAACTTTAAATAAATGGAAATTAAGGAAGAAAAACTAAACCTTGTGATACAATTGTTTGTTCAAAGCCTGGAATGGAACTTAGATACAACTTGACAAAATGTCATGTGCAACCTTAAATAATGCTAGCAACCCAATTTATGATATTCATCACATATATTATATATTTTTTTAAGAAAAAATAATATATTATAGTACATAGCTCTATATCACAAATCATTATCACTATATTTTTTTAAAAAAATTATTACAAATCATTACGGAACCAAGGTGGACCAAAAACTAATGGTCAAACTGAAATAATATGGCATGTAGAACTTCGTCTCTTCGAAAGTGGTTGATGCATGTACACTCAAGTGAGTTTGTGAATGAGTAAATGACGATATTTTTTGAAAAATTAATTATGCAATTTATTAATATTGTAGCTGAACGATGATATTTATAACGGAAAGGGAAGTCCGTTGGGAGGTGTAACTGCCCGAATCCGTTGCAAATTTGTCGACGTGATCGAAATCCTCTGTTGATGTGTGAGTGTTACGATTAGGGCCGGCCGCAAGGGACAATGATCATTCCTTATAAGAAGAATGTAGGTAGGCCTTTAGGATGGAGATTCACGATGGATTCACCTGAGGTCCTATCCCCAACAATAACTAATTTTTATAACAAGATATTATAAACATAAATTATATTATGCGAGACTTTCTTTTTTTTCTTAGAATAGATAATAAATATAATCATAAATTTACACACAATTTTGAGTTTTTGGATAAGAATTCGAGATCAACATAATAATATCGGCATTTGTTAGTTGAGCTTAGACGTAAGAACTGGTGATAGTAATGAGGGCAGTTGAGATAAACAACTACCCAGAACCCCAACTTTTTAGAGACACTAAAACTTTTTTTACTTTAATAATATTTTTTTATTAATTAGAATATATAAATATTAAGATATAAAAAATATATAATTAAAGTTATATTCAAATAAAAAAATAACAAATGTCCACTTAATATAAGATTTAAGTTGTATAGTACACTGTATTTGATAATATTTTCAATTTTGTCGGGTATTAAAGATTAGATCATTCTTTGATAATAGTTTAAATTAAAATATAATGTAAATATCTTGAAATTTGCAAAAATGTGATAATTTTTCTAATCTTAATGATGAAATTTTGTTTAAAAAATTAGAAGTCGTTAGATATATTTGAGCAATTAAATTAAAATCAAACTATATACTATTGAGTCACTTGAAAATATTTAGTTTTTTTTTTATGTATGTGCATCTTATAAAATAATATTAATTATTCATTCAATTTTTGTATTTTCTAAAAAAAGTTTAAAAAAAAATAAAATTATTCAAATTTTATTTGAAATCTACTAATTCAGATTATTACAATTGAATTATTAATAATTTTTCATTTCCTTTCCTTCGAAAGAATTCCGTTGCCGAGACTTGAATCCGGGTCTCTCATTTCCTTTCCTTCGAAAGAATTCCGTTGCCGAGACTTGAACCCGGGTCTCTCGGGTGAGAGCCAAGTATCCTAACCAACTAGACTACAACGGATTGTTGGAAGACTTTATATACATTACAATATATTTGTAATATTCTGTATATGCCATTACAGTCTCCACAGCACTGTTCGCGAGCAAACATCTGTTTCCACCAAATAGTACTTTAGAATTTTTATTTTTTTTATGAATGTACTTTAGACATTTAATTAAGAGTATATTAATGAGAAAAGTTATTAATGTTTCATTTACAATATAAAGAGATAAATAAATATTATAAATAACACTTAATTTGAGATGAGATGAGAATTTCTTATCAATTCAAATTATTAGATTTTTCTATTTTAAGTTCAATGTTAAGTTTATTCATAAATTATTATATTTATTCGAATCTAAGGACAAAAGTAAAAGGATGTTTAATACCCAAAAAAAGTATGTAAGATGACCCAATAAAAATTTGATTAGTGTTATATAAGTCGCATTTAGATATGCCAACACAATATGCACTGACGGATATTATCTAAATTTGTCTCGACTTTGATGAAAAAATTTACTTTAAACAGGTTCAGGTTTTCTCAAAATTACAACATAGAGACGGAGCGAGGTTTTGAGTGTTGATATTTATCCTACACGCACTCCTGAATCTATCGTACTAGTAAACTATTATTATTTTTAAATTTATATAGATGTACTTAGTCATTTTATTTATTATTATTTTATATATATAATAAATTTTAACTTATCTATAAGAAACATATGTTTTCCATGTTTTAATTTAATTATTATATAATTACTATATTATTATATTAATTATAATGATATCACTTTTAAATTTATTATTTTATATATATTTATATATGAACGAGTGTGGATACGGGTGAAAAAATTGGACCTTCATTGGAGACACTGATCCAAATTTCAACTCCAATAAAAATAAAGACAAATATAGATTTTTTTCAATTAATCAAAGGAGAGTTGAAGAGGCAAAATCTACTTCAACCCATTATCATACCTAACCAAAATCAATTAAAGCATACACCACATGAGCCATGAAAAATAGTAAGTTACTCTTATCAATTTCAAAATTTAATTATCTTTTATTTATAAGCACTTTTATTTTCCTTTAATTTCACAAAGAGATGGCCAAATGAGTCGGGTGGTCGATTTAGTTTGTCTCATGAATAGTCCGCTAAAAAGTAGATGGTTGAGTTGAAAGTATCATCCCATCCTACCAAAAAAAAATTATTTGAATATTTTATAAAAATAATAAATGTAACCATAATAAATCAATAAAGCTAAATGTCAAAAGAAAACCACTACTAGCATAAAAAAATTTCAATAGATTCATCAATATTAAACAATTCTAAATAGTTTATTACAGTCTATTTGATGTTATAGTATACTAATAAATAAAAAATTATAAATTTAAGAAATGTATTATAATTCATTGTATAGTTGAACTCTACATTATGAACATGCATTTATACGTTATGTCCTTCATAATGTATTAACACACTAATTAAGATTATATGTTTATTGATAAAATTCATACTTTTATTAGCTTTTAATTTGAGTTAGGTTTTTAATTGGATTGAGTAAATCAATGAACTACTTTTAATCTTTGAGCTTGGTTAAGTTAGTAAAAAATAAACCAAAAAATAAAAAATAACAATCTTTTTAATTTGGTTTGAGAGGCCAACTTGCTCCACCCTATATTCACCCATTTTTTGAGTGAGTTAAATGAGGCGAACATATGTGAGTTCAAATCTTCAACACAACCAACCTAAAATAATGGTAAAATGGACTGACTCGACAGATTTAATCCGTTTTGTCATCCATAATTTCACACGCTTTTATCCTTTCCTCCTTCTCCTCTGTGTAGTCGGTGTGTAAATACATATTCAATGTGAACTGGTATCCAAAACACAATGATCAAGAGACTGAGAATTGACAGGTAAAAATTATATTTATTTGTTCGTAAGTTTTAGCTCAACTGATAAATGTCGATATTGTTAGATTGAACATTATGTATCAGATTTAAATTCAATATTTCACAGTTGTGTTTGATTTTCTTATAGTAATTATATCATCTCTGTTGAGGAAAAAACTTTTTTGATAAATGTTTTAATGACAACAAACCTTTTGAATTAAATGATTGAGTTTTATGAATGGTGGTCTACTAATGATTTCACTTAAGTTTTGTTTAAGGAACATGAATGCATAAGTAAACAAGCAAGAATCAATTCACTTCATCAAAGTGCACAAATATGATCAATTACAATCAAAAGAAGCCATTCGGATCACAAAGAAAAAAGGCCATGAATCAAGCTGTCCAAGCAAGACTGATCAATCTCCAGAATGTCCAAAATTAACAATCCATCTCAAGCATGTTAATGATTCAAGGAAAGCCAAGAAATCAACATAATAAAGAACACTCTTGACACAATATGGAAAACATAAAATGTTACCCGAAGCTGTCACCAAAGGATGATGATGTCATCAGAGGATGACGTCACTAGAGGATACCTCAAGAAGACGTCACCAGAGGATACCTCTAGAAGACGTCACCAGATGATACCTCAAGAAGACGTCACCAGATGATACCTCTAGAAGACGTCACCAGAGGATACCTCAAGAAGACGTCACCAGAGGATACCTCAAGAAGACGTGACTAGAGGATACCTCAAGAAGACGTCACCAGATGATACCTCCAGAAAACGTCAGCAGATGATACCTCTAGAATACGTCACCAGAGGATACCTCTAGAAGACGATATCAGAGGATACCTCCAGAAGACGATATCAAAGGATACCTCCAGAAGATGATATCAGAGGATACCTCCAGAATACTATCAAAGGATATCTCCAGAAGATGATATCAAAGGATACCTCCAGAAAATACTATCAGAGGATATCATCAGAGGGAAGAAACAATGACATTATCAGAGGATATTATTCATGGTCCAAACCAGAAGGAAACATTGTCCAGAAGGAGACTTGGTCAGACCATAAGGAAACAAGAGTTCAGAAGATAACTCAGTCTAGAACAGAAGACATGTTCCAGACTTGGTCCAGAATAGAAGACTTGGTCCAAACCAGAAGATAACATGGTACAGAACAGATCACATGGTTCAAATCAGAAGATCACATGTCCAGATCAGAAATCACAAGGTTACATTGTTCAGATCAGCCTCCAGAATGTCCAGAATGATCTTCTGTCAGAAATGATCATCAATCTTCAGAATGATTATCATTCTCCAGCATGTTCAACATCAGTCTCCAGATTAATAAACAATCTCCAACAGCAAACATCTTTCTCCAGCATGATCAACAACTATCTTCAGAATGATCAAACATCATCCTCCAGTATGATAACATCAGTTCAGAATGATACAATCATTCTCCAACATACTGAACATCATTCTCCAGCCTTGTTACATCCTTCTCTAGCTTGACTGCCAAGAACGTTAAATGATCTTGAAGTATATTTACATCAAAGCAGATCCAAGAAAAGATCAGGAAGACATCCATAATGATCAAAACTGAACCTCCAGATTGATTATCAATCTCCAGAAAGTTCAGATACTAGGACTCTAGATTGATTATCAATCTCCAGAATTTTCATTAACATTCTGCAGAAGTTCATCATCAGTCTCCAAGCTGTTTTGACATAATCAAAACTCCAGATCAAATCAAAGATATTAATAAATATATTTGAAGTACAAAGGATCATTAAACAAAGGAAATCTGATCAAGAATCAAAGGTGTCAGCCCAGTAGAAACATAAATTAAAAATAGTCAAAAGCTGGATTATTTTTAATTAGAGATATTGCCTTTGGTCAAGCCTGACAAGAGCACTACCAACGGCTCTATTTGACCATCATTAAATGCTTTCACGTCTATAAAAGGAAGGCCAAAGCTCAAGAAAAAAAAGAGAGCTTCAAGTACAAAACAATACATCACTTACATACATCTACATAATTGAAAGCTTCTCAATCACAAACAAAAGATTCAGTTCTGTTTTTCTTCTTCATATCAGAATCATCTACTGAATTCTTTTGTCAAGAATCTAATCTCAAACACGAGTTGAGCATACTCAGATTCTGTCCAAAAATCAAAGACATTCAAGTGCCAAGATATATCATCAATCACTTACATACATACTTGAAAATCTCTCATCACTTAAAAGAATCATTCTGATTAAGTTCTTATTTACTTTGATACATTTGTACTAAATTCTTTGTAAAGAATCAAATCTCAAACAAGAGTTGAGACATCTCAGATTCTAACAAAACAATCTCATCACTATTTTAAAACTCAAACTATAAGAGTTAAGTATAGTTTGGGGTAGATTGTAAGAAATCCTATCAAGGTTGGTAGGTGATTTGATTAATCTCTTTCTGGGTGGAATTAGATTAAAGTCTGTAACAAAGATCAAGGTTGATCTAAGCTAGGTGTTGTAAAACCAAGAAGGTTCTTGTTTTAAACACTTAGTGGAAAATCTCACCGTTGTGAGGACTGGACGTACCCGGGTTGGGTGAACCAGAATATATCTGTGTGTGATATCTCTTCTCTTATCTCTATTTACTTTCAGTCTGTTAATTATCAAGCTAAATAGATAAGCTGAACTGTTGATTTTAACTAACCAAGAACGTTCTTTGTTTTCTGGTGAAAACTAAGAACGTTCTCTGTTTTCTGTTTTCACAACCAAGATCAATCTTGAGTTATTTTCTTAAGTTTTTAACAGGAATTTTAAAAGGGCAAATTTACAATTCAAACCCCCTTTTCTTATAAATCGACATTGCTACTTCAATTTCATCTATAGACAAAAAAATTATCTTATCATTATAACTTTTGGACGAATGATGATGAAAAGAAAAAATGTATCACGAGAGATGGATATTAATAGAGGTTTGGGTTTAAAAATAAATAAAAAAGTGTGTGGTGGATGCATTGTGTAAGCGTGGTGGTGATAATAAATCAATGATGACTAATTTAATAAATTTCAAAAAATTTAAAAAATTAAGATTTTTTAGGATATCTTATAAAAATTGTAAGTAATTTATCCAATATTCAATAAAAATTATTCACATAAGTAAATTTGTAAATGGAATAAACATTTTTTAAGTACCATTTCAAAATTTACTTATAATAAAATTGGATGGATGCATTGTATATTATATAGTAGGTTTGTTATGCACTGTTCATATGTAAAAACTTTTATATTGTTATCATAACCGTTCATAAGTATAACTTTATAATAAACCGTTCATAAGTATAATTTTATAATAAACGTCAAATATCTTTAATAATCTAAATATTGTAATTGACTACCAATATAATTGTTTTTTATACTGACAGTGTATATCATTTAAATCCTATAAAAATTAGATTCATTTCATATACACAACAAGTGTAAATAATTTTTACAATGTCAAACAATCATAACCGCCAAAACATCAGAGATGTTTAACTTTTACCTTACATATCTTTAAAATCATGTTTCATAAATAATTGTAATATATTGATTGTGTAAAATTTTTAATTAGAAAAGAGTTTATTACAATCAACCCCAATTCATTATTTTTATTTTTTTATAGTATTATTTTGATATTTTCTCATTCTAATAAGTGGTGTCACTACATTCTTGTGTGAGAAAATATTTATATAGTCACAATACACACTAAAAATATAAATTATTTCAAAAATAAATATTATTTAATTATTTATATTTATATGTGTGCGCCAAAATATGTGTAAGAATCTTGTTAGTAAAGTGTTTATCACCGATCCTTAAGTCCTAACATAACTGACACATATCAATATTATTAAGTTGAATATCTTATCTCATGTTCAAATTTAGAACCTCTTTCATGTACAAACTCAGAATATCGCTGGTGAAATTTACCATCTTTTCTAGAATAAAATAATAAATAAAAAAAGTGTTTATAATCAAAGTGCTCTTCCTACAAGCAATGAAAGAGAGGGAATAAAGTATTCCCCACAACTTGCTTGATTTGGCGTTCCATTGGAAAGTTGAATTTAGGAAATAAACATTTACTTTTTTATGCATGGTCGTGGACGGTGGCACAGGTCAAACTTTTATTTTATTTTAGTTTAAACGTAGTTTTAGTCATTGATTCATAAATTTATAATTTTGTTCTTTTTATTTTTAATTTTGTCATTTTAGTTCATTTATTTTAACTAATTCATTATTTTAGTCTCATTATTTTTAATTTCGTAATTTTAGTTTTTCTATTTCTTAAAATTAAGACATTTTGTAAATTTAATAGATCAAATATTTTATTTAATAAAATCTAATGAAATATATCTAAAAAAAATATATATAATATTAAGAAAATATTATATATTTATTTAAAAAATATATTTTTATTATAAACAACTATTTAAAAAGTAATATTTAATTATTTTAAAATTAATTAATTCTAAAAATAGTTTTATTTATTATTTTAAAAAAACCGATTTCAAAATTTATTAGTAATAAAAATAATAATGAAAAATTCTTCTAAAAACAGTTTCTAAAATAATAAATTTTGAAATCAGTTTTAAGAAAATTTATGATTTCAAAATTTATTATTTTAAAAACTGTTTTTAGGAAAAATTTTCATTATTATTTTTATTACTAATAAATTTTGAAATCAGTTTTAAAAAAATAATAAATAAAACTATTTTTAAAATTCCTTAGTTTTAAAATAATAAAAAACTATTTTTTAAATAGTTTTTTATAATAAAAAACATTTTTTAAAATAAATATCTAATAATTTCTTAATATTATATAGGTTTTTAAATGTAATCCATTAGATTTTATTAAATAAAATATGTGATCCATTATATTTACAAAATGTCTTAATTTAACAAAAATAGAGGGATCAAAATTACAAAATTAAAAATAGAGGGACCGAAAATACGAATCAATTAAAATAGGTGGACTAAAATTGCGATATTAGAAATAAATAGACCAAAATTACGAATCAATTAAAATAGGAGAACCAAAATTGCGAAATTAGAAATAAAGATATCAAAATTACGAATCATTTAAACTAAGAAGACTAAAATTGCAAAATTAAAAATAAAAAAATCAAAATTACTAATAAGTTAAAATAGAGAGACTAAAACTGCATTTAAGCCTTTTATTTTTTATAACAAAAAGAAAAACATTGTAGAAAATTGCAATATAGCTCAACAAGTCGTAACATCTTTTTTAATGTGAATTGATGCACTATAGTCTCATTTCAAATTTTTGAAAATTTTTTGCATTATAATTGGTTTTTGTATTATTTTTAAAAGAATTTATCAACTTTTTTAATTGAAAAATACGCTTCATTCAAATAATAAAATAAAAATATCAAATTTAATGATTAAGAAAGACTAAAATACGCTGACGACACACAAATATTTCAAAAGCTAATGAGAAAGACATAAATTAAAATTTTAATCCTAACAATTAAACTAATTTATTTAACCAATTGTTAAGAATAATGTAAGGACCACAATCTTTAATCTTATTAATCTACAAAAAATATATTTGTTGGTATTAACTCATATTGTATATGTGGTATCTGACGTGACTAATTCAACTACATGTTGATAAGTCATATGTAAGACTGAAAGAATGTTGAATTTGACGATAGTCTTTATAAGTCTTTTACTCAAAATATAGTACCGAAAATATGAGTCTTGTGGTTGTGTAAAACCCCAATAACTAAAACAGGAAAATAAAAGTGTCACACGACTACGAACAAACCAATATCACACTTATACAAAAAAAAAAATAAAAAAAAAAGAAACTAAATTTATGTAGAGAAACGCTTAATCAAATAAAATAAAAGAATAAAACAACTCGGAATGATAACTCCTAACAAAAATAGACCTTAAACAATCTCTTTAATAAATGAAGAAGAAGTGATAGCCTAAGAAAGTTTACCAACTTAGTATTATAAATCAAGTTAAACAAATTATATTCTTGTATTAATTATGTAATCTTTTTTTTTTATTTAAATATTTGAACATTTTTTATAAACTATTTAAAGAGATTGTAATTTTTTTTTATACTCCAATCTCAATTATAAATAAAAACATTTATTTTTACATTTATTAAGGAGGTTGTCAAGTACATTTAATTTTCTTAATTTCATGTAAAAATAAATACAATTACAAATTTATTTCTAATTATTATGGTCATCTTTTCCGTCAAAGAAAAATATGATCATCTCTCAAAATATTATGAAAGGATAATTTTGGAATAATGTCATTAAATGTGGATTAAACGCAAATAGATTAATTGGTTTTTAGACTTAGATTTGATGCCAAGTAATATGAATCAAGATCCTCTCCTTTTTTTCTCCGTTGTTTTTATTGTCAAAGTTTTGGGAATATAAACAGTAACAACGTGACGTTTTATGAGTTTAAATATTTTTATACACTTTAAAATTTGTCAAAACTATAATAATGAAGAAGAAAAATAAAGAGAAAATAAAAATGATTTTAACTAAAAAAATACATATATTTTTGTCTTATAATTGAAGTCGATAATTTATAATTTTAACAAAATTTGGTAAAAAAAAGCATGGGAATGTATTATTGGTATTTTGTGAGATTGATAAATATTCATTTCATCGTTGGACATTGATTTACTGACATCATTATCATTTTCTGTTCTGTTCTGTTCTATCCTTTGAACTTGCGCTTAAATATTGTTAATTTACCTCTCTCCCAAGTCAAAGTCTCAAAGGCAAAGAATGAGATGGAAAATTCGTCTACACTTTTATTGGAACGACATGTGTGAATAAAGAAAAAGGAAGGAAAAACAAAAACACTTTCCAAATTGAACTCTTCTTTCTTCATTTCACTTCTTCTTAAAAATGGAATGATATAAAACCCTTCCTATGTTTTTGCTGATTTCTTTGTTTTTTCAGGCAAGTTAGTTTCTTTTTGCTGAAAAAAGGGTTTTCTCAAATTTCATGGTTCCACTCTCTTTAGAAGTCTTTCTCAGGTATTTGTTTGACTTTTGAGTCTTCCCTTATTGGTTTTTCTGAGTATGTCAAAAGGGGTCTTCGAAATTGTAAGTATTTACCCTTTTAAGTAAGAAAAAAGCTTTCTTGATGTCTCATTTTGCTTAATTAACATGAGTTTATAATAAAGTAATTAGTTCATCTATAAGGGTTGTAACTTCATGTTTTTTTTTGTGATTTTGATATTGTTGGTTGCCAAACAAAAAAGGATACAATTGGAAAATTAGAGGCATTACTTGTTATCTTAGAAATCTTAATATAAAATTAGGGGTGTCAATTAGTCTAAGTCAAAATTTATTAAATGTCTACAAATTTATGATAGTAGATTATTATTATTATTAGTTCTATGTAGAAAAATAATTGGTAAATGAATCTGATAAACTTTGTGTTGTTGTGTTCTTTGTATATTGTTATCAGATTTAGTCATCTGTGTTTGAATTAAGATGGTTTTGGAAGCATTTCTTGATCGAAGGTTTGGGAAATTTCGGCGAAGATAAATCCTTTTGTCAGCATTTGTTAGTGTTATTGATTCATGGGAAGAAAAGGGTTATTATTTCTTTTACTGAACTACATTGTAAGATGATGGTTGTAGATTTGTTAACTTCTGGTCCTACTACAACTGCGATATCTCAAATCATAGATACCATTGGTGAGTTTATATGCTATGCTAGTGATGTACTTGTGCAAAAGGATAGTTTCAAAGAACTTGCATCTTACTTGGAAAGAATTACGCCGATTTTAAAAGAATTGAGAAAAGAAAAAGTGAGTGATTCTGAGACATTCAACCGTGCGATTGATATTATGAATCATGAAACGAAAGATGCAAAGTTATTGGCTCTAGAATGCAGCAAGAAGAGCAAGGTTTATCTACTAATGAAATGTCGGTCAATTGTTAAGCGGTTAGAGAATCACGTGAAGGAACTAAGCAAGGCGCTTGAACTTCTTCCCTTAGCTGCATCAGGTCTTTCTGTTGGAATATTGGAAGAAATTGAAAAGCTTTGTGACAATATGGAAGCCAATGGATTTAAGGCTGCTGTAATAGAAGAAGAGATTTTAGAGAAAATCGAGTTGGGGATAAGGGAAAACAATGGCAACCGTTCCTATGCTAATAATTTGATCAACCTCATTGCTGAGACTCTTGGAATAACAAAAGAGAATTCAACAATGAAGACGGAACTTGAAGAGTTTAAGAAAGACATCGAAAACTCTCGCGTCAACAAGGAATTGGCTGAAGTTATGCATATGGATCAGATCATTGCTTTGTTGGAAAGAGCCGATGCAACCTCGTCGCCTAACGAAAGGAAACTCAAATACTTTGCAAAACGAAAGTCTTTAGGTAGTCGAATCTTGGAGCCTTTACAGTCATTTTATTGTCCGATCACGCATGATGTTATGGTGGAACCTGTTGAAACTTCATCGGATCAAACATTTGAGAGAAGTGCAATAGAGAAGTGGTTTGAAGAAGGAAACAAGTTGTGTCCTATGACATTGATTCCTTTAGATACGTCGGTTTTGAGACCGAACAAAACTTTGAAACAGTCCATAGAAGAATGGAAGGATAGAAATACTATGATTACTATTGCTACTTTAAAAGAAAAAATTCAGTTTGGTGATGATGATAATGAAGTGATGCATTGTCTAAAAACTCTTCAGGATTTGTGTGAGCAAAAAGAGCAACACAAGGAATGGGTGATTCTTGAGGACTATATACAAGTTCTTATCCAAATTTTTGGTTCGAAAAACCGTGACGTAAGGATTCGTGCTCTTAGCATCCTTTGCATTCTGGCAAAGGATAACGAAGAAGCTAAGGTATATCAATGAAATTTGTCCCTTTCCTATTTCATTCTATGTCTCTGAGATTACTAGTTTCATTTTGTCTTATTACCAGCAATGAAATTTCCAAATAAATGTTGTAGTTTATATTCTACTAAATGTGATAATTTCATAATAGACATTCAATAATGCCATTAAGCTTCCTTTTCTGCAGGAAAGGATT
This sequence comes from Cicer cuneatum, assembly GCA_037974295.1. Taxonomy (NCBI): domain Eukaryota; kingdom Viridiplantae; phylum Streptophyta; class Magnoliopsida; order Fabales; family Fabaceae; genus Cicer; species Cicer cuneatum. Next base: position 66,721,244 of record JBBPBO010001985.1, on the reverse strand, counting down.
GTAACTGTTGATAATGCAATTGAATCGATTGTTCGTTCTCTTGGACGACGTCAGGAGGAAAGGAAATTAGCAGTAGCATTACTGCTTGAGTTATCCAAGTATGATCCGGCTCGAGAACATATTGGAAAAGTTCAAGGTTGCATACTGCTATTGGTGACTATGTCTAATGGAGATGACAATCAAGCTGCTAGAGATGCAACCGAACTTTTGGATAATCTTTCATACTCTGATCAGAATGTAATACAGATGGCAAAGGCAAATTATTTCAATCATTTACTGCAGCGTCTCTCTGCAGGTTAAGTCTTGTATCTTTTTTTAATAAACTACATGTAACTGTTGTCGTCGTGCGAATTTTGTGCTTAGTCGACTGGTCGTTTGTTCAGGTGACTAGTTGTTAGCTCAGCCGAGTGGCCGATGCATGATTCAGCCAACTATTTTTAGGTGCTAAAGTAACATAAAAGAGAAAAAATACTAATATATCTTGTGCAACTTCAAGTATAATAAACCTATGTTGTAATTTTTATGATTAACATTCAAAGAATAGCATAAATTTAATTAACACTACTACTCTACCAAAAGACAAGGATGATTGTGTGAGAACACTGAACAAGCATTTATCATAACCTATTTCTATCTCATTATCTGTGCAGGACAAGACGATGTGAAGATGATTATGGCAAAAACTTTAGCAGAAATGGAGTTAACTGACCACAATAAAGAGTCCTTATTTGATGATGGTGTACTAGCTCCTCTACTTCACTTGTTCTTACACAATGATCTTCAGGTGAAAACAGTGGCCACTAAAGCTCTTAGGAATCTATCCATTTTAAAGAGAAATGGACTAGAAATGATTCGACAAGGGGCCGTGCGACCGTTTCTTGATCTCCTTTTCCAACATAACATACAAAGATCAAGTTTATGGGAAGATGTAGCAGCCATAATTATGCAACTTGCTTCATCAACTATCTCTCAAGATGCTGAAACACCGATTTTGTTACTAGAATCTGATGATGATGTTTTTGGCCTTTTCCCTCTAGTCAGTGTGACACAACCTGGTGTGCAACAAAACATTATCCAGACCTTTTATATCTTGTGTCAGTCATCATCTTCTTCATACATCAAGACCAAGCTAAATGAGGTATGAATCTGATAGGACATTAAGTATTGGGCCTTGGCCCAATAGATAAATTGATTAGATTATAAGAGTTAGTTAGTATATTCCCTAATTTTATGGTATTCTGTTACAGATTTCTGTTATAAAAGAGAGGAAAGGGTAGTTAAAAAATCATTCAGAAATATAGTTAGAAAACAGTTAGGAGAATATTTCTCTGGATTAGGAGCAGTTATGCTCTGGTTTAGGAGTTCTTAGAACTCTGGTTTAGTTCCTTTTCTGCATTTTCAGATTTCCACCATTGTAAGAGCTTCAAAGCTCATCAATTTCAGTCAATAAAAAATTCTGGTTTCTATCAGAATCTTACTGAAGCTAAAAGAATTTACCAAAGCCATGCATAGTTTTATGCTGAATCATTAGTTCTTTGATTAGGTAAATGAATTAACATAGTCAAGGCAGTGCCATTTAAGTTCTTGGAGTTTTATCTAATTGTGTAAGTGTGACTCATGATAATAATGTTTAAGACAATCTTGTTTGGATAAACAGCTGAATTGAGTGCTTATATTATGATAAATTAAAGTTAGTCTGATTTTTCATATATGCTACAAGCTATTTCATAAACTATCTCAAAGAGCTTATGAAATAAGCTGAATACAACTTATGAACATGTCATAAGCTAATTCCATAAGCTCTCCCAAATAGTCTCCCAAGTGCTTATGCAAGTAGATAAACTCAAATAAAGCTAATCCAAACAGGCGCAAAGAAATTTGCATACATCTTACTATCATCAAAGAAAAAAGACTTCATACCATCAAATTATCAATAAAAAAGTCTCTCTGTCAATTGAAATTCCTGCTTGTTGATTACTTAGACAATTAGACATTTAAATGTGACTTTATTAGCACCAAACCATTTGCTAACATATACTAATATATTGTGCTTTGAGGACTAAAATTTGGCTTTAAGTTCACTTTCTACTATTCTTTCACTGGTCCTTTCCAATGTCGAAACTACTTTAAGATTTTGTTTATGTCAATATACCATAACTAAATGAGTCCTCTTGTGTATCAACAGTGCTCAGCTATACCAGAACTGGTTAGGTTCTTTGAGAATGAGAATCTAAACCTACGAGCAAGCGCTGTAAAATTGTTTTCTTGCTTGGTAGAGAGTTGCGACAAATCCATTGTACTGGAGAGTGTTGATCAGAAATGCATCAATACTTTACTTCAGATCCTAGAATTTTCATCTGATGAAGAGGAAATAGTTTCTGCTATGGAAATAATATGCCATCTTCCAGAAATTGAGCAGATAACTCAATGGATTCTCGATGCTAATGTACTGCCAATCATTTATAAATATGTCCAAGACGGTAGAGACAGAGATCATCAAAGGAGTAACTTAGTCGAGAAAGCTGTCGGTGCCTTACATCGTTTCACAGTTCCAACAAACTTGGAATGGCAACAAATTGTAGCCAAAACTGGGATAATAACTGTTTTAGTTCAGTTACTTGAAAGCGGAACAACGTTGACAAAACAACGTGCTGCGCTGTGTCTTGCCGAGTTTTCTAAAAGCTCGGCTAGGCTCAGCAGACCGATTCCGAACCGCAAAGGACTATGTTGCTTCTTGGGACCAATAGAAACTCGCTGCAGAGTTCATGGAGGAATATGCACAGTCGAGTCATCATTTTGCCTTTTGGAAGCTGAAGCAATTGGACCACTCACAAGGGCTCTTGGTGAATCTGATTATGGAGTTTGTGAAGCTTCTTTGGATGCTTTATTAACATTAATTGAAGGTGAAAAACTAGAAAGTGGTGGTAAAGTGCTTGCAAAAGCTAATGCAATACCATTAATAATAAAATTTCTTAGTTCTTCCTCACTTGGGCTGCAAGAAAAGTCTCTACAAGCTTTGGAAAAGATTTTTCAGCTCACGGAGTTCAAACAGATGTTTGGAGCTTCCGCTCAAATGCCTCTAGTTGACTTAACTCAGCGGGGTAGCGGTAGACTTCGATCCATGTCGGCTAGAGTATTGGCACATTTGAATGTGCTTCATGATCAGTCTTCATACTTTTAAGGGAAAAAAATGTTGGTTCAAGTTCATTTTTACTATGCAGCTAAGCTAACCATGTTGAATAACCTTCTTTTGGTGTTTTGAGTCTGCATGAAAATATATCAGTTATTGCAAATTGCATGCTATGGTGGAACAGCTTGATTTGGTTTAACACATGATAGGAGAACTTGACATGATGTTCCTCAGTCTTGTGATCAAAATGGTTTGAAACAATGCATTTGGCTAGCTCTCATGGAGAATCACTTTTGATCTTGTTTGGGCTGTTGGTATGTATATATAAAGGAAAAGCCCCATTGGATTTAATTTTTTTGGGGCCTATATTAAAAGCCTCAAATTGCTCGTACATTTGAAGACTGATTGTATTGTGTTGCTATTTAAAAAAAAAAAATTGTATTTCTGTTGCTAAATTAAAAAAAGCCCTTTCTTGACAATTGTATTATTTCCTATTTGAATTTTGAACTCATTGCGATTCTTATTACATAGTGATAAAGATGATATAAAGTTAATTGCATGGTAAATTCTTTGGCACTTTAGTGTTTGGTTGGGTACTAAAACCCACGAGACAAAAATAATTCAAAATCAAATTTATTTAAATATAAAAAAATGATGTGACATTAAATTATTAGATGTTGAATATCATACCTGCAAAACACTAAGATATTGGAGTGTAACATTAACTTTATATATATCAAAAGTGAAAAAAGTTCAAAAAACACACAAGTTTGATAATTGGTACGTAGACAGATTTTACACTTGTATCATATATGAAATTGGATCATTTGTTGCATTGCAATAATATTGAAGAGATAATATAATTTAATTAAAATAAAGAAATGGGGATGAGAGAGAAGAAAATTAAGAAAGAGATATAATTGTAGAGAGTAGCATAAAACAAGCATTAGAAATTAATACAACAAAGTAGTGAAGTAGGAGTATTATTAAATGCACATTTATAATATTTTTTTTATAGAGACTAATAGTCCACATCAATAAAATCCAAAATATTTTAGTATATAGAAAAGTAAAACACATAAAAATGAGAACCTAAGACGAAAATATTGTGTGTGGCTTTGTTTGTTCTATGAAGTACCTAAGACAACACCAAAAGTTTCCAACATTTTTCACAAAACAAAGTAAAAAAAAAAATCATTGTGATGAACCAAGTGAAGCAAATTCAATGTTACACACTAAGAAATGGCATAGACAACACCAAAATCCTCATTGAGAAACTACTTCAAATACCAAACTTACACTATGCCCAATTACTCTTGCACCATTCCCATTACCCAACTCTTTTCCTTTACAACAAACTCATTCAAGCCTATTCCTCCAAACACCAAAACTACTACCAATGTTTCTCCCTTTACACCCAAATGCTCCTTCATGGCCACTCACCAAACCAACACACTTTTAATTTTCTCTTTAAAGCATGCGCCTCACTTTCTTCAATTTCCCTCGGCCAAATGCTTCATACCCATTTCATCAAATCAGGTTTTAAACATGATGTGTTTGCTTCAACTGCTTTGCTTGATATGTATGCTAAATTGGGTTCTTTGAAACTTGCACGCCATGTGTTTGATGAAATGTCTGTGAGAGAGGTACCCACTTGGAATGCTATGATGGCAGGGTATACAAGGTTTGGTGACATGGAAAGAGCATTGGAGTTGTTTAGGTTGATGCCGGCGAGGAATGTGGTGTCGTGGACAACTGTAGTATCGGGTTACTCGCAGAACAGACAGTATGAGAAGGCTTTAGGGTTGTTTTTTAGGATGGAAAGGGAGAAAGATGTGATTCCTAATGAAGTGACATTGGCAAGTGTTTTGCCAGCTTGTGCAAATCTTGGGGCACTTGAGATTGGTCAGAGGGTTGAAGCATATGCAAGGGAAAATGGGTTGTTTAAGAATTTGTTTGTAAGCAATGCTGTGTTGGAGATGTATGCAAAATGTGGTAAGATTGATGTTGCTTGGAAGGTGTTTGATGAGATGGGAAGATTCAGAAACTTGTGCTCTTTTAATTCAATGATCATGGGTTTGGCTGTTCATGGACAATGTGATAAGGCCATTGAACTTTATGATCAAATGTTGGTAAGTTACTTGCTTGACGCGTTATTAAATTCCTTCACATATGTCATGATAGAACAGCAACCCTGATTCAAAAGAAAATAGATACGAAAAATGCAAACAGAAAACATTATTTTTTACATGGAGTCTGGCCAATTGTGTTTACGTGACTGCAGAGCGGTTGTAGTACTTTTCTATTATAATTCAAGCTTAGGATTTATGGTGTACAATTGTGTTAAAATACTGTGGTTCAGTTTACAAATGACATGTTCACTTATCACTAATTGTGATCCATACCCAACAAACTGAGAAGTGCTAAATGATACTAAATTGGTGTTTCTTTGTGTCACTCCAGAGAGAAGGAACTTTGCCGGATGACGTGACATTCGTGGGGCTTCTCTTGGCATGCACTCATGGAGGCATGGTTGGAAAAGGCAAGCATATCTTCAAGTCAATGACAAGAGACTTCAACATTATTCCCAAACTAGAACACTATGGCTGCATGGTTGATCTCCTAGGCCGTGCCGGAAAATTAACAGACGCTTACGAGGTTATACAAAGTATGCCGATGGTTCCAGACTCGGTAATATGGGGTGCTTTGTTGGGGGCTTGCAGTTTCCATGGTAATGTTGAGCTGGCTGAGATAGCGGCTGAGTCTTTATTTGTACTTGAGCCTTGGAATCCAGGAAATTATGTCATTCTTTCAAACATTTATGCATCAGCCGGCCAATGGGATGGAGTTGCAAAGCTCAGGAAGGTGATGAAAGGAGGAAAGATTACGAAGGCAGCCGGACATAGCTTCATTGAAGAGGGAGGTCGACTGCATAAGTTCATTGTGGAGGATAGATCACATTCAGAAAGTAACCAAATTTTTGCTTTGCTAGATGGAGTTTATGAAATGATAAAGTTTAATAAAAATGAATATGAATGCCATTTGGATTTTGAGTTGATCAACCAATCATAGGGAGTAGGATTCATGGTGGATACACCAAAATGAAACCATGAAATTTTCAACCTACCCCATTTTGGCCAAGCAAATGAGTTGGCATAATCAGTTTATAATACTCACAAGTGCAAATGAAAAATATTAGAATTTAGAATATCCATTATTGTGCAGTCATAGACTATCAAGAGTAATGAATTTTATTCTTGAAAAAAGAGTTTTAGCCCTGCTTAGCAGATTTGACTCTTTCTGCAAGATAACCATCTTTTGAATATAATGAAATCGTTTTTTGTTTAAAGCAAATTGGATGCAAAGCCATTACAATAGTGAAGATGATCTCGACTAGGTTTGACACCAAAAATACTAACAATCATTTGCAAACACATCATAAATATATTATAAAAGAATCTAATGAAATTGTTCAATGTCATTACTATCAAGATTTACTATCAACTTCATAAATTACAAAATGTCACTTTTCTTATTGTTGGTGGTGGGTGGTTACGAGGGCTGAGCAAAATCATCATGTAACTATGAGAAAATCAATTTACTCGTGTTTTTTAAATAGACTTTCTATAATGATTACAAAAGGTGACAAGTTTCTTGTCATAAATTAATGAACTGTAATTTTCCTAAAAGCTAGAGTAAAAATATATCAAAGAATATTGCTTGATACTACCAAGTGTCATCCTATCACCCTCCTGTGGTGGCCATTAAACTAAGATTTCATTATGCTTCTTTCTCTTTTGTCTTCCTCCTTTGACTCCTCACCACAAATTTTAGAATCTCATCGATAAAAATAACAGGTGCTGATATCATAATCACCAAAAACCACTCTTTCAAACTTAGTGGAGCAACCCCAAACACCTCAGAGAGGAATGGAATGTAGAGTATGAGACAATGCAGTCCGAAAGATATTGTCATGGCTACCAAAAGCCAAGGGTTCTTCCAAGGTGGTAATGTCCTCAAGCTATTCTCTTCTGAGAGAGCATTCAAAGAATTAAACATCTCAATTGCCACCAAGACAGAGAGAGAAAGAGTCATTGCCTTTACTTTTCCAGCTGAAAAATAGTCACAGGGATTTGAAAATGTGATCAAGCGACCGCCGCCAGCTTCAAATGGAGTAACGGTGAAATTAGACCATGAAGGACACTCCCTCCAGTTGAGAAGCTGAAACAACTCTATAACTGTGTGTCCATCACTGACAAGATTGATGCCAAGAAAAGATGCTTGTGTGTACCACAAGACAAAAATGCCTACTGTTGCAATTCCCACATAGGAACCTATTACCTGCCATGAGCATTAGTATATATGGTTAAATTAGCTTAATGGATGAGTTACACTGGTTTGAGTTGAGAGTTAAAGAAGTTGAAGGAGTTAGAAGATCAATGTTCAAATCCTGATGAAGGAGAAAAATACTAACATAACAACTAATATACTAACATTTGTCTATAAAAAAAATGAAGAGATTTTGAACCAAACTTACTAGGTAACGAAAAAGAACCCAAGTACTTATAAGTGCATCGTCGCTTCTTCGAGGTGGTTTCTGCATGATATCAACATCAGCAGGGTTGAAACCAAGAGCTGTTGCAGGTGGACCATCAGTGACCAAATTCACCCACAGAAGTTGTACCGGTATCATACATTCTGGGATCCCCAAAGTAGCTGTCAAGAATATGGATATTACTTCCCCAACATTTGATGATATCATGTACCTGAAGAAGATTGAGTAAAATTGAATGACTTGAATAGATCAACCAAATGTAAAATGTGAAAAAAAAATATTAAGAGGCATACCTTATAAATGCTTTCATGTTGTTATAAATAGCACGGCCCTCGGCAATAGCTGAAACTATAGTACTAAAATTGTCATCTGCAAGTACCATATCTGAAGCTTCTTTTGCAACCTATGGTTTATTTTGCAACACAAGGTTAGAAATAATCAAAGCAAAATAAGAATAAAACTATTGAACATTCAATCATATTGTTAAAATGTCCCAATAGACAATTTTCAACTTAAAGGCTCACTTCACACATCAACTGTTTATGACAAAAATTTAATAAACTATATGTTGACTACATAAATCGGTTTTACACAAATGTTCAATCATATTTCATCATCTTACCACAATATAAATAGGTTATTTTAAACAATAATATTATGATGTGGCAAGCTAGTGAAACATGATTGAATGTTTTTATAAAACTTTTTTACGTTGTCAACATATAATTATTATTTAAATCACAACTTAGTGTGTGATTACACTAAGATAGATACAAATCTAAGAGTGAAGAGTATAGAAAAATTTAGGTTACCTCTGTTCCAGTTATTCCCATAGCAATCCCTATGTCAGCAAGCTTAAGGGCAGGTGCATCATTCACACCATCTCCAGTCATTGCAATAATTTCCCCCATTTCCTTAAGTAGTCTCACAATTTCTTGCTTGTGTCTTGGCTCGGCTCGCGAGAAAACCTTGCCTCCATGTCTCAACAATAGTTTAATTTGTTCTGAATGAGAAAGCGACATGAATTCTTTACCTGTCAAACTTTGACCTGTAAGATCTTCATCTCTAGAGAACAATTTGATTTCTTTGCAAATAGCCTCAGCTGTTGACTTATTATCTCCAGTTATTACCATAACTCTAATACCAGCTTGCTTACAATCCTCAATTGCTTTGTGAACTTCTTCTCTAGGAGGGTCCTAATCAGTTCAATTATAAACTAAATTAATACTTATCCTCATAAAGTTGCATCACCAGAAGACAGTGTTGTCAATTGCGGATTGCAGAAAATAACGGTATGTTCAAATTCTGCTATGCTATTGTGCTATAGTGTTGCTATAACTCCTATTTGGCAACACTCTGTGCTAATCGCGTATTACAGAGGTATAGTGGTTTGTTAAAATTTTGCTACAATATAACATTGTAACACCACTATTTGACAACTCTACAAGAAGATTTGATAAAGGTATGGCGCAAACTTACTCTTAAACCAACAACACCAACAAAAACTAAATCACTTTCAATGGATGAATAGTATGTTGGATCAAGCAATTTCTTGTGAGCAGGATGAGTGTCTGCGTAATAGTCTGAAAACTCTCCCAACTCATCCTTAAACGCCAAACCCAAGCAACGCAATCCCTTTGAACTCATTGCATGGAGTCTTTGAAGAAGTAGTTCCTTACATTGATCATCTATCGGAACCAGCGATTCATCAGCAAGTTGCACGTATGAACATCGCTCGAGTAAACTCTCAACAGCACCCTGTGAATCATTCAATTACTTTAGAACTTGAAAATGCAGCACTGATTAAATCTGGCACTAAAAGAGGTCACAGTTTTTACTTAGAAAACTGTACTAATACATATATCTTAAGCTATATGCAGCATACAATAATATTATTTTTTCTAAATAGTGATGTAATAATAATACTAAATGATTTGAATACAAAAATTAAGTATCCAACTTTATACGCTTCAAGTTCAAACAACTGATTCAAAATTTCTGTTCTGATAAAAACCAAACTAATGATAAAACATCAAATAAAATCACCTTGACAAGAAGCCGATTTTGTCCATCTGGTTCGCGAACAATAACGCTCATCGACTTCCTAACGCGGTCAAACTCCAATGTAGCTACCCTTTTGGATCTTCTATTCCACCACTCACAACAACCTACACAATAAAAATCAAATAGTACTTTGTTATTATTCCTAGTTCAGTAGTATATTTTGGCAATAAACATATATTTCACAAATTAGTCCTTTTACTAACCTAGCTTCAAAGTGTTGCAATCCATCATGTTGTTAGCAGAAACTTGTGCATCGCGAGTTTTGTTCCTCGACTTGATATCCGGAAACCCCATCTTTTCAACCAAAACTTTGAGAGCAGCTTCAGTAGGCAAACCTGTGGCTCGAAATAAGCGACCGTCGAAATAAACACCAGCATCGTTACAAACAGCACATATTTCTGCCATGGCTAACAAATTAGCATCCATGTTATAGCAAGTCCAATCAACAATGCCTCCATCTTTTGGATCATAAGTTGTCCCTTCAACTCTAATCACTCTCGAAGCAGTGGTTTTTCCACCTAAAGTAAAGAACTCTGTCACAGACATTTGATTCGTAGTCAATGTACCGGTTTTATCCGAACAAATCACGGTAGTACATCCTAAAGTTTCAACACTTGGTAGCTTTCTCACAATTGCATTCTTTTGTGCCATTTTCCTCGTACCGAGTGCTAAACATGTCGTGATAACAGCTGGAAGACCTTCTGGAATTGCAGCCACGGCAAGTGCAACAGCAATTTTGAAATAGTAAGTGCATTTCTGAAAAGAAAATTGAATATTTGAAGGACTTCCATCAACAATATCCCAAGAAATGAAGTTTTTGTAGTTTATGATCCAAACAACAAGACAAACTATCCCAATTGAAGTTGTAAGCCTTCCACCAAACTCATCCAACTTCTTCTTCAAAGGAGTATCACTATCCTCAAACGAAGCCTCATGTATTTGCTTCTGTATCTTTCCAATTTCGGTGTTCATTGCTGTTGTAATCACAATGCAAATACAGCTTCCATTGACAACAGTTGTGCCTGCAAACACCATGTTTTCTTTGGCCTGCAATTCACAATCATCCAAGAAAATAGGATTGGTTCCTTTGAGAACCGGCATTGCTTCGCCTGTTAATGAGCTTTGTTCCACTCTCAATGTCGAGGTTTTCAAAGCTGCAACTCTCATGTCAGCAGGGACTTTATCTCCAACGCGTAATTCCACAATATCGCCGGGGACAAGCTCGCGAGCAGGCAAATCAGGAACAAAATATCCATCCCTTAACACTTTTCCGGATTCACATTGCAACTCTTTAAGAGCTTCAAGAGCCTTTTCAGCATTGTTCTCTTGCCAAACTCCAACAATTGCGTTAAGGACTAAAATCAAAACGATCACGAGCGGCTCAACATAAGCTTCAAATCCAGATTCTCCGGATTCACTTCCTTCAAAGTATGCCAAAAGAAACGATACAAAGGCTGCAACCAAAAGTATCTTCACCAACATGTCGTCAAATTGTTCTAACACTAGTTTCCATAACAGCTTTCCCTTCTCTTTTGCTAGCTCATTCCAACCGTATTTCTCACGCCGCTTCAGAACCTCATTAGAATTCAAACCCTTATCTAGTTTCACATCATACTCTTTCAAGCACTGCTCAACAGACCATGACCATGCAGGGAATGGCTTTTCCTCCATTCGAACTTTCATGTGCATGTAATTCACCACTAAAAGACAAAGAAAAAAAAACATTTTGTTACAACAATTCATAGACTAAACATTATAAAAGACAAGAAAAATAACATTTTGTTCCAACAATTCATAGAGATACAGACAAATACATATCACAAGAAAGAGGAATTAGTATTTTATGTCACAACAGTTCTTTCGGGAGAACCTGTGTTCGAATTCTATCTAAAACAAGTAGATAATGAGCTTCAGTGAAGGACAATTTTTTGGAAGAACTCAAGTTCGAATCTTGGATAAAACAATAATCAATCAGACTTTAGTTATCTCTTGGACGTACTCCGGATTACCAAAGTCCATTTCCGGACGGTTAACACCAAAAAGGATGAATTAACAAAACAAATAATTGTACAAAATAAGCATAAGAGGACAATATCATACATAAAAAAAATCTTGTGAAGACATGAAATAAAGACAAAATACATACATCAACCACTCTTAGAGATACAAAATATGGTATATGATAAAACAAGAAGTCATGCTGTGTTTTATCTTATATAGATGAAGAAAAAAAATATAAAAAAAACAAAAATTGAACCATTAGAAGAAGCAGATAAGGTTGGAATTTGTGAGCTTGGAAACCAAACAAAGGTAATATAATAAGGCAGAGAATTTTGCTGATATGCTTTGTGAGGAAACCTTTTGTACAAGAAATTGTACTTGTGAAGACTAATCAGTGGTCTTTGTTTGAAAAACTTTAGATTGTGTTGTTTTGTTGTGTTAGGAAAGTTTTAGAATTGTGAAAGAAAATTTTGGAATGTGATGCTTTCAAAATTCTTGTTGTGAAAGACAGTTACTTACTTTAGAATTTTCTAAAGGGATGGTGTGAGTTGGAACAAACTGCACTCCTCCACTTTCTCTGCTTTTGACTTTCTGTATTTGTTAAATAATAATTCATGCTAACGTTACATTTACACTTTTTCAAATCTTGTTTTTTTTTTTTTATATATAACAAACACTTTATATAGTTAATTAATGTAAAGTGATTTTAAACTGAGATCTAATAGAATTTATGCCGCATTACACCACTTTATTTTACATTTATGGTGAATATACATTTAACTCTAATTAAGAATTAATAATACATATGTATTTATCATTTTCCATACAATACAATACAAAGGAAATAGCTTTTTTTTTTTGTCATTTAAGTCTGATTGTTTGGGAATATAAAATAAATAATTTTAACATTCAATAATTCAACGGAGTAAAAATCACTTTTGTAAAAAAAAAGTTAATTATAAAAAAATGATTTTTATGTGGAGTTATTTAAAACAGTTTTTTATTTTAATCAAATTTTAAATTATCTGTAGATTCTAATTATTTTCAAAAACCATAACAGCAAGATAAAAACTTCTTAAAGTGATTAATTAAAAAAATTATTTTAAAAAAACTGTATTCTTAAAGAAGGTTGCAAATATTGAGAAGCAACAAGTAATTAAAAAAAACACTAGGAAACTGAAAATGTTTTTGTTATTTCCATGAATTTGGGAATTTAATTTTAAATTTGTTATATTTTATTTGACTAAGTGTTAAAAGGGAATTTTTTAAGAGTGAATTCTAATTAAATGGGATCACGTAGCAAACATATTAAAATCATTCAATCTCAATCTTCTCACATATATAACAAAATGATAGGGGAAAAAAATTAATTAACAACAATTTTGTTGTCCCAGCAACTGGGAAATATGAGAAATTTTTTAATGTTAAGCAAAGTGTGATTATCTTTTATACTTTAAAGACATGAGTGCTGGCATGTTAGGCCAAGTGTTGGTGTCATGATTAAAATATATATCTTGTGTAGTGCAACAATGAGTATGTAATTTACTAACTACACACTTAATTAGTAATTAGTAATTGCTTATATGCTACCAAACTTCATGGTGGAAGTTGCATTTTCCTTCCCTTACCTGAAAAGTTTGCATCACCAAATAACATTATTGTATATCTAATTAAAAAATCCTAAGTAGGCAGCTTAGTTGATAACAGAAGAGACATATAGATATATATTAGATAACAAGTTAGCTTGATAATTTTATTTTTTTTATTATTTATTAATTAGTTATAAGTTGGCTTTATATTTGTGGCTAAATAGCACCCGTGGTCCCTTAACTTAATTTCAGTTAACGTTTTAATTCTTTATTTTTTTTCTTTTTTTTTCGATTTGGTCCTTTATTTTAATTTTAAGTGAAATAAAGAATGAAAATATGAGTTTATTTAAAGATTTGATTTACGAATTTGATGAAGTTTGTATTATATGAAAGAATATAATTAATTTTATGGGTTTTGGTTGAAAATTTTGATGAATTTTTGTAAAAAAAAAGGATAATATTTTAAAACATAAAAGATCAAATTGTCACTTAAAATTAAAATAAAAGACAAAAACCTGAAATTAAGTTAAGGGACTACAAGTATTATTTAGCCTATATTTGTTATAATTGAATTTATTAAAGGATGTTAGGAGTTATTCATCATAAAAATAATATTTTATTTAAACATTCAATAAAATTATTTCATTCTACTCATTTTAAAATATTCAAGTAGAACATGAGAAATATAACCAACTCATATATTAATTGTTTTAAGATTTTTTATAAAAATGCAATATTCTAACTATTTTTTTGTGCAAAGGTGTTCTAACTTTTAACTATTTATGCACCAGTATCAAAGTTGATGTTGAACAACGTAATTAATGAATGAAATTACACTTATACTATTTTAAATGAGAAAAATGGCACATATATTTGATGCTTTTCTAACTCAATGATATAATTGCTTTAGTTTTTATTTTTTTTTGACAGAGTAATTGCTTTAGTTCAATATATGATAATGTTGATAGTGTGTCCTTCATTTATTAAACCTGAATGAGACCTAATAATACGCACTTCTTCCTTTTGCTTCTTTCTTTTTTCTTTTCAATTTATCTGTCTTCTTTGTTTCTGTAATGATTTAATTAAATAAAAATTATTGTTATTTATTGACAATATAGTTATATATATTAGCAGCATTTAGTATAATTAAATATATATATATATATATATATATATGAATTCAATTAAATTATATAATAATTTTATTTTGTTTTGTTAATTTTTAAAATATATTAACTTACATCTACAATAACATATATAGTACTAGTAATTGAAAAAAAAAGTTATGACGAAAAAAAA
>JBBPBO010001985.1:66630589-66706559 GCA_037974295.1 Cicer cuneatum | reverse complement strand
AAAAAAACTCAATTTAATCGTAATAAATAGTGATACCAAACCCAGATAGCAAGATATATTTAAAACTTGTTGTATAGTGTAACACTCTCACTTTCCAATAAAATAAAATGAAATTATCACATGAGGAAGCTTCCACGTAACTTCCTTAGCATTTTCCTTCTCCATCTCAATCATCTTTGGCTTTGTGCTCAGTATTTTTTTGTTTCAAAAGCTTAACCAACCACTTTAGCTCAGTCAACAAATGAGAATATCTTTATATGCTTAGCATGCCACTTTTTTAAAAAAAAAACATATTTCATTGTTTAATATATATAAAGTTTTCGAATTTATGTTTCTTTTATGAAGGAAATGTTATGAATTTATGACTATAATAATGATAATTTCTATGATATATAAAGATTTTTTATGACATTTTTTTCAACACATGCTGTTAATTTCATGTTTAATCTTAATTTTAAGAGTTTCACAAATTTAGTAAACAACGGATAAATTAATAAATTAAATTTAAAGTATTTGATAAAATTAACAGTAAAATTAATTGATAAATATAAAATAGGATAAAAGAATATTTTTAATTAACATTTAAATTCATCAATTAAAATAAGTTTGCATAAAAACAAGATAAACAATTATAGACTATAAATTCAAATGTTAAAACATTTTATTCCACATGAGAAGAAAAAATCATTGGGTTACTTGGGCTCAATTTTAAGTGAATGCTAATCCCTAGGAGCCCAATTTTGATCTTGTAAATTTAAGCTTACTAACAAATTGGTCAATTTGAATATAGGACATTCCTTTCTTCTTGTCCCTTTTAATTGTATATAATTTTTGTTTGCTTCCGTTAATATGAAAAACCGCTACAAATTAGTGGAAAATGTATAAATTTGTGAGAGAATAATCGATATTTAACATTTCTATGGTTTTACGAACTTATATGATATAAGTTTGCTTGATATTGTCAAATATAATTTTTCAACTTACTATAGACATAAACATTTGCGAGATTATTTAAAAGAACTTATGACATATTTAAAAGGTATTTTTAACTTATTTTCACAACTTTTTTAGAATAATTTATGAAAACAGTATTAACACAAATGTTTATATGATAACCACCTATGCTATGAGCGCTTGATTAAGTTACTTATTCAAATATTAACTAAGTTTATAGCATGAATCTTTCTATTAATTGTTAGAGAGCAGTGTAGCTTCTTCTCATTAGAGGGCCAATCTCGATCAATTTTTGCATTGATTTAAGCGGATTTCCGTTAGTGCAGGTTTCGAGTCATGCATGTGGATTGATTTGGGTGATGAGCTTTTCATTTCTTATTGGGTTGTTCATTTTCTTTAATCGTTTGTTCATTTTTATTTTCAAATTTAATTTTTTAAGAAAAATAAAACATATTTGGGCTTTCGATATTTTTGTTAATGCTTTAGTAGGTTTTTATCAAATAGTCCGTTTATCATACCGGTGGTATGATAACTAAGTGAGACTGATAGACTCGTGTTAAAAAATTTAAATTTTTATACCTAAGTTGTAAGTGAAGCTATCAGATTCAGCTAACTATGAGTCTATTTCATTTCTTATTGGGTTGTTCATTGTCTTTAATCTTTTGTTTGTTTTTATTTTCAAATTTAATTTTTTAAGAAAAATAAAACATATTTAAGCTTTTGATATTTTTATTAATGCTTTAGTAGGTTTTTATCAAATAGTCCGTTCATCATACCGGTGGTATGATAACTAAGTGAGACTGATAAACTCATGTTAAAAAATTTGATTTTTTATACCTAAAGTATAAGCGAAGCTATCAGATTTAGCTAACTATGTGTCTATTTTTTTCTTACCTACACCAAATCACTCAAACTCGTATATACTCACATTTGCAAACCCGTGTAACTCCAAACTTGCTACAATCCGTCTACGTATCAAATTTGCTCATGGAGATGACTTAAATTTGGTCGGGTTAGTATAAGTTTTGCTTAGCCCTACCTCTTTTTTAGGGTTCATCATTTCCTAATCGATCATCTCTATTCAGCACTAGCCAAAACACTTTCCTTCTGTGGCGGTTTCCTTTCCTCATCTATTGAAACTGATTGACTCGATTTTCCATCCAAATTAAATTATTAATATTATTTTTAATTAATTAATCTACTCATGTAGCACATCACAAATATTCACAAAATTACAATGTTAAAAAATAGGGAGTTACAATTTTCTAAAATATATAAATAATAAAAAAGAATATTAATCCTTTCCACCTACAAAAATCTTGAAAAATTATAATTTGGTCATATTGTGTTTTCACCGTCTTCATTAGTCCCAACAAGATTCCATGCAAAACGTGTTGGATTTCAAAAAATGAAGTCTGCATGAAGTGACGGCGGAATCAATAAAAAAAAACTTTGGAGGAAGAAGGAGGAGAGGCGTTGGAGGAAGAGAAAAAACATTGTATGTGGAGTGTGTATTATATTTTTGTGTGGATAGATCAATCTCTAAGAGTAAATATTTATTGGTGCTCCATAAACAATATGTTCACTTGTTCATGCGACATTTTAAGTAAGAGATTTCGAATTTAAATTTAAGATAAGAGGTTCAATATAATAATATTGGTATTTGTCAACTAAAGTGAGTGAAATAATGATTGATATTATAATCATCTATAATTGACAATTCGTGTATATATAATATCAATAATTTATTTAATTATTAATATTATTATCTAAAATAAATTGTTCACTGAAATCATTCATTATTAACTCATTATGTACATGCACTTATAACATTCAAAAAAGTATTATATATTTTATCGGTATTATAAAACATAGATAATAAGAGATGGTAAAATATTTATTTTTAAAAAGTTTAGTGGCAAAACCAAATTCACAAACACTAAACTCTTAAAAAAAATTATGTTTTGATTTTGATTGCGGGATGGAACTTACATAATAAAATATTAAATATATTATTTTTTAATTTTATTTGTTTTTCAATTAAAAAAATCATATTTATTATTTAAAACTATAAAATAATTAATGCAATATAAATTTAAAATTTCCAAAATAAAAAAAAAGATAAATTTATGAAAAAACACTGCAATATCCAAACTAACAGTGGAAAATGATATCATAGCACCATAACATTCCTTTTACCATTTGTTTTGTTTTTGAGAAATGTTTTTTTACCATTTGAACTATACTTATGTACAATATTTTATTTACTTCAATCTATTTTGGAAATAAACACATTGTTTATTTATTCTATAATAACAATATATAAATACAATAAAACTATTGGTTGGCTTTTTAACATTCCAATTTCAAATCTCCCCTCCTAAAATTGTGGTTATTACAAATATGACCCATTTAACAATTTTATAATTACATTCATATTCGATTAGTTTAATATATTAAACAATTTAAATCAAAATAAAATTATCAACAAAAAAACTTAACAAATGAAAACAATTCCTCTAGACACTAGTATAAACAAAAGTGATATAGTATTAAAAATAGGTACAAGTAAATTTTCGTAAAATAAACTTAAAGGAATTAGGGGTATTCATATTTAAATTGATCCAAAATAAATTTGTAAATCTATCCAAATAAATAAAAATTGCACATAACATAACAAAATATATTTTGACGTTATTTTGTAAAAAATAGTTTGAATCGAATTTCGGATTCAATATATTTTTTAAAAGCTCTCTATTTTGTTTTTTATTTCATATATATCAAACATAATCAATTATTGTTGTTCACTAACATTAAATATTTAGAAAAATATATGTTATTTTTTACATCAAATCTGATATTTTTTTGTTAAAATTAAGTCTACTGTTTTACCATGTTTTTAAAATATTAATATGTTTCTTTTACCATTAAAATTTGAATATTTAAATTAAACTGCATGTAACTAAATCAGATTGGATAAATTTTTTTAAATTTGTCATCTTAATTGAACTAAACCTTGTATAATTTTATGTTTGGATTTTGATTTTGGCTAAATTACACTTTTAATCTTTTATGTTTAATCTAGTTCTTGGATATGTTATTTATGTTTTTTTTCCTCTTCCAACTAGATCATTTAATTGACACCTCGTTTGCAATGTCAACCTATATGTTATTATCCATTTGCAGAAATATCTTTTTCCGTTAGTTTTTTTAAAAAAGAACGTTATAAGGCTGTTACAATGCTCACATATGCATAATAGTGTTTAACATGACAAAATATAAAAGTAAATGATTAACAGACTAGTCCTTTTAAGTTTTTAAAAAACACATGTATGATCCTCTAACTTTAAATCAATTTTTGCTCATCATATTCACCATATTCTTCTTCCAACCCATCTTTAAAAAATCTAAAACTCAAAATTTGTAATTCCAAAAGAAAAACTCAAAACATCCATGTGAATTAGAGAAAAAATCAAAACAAGAAATCCATCGTCACAATAAGAAATAAAAAATATGAGTTGTTGTAAATAAAGAAAAATCTACCATAAATTCATTGTAAATAAATGAGTTGTTCGGCCTATTTTTAATATTCTTCAAGATGTTCTTTCATAAACTAATTGTAGAATTTGATTTTGTTTTTATGGTTTCAAGAATGATTTTTCTAGTTGTAAATGCCATCAAGGTTTTGTTGAGAAAAAATCTCTTTCAAATATTTTAATGATAACAAAATTATCTCAAAAGATTATGATTATACTAATGTGTGCATTTAAGTGTTTTGCTAAGAAAAGAATAGGTTCATTCATACAACAATCCAAGGATACAAGTCAAAAGATCACAACCTCCCAGCAAGAGGTTAGACTGATGACAGAACCATAACAACCTCCTATCCAAAGGATGAACTTTTATAAGTCAAAATAATTATCACTAATCCAAGTCAAAAATAAGAGAAGATAAATTTTTGGGCAAATAGCATGAAGATACAAAGTCAACAGAAAGAGGTTCCACGCTAGAGGATGAACACTAGAGGATGACTGTCTATTTCTTCGTCCTCCTGCATTGGAAATGACTAAAAGTACCAAAGTACAAAAGGTT
Source organism: Cicer cuneatum (assembly GCA_037974295.1). Classification (NCBI taxonomy): domain Eukaryota; kingdom Viridiplantae; phylum Streptophyta; class Magnoliopsida; order Fabales; family Fabaceae; genus Cicer; species Cicer cuneatum. The sequence goes on along the minus strand of JBBPBO010001985.1, from coordinate 66,701,513 downwards.
GCACTTGTCACGTAAAGTAAGATTATACATGTCTTGGAAAAGAAAAAAAAAGGGAAAAAAGCACTCTCCAGGTTCAAACTTCTAGAAAGGTAGAACCTCTAAGACAACTTCGTGAAAATCAACCTCCTAAGTACAAGGCAAAATGAGGACAGATTCAATGGTAATTTTGCAAATCAAGACAAACTTCAAAGATCATTATAACTTGAGACAACGGTCATAAATGACAACATTCTTGAAGAAAAAGTTTCCTTATCTCTATAAAATGAAGGCTGCTCTTATTCATTCAAACAGATCAACAAAGCATAAAAAGAAAAAGTTTAAGGCTATCAAGAGCATTACTATCCTCTCGTCATACTTTATATAATCTTACACTAGATCTCTAAAATATATTTCTAAAAAGTGTTAACAAAGAGAAACAACCCAAACTACATCATATCATCATGTAATTTCCAAGTGAGATTCACTTGAGAGAAGTTGAAATTTGAGAGAAAAGATTGTAAGCTTGGTGAAGCTCTAGAATACACAAACTGTAACCAACCTCAGTGAGAGGTGAAGTAGCAAAATTGATTTACAAGGAATGAGGGTTTGAATTGTAAATCTCCCTTTTTTAAAATTTCCTGAAAAACTTCAGATTTGAACTCAAGAAAGTTCTTGGTTAAGAAAGCAGTAAAACGGAGAACGTTCTTGGTTTATCAGAAAAATGGAGAACGTTCAGATTAGTTTGTAAAACAGAAAACAGTTTTGTATTTTTAATCTTGAAAAGCAATCAAACTGAATAAAGAGATAAAGGATAAGAAATACCACACACGGATGTATCCTGGTTCACCCAACTTGGGCTACGTCCAATCCTCACAATTGTGAGATTTTCCACTAAGTGTTTAAAATAAGAACCTTCTTGGTTTTACAGCACCTAGCCTAGATCAACCTTGATCTCTATTACAGAACTTAATCTAATTCCACACAGAAAGAGATTAATCAAATCACCTACCAACCTTGATAGTGAGTTCTTACAATCTACCCTAAACTATACTTAACTCTTATAGTTTGAGTTATACAATAATGATGAGATTGTTTTGTTAGAATATGATATGTCTCAACTCTTGTTTGAGATTTGATTCTTTACAAAGAATTCAGTATAAATGTATCAGAGTAAAAAGAATTTAATCAAACTGATTCTTATAAGTGATTGGAGAATTTCAAGTATGTAAATGTGAATGATTTTGAGAGATTTGTTAGCACTTGAACTTCTGCGTTTTCCTTGAGCTGTGGTCTTCCTTTTATAGGCTTGAGAGCATTAAATGGAGGTCAATAGAGCTGTTGGTAGTGCCCTTGTCAAGCTTGACTAGAGGCATTATTTCTGAACATACTGGAAGCTGTCTTGATGCATTGTACATTGTCAAGATTGTTTATCAGTCTTGACAGCAGAACTGGAGAATGTTCAGTTTCTGCTTGAGCAGCTTGATTCATGGCCTTTTTTCTTTGTGATTCGAATGGTTTCTTTTGATTGTAATTGATCACATATGTTCCTTGTCATGTACTCTTAATACTGATGTAAATTCCAGAGGCAATAACTTCAATTAAGTGATGGAGAAAGATTGGTCTTTATGTTGTCACGGCCTGGCGAACATTCTCTGTTTTCCAGAATATATCAAGAATGTTCTCTGCCTTTGTTTATGCTATTTGCTTTGATTCTTTTGAAACCTATCTTTGAATTTATACACTCAAAAGCATATGTTAAATTAACAATACATTCAGAATCATAATTAACAATCTTTAATCAACCTTTGTTTATTTTCATCAAAACTTTAAAAATGAGAGTTTGTCTTAACAAGAGGTTAATCGTTTTTGATACTTAGTGAAATCTCACAAGCGTGTGAGGACTAGACGTAGCATTCATTGGGTGAACCAGTATAAATTTGTGGGTGTCATTATCTTTTCTCTATCTCTTTATTTTTCGGTAAACCTCTATGCTTTAATTTACAACCGCTGTTATTCATCCTCTCAAAGAAGATAAAACTTTAAAACTCAAAAGAATTTTTAAAACCACAAATATCTCTATTCAACCCCCCTTCTAGTGATATTCTAGCTACTTAAATTGGCATTAGAGCAAGGTTCTCTAAAAAACTACACCTAACAGTGTAAGAGAAAAAGATCAAAAGAAAAAATGTCAAAAGCTAAGTATATCCCTAAAGGAGGATCATCCAACAGACCTCCCTATTTTGACGGCACAAACTACTACCACTGGAAAGGAAAGATGAGATTGTTTCTCATATCACAAGATAACAACATGTGGTTCGTGGTTGAAAACGGAAATCATGTCATTAAAATCAACAACACAGATTCAACTTCTGACGAAAAACCTCAAACACAATGGAGAGTTGAAGAAAATGCTAAGGTACTCCTAAACTCTAAAGCTCATTTATTTCTACAGTGTGCTTTGAGCAGGGAAAAATATGACAGAGTTGAAGAGTGCCAAAGCACTAAGGAACTATGGGACACTCTGAAGATCCATCATGAAGGATCAAGTCACGTTAAAGAGGCTAGGATTGACATAGGTGTAAGAGAATGTGAATTGTTTGAAATGAAGGAAGAAGAAACAATTGATAAAATGTTCTCAAGTCTAACAATCATCCTAAACAAATTAAGGTCTCTTGGAAAGGAATACTCCGTTCAAGAAAGGATAAGGAAAATACTAAGAAGTTTACCAAAAGAATGGAGACCAATGGTGACTGCCGTTACAGAAGCAAGAAACTTGGCCACCATGAGGTTAGAGGATCTGGTTGGAACTCTTATAGCTCATGAACCTTTATTGCTTGTTGATAAACCAAGCAAAAAGGGAAAAATGATTGCTTTAAAATCTAGTCAAACTGAAAGTCCATCCTCCAAGAAAATTGAAGATGTCACTCTTAAGACAAACTCTCATTTTTAAGTTTTGATGAAAATAAACAAAGGTTAATTAAGATTGTTAATTATGATTCTAAAATGTTTTGTTAATTTAACTTGTGCTTTTGAGTGTATTAATTCAAAGATAGGATTCAATCAAAGCCAATAAATCAGCATAATAAAGAACAGAGAACATTCTTGACACAATCTGGAAAACGAAGAATGTTCTCCAGGCGATGATAGCATAAAGACCAATCAATCTCCATTACTTAATTGAAGTTATTGCCTCTGGAATTTACATCTCTATTACGAGTACTTGACAAGGAACATATATGAACAATTACAACCAAAAGAAGCCATTCGAATCACAAAGATAAAAGGCCATGAATCAAGCTGTCCAAGCAAGACTGGACAGTCTCCAGTTTGGCTGTCAAGACTGATAAACGATCTTGACAAATGTACAAGGCATCAGGACAACTTCCAGTATGTTCAGAAAATCATCCAAATTGATTATCAATCTCCAGAAAACCCAAAAGCTTAAAATCTAGATTGTTCATCAATCTCCAGCAACTTCATTTCAGTTTTTTGCAACAAATGATCATGATCTGTTCCAATTTGTTTTAACCATGATCAAGACTTCAGTTCAAGCTAATGTCATCCTCACTTATCTGAAGCATTAACAGATCATTAGAAATTAAGAAGACTTGATCAAAAACGAAAATTACAGCCCAGTCACAACAGAACTCAAGAACAGTCAAAAGCTGAATTATTTTTATTCAGAAATAATAGCTCTGGTCAAGCCTGACAAGAGCACTTCCAACAGCTTTATTGACTTTCATTCACTGTTCTCACGCCTATAAAAGGAAGGCCAATGCTCAAGGAAAACTCAGAAGTTCAAGTGCCAATCAATTGATCAAATCATTCACTCATATACTTGAAATTCTCCAAATTCACAAGAGAGTTAATTTTTTTTTTAGTTCAATACATTGTCATACATATTTTGAATCTCTTGTAAAGAATCTAATCTCAAACACGAGTTGGGATAACTCAGATTCTAAACAAACAATCTCATTATCATTGTGTAAAAACTCAAAACTATAAGTGTTGAGTATAGCTTGAGTACATTATAAGAAATCCTTTTATGGTTAAAATGTGAAGTGTAAACTCCTATCTAAAGATTGATAGGGAGACTTATTGTGTATCTTTCTAGGTGGAAAGAACACAAATTGTAAATAGATCAAGATTGATCTAGACTAGGTGCTGTAAATTAGGAAGGTTCTTGCTTTAAACACTTAGTGAAAAATCTCACAATTGTGAGGATTGAACATAGCCCAAGTTGGGTGAACCAGGATATATTCTTGTGTGGTATCTCTTATCACTTATCTCTTTATTAAGTTTGATTGATTTTAAAGATAAAAACACAAATTGTTTTTCTGATTTTTACTAACCAAGAACGTTCTTCGTTTTTCTGATAAAACCAAGAACGTTCTCCGTTTTTCTGCTTTCTCAACCAAGAACATTCTTGAGTTCAAATCTTAAGTTTTTCAGGAAATTTTAAGAAGGGAGATTTACAATTCAAACCCCCTTTCTTGTAAATCAATTTTGCTACTTCAGTCACAAAAAGAGATTACTCAGAATATCCTCTATCTAAGGAGGAGGATGAGCTCTCTCTGATTTCCAGAAGAATTCAGAGGATGATTAATAGGAAAGGACATGACAAAAGATCTCATCAAAAAGAAAAAACTGACAAAAGTCAGATAACTTGTTACAGATGCAATAAAATAGGACACTACAAAACTGAGTGTCCTCTAACAAAAGGAACACAAGAAGATTTCACAACAAAAACAAATCTATGATGGCCACTTGGGATGATAGTGATGAATCATCCTCCGAGTAGGAAAAAGAAGAAGAAGTCAAACTCTGTCTCATGGCAAACTCAAAAACTGATGAGGTAACCATTACAGATTTATGTCTTTCTTGTAAAAAATTAGAAATAGAATTTGACAATCTTTTAAATGACTCAAACACTCTATCTCATAAATGTGGTTTTCTTAAAAATCAACTTTATGAAATAAAGAAATTGAATGAAGAACTTCAAGCTAAGAATGAGAAATATCAAAAAATCATTCTAGACTTGCAGCAATCTCATAGAAAAATGTCTGAGCATCAAAACATTTTGAACAAAAAGAATGTCAAAATTCATCCTCTAGAAGAGGACACAGAAAAGAAGGATTTAAAAATAAAAGTTGAAGAACTCAAAAATGGCATTACCAACTTTGTCAAATCCACAGAAACATTTCAAAAAATTATGGGATCTCAATCAGGAATTTTTGACAAAGCTGGTATTGGATTTAAAAGTTCACAAAAGCAAAAATTATATGAAAATTTTTTTCTACTTGAAAAACAAGAGGTCAAACCAAAATGCACATTTTGCAAAAAACATGGTCATACTATCAAAGTGTGTCATGCTAAGACAAGGGCTGAAAATAACATAAAGAAATGTTTATTTTGTGGTAAGCATGGGCACCATGACTCTATTTTTTATCGTAAAAAGAAAGTGCTTTCAAGATGACGAACTAACCAACAAGGACCCAATTCTATATGTGTACCTAAGACATTTCTAAACTCTAACATAGGTACATCCTTTGATCAACAAAAGAAAGCCATGGTTCTTGGACAGTGGTTTTCTCAAGGCATATCACAGGGGATAAGCATTGTTTCATTTCCTTGGAATCAAAAGATGGAGGATTAGTCACTTTTGGTAACAATGATAAAGTTCAAATAAAAGGAACATGTATAATTGGTAAAAACAATTCTACCAAAATTGAAAATGTTCAGTATGTTGATGGTTTAAAACACAACTTGTTAAGTATTAACCAACTTTATGATAGTGGATTTGAAGTAATTTTTAAACCCACTCTATGCGAGGTCAAACATTCATCCTCGGGTAGAGTTTTATTCTCAGGTATTAGGAAAAAGAATTTACATATTTTATATTTGGATGATTTATCCACTGAATCTTGCTTTATGTCTATTGAAAAGGATAAATGGATTTGGCACAAACGGGCTGGTTATACAAGCTTGAACACTATTTCTAAATTGTCAAAATTAGAATTAGTTAAAGGTCTTCCAAAAATAAATTTTGAGAAAGACAAAGTTTGCGAAGCTTGTGCCAAAGGAAAACAAGTTAAAAGTAGCTTTCACTCACAAAACATTGTTTCAACAAATCATCCTCTTGAACTACTTCATATTTGAAGGTGCAAACACGAGAAGGGGGGTTGAATTGTGTTTGTCAAACTTAATTTCTTTTGCTGTTTTATTAAATATTGATTTGAATTATTCGATAAATAATTAATCAGATTCAGCAGCAGATAATAATAACATAATAACACAGCAATTTATACTGGTTCACCATTAACTAGGCTACGTCCAGTCCCTTCCTCCAGAAGGCCTTTTACTAATTCAAACTCCTTTGAATTACAACACCACTGACCCTTCAAGTCAGTCTTCCCAAACAGCCTGACAACCCCAGACTTTTGAGGAACAACAACACCTTGACTATACCTGCCAAGTTTTCTCAAACAGCCTGACAACCCCAGACTTTTGAGGAATAACAACACCTTAACTAAACCAGCTAAGTCTTCTCCTACCAATCTGACAACCCCAAATTGAAGAAGGAATCTACACCACTATAATAAAGGTTTAGAACTTTGCAACGTTGCTTCTGGAAAGCTGTTTGTTGCACTGTATTTCTCTTTCGAAAACACTTAGAAAATATTGCTCTTGTTCATTTGTATTTCTCTCTTTTGAACTCTCAGATATCTTTGAATTGAAGCTTGAGTTCTTGTATTTTTCAATTATTTATTCTTCAGCATTAAGTCTCTATTTATAGTTGAACTTTAGAACTTCACTGATGCTTTACTTCTGCAGTATATTTAGATTAATCTGTTTTTTGAGAATATTCTGGAGTAATTTGCTTAGATTCTGTTTTAAGCCTTTTGCTCAGATTCTGTTTTGGGCCATTTTCTCCAATTCTGTTTTGAACGTTTTTTCTCAGATTCTTTAATCCTCATGATCAAATCTGCACCCTTGGATCTTCATGCGATATTCCACAACAGGACCAGCCGAATTGATATGCTGTAATCCTCTGATTTCGGCCTTTGCTGGACTGCATGGTCTGTCCCTCTGATTTCGGCCACCACTGGGCCATGGTCTGATTTTCTGATCTGGACCATCACTGGACCAAATAATTATTTCTGAACCATTGATCTGGAAGTTTTTACTCTGATCTGGACAGATTCTGGACTTTGGTCTGGAACAAACTGAAATTAACTTGAACAAAAAATATTTCAGTCTGGACATTTTACCTTTAATTTTGGACCAGGTCTGGATTGATTCTGGAACTCATTTCTTTTGGTCTGGACTTAGTTCCACGTCCTGAATCATGCTATCTTATGGTCTTGGCCAAATCTGGATTGATCCTCTTGTTCTGGACTCATAAACATACCTTCTGGTCAAGTGTGGAACAAGTCTGGAATGTGTAATTTTTCACTGCCAGGCCATCTTCTGGTCAAAATAACTTCTGGAATAAAATTGATATTCGACTCCTGTTTGTTTGGAACAACTCTACTTCTGGCAGGCTTTCCAATGGTATGATCCATGTTTCATTATGATTTTTATTCCTTCTGTTCTGGGCCACCAAACATATCCTCTGGTGATGTTTTGACATCCTGGAACATCTTCTGGAAATTCCAGAATTCATTTTCCTTTGATCTCTGCTTCTGTTTCCTTCAGTTTCTGGGGCATTTAACTTAATAATTCAAAGTACAAAATAAGTTTACATTGAGTACATTTGTAAGCATCAAAATCCTAAGTACTTAGAACCAACTTGGTTCCAACAATATTGACCTCTTTGGTCCTATCAAAACTCCAAGCCTTAGTAGAAAAAGATATAGATTTGTTATAATTGATGACTTCTCACGATTTACTTGAGTTTTATTTTTAAAACACAAAAATGAAGCCTTTGAGGCATTTCAATATTTTTGTACAAAGATACAAAATGAAAAAGTATCAAATATTATTTCTGTAAGAAGCGATCACGGGGGAGAATTTGAATATGAGAATTTCTCATAATTTTCTATCTTTTTTGATGAAAATAGAATTTCTCGTAATTTTTCTTGTCCAAGAACTTCTCAACAAAATGGAGTTGTTGAAAGAAAAAATAGAACCCTACAAGAAATGGCTAGAACTATTCTAAATGAAGCCAACATTGAAAAACATTTTTGGGTATAAGCTATTAACACAGCTTGCTATGTTTCAAACTGTGTATCCATCAGAAAATTTTTAAACAAAACTCCGTACGAACTTTGGAAAGGCAGAAAACCAAATATTTCTTATTTTCATATATTTGGATGTTATTGCTACATCCTTAATAATAAAGAAAATTTGGGAATGTTTGATCCAAAATCTGATAAAGTTATATTTTTAGGATACTCCACATCATCAAAAGGTTATAGAATATATAATCTTAGGACTCAAATTGTGGAGGAATCCATGCATGTTATTTTTGATGAGTTTGATGACTTGTGTTTAGAAAATATGGATAAATATGAAGAAGACGAAAATTCATCCTCTAGAGTTCACAATCCAAACGAGGAGGACAATTCTGATCCAACCTCTCAGCAGCCTCCAAGAGGATAGAAGATTGTAACATATCATCCTCCTGATCTGATCATAGAAGATACTGCCGATGGAGTAAGGACCATGCAATCATTGAAAGGAGATTCAAGCAACATGGCCATGATATCACAAGATTGAACCTAAAAATATTGATCAAGCAATAAGTGACCAATCATGGGTGGACGCTATGATGGAAGAACTGTCACAGTTTGAAAGAAATAAAGTGTGGGATCTTGTGCCCCATCCTTTGGACAAATCCATCATTGGAACTAAATGGATCTTCTGAAAAAAACTGAATGAGGATGCATAGGTCATTCGAAATAAAGCTAGACTAGTGGCACAAGGTTTCAACCGACAAGAGAGAATTGATTATGATGAAACATTCGCACCGGTTGCTAGACTTGAAGCAATCAGAATCCTCTTGGCCTATGCCACTCATAAAGGAATCAAGCTATATCAAATGGATGTTAAAAGTGCCTTCTTGAATGGATTTTTAAATGAGGAGGTTTATGTTCACCAACCTCTTGGATTTGTGAATAAAAAGAAGCCAGACCATGTATTCAAGATCTCAAAAGCTCTTTATGGATTAAAGCAAGCCCCTCAAGCTTGGTATGAAAGGTTGAGTTGCTTTCTAAAAGAAAATGGCTTCTCAAGAGGTCAGATTGATACAACCTTGTTTAAAAAAATTCATAAAGAGGACATGTTAATTGTTCAAATATATGTGGATGACATAATTTTTGGGTCCACTAATGAAAAGATGTGTAAAGAATTCTCCAACCTCATGCAAAGCGAGTTTGAAATGAGCATGATGGGAGAATTAAAATTCTTTCTTGGTTTACAAATAAAACAAATGGAATCTGACATCTTTATTTCTCAAGAAAAATATACCAAGGATCTTCTGAAGAAATATAATATGAATCTAGCAAAAACCATGAGCACTCAGGTGCATCTATCCTCCTTTCTACACAAAGATGATGAGGGAACCTCTTTTTTTGAAAAGGAGTACAGAGGAATGATTGTCTTTGCTATATTTAACAGCCAACAGATCTGACATAGTTTTTTCAGTAGGTCTTTGTGCAAGGTTTCAATCCTCTCCTAAAGAATCTCACCTCACAACAGTAAAAAGAATCTTTAGGTACCTAGTTAGAACCACCAATATGGGAATATGGTACAAAAAGGACTCAAATCTTGACCTTATAGCATATTGTGATGCTGACTATGCAGGTGACAAAGTTGAAAGGAAAAGCAAAAGTGGAGCTTGTTAATTTCTTGGCTCATCTCTCATAAGTTGGTCATGTAAAAATCAAAATACCATTGCCCTCTCCACTACATAGGTTGAATATGTATTAGCTACTCAATGTTGCTCTCAAATACTTTGGGTAAAGAATCAACTGGAAAATTACTCTTTAAGGTACGCCAAAATTTCCATCCTATGTGACAACACTAGTGCTATAAATCTTTCTAAAAACCCAATTCAACACTCCAGATCTAAACATGTAGAAATTAAACATCATTTCTTAAGAGATTGTGTTAAAAAAGGAGATGTTGAATTAATCTTCATTGAAACAAAAAATCAGCTTGCTGACATATTCACTAAACCTCTCCAGGAGGATCGTTTCAAAAACATTTTAGAAAAACTTTCATCATAAATTTCTCAAAAATTTGTTTAATTTAGTTCGTTTATATGTCAAATGCATTCGTCAAAATTATCTTATTATTCTAAATTATTTTTAAGTATTATTTGATGTTTGCTTTAAAAATATTTAACTTTGAGGACGGATAACTTAGAAAAGCACCTCTATCCTCCTCTAAATTTTGAAAATGCAAAAGTTAGAAGAAGGCACGTCTGTTGCTACTGATTACCCTCCCTTTCTCTGCAAAACTCCTCGTTTTCCGCTGCCAAAACATGACCCAACGGCTAGTTCCTCGTGCGCGCCCCTAGCTTGAAATCATTACCACCTATAGCCTCCATCCTTCCTCCTTCCAACGGTAACTTATTTATAAGTTACTATCTGATCCTTTCACCTTCATCCATCTCTTAGTATTTTTCACTCTTTTACTCTTAGTAAAATCAAAACCCTCAAAAATCCTTCACGTCTTTCACTCATGGCTCGCACCAAGACTTCTGGAAAAAGGAAATTCTATTCGAACCCAATTGAAGACCACTCTAAAAGCTTCTCAAGTGACTCATCTCAACAAAATGATCCCACTCCATACATTGCCTCACCAGAACCAGTCAGTATTGTCCATCCTCCTCTGTTCACTGCAACACCTCCAAACCTCTCAACAATCTCATTGCCCATCAGTTTTCACCACCAGCTACTCCACCTACTTCTAAGCCACATGAACCATCCCAGAATTTGCAAGAACCATTTATCTTTCCTTATCCTCCTGCAAGTCCATCTCAACCGACTCAACTCTCTTGTACAATGTCTCAAATTTTTTCCTCACCTATTAAGGTCTGCACCACTCCTATCATCACTACTTCCTTTGTTCCTCCTGTCATCAACGAAAACTCCACTGCACCTCTCCCTGAAGTCACTGGACGATTCAGTTCCATTGAATCCTTCTTGGCAAAATCGGGAGAAAACTCATCTCAAAACAAAGGTATATGCTCCCAGATCAAAGGCACCAACGTCAGTGCTGACCCCGTCCCTCCCACCTCAGATCCAAAGGCAGAAGAACGAAGCTCTCAGAAAGAGCTACGTGCACCGAAGAAGATCCGTAAGCATCTGAAAAAACTCTTTACTAGCATGGCCAATTTTCATCACACCCTTGTGCAGTTCAGCACACTCCTTGAATGGGTTACTGCAAATTTGGTCAAGATTGTTGCTCCCGATGCACAACCTCCTGTGCCTTCTATTCAACCTCCTCCACCACTACCTCGTCCTTCAACCTCCTCCTAATCTAATGATTCCTCCTCATCCAAGTAGACTAACAACGTCTGGGCCCCACTACTTTTTGTTGTTGACAAACTTGGGGGAGAAAGATTACATCTAAATTATCAATGATTAAGGTAGTTAGGAAAGATGATGCTTTTTTTGAAACTATCCAGTTCAAATCCTCTCTGTTTTTTTTTCTTTGAACCATTTTTTGTGTATTATCTATATATTATCAATATGAAATATTATGATTGGTTCAATGTTTTAATTGTCTTATGCACTTTCTAAGGGGGATCCCCGTTCTTATCAGCTCATGCTGAGGGGGAGCTTCGAACTCAAAAAAGCACCTTTACAATTTTTGTTCATAATCTGAAGAAATTTTGTCATCATAAAAAAATGGGAGATTGTTGAGAAAAAAATCTCTTTCAAATATTTTAATGATAACAAAATTATCTCAAAAGATTATGATTATACTAATGTGTGCATTTAAGTGTTTTGATAAGAAAGGAACAAGTTCATTCGTACAACAATCCAAAGATACAAGTCAAAAGATCACAACCTCCCAGCAAGAGGATAGACTGATGACAGAACCATAACAACCTCCTGTCCAAAGGATGAACTTTTATAAGTCAAAATAATTATCACTGATCCAAGTCAAAAATAAGAAAAGATAAATTTCTGGGCAAATAGCATGAAGATACAAAGTCATCAGAAAGTAGTTCCACGTCAGATGATGAACACTAGAGGATTACTGTCTGTTTCTTCGTCCTCCTGCATTGGAATGACTAAAAGTACCAAAGTACAAAAGGTTGCACTTGTCACGTAAAGTAAGATTATACATGTCTTGGAAAAGAAAAAAAAAAGGGAAAAACACTCTCTAGGTTGAAACTTCTACAAAGGTAGAACCTCTAAGACAGCTTCATGAAAATCAACCTCCTAAGTACAAGGCAAAATGAGGACAAATTTAATGGCAATTTTGCAAATCAATACAAACTTCAAGGATCATTATAACTTGAGACAACGGTCATAAAGGACAACTTTCTTGAAGAAAAAGTTTCCTTATCTCTATAAAATGAAGGCTGCTCTTATTCATTCAAACATATCAACAAAGCATAAAAAGAAAAAGTGTAAGACTATCAAGAGCATTACTATCCTTTCATCATACTTTCTATAATCTTACACTAGATCTCTGAAATATTTTTCTAGAAAGTGTTAACAAAGGGAAACAACCCAAACTACATCATATCATCTTGTAATTTCCAAGTGAGATTCACTTGAAAGAAGCTGAAATATGAGAGAAAAGATTGTAAGCTTGGTGAAGCTCTAGAATACACAAACTGTAACCAACCTCAGTGAGAGGTTAATCGTTTTTGATACTTAGTGAAATCTCACAAGTGTGCGAGGACTGAACGTAGCCTTCATTAGGTGAACCAGTATAAATTTGTGGGTGTCATTATCTTTTCTCTATCTCTTTATTTTTCGGTAAACCTCTATGCTTTAATTTACAACCACTGTTATTCATCCTGGCGAAGAGGGTAAAGCTTTAATACTCAAAAGAATACTCAAAAGAGGGTAAAGGTTTCAAGAAGGATTTTTCATGGATTGTACAAATTAGTTGTTGATTTTGTTTTTCGTTTTTATGTATTTTAAGAATAATTTCTTCATTAATCTTCGTCGATCTCTAGTCACAATTGCAATGGGTTTAGGTTCCAAGTTACATTCCAACATCACATATTAAAATCTCTATCTTCTTCATCATCAACTTTCATCATTTTCATCACAAACTTAAAAAATATCCAAAAAATCCAAATTTAAAAATAGAAGATATGAGGTTAAAACCTAAAATATCCATAAATTTGAATATGAATTTTGGTATGAAACTATAGGTTTATGGTACAAGATGATGAAGAGAAAGAATAACTAATAGTTTGAACGATATATAACTTAAAGATCAATTGAGAAAATTAAAAATTATAAATGACCAATTTAATAAATGAGTCAAACTTAAAGGACTACAATGAGTTTCATTTTTATTAGTTGGAAGAATTCTAAGAACTTTTTTTCAAATTGTTATTTTTTATTTTGATTTTTGCTACATCAATACCAATATGTACTATAAAACATAAAAACTAACATTACAAACCAGGTGCACTTTAAAGATCTAGTTGAGAAAAATAATATAAATGACCTATCCAAAAATTGAATCTAATATCAATATTAATATATTTTTTTACTTTTAAAATTTTGAATATATAAATTAAATCATTTGTAATTAAATAAGGTGAAATAGTTTTTGTTAAGTTTAATTCCAGTTTTGATCCATTTATTATTAGCAATTTACGAAATTGATCCATTATTTTAAAAGTCGACAATTTTGGTTTCTCCATTAAATTTTTGAACTAAGAAATGACGATTCGACATATTTTTAATAACGTGACATACAATTATATGATATAAAATCATCTAAATGCATTAATTATTCATATGTAATTAATTAAATTAAAAATATAAAAAAATTATGAAATTGAAATATAAATTTCTACGGTATTTTATTTAAATTTTATTACTATTAATCATTCTATAATTATGTCAAGTTATTTAAAACATCTCATGTTATTATTTTTTTTAATAAATCATAAGGATGATCAAAACTGTAAACTCTTAAAAATAAGAAAATCAATTTTATGAACGTAAAAATTAAAGATTAAAATTACAATTAATTTTTTTTTTTTAAAGATGTCATTTTAACTGAACCAAATAATTTTAGGTTTATATTTTGATTTTTTACTCCAAACCAATTCGGGAAATATACAAGGACAGTACTATACAAACGCGTTGTGGGGTTTTCGTTTGTGTTTTTTCGAATATAAAAATCATCTCCCCTATCTGCCTGCGAAACCCTAATTTTCAACTTTACTCCCCAACCTTCTTCTCAGGTACTACTCTCTCTCTCAACCATAGCTATTTTGGGTTTCTAGGGAAATTAGGAAAAGTAACAAGATTGTGCGATTCCCCTTATCGATTTTATTAAAGCTTTAACTATGGTTAGTGATGAAGGGGTTTTAGGGTTAGGGCATTGCATGTTCTGTTACTTGATTTTGTTTTGTTGCGGTGTGTGAAAAAGTTTTGATGTTGAAGGTGATTTGTTGAGGAAAAAGATGAGGCCGGTTTTCGCTGGGAACTTGGAGTACGATACTCGTCAATCTGAGCTCGAACGTTTGTTCTCAAAGTATGGTAGGATTGAACGCGTGGACATGAAATCTGGTAAATTCTTGTGTTTCTCACTTATGCTGTCAAATTATTTCACTAATTCCTTACTTGTTTTGCTGTTTTTGTTGTTGATGTTTTTTAATTTTCTTTGCTTTATTAAGTTTGAACATTCTAGCTCAACCCTTTGATGATGATTTCCAGGGTATTAATACAATGGGGGCATTCTGTTCATTAGGTTAATCAAGTACAATGTTCCTTAATTAATTTTGTTGATTATCTTTTGAGTCACAAAACCTGAATTGTCGCCCCAATTAGAACCGTAAATAATGACTTTTTTACTATTAGATTAGATAGTATAGATTGTGTGAAGTTAGTGTGTCAGGTGTAAGCAAACAGAGTTTTGTTGTTTATGGCATGTGGGTGACGTAGGCTAATGCTAACTATGGTACTCTGAACGACCATGTTCTGGAATTTGGATATGGAGTTTGGGACATGTGGCTGCTTTTGTGGCTTGATTGTTTAGTTCCTATATCCTGGGGGAAAAAATGGCAGCCGCAAAATTGCAATGCCTTTGAAAAAATCCTTTTGTTTTTAAGTTTTTCTTTTGACGCAGGAACTTCAACTAAGGGAAAATATGATGAGCTTTCTGTCTTGGCTTGCCAACCTCTCTGCAAATTTTTTTTTGGAAGGAAACCTTCCTGCTTGTCTGCTCTCCTTCTACTATCCACAGATCATCTGCATTTTCTCATGTGATCATTCGTTACTCACTAACCTCCTCACCCATCATTCATCACTCATCACTGACATTTCAACCAGAATGTTCTTAGTGGGATCATCAATCAATTTATTAAGCCATGCCTAGCTAGCTTCACTGAATATAGGGGATCAATGAAATTCTGTCAAGTCATGCCCTTCTATTTCTGAAATATCTTGTGGTGTCTGAATGGAGAAGCATGCTTGGCAATTACAATCTCAGATATGAATTTTGGATTTAAACCTTTAAATGCAATCATGATTTGTTTCCTCATTCAACGCCTCTACAGCTTCATGTGCATCAGCCCACACTTATATTCAGGTGTTGTATTCCTTTGTTCCTAACCGGGAAAATGATTTCCTGGTTTGGCTGATGTACTTCTGGTGAGGGATAAAATGCTGACGTGTTCAGTTTTATTATCTTATATGCCTCTAATATCAGTTACATTGCAGGTTTTGCTTTTGTCTATTTTGAAGATGAGCGTGATGCTGAAGAAGCAATTCGTGCACTTGACAATGTTCCATTTGGTTATGATAAGCGACGATTATCTGTGGAGTGGGCTAGGGTATGTCAGTTTTTACAGGATCATGTTTTGGTTTTATTTACTTATTTATGAGGATGAGAGTATCACATTTCCCTGTCTGAGAGTAACAAGAGCTTTACTTATTTTGTTTTGGCAGGGTGAACGTGGGCGCCATCGCGATGGATCAAAGCCAAACCAGAGGCCCACAAAGACTCTATTTGTGATTAACTTTGATCCCATTCGCACTAGGGTTCGCGATATAGAAAGACACTTTGAACCTTATGGAAAGCTTCATCATGTTAGAATTCGTCGTAACTTTGCATTTGTGCAGTTTGAAACACAAGAAGATGCTACCAGAGCCTTAGAGGTTACAAATATGAGGTCAGTGATAAGATTGTAATATCTAATGCTATATAATCTTCGAAGCTTCTGATTTTTATATCTACAAATTATAATGAATTTCTGCTCTCATTCACTTGCAGTAAGATACTGGACAGGGTGGTGTCTGTGGAGTATGCTCTTAGAGATGACAGTGAGAGGGTTGACAATTATGGCAGTCCCAGAAGAGGAGGTATTGATAGATCACCCAGTCCAGGTTATCGCAGACGACCAAGTCCTGACTATGGACGACCACGCAGCCCTGTGTATGATAGGTATAGTGGACCGGACAGACGGAGGAGTCCTGATTATGGCAGGCACAGGAGTCCTGAATATGGCAGATATCGCAGGTAAGTATTTGAAGATGATTAAATTATGTCCTGTAATTATATTTCCTTTTTGAGCTTATTTATTCTGTTATTTATCTACAGTGGTTCGCCAGTGCGAAGGTCAAGAACTTAGGCGATCTCTTCTGGTCTGGGGTAATGAGCGGGGCTTGAGTGGCACTTTCTTACTGTCTTAATGTTAGAATAGTAAGTGGAACCTTGTGTATTAAAGAGTACCTTTCAGCCTCACATGGATTTGTCTGGTTTGGTTTGTCTTTTCTATGTAGTAGTCATTGTGCTTTTATAGGAACTGAATTTAGAACTCTTTCTATTTGGAATTATTGATTCATATTTGAAGGGACATCATGTTATGCTAGACGGAAACATAATGTAATCTTACTACTGGTATTGAATTTGCCTTTTGTGGTAAACTAGTAATTTGTAAGCTAAGTTGGATAGAAAAATGTCAAAATCTGGAATGTTTAAATATCGATTGACAGAAAGTGGATGGTGTTCCATGTGTCTCAAAATGTGGCTCTCGGCTGGAAATGGAATAGTATGCATATCAGAAGATTCAGTACTGAATATCAATAGTCATATTTATTTAACCAGTTTTTTTAAACATTTTATAATTTAAAAAATCAAATGATGTAAAATTGCAACTTGATAAAATGTTTGACGTTTCCATGATCTATCTACTTTCTAACCATGTATGTTCGTATCGAGATTTAGAAGTGCCTCTGTTTCAAACCTGTCTTGAAAGCAAAAGGTTGTAGGCTGTTGAAGAGCCAGTGTTGGTGATTCCTAATTTACATAACCAATGCTTTTGTATTTGTTATTCCATTATACTTGGTGCACAAGGAATAGTCATTTGCTTTCGGTTTATGCTGCACGCCTCCTTTAGAACAGCTACAAAGTGGTGTCCTGGAGGTGAATACAATGCCATTGAAACTTGTATGTTTAGGTTGCCACGTTCACGAGGTTAAAGTGGTATTGAAATGAGAGTTGTCCACTTTAAGTAGGAAGGAATGAGATTTGAAAGGGCTTGTAATTAGGGGTGGGAATAAGTTAGGTTGACTGACATAGGCCTAGACTCATTTTTAGACAGATAAGACCAAAACATTTTAAAAGTCTATTTAGTTAAAAATGTTAGGGTACAAGCCATATAATATGTCCTTTAGGTCTATTTAAATAAATATAAATAATATTTTTTTTCTACTATAAATATTATAATAAATTTTGATCTTTTTTGTTAGATATTGAATTTTTAGTAGTTTATGCATATCAACCTTATTTAGTTTTTGACATATTTTTATTATAAAATAGGATGTGTATAAAGTCATATTATTCAAAATGTTGTGTAAAATATCAAAGTAGAATTAAATTTCATTGATTTATTGACTCATTAATCTATTTAAAGATATGTTTGATTATTTATTCAAAAATATTAAAATAAAATAGGCTTTTTAAGTCTAACAGATTATACCAGATTTCTATCAAGATTAGCCATATGCTTAAAAAGTAATATGGCTTAAAAAGTAAGTTTATAACAGACATGTTAAACTTTGAATTTTTGATAGGTTAGACTCAGGGTCCTATTAAAATATGACATTTCAGTGTTTAAATAACTGTTAAATTATTTTCCTCATTTATAAAAAGTTTCAAACAAGGAAAATATTATCAACTCTCAAAAGGTCATGTAGTAATTGGTAAAAATTCATCGTTGAGTCTTTTGCAACGAATGTGTAGCTATTGCCTCTCGCTTCACCAAGGTTTTCTATATGGGCTATGGCACAATCTTATCCTAGGTTTGCAAAGGTGTTCCTCATAGCAACGATGCTACCACCATTTATCTGTCGTGTTATTTACTCCATCTCTTACCACCATGAAGCCCCTGACCACTCCTGGTTTTGTTGATTAGAGTTTACACCTCGTTTACATTCAAAACCCCTTTATTTCCTTCATGCCTACAACCATCCTTTAACCCTATGAGGACACTAATATCAAAATGTAGGAGTCCAAACACCCAAAGAAAAACTTTCCATCCTTCTCTTACCTGCCCTAGTTGTAATGATCAGTAGTGATGCACAACAATCATTTCACAAGTTGAGTGGACAAGAGGATTACAAAGGTATTTTGGTCTTTCTCACAGTGGCATGAACGTAGTTGTGTGGTGAAATTGAAGCTTGAATATCTAGCTTTGTAAAATTAGGGTGAAAACAATGTTGGGATGCGAGATTTACAAATTGGACGTTGAACTAGACAAGTGCTAAATTCATTTCGAAGCAGCATAAGACAATAATTTGATGTTTGGTTTGCTTTTGTAAAACTCATTACCAATTTTCTAGAATATGACAATAAATTCATACATCTTAATAAAACAGAAGCAAACACTATAAATCAATAATAAGCATCATTAACATGATTTGTAACTACATTTAAATAACATAGTTTACAACTCAAGTTTAATGAATAGCTAAAATAAATTACAAGTTCAGTTCACTGAATTCATTACAAAGTTTTCTTAATACATCATACAACAACAATTTAAGAAAATCCTAAGTCCAAAACAAGTCTGATTAATCTTCCTCTGTTGTTGGAGCTAAGGAGTCAACCACTTCTATCTGCTATAATATAAGAAAATAAGGGATGACATGATAATCTCAGTGTGTTCTAAAAGAGGGAGGATAGTTTAAAATTTATTTTCACAAATGCACATGAATCTTGAAACAATATGCAATTTATGCTAACAAAATATTTTCATAAAGTGTGTCAAATGACACCTTTTCTTTACTTAAAACCTGTGATAATTCCATGACCTATGACTTTTCCTTAGAGTATGGAAAAGTTTCTCAATTATCTTGATGTGGGTCACTAAGATAATGGAGACCTGTTGGTAAAGTTGGTATGGCCATGATCCTAATCAGCGTCCTGACTGTTCTATCTTTTCCTATTGTTCCATGCCTGAAACAATCCTATGAATGTCCAACCGTGAACTTGAGCCATGAATGTCATGATTGGATGAATGTAGTGCACTTGAAACGTTACGTATGCAATGTATGTTTCCTTCATACAATTTGCAATATGAAACCAGTAATGTATTACAAACAACAACCATCTTAATTATCAATCAATTCTAACCACAAAACCTAACTGATCATTTGTTTAATTGGAAATATGCACTTTAAATTCTACATTCGAATCAGGAAGCTTGACCAGAGGCAAGCTCGACCAGAGACAACCTAATCAGAGGAAGCTTGGATCATAGGCAGCATGACCAGAGGTAAACCCTAACCAGAGGCAACATGATCAGAGGAAACATGACCAGAGGCAGAGTCAGAGAAAACATGACCAGAGGCAGAGTTAGAGGAAGCATGATCAGAAGTAAGACAAAAGGGAAACAATAGAGGCAAACCAAAGAGACACAATAAAGGCAAAGTAGAAGGAGAAAAT
Organism: Cicer cuneatum; assembly: GCA_037974295.1. Classification (NCBI taxonomy): domain Eukaryota; kingdom Viridiplantae; phylum Streptophyta; class Magnoliopsida; order Fabales; family Fabaceae; genus Cicer; species Cicer cuneatum. Next base: position 66,681,425 of record JBBPBO010001985.1, on the reverse strand, counting down.
CAGAGGAAAAATGGAAGAGTGTTACTAGAGGCATAATAGAAGAATATTATCAGAGGCAAAATACTCAGAACCGTAAAAGGGAATTAGAGGCAAATTACCGAAAAACATAAAACACAGGCAAAATGCCCAGAATTAGAAAATGGAAATCATGTGTAAGGACGCTTGAAGTTCTAAAATATACTAACCCCGTGTTTCACTCATCAAAATTTACTGTATTCTTTATATTTTTAGCAATTCATAACATTACAAATTTGAATGCATCATACACTTCATATATAAAAATGCAGGATTCTAAAGGTAGTTTCACAAACATTTATTTCATGCTAAAATTTATAATTTCCCTTACCCTCAGATTTTAAGAAACTCCATAAATCATTTTAACTTTTTAAAATTCATTAGAATCAACACCGGTAAACCCCATAAAAAATGAAAACTATTTAAAGAACTCACTGCTTTCTATGTAAGTTTTCCCTTCAATTCAAGTTGATTTGGGGGTAGCTATCTACTTCCAAGCTTTCTACCTCTTTAGTTTTCGCACCTTGCTCCAACTGTTTTGGAGTTTTTCCTTATTGTTGCTTATCTTCTCCTCAACACGATTTGGTCGATTATTGATGGTTGATGGATGAGATCGTGCATGCAATGGGTTAGATCAAGTCAGATGAGGTTCATTAAACTAATGTTTTTGGAGATTTTGAAAAAGAAAGTTGAATGGAGGATTTGGGGAAGATGATGAACTGTACGTGTTTGAGGTTTTCCCTCAGCTCTTGGGATCAAGAAGGAATAAATAAGAGAATGTTTTTCGAGCTTTCTCCTGAGAAATAAATATGTGAAGGAAAATGAGTGGAAATTCCACATTTTTACCCTTGGACATTTTCAATATTACCTCTTGTCCATTCTCATTTTATTAAAATTCATTATTTCCAAATTAATATATTAATAAATTTAAAAATCTTTATTTGACTAGATTTTAATTAAGTGAGTTGTTTCAATTTTCTTTGATAAAACTAAATAAATGACATGATGTATTTATGAGCCTAAATTGTCAGGTATCTTTATTTGCTCAAATTGTCAAGTATCTATATTTATGGCATAGTTTTTATGAATTTATTTACAACTTGCAAGTGTTAAACATACGAGTAAAGCTAGCCATCCAAAAAATTAGACAAAATTAAATCATGAATTGTGAAAGTACCAAAGCTGATTCTTGGATAAGCCAGAACAACACTTTAATTTAAAAGAATATTGGTTGTTTAGTATTTTCTGAATAACATATGGAAATTGACTATAACATAAACCATCCAACACCATTCCTTTGATTCTTTGATGCTTAACCACTGAATGGTGAATTATACATTATCATTTTCTAATATAAAGTTTTAGATTTTATTTTTTGTTGAAAGTTAAAGCAACTACTTGTCCTCTTTGGCAATGATATCTGCAGCATCTACAAACAAATATAATCATCAATATTATGCGTAGAGTCCAATTTTGACTTTGGTTAGAGGAAAATATTGACTTAATTTCCTTATGTCTGATGAAGATTAAACCAGAAAATTGTGTTAGTATTTACTAATGAACTAGAAATGCAAGAAAGAAAAACTGGGCTAAAGAATGAAAAACTAGTGTCCTATGACACCAATATCAGATATGTTGGTCTCTTGATCATTTGGTCAATTGTTCTATTGCTGACTAGTGCGCACAAGAAAATGGATTTGGATTTCCTGCAATCAATGCAACAGTCCAATCAAGATTGATCGGCTTAAAATTTTAAATTTAGATTTTAATTATCTTTAAATCTTAAATCCAAAATTAAAATTATAATTGTTCAATCTTAATTGGACAATCTATATATTCTTAGCTGCACTATTAAACACCGCTGACCGCAGCCAATCTCGATCCGAAGAAAACATATGGTTCATATGAGAAAAGTTAACTTGTTACTTGACGCTTAAACTATAATCATTTATGTTACATAAGAGAATAATTCATTTAATTATCAAATACCCTTTAGTTCAAAGATGAGTTATATAAATTTTTACAGCTTAAACATCCAAATAAAACTCAAATTGATCACAAAAAGTGTAATCTAAGTTGAAGAATTTCTTAACTGTTCCTCAATAGCCTTCTCCAACCATGTTTCAGCTTCTTCCATCATTCCAGGACTAAGCCTCACCATAAGTATACAAAACTCAGTCTCATTTAACTTTCCATCACCATCAAGATCACCTTGTTTCACCATAGCTTCAGCATCTTCCTTACTCATCCCTTCCATTCCAAGCAAAGCTGAGTTTTTCCTTAAACTCTCACTTGTAATCAAACCTATCTCTTTGTCTGCTAGAAGATTAAAACCACCACATAGTTCAGATACAAAGGTTTCCACATCAAGCTTCTCTGCCATCACTGGTAACAAGTCTTCAAACTCTGTTTCTATGGTGGTTGTTTCATTCATGTTTAGGTTGTTTTTCATTGTAAACGGTGTTTCCTTTTTTGTTCTAGTTGGTAAACATGGAAAGAAAGTGAATTTTGAAGAGTTGTATGTAATATATTGTAATGAAAACTCAATGACAGAATTTATTAGGACTTTGGCCTTTTATATTGGATGAGTTCTACTTGGATCACCTTCATAAGTAACATGTTCATAAGTAACATGTGGATCAATACATAAAAATCATCGAAATTCTAACAATGATTGACGGCACTCTTCAAAAATAATAATTCACGACTCCCATCGACTTTATAAATAAGAAGATGATCTGATCGACATCAATTAAATATGATATACATATTTATTTACCCCTTACTTTTATCGAATTAATATAAGTTAAATCATTATGTCAATCATAAAAATGAAGATAATGTTTACTTTTAAGAGACGATTTTATAGTCTTTAGAATTTTAAATATTTTCAAAGTACTAATATATGTATATCATAAACTACAGTACATATTATAATTTCTCTTTTTATATATATATATATATATAAAAGTGTTTTTGCTTTTTGGAATAAGTCTTATGTTAGCTTTTTGGTACTTCATAATCCCAAATTAAGGGATTTGGATTCTATGCATTATGTGGTAACTAGAGGACATATAGTAGTTGTACTCAATAAATTTACTCCATTAGATTTAGAGTACACTCGCCTATATTTCAATTTAGAATTGTAATTGAATATAATTGATTTGTGAATTGTTTAATTTTAATTTAACGGTGAATCTTTTATTGATCACTATAAATGTGTCTTTTTGTGATGACTTAAATTAGTTGATTTATGGTCTGAATTCTAACAAATATTTGATTGAAAACTATATTATATGGTTCAAATAACCATTAATACTTTAAAATAATAAGATTATTTTAAAACTCATTATTGATTATAAAAAAAGTTGACGAATTATTATCAAAAGTTGGCCCTCTTCAAAGTAGTTATTGTATTTTCTTTGCATTTGTGCATTGCACGAAGTCATGGAAGAAATGTCACCATAGAAAACAATGTTTTTTTCTCTCTCTGTCTCTATGTATATATTATATACTATTACTGTAAATAAATATCATATTTTCCAGAATAGGGAAACACGTTTAAGTCATTTGTAAACAAATTTTCATTCAATTAAGCACTTAGTTATTGTATCTTTTACCCTCCTCTAAGAATAAGAATATATTTTGATGGTGATTAAACTCTGATTCTCCTCTAAAAAATACGTTAAACCAAGTTAAATTTTACAAGAAATGAATTCAATATGTCAAAAAATTTATGACATAATTTTGACTTGTGACATGTTAGAAGTTTTTTAAGTTTGAGTTTGATTTTTAATAAAAATCTAATACGATTTATAAATATAATTAAAAATTTATTTTATATTAATATTTTTAAATAAGTACTGAAACATTTCTTTAAATAGATTAATAAAATTAATAATATTTTTTAAAATAAAACATATTTTAAAAAAATTAACTCTATACGGCATCTTACTTTAATTTAATTTTATAATAATACATTTAAATATATAAAAAATTAATATAAAGTACTATGATTAAATTATTAAAAAATTATTAGAGTTTTAATTTAACATAAAGTTTAAAATTTAATAAAAAATAATAATAGTGATAAAAATACTATAATCTTATGTATTTTTTTTTATTTTAAAATCTAATATTGACGTAAACTTAATCTGATTTGACTATTCTCACCCTTATACCCTACCAACCGACTCCTGCACACCCAATTAAGTCATCACATGTATTGTTTGTTAATTATTATGATTGAGAAAGAATAATGTGCAAAAAAGAAAAATGTTAGTTAATGTCTTTATTGTGAGGAGATTCACAAAAGAAAATGTGTGGCTCATTTAGCTTGGGAAGGTGGGACTTATACGAGGAGAAAACCTCCCAAATTTTCAAAAGAAATTATGTTTTTCATGATTAAAAATTTTGGCGTATAAAAATGTTTCTAAAAATGAAGACATATATTTTATATAATTAAAATTTTATGCACTATTTAATAAAAACAAAATCTTTTATACATTTAAAATTTTGGTAATCAAATCAATTTGTTTTCATTTGAAAAGGATCCTTATAAGATTTGTGAATTGTATATAGTCAAGAAGTTGAGGAATCTTTGGAGGTGTTGTCACGTTACAACCTACAAGTAGATGTAATTTTGTGCCATTCAATTTTTTATTTTGATGAATTAATTATATATCTATCATATTCATGATAGTTTCTAGGAAGGTGCCTTTGGTGGGAACAGGGGGATATTTTGAGCATGACATTAGCTTTCTTTGATTTGATATATTGGAACCGTTTGAGAGTTTGGTTTCCATGAAGCTTCCTCGACTACTTCTACATCACTCCAAATTTTGATTTTCAGCATTCTTTTTGTCTGTTCATGATATATATGCCAATAGTCATGTAATTAAATTTTTTATATTATTATTATTATGAGAAAATAAGAAATTTACTGTCAATATAAACATACAATTAATTAAAACAAAGTATTTAACTGTTATTTAAAAAAAAAACAGTTTTACAACGTGCCAAAACTTGATCAACCTTTTCACATGAGTTCTCTTGATTGTTTATTTTGCTGCCATCTCCACCATTTTTTATTACTTTTTTTTTTCTTTACAAATACTCACATTTCAATTATAAGTAAAAAGTTTATAGTTAATAGACTAAAAATTAACTAACTTCATTGTATTTAATGTTATTATTATTAAAATATCTTTTAACATAACAAGTTGTGAGGTAATATTTGAGGGACAACTATTTTGAAGAAAATTATTAGGGAGTTTATTATTAAAGGGACTAAAATATATTTAACTCTTTATTTTTTTATTGCAATAGAAAACTTAAATATAATCAACAATAATTCTTAATATACACATGATCGATTATTGGTGAGGGTCCAAATTTTTTATTTTATTTTTATTTTTAATATAATGTAATAAAATGAGGGTGAATTTTGAAGTGACAATGTTGATCACAAGTAAGAGGAGTTTAAATTGTAATTACTTTTTAAAATTTTTGCATTAAATTTATAACTTAAGATTGATCTTGGTTTGATAAATGATAAACACAGAACATTCTTTGTTAGAGTATAAAAAGGAAAACTTCACAAAGTGATTAGTGGTGTGCAGGTGAAAAATAAAATGGAGATAAAGAAAAGAAAATTTACACGGCAATATATTCTGGTTTACTCAATGTGGGTTACGTCAAACAAGATTGTGAGCTTTTTCACTAACGTGTTCAAACAAGATTGTTCTTTCTTTTCCCACCAATGTTTAAGATCAGCATTGACCTATTACAATAGTTTTCCTTTCAACCTTGAAAGATATTTTACATATTACCCTTCAGTTTTAGAAGAGTATTTACACTTCACATTTTTAAACACAAAAGGATTTCACAACTATACTCACACTATCTCTAACTCTACAGTGTTTGAGTTTAAAAAGTGATTTGAGAGGAGTTTAAATGATCAACCTTTATTCAACACTTGTTTGAGTTTTCTGTTTCAAACAATCAGACTCAAAGAATGGATCTTTAAATCTAATAAAGAAAAGCTGGAGTCTAGCTTGATGTTTAGAGCTTATAATTATCAAGAATGGTGTTTTTAATGAATGATTGTTTGCACTTTGACCTGATGATATTTCCTTTGCCTTGGAGTTCCTTTTATAGGCATTTTGAAGGGTTGTGCCAGCTCATATAGCTGTTTGGAAACATGATGTAAAGTCTATGAGTTAATAGGCATGTGACACAAATAAATGAAGATTGTTCCTGCTGATCTTCAAAACATTCTTCGTTTTCTGTTTTGACAATTTTTTAGTTTCTGTCAATTTTGAAATTTGTTTGTGATCCAGTATTCTTGCATATGTATTAGTGATGTAGTGCCTCTTTTGTTCAGGCTTGTGTTTGCTTTAGCTAAGTCATTACTCTTGAAGATTAATCTTGTAATCTTATATGTTATGTATTGCTTTGATGTTGAGAGCGTGTATGATGAATCTGTCCATAGCTTTCTTGTGCGTTCAGTTTTTTTTTTGTTGCTTGTGAACTGTCATGCGTCTTTCGATGAATTATTGTAGTTTGAGACAATCTTGTTTTCCATAAGAGTTTGTTCTTTAATGATCAAGAATGTTCTTGGTTTAAGGTTGTGAAAACCAGATCATTCTTGATTCTTTCTGTTTTTTGCGCAGATTTGATTCTGTTTTTCTTCTGCTTTGATCTTTTTTGTGTTTGAAACCTATTTTTGATTTAAAACACTTAAGAGCACATGTTAAATACTATTGATTTTTAGAATCATAATTTACAAATTAATTAACTTGATTTGTTTATCATCAAAACATTTAATTTGAGATTTTATCTCAACAAATTTTTGTTTGGTTAAATATATTTTTAGTCCATACAAAATTTTGACTTTTCAAGTTTAATTCGTAAAAAAAAAAATTATTTACTTTTAATCTCTATTTGACTTTATAGTGACTAAAAAGTTGAAATTTTTTTTATAAAAACTAAAAATAAAAATTTGAAATTTATAGGTACTAAAATTTATTTTATCATTTTTTAAAATAATAAAATTACACTTTTTTTATTAGGAGTCCAATATTTAAAATTACAATAAAGTTTTCAAAATATTTAAGACGGTTTTATATATTCAATTAGTTATATCTGCTTATAATTGAATTTGGAGGTCATACATCATAATATGACGTTGATTTTAACTTTTTGGTTGCTTTCAAAGTATATTTACTTGTATTACTTATCCCTTATGTTTCATATGGATTTGAGCTAATTCACTGTTTAGATGATAAAATGACTTGGTGATTTGAGATAGAGGTGTAAAAATTAAAATGATAAGAAGATCATAAGTTCAACTTTCACAATTAATTACCAAAATAATAATTAACAATGCACATTTACTTTTTTATTATTATTAAAAATATCTCACTACACTATCAATCAATTTGTGTGTGAATCAATTTTTTGGAGTAAGTGCAATTTAAAGGTGTGAAAAATAGAGTGGTGTGGAAAGAAGAGTCATCCAAACTATACTTTGTGAGATTGGCATATAGACTTTTGAAATAGCAAGCAATTTGTTTTTCGAATGCTCATTCTTTTCTAGGGTTTGGTATAAGATAACAAAATGACTTGGTACATGTGTGATTTTCCAAATTGATGCATTTAGACATTTAAAAAATTTCTCGAAACTGATGAAGGGGGAGAGTTTGGAAGACAAGATGTGTACAATATGCATGTATTTGAACAATTTGATAGCACTCAGTCAAAGAATTTTTGAAAGTAAAGTATCATTGAAAATTTTGCTGGAATAATATGTCCAATTTTATTATTGGAATTGATAGAGAGTAAAGGTTTTAGCTACCCCATATTCCTATGATTTGGTAACCCTCTTCTAGCGTGTCTTGGTATTGTAAATAGTCCTGGTTGATTTGTTATTAGTAAGGGTTTGTTAAGCGAAGCAAATAAACGAGTTTTTGATTTGTTGTTAGTAAATGTTTGTTTAGCGAAGAAAATAACCGAGTTTATATCTTATAAATTATTAGATCTGTTTGGTAACTGTTATTTATGAGTTTGTATTTTATAATTTTTTTATAAATTTATTATAAATTATAAGATCTATTTAGTAACTGTTATTTATGAATTTATATTTTATAATTTTTTTATAAATTACTTTAAGTAGTTTTTAAATTTATAATTTTTTTTCTACTAAGTTTATCCTTATTATTGTAATTAAAATTCTTTTTTATCCTTTATAACTTATTTATTATAATATAAAACAAATAAATTAGTAAATAATTTCAAATTTTAACATTTGATATAATTTAAATCATAATATTTCAAAGTAAATAATTTAAAACAAATAAACTAACTAAATACAAAAAATCAGATTAATAAATAATTTATTTATTATAATTTAAAATTATTTATAATTAATTCAAATTTTAAAATATTAATATTTTAAAGTAAATAATTTAAAATGATTTATTTCTTGTAATTTAAAATAAATAAACTAGTGAAATAAAAGTTGTCAAATTAATTAATTTTAAATTAATAAAAAATATATTTTAAGTTACTAACTTTAAAATATTTTAACCATTAATTGATATAAGATTTATTTTTAATTAAGAATGTCTTTTATGTTATTTTACATTTTTAAACTAATTGAACCTTTAATTTTTTTGAAAAAGCCAAATTAAAATTTGTAAATTAACTAAATAGATATTCAAAGCACAATATGTGTTATTATCATTTACAACTAAAACACTAGAACGCTACAATAAATTTATTATATGGAATACTAATAAAAAAATTAAAAAGGCAAATTACAAAACGTACTGCTAATTCACACTCAAATGCTATTTAATGTATCGGTTAAAAATTGAGTATATATACCGGCTCGACTATATATACAAAATCTGTCTATTGAAGAAATTGTCAAGTTTATTGAAATAGGTTGACATCACTAATGAGTTGCAACGTATATTATATTCTATATCCGCACTCACCCCCCAAGAAAATAAGTGGTGGAAAAGTTGAATTTTTATAAAATTTTAAATGTTGCTCAAGTTGTAATTAATTATTATATTGAAATTTGAAACATGAAAGATATTAACTAGTTAGATTCAATTTGAATTTAGAGATGTGAAAATGCCTATTTTGACTAGAAAGGTATTGTATTTTCCACACAAGAAAGCGATAAAGGCAAAAAAATTGGGTTGGTATAACTTTTTTTAATTTCAACTTGCATTTTCATTTTAAAATTGTGTCACACATTTACATATCAGCATTTTCATCTTAAAATTGTAATATATCAATTAAAATATATTATTAATTAAATTTAGTGATTAAATAAGACCGAATCGATCCAGTCAGGTGACGCGCATGTGCGATGGTCAATTTTGACTGCGTTTTCACCCTTCACAAAATTGAAGCACACCTCAATTGTTATACTTCTACCTTATAAATACTACTAGTGTTTTATCCCTCTTATGTGAAACTTTCTTATTTTCAATTTACAACAACTAATTCTCATTAATATCATCATTTTCAACAATCTCTTATTAATATCATCATTATTTCAACAATTATAATACTTGATTCATCTCTAAAGACATGATATTGATAGAGTTCATTTGAAGTATCACATTTTTATTTGACATAAAATATCTTATTTTCAAACGATGGAACTTAATAAATCAACTATTTGTAGTACTCTAATTTTGTTTGATCACTTAAAATAATTCAAAAAAATAATAATATAATGTTTAATAAACATTTTATATTTATTATTATTAAATAAAAATTATTATTTTAAATCTGATCCGATTTTTAATTTAGATGAGTTTCAGATAACTTACCAAAAAATATATATATATACTTTATTGTTCTACTACCACCCGTCTTCCCTTTTTTTTATTTTTAATTTCTTTCTCTCCTAGCCTGACTTTACTTTCTTCTTCCAGCTTTCCTTTCCTTTCCTCTCCTCCTCTCAGCTAGCTAGCGTCCCCCTTTCAAGATTTGTCATGCTTCCCTGCCTTGTAGGAAGCAACCCATCCGCTTTTTATTTTTTATTTTTTAGTTTAATAAAATTATTATTTTTACTATTTGAATATTCATTAAATTTTTTTTTAAGTTATATTTTTCTTTAATTAATGAGATTGTATAAATTTGTTATAAAATAATAAAAAAAAAATTTTTAACTATCAAAAATAAAATAAAAGAAAAAAAACTAGAAAAGATAGAGAAAAAAGAGAAACTACGTATTATAAAAAAAAAACTCTAAATCTCTTTAATATTAATATATTAATATATATATATATATAATTTCTTTTTAGTATATATACAAATAAATAAAAAATCATATTCATAATCTTGTATTGTGTTTATTTTTATTTTTTTTCTCTTCAATATTTAATATTACAAATTATAAACTCAAAACAAGTAACAAAAGATTTAAAATATTATAAAAAAATTAACATAAATTAAAACAAACAAACAAAAAACCAAAAAAATAAAATAAAAAAGAAGATGGACAACTACTATCGCCGCCATCGGCATAATATTCTTCACTCCCTTTCATTTGTTTTTTCTTTTTCCTTTCGGCTCCTTTTTTTTTCTCTTCTCTCTCTATCTGCATAGCTCCCCTTTTCTTTCTTTTGTTTTGTTTTTGTTTTTTTTTTTCAAGACTCGGATTTATATATATATTTCTTCTTAGTTATAATAAAAGAAAGTTTACAATCCAAGTCCATTTTTTTTTAACTTTTTTAATTTCTCTTAAAAGCAAAATAAAAATATTAACAATAATTTATTGAAATTAATTGAGATGAAATATTTTATTAATCTTAAATATTTATATCATCTGAATTATTACAACTTGACGATTTTAAACTCCAAATTAATAATCTTTTAATAAAATTAGATTTTAACATTTTGTTTGTCTTAATTTAAAGCACATGAGTTGTGACAACTTTATGATCTTAAACATTTTCAACTAAATTCAAGCAAACAACCAAACATATTCATTATAATCAATTTCTCAAATCGCCTTAGGTAATTTTCAAGTTGTAAATTATTTCGGTGTTTACGAATGTTTGACATGACACAAGCATGTATAACCATGTAGATTGATTAAAGCTTCTCATTTGATCCCTAGCAAACTTCAACTTTAGTGTAATGTCAGTCTAAAAAGACAATTTCAAATCAAAAGAAAATTGCAAATGATATAACTTTTTTATTTTATCAAAACATAGTTATTATTATTAATGTAATTAGACAAAGATAGATAGCAAAAATTTGAATGACATTTAAACCAACATGAAAGGATAATTATTTTTTATTTATTCTAAAGTCCGTTACACAATGCAACTCTCATGATAAACTTTAGACTTATAGATTTCTCTGAATAGATTTAATAGTTTCTAAAACCGTTGCATTATGCATTAACTATAGAATCATGCATATCTAAATTTATTTTTCAATGATCAAATCAAACAATAAAATATAATAATTATTATCTTACTTTATTTTTTGATAAATTAAAATTTATAAACTCATCAAGCGAATTAAAATCCGATCCCAAGCGAATTAAACTCGCCAGTAGAGCCTATGAATGTCAGTATCTCCGATTCTAAGTGAATTAAATTCGCCAGTAGAGCCTATGAATGTATATTCATTAGGTGTGCAGTAAACAGTAAAACGTATATGTTTTATGACATAAATGCGAAAGTGATCATAGAGCCAAATGATGTTGACTTCTATGAAAATAAATTTCCTTTCAAATCAAGAAATAGTGGGGGCAGCGAACTAAGTCATACTCCCGTGACAAGAAGCAGTGAAAGCAACAAACAAAGTGAATTAGAAACTCGAAGAAGTAAGAGAATCAGAGTTGCTAAAGATTATGGACCAAAATATATAGCCTATAATTTAGAAGATGATCCTGCAAATCTCAAAGAAGTCTTGTCATCATTGGATGAAATTTTTTGGCAAGAAGCTATAATCGATGAAATGGATTCTCTAGAATCTAACAAGACCTGACATATATTAGACTTGTCTCCTAGTTGCAAACCAATAGGTTGTAAATGGATTTTGAAAAGAAATTAAAACCCGATGTGACTATTGATAAATACAAGGCACACCTTGTAGCCAAAGGTTTTAGGCAAAAAGAAAATATAGATTTCTTTGACACTTTTTCTCCAATCACTAGAATAACATCCATTAGGGTACTCATTTCTCTAGCAGCAATTCATAACTTGGTGATACAACAAATGGATGTTAAAACAACATTTTTAAATGGTGATCTGGAAGAAGAAATCTATATGGAACAACCTAAAGGTTTTGTAATTCATGGACAAGAAAACAAGGTATGTAAGTTAGATAAATCTTTTTATGGTCTTAAACAAGCTCATAATCAATGGCATGAAAAGTTTGATAATTTGATTATATCGAATGAGTTTAAAGTGAATGAAAGTGACAAATGTATTTATTACAAATCTGAAAATGATATTTACACTATCATATGTCTCTATGTAGACGACTTACTCATATTTGGTTCAAACATTTATATTGTAAATATTGTGAAATCATTGTTGAGTAAGAACTTTGATATGAAAGACCTCAGAGAACTGAGTGTAATCCTAGAAATCAAGATTACAAGGTCAGAAAAGGGAATTTCTTTGGACCAGTCTCACTATGTTGAAAAGATTCTAAAGAAATATGAATACTTTGGCTGTAAACCTGCTTGCACACCATATAATCCAAGTGTGAAACTTTTGAAGAACACTGGTGAAGGTGGTAGACAAACAGAATATGCGAGCATCATTGTCAGCCTTAGGTATGCCACTGATTGTACTAGACCCGACATTGCCTATGTCGTGGGACTATTGTGCAAATTTACCAGTAAACTTAGTATGGAACATTGGCACGATATCGAAAGAGTCATGAGATATCTAAAAAGGACCATGAGTCTAGGATTACATTATCAAAGATTTCCTGCCATCCTTGAAGGATATAATGATGCTGACTGGAACACCTTATCAGATGACTCCAAAGCAACCAGTGGTTATATTTTTAATATAGCCGGCGGGGTAGTATCTTGGAAATCGAAGAACATACGATATTGGCTCAGTCCATTCTGGAGTCTGAAATGATAACACTAGTTACTGCTAGTGCCGAAGCAAGTTGATTGAGATGCTTGCTAGCTGAGATCCCTTTATGGGAAAAACCTATGCCAGCTGTGTTGATCCACTGTGATAGTACCGCGACTATTGCAAAAAACTTGAGAATCGTTATTACAACGGTAAGAGACGACAAATATGTCGTAAACACAACACAGTTAGAGAATTACTTTCTAAAGGAGCTGTTATAGTGGATCATGTATGCACTGATTATAATTTAACTAGAGAAAAAGTCCTGAACACATCCAAAAGGATGAGACTAATGTCTATAGAGTCACTCATGATGGTAACCCAACCTAAAAGATTGGAGATCCCAAGAATTAGGTTCAATGGGTAATAACAAGTCGTGAAGTGATATGAGATGAACATGTTATTATATATCAGAGAAGCATGATTTCTGAAGCAATGATAGAATGAGATAATAGAAACTCTTAATGAGATCTATACTTTATGTGGAGTGGAGTACCTAGCAACATGAGTATTCTTGATAGACTCACCTATGTGACTGTGGAAGTGGGGCCGTTTCCTATGGTATTTCGAGACAAAAATTCCTAGAGCATTCACTATACTGGGATAGACGGCTAGTGTAACATCCTCTAAATTTATTATTTAAAATAATTAAGACTTATAAATATATATATTTCATTATTAATTTAGGTGTGATAATTATTTGCCTTGTTCGACTTATTGTAGTTGATAAAATTATTAGTAAGAATTATTTAATCAATGGAGAAGTTTTATATAATTATATATATATATATATATGTTTTTCTTGTACAAGAAGAATTTGAGCTAAGGGTTTGTGGCAAGGTGTGACCCAACCCGTAATAGAAATTTGGGTTTGGAGTTGGTGGCTTAGTTTTTGTATGATCAAGGTTAAGAAAAAAATAATAATAAATAAATAAAATAATATTTTCTCCCTTCTATTCTTTATTTGGGCCCAACACTATCTACCCAATAATCTCCACTTTAAATTTTCCCTAAAGTCCACAATATTTCCATACTAAGTAATAGTAAGCAGAAAAAAATATCGAAACCCTAGCCGTCATCTCCTTCACACCTCATCTCCTTCGTGCGGCAAACTTTTCGTGTGAACAACTTCGTTGGGGCTTAGAGCTTCGTACTAGGAAGAAAAGCGGCCAAGGTAAAGGCTTTTCCCCACACAAATTTGAGTTAGACCGTTAGTTGGATGACATAGAACTAATAATTGTAATTGCTTGCTTTTGAAAGAAATAAATGTAGACTAATAAAATAAAATAATGGAATATGAAATCCTTTACGTTGAGTTCGATATGTAATGTATGTCTTTTTAAGAAGTAAAATATGAATTTTTATATTATACATGATAGAGTTTTAATTTTTATGATGGATATGAAGCAAAATATGATTTTTCTTATGTTATATATATGATAAAGTTTTGATTTTGATGATGTATTATGAGTTGGATTTTGAAGTTTCTTGTTATATATAAAGTTTTAATCTTTATGGTGTAAATGAAGTCAAGTCCCGATTTTTATGCGTACGTGGTGAAAATTATTATTGAATGATTATTTGTCTATGAATATATGATTCTCATGATAAGGATGTGTAATATGTGATCTTTGTGATGTGAATAAGATGATGGTTTTAAAAAGGTGATTTTTTTGAATGTATATGACATGATTCTTAGTGGGCTGTGTGCGAGTATAATTGTGATAATATATAGTCATGTCATGGCATATGCATCTTCGTGGGAGTTGCCTTAGTGGCAGGTTTATTTTCCCCATTGGTATGGGTGATCTTTATGTGGAAGTTGCCTTAGTGGCAGGTTTATATTCGGATCATATAGTTTTAGGAGCATGCATTATGCATATTTTTTTATATACGATTTACTGTTTGCGCATTTTTTTCTTTTAAATTACAAGTTTTTACCTTTATATGTTTTGTGTTATTCTTATATATGTTTAGCTTTGGTTTGATGTGGATGATGGAAAAAATTGACCCTTACAACAACATTTTAGGTACTAATGAGTTCGAGGAGATTCAAGAGTAATTGATGAGTATTAACGTGCGGCGAACGTGTGTTAAAAATGGGGTTTTCAAGACAATTTTGTAATAATAACTATTGCCGCAAAATTTCTATGTTTATTTATTTTTTTTAATTTAATTTTTGTCACTAAACTTTTAAATGCATTCGAATTCTATAAATACGGAAGTGGATTTTTGCTTCCGTTAGGAATAATTGATTTTTCCTTTATTTTAGCTTGAATAAACCTTTTTTTATAATATTAAATAAATGTGATTGTTACTAATTATTTAAAAGCATAAATGTGATTGTTACTAATTATTTAAAAGTATAAATGTAGATATTCTTACAAAAAAAAATTATCGTAAATTTTTCTAAAAGTATTTTTTTAGTAACGTTTTGGACCAAAAATCCGTGGTGTTATAGCTAGGGCCATAAATGCACAGACTTTTCAGAATACACCCAATGAAAAGGTTGTGTGGGTTTGATGTCAGAGATAGAGTTCAAGACTACGCGTCACTCTTGTTAAATCTGAATCTTACTTGCTATGCAAAGGTTCAAATAAAGAAACACTTTTGTTTATGCACGATCTTGTAGAAGCGTTTGATGTTACTTCAGAAACATTTTTTTTTAATTCAAGTGGGGGATTATTGGAACATAGTGTGTGAATTTAAAAATTGTTGAAGTCCCACATTGGAAAAATCTTATATGTTGAGTAGTTTTCATCACTATATAAAGATTTTAAAATTTTTGTTGAAGTCCCACATTGGTTAGGAAACATATGTGGATTTGCTTTCATCAATATATAAAGAGTGTCAATTTATTGTGAAAAACACACAAAAGTTGGATGCATTTCCCAACTTTCTCTTTTCTCTCTTATATTATGCTCGAATTTTCGAGCCACTTCTCCTCATTCTTTTTGTCCCTTCGATTTTTAGTGGTTCTAATATCACTTCCTTTCAAACGGTTTTGGATGTCGTAGTTGACGTAGCAATGTCGATTTACAAGAAAGGGGGGTTTGAATTGTAAATTCGCCTTTTTAAAATTCTTGTTAAAAACTTAAGAAAATAACTCAAGATTGATCTTGGTTGTGAAAACAGAAAACGAAGAACGTTCTTGGTTTTCACCAGAAAACAGAGAACGTTCTTGGTTAGTTAAAATCAACAGTTCAGTTTATCTATTTAACTTGATAATTAAAAGAATGAAAGTAAATAGAGATAAGGGAAAGATATCACACACAAATATATCCTGGTTCGCCCAACTCGGGCTACGTCCAGTCCTCACAACGGTGAGATTTTCCACTAAGTGTTCAAACCAAAGAACCTTCTTGGTTTTACAGCACCTAGCTCAGATCAACCTTGATCTGTTACAAACTTCAATTCTTTCCACCCAGAAAGGAATTCAATCAGGTCACATATCAACCTTGATAGGATTTTACACTTCACCTTTTAACCTTAAAAGGATTTTCTAAACAAACTACTCAAGCTATAAACACCTCTTATAGTCTTGAGGTTACATAATAGTGATGTAGAGTGTTTTTACAGAATCTGATTAAATCTCAACTCTTGTTTGTGGTTTAGATTCTTTACAAGAGATTTCAGTAAGCTAATAACAATGAATTCGTGAATGAATGTTACTGATTTCTTGTGAGACTTTTCAAGTATGAATGTGAGTGATTAATGATATATCTTGGCACTTGAATGTCTTTGATTTTGGACAGAATCTGAGTATGCTTAACTCGTGTTTGAGATTAGATTCTTGACAAAAGAATTCAGTAGAATGATTCTGATATGAAGAAGAAAAACATAACTGAATCTTTTGTTTTAGATTGAGAAGCTTTCAAGTATGTAAGTGATGTATTGATTTGTACTTCAAGCTCTTAATTTTTTCTTGAGCTTTGCCTTCTTTTTATAGGCTTTAGGAAGGTTGATGACAGTCAAAAGAGTCGTTGGAAAGTGCTATGTTGTCATGTGTCAGTTTGGACCAAAGACCAGACTTTATGATTAAAAAAATGTTCAAGTCTTTGAACATTCTGCATTCTGTTTGAATGGACTGAGTTCTTCGATTCTTGATCAGATTTCCTTTGTTTAATGATCTTTTGTACTTCAAATATATTTGTTAATATCTTTGATTTGATATGGAGTTTTGATTATGTCAAAACAGCTTTGGAGAATGATGATGAACTTCTGCAGAATGTTAATGAAAATTATGGAGATTGATAATCAATCTGGAGTCCTAGTATCTGAACTTTCTAGAGATTGATAATCAATCTGGAGGTTCAATTTTGATCATTTTGGATGTCTTCCTGATCTTTTCTTGGATATGCTATGATGTTAATATACTTCAAGATCGTTCAACGTTCTTGGAAGTCAAGCTAGAGAATGATATAACAAGGCTGGAGAATGATGGTCAGTATGCTAGAGAATGATTGTATCATTCTGGACTGACGTCATCATACTGGAGACTGATTTTTGATCATTCTGAAGATAGTTGTTAATCATGCTGGAGAAAGATGTTTGCTGTTGGAGATTGTTTATCAATCTGGAGACTGATGATACACTGTTGGAGAATGATGTTAAACATGCTGGAGATTAATGTTAACATGCTGGAGAATGATAATCATTCTGGAGATTGATGATCATTTCTGGAGACGGATGACCATTCTTGACAAAATATTATTCTGGAGACTGATCTGATTATTCTAGACATTCTGATGTTCAAGAACAGACTTGGTTCTTCCTCTGAATGGCAAATGAGTCTTGATCTTTAGTGATGCGTATTTTGGGCTCTTAAATTTGTAAAGGGATCCTCTAGTGATATCTTCTGGTATCCTCTGGAGGTATCTTTTGGTATCCTCTGGAGATATCCTCTAGAGGTATCTTCTAGTGACGTCTTCTGGAGGTATCCTCTAATGACGTCTTCTGGAGGTATCCTTTGGTGACGTCTTCTAGAGGTATCCTCTGGTGACGTCATTCTCTAGTGACGTCATCCTCTGGTGATATCCTCTGATGACTATATCTGTCTTGCTTGAACAGCTTGATTCATGACCTTTTTTCTTTGTGATTCGAATGGCTTCTTTTGATTGTAATTGATCATATTTGTGTACTTTGATGAAGTGAATTGATTCTTGCTTGTTTACTTATGCATTTATGATCGTTAAACAAAACTTAAGTGAAATCATTAGTATTCCACCATTCATAAAACTTAATAATTTATTTCATAAGGTTTGTTGTCATTAAAACATATATCAAAAAGATTTTTTCTTCAACAATAGTCCCTTCGATTTTTGAGTGACCATAATACCACTATCCCTTCGTTTTTTGAGTAGTCATAATCCCACGATATAACGGTTTTTATGTCGTAGTCTCTTCGATTTTTGAGTAGTCATAACGGTTGTTATGCCGTAATTCTTTTGATTTATTAGTAATCATATTACCATATTGTGAGTGGCTTTAACCGCCATATTGAGAACGACTTTAACTATCATATTGAGTTTCTACAGTGTAGAAGAACTTCGATACAATGAATCTGAGTTGTTTTATCCAGGGGACGTCGTAGTTGATAGTCTGCTTGCACAATTTGGCAGTGCCGCAAAACGTCTTAAAGAGAGCGACCTAGTCCGCGACTCAACCCAATAATATCTTCGGTGACATAAATTGATTTTTAAATAGTTTTCGAAATTCAAATTGTGTTTTATAGTACGACAATATAAACATGCGGTAACCACTCAAAGTAGTGGGAATTGGATTTTTTTTTTGCTTTCTAATAAACTACTTCAAGCTCAACATTATTAGGCCTGTTGCGTAAATAATATATTGGATGATCCAAATTGATAGTTTGGGTACCACTATTAATTTGATCACGATGGAAGTCTAAAATATTAGAAGATCATGATAGCAAGTTTCTACTTTGGAGGACACCATTAGTGCTCCTCAATATGTTGAACAAATTTCAAGTGCAGGTTATCGGGGAAGTAAAACTTACCTTAGTTTAGAGTTAGAGTTCTCTGCTACAAACTACTCAACACTTTGAAAAGAACCATACACAGACAACTTCTGTCTTTTATCAATGCAACAATTCACTTTTGTTAATACATCAATTTTCTTTAATTCATTTTTTTTTATATTTAAAATCAGAGAGAAAAGGATATTATAGTGTTTGTACTTGATGTGTTACTACTAAAAATAATTATGGATAAGAGCTTGCTATTACAAAAAAATTTATAACTTAGGGCATGTTTAAATTGACGGTGACTTCTACTAACCACAATAGTGAACCACAATGTCATTGTAATTTTGACGAAATATACCCAATCAATCCAATTCAGCAGCTCTTAAATAAAATTCATGCCAAAAAAGAGATAATACAAACATTCATGAAAAAGGCATAAAACAATATGTGTATGCGAGTTTCCAAAGCCTTTCTGTACAAGACTAATAAAAGATATTTGTAATTTTCTTGAAAAGAATTTTTGTACAATATGAACAAAAATCATTCAATTGTTACACATCAAGGATCATATATTCTTTAACAACTTATTTTGTTTTCCAATTTTTTTTTCTCGAGTCAATAAAATCATGCAACATTTAGACATACACACAACATTCACAATTATACTAATGCTGCACTTGTGGAAATTCCAACAATGAAGGATAAAATTGTGAACAATTTTACTAACCATTTCCTAAAACTATCTTGAACTTCTCTAGAACACATTTCCCTTCTTTGTACTTTTGTGTTTCGTCATAAGCTTTAATGTATTTCCAACCAAGTTCTTCTCCACAATCAGAACAATATACATCAGCAACTGTGTGAAGACCAGTCATAAGTTGTCTATCTTCTTTTGGACCCAAAAATATGTTCATTGCATGAGAAAACAGAAAAGCTCTTCCATTGCTTGCCTGTTATTAAACATAACCTTTGAAAATCCTTGGTTAAAAAGGAACTAACTTCAAATATCTTCACCATCCATTCTCTATAGTCCAATTTATGAACCAAATTGATTCATTTCAACACAAGAAAACAACAAAACTAGGAACTATACATCACATATTACAAACAAGGTTGAATGAGTGTGTGTTTCGTTCTGCAGTGACAAAAATTGATTTTGAATGAATTGATTCTGATTAAAAGTGAGTTGAAGTTAAAGTGATTTATGTTTGAACTTTGGACATGTTTCATGTAAAAGTGAATTGAAAATAAATTACAGGTTAAAAATAAATTCTAGTGGTAAAAGTTACAAATTCTACCTTCAAGTTTAGAATCAATTCTAGAGTCAAAATCAATACTACTTGAGAACAGCCAAATATTTAAATCAATTCTACACCTCTACAATCAATTTTGACTCTTCCAAAAGTGAAACCAAAAGTTTAGAAGAGCCGGGTCCCGAGGGCTCACCCGAGCCGGGAAAAACACCAAAGCTCAAAGAGCATTTACAGATGTATTTATATATTATCTACTAACAAGTACCTCACATCAGACAACAGAATTTGAACCCACGTCCCTTTATGATATGAGTTTTGACTCCTTCAATTAAACCAACATTTGTTGACATAATGGTTCCCTTTATACAAGTGAAACTAATTTAGGAATCAGGATCATGTTTAACATAAAATGGTTCCCTTTCAACATGGTTTATATTGTGTTTGGTTATATAAATCTAAAATCTTTAGCTCATCATCTTAACCCTAAAGTTTTGTTCTTTTCTGATCCTATTTTGAACCAATTTTTTTTTCCTCTAATAGATATGGATGAACAATTTTCAATACAGAAAAATCTAGCTTAAAGATAGAAAAAAAAAAGTACAAAAATTTAAGAGAAAAGTTCACCTGGAAATCTTTGGAAACAATATCATCATGAAAAGCAACAAGGTTTTGACACTTGAAGCAGCAGTATGCTCGTGATCCTATCAAATCCTCCATTAATGAATTTTCCTAACCCTTCCACTTTAACACCTACTCATAAATAATAATAATAAATAGTATTAATTAAATTTGTTGAAATTTTGATTGTTTTACTATTTTAGTCTTCAAAAATTAGTTTATATTTTTATCGTATTATTTATTATAGATCGAAAAAAATGTAACATTAATAAGGATAAATTAATAAATAATTAATATAATTGAAAAATTAAAATGAGTTTTACAAAAGAGAGATATGATTTTTTTAAGGTTTTATATTTAGAGAAGGAGATAAGTAATAATAAATAAAAAAGTATAAAAGAAAAAGCTTGGTCAAAAAGTCTCTATTATGACCAAAACACTAGCAGCCAAATTTTTCCATGTCAGAACTTGATAATTGGTGTGATTTTTTAAATGTGTATCAAACAATCTTAAGGCTAAAATATTGTGCAAGATGTGTGCTCAATGATTGAAAAATAATTTTGAAGAAAAGAATATGAATGTGAAGGTGATTGAGTAAAGAAGATTCCAAAAGAGTTGGACAAAAGAATATAGCATTGCTTAAAAACAAAAGGAGTTGATTAAGATGGTATTGAAATAAGTTTGGCAAGAAAATGATGCAATTGTTTAAGAAATATTTTTATGTTGCTTGAAAAAATGGGTTTTCCTTTTTGTAGCTACACACAATAGAACAAACAAATACAACTAAATTGTAAAATTAGAACCAATTCCGTTAGTATAAAATTTCATTGATTGGTTAAAAAATATGTTTTTTTTTTATTCATCATCTTCTTCTAGAGTAAAAGTGAAACTTACCTATGCCCTTTTGGTTTTTGTTGTGTATGTATGCTTGTTGGTTTATGGATTAATACATGCTTAGAGCTAGGTATCTATATGTTTTATAAAATGATTGTGAATGTGGGTTTGAAAGAAAGAGAGAGGAGGGGTTGAGTTTTGGTAAGGATTCCCAACCAACACTGTTTTTTATATACAATTATGTTGGGAGAGTTTATATAAAATATAAGGGTATGTATGGTTTGAGAAAACCTTTTTTTGTTTTTAACTGTTATTTTCATTCTTTCTTTTTAATTTTTTTAAAAGTCATTGTTATTGCAATTCCTGTACAAATCTTTGAAAGCATAAACAAGTCTACAAATTAGAGCTTTTAGTTTTTACGAATATCGGATTTGTAATTAAAACAAATGCAGGATATCAAACAAAAAACATTTACTCAAATTAAGAAATCTCTAAGTTTTCAATGATGTCAAATGTATTCTTCTAGTTACTAGTTATATTGGTTTTAGAGTTGTTAGTAATTAGTAATAACTGAATTTAGACTAAATATATTAATTTTTGTTGATTTAATTTTCTTTTATATTTAGAACCGAAGGAAGTTATATATTTTTAGGGGGATTTAATTTTGTAAGACATCCTAGTACATAATATAATGAGAAACTAACAATATAACTCCACAGCATAAAAAAATATATATATGTTTAGAGTTTGAGAGAGTAATGAAAGCAGCTTCTGCAAAAAAACGAGCCACATCCAATATACAAATTATATAAACTTTACAATGAAACAACTTTGACAAGGGTAAAAAGAGGTTAATTAACTAATCAACAACCTCTCAAAATCAATCATGAACAGCTACTCTCAAAATCAATCATGAACAGCTACTTTCTTCTTAGCCATCCATCGCCTTCTAGTGGCTTCCAATGCCTCCAACTTCATCCTAGTGAGTTCCTCGATCCAATGCTGATATTGTGACTCAATTGCATCAAGTTCAAGCTTTAGCTCAAGATCAATATCTTTATTAGTTGAAGAAACAGAACAACAGCTAACATTTGATGATCCTGAGTTCCCAGTGCTTTCTCCAACATTGTAATCTGCTGCCTGCAATTTACAGTCTTCGAAGTACGCATCGCCGACTTCAAGACCGGGTATGGACCTTCTTAGACATTTAAAACAGCTAATAATATTGGAGTCATTACTATTTTCATTTTTCATTGAAGTGTCGTCAACAGCTATCTCAGAAGCTCCTGATCCTCGCAAATATCGACCTTCCGAATTAATGAAACTAGGAGAAGGATGATTATAGTCACTGACCGCGTTGAACACAGCGTTATCGGTGTTTTTGAAAAAACAGCTCTTTCCGACTGTCTCAAAACCTTCTCTAGGAATTGTATTAAACCCGGAAAAGCTGTCTTGACGATTAAATCTTTCATCGGGAACACTTTTTAGGATAGAATTCCAAGGGCATGCCATTAAGCTT
This sequence comes from Cicer cuneatum, assembly GCA_037974295.1. Taxonomy (NCBI): domain Eukaryota; kingdom Viridiplantae; phylum Streptophyta; class Magnoliopsida; order Fabales; family Fabaceae; genus Cicer; species Cicer cuneatum. The sequence continues at coordinate 66,658,061 of JBBPBO010001985.1, read as the reverse complement.
TGGCGATCGACATTAGAAGACCCACTACAAAGACCAATTTCTCCAGTTGAGTTATGATCAGGTGAAGGCTTCCACCAAGGAAGAAGCTTCATAATCAAGTAATCGATAAGCTCGGCTATGAAAGCCACATCATGATCTGCCAGCTCCAAATGTACAACCATTTCTGATGCCACGGAGACTGCAGTATCTGTATCAAGGTAAAAGAGAAAATGTATATTCCTTACTCGACCTGCAAGTAACAAACAAAAACCATTTTAGTATCAATTCAATGGCAAGCTTTTCAGTGTCTAACACGACACAAAAACATGTACTTACATTCAATTACTTCAAAATTTTCAAATTATTATCAATGTCAACGTATTAGTGTTTGTGGCAATGCTTCATAGATGGCAAGGCACAGAAGAGTGTCAAAAACTAATTCAGGAAAGGCCACATACTTACCACATGTATCAGCAATACGCAGAGTCAATGACACCGAGTTATCATCGTTTTTAGTCCCTTTTAACCTAAACTCGTTGTTCTTATTAATCCTTTGGACTTCAAAAACAGGACAATGTGGACTTCCCTGACTGCTTTCAGCGTAGTTACTTCCCGAAAACTGTTTGTAGTCAGCATCAATGTCCATGGATGGAAAACCAGGTTTGGGTATATCTGTAGCTCTTGGAGTTTTAATAGATAACTGTAAAGGATAAATAAATGGATCCTTTGGATTCTCAATTTGTAGAAATGGATCATTAAGAAGCTCCTCTGCAGACAATCTCTCAGACGCTGGAACCAAGCATTTCTCAATAAACTCCTTAATTTGAGGGTCACTCACCTTATTAAGGGAAGCAGGTTTGATGCCCTGCAATGGAATGCATCACAAATACAATTGTTTATTAGAAGAACTATTTTCGAATTGCAAGTTGAATCTTATTATGAATCGTAAGAAACATTAGACATGAAAATATGATATTTCTAAGTAAAAACAAGTGACGTAGCTAAATCATAAGCTGATATATCATACCCGAACCTTAAAATAATTTAAGTCATAAATCAAATGACATTGATTACGATATATGACATTGATTTCCATACTTACCGAGGTAACTTTCTTAAATATTTGAGCTGGATTGTTGCATTCATTATAGGGATACTCAAGAGTAACCATCTCCAACATTGACATCCCAAAAGAATAGATGTCAACAAGTTCATTGTACTCCTCTTCATATAATTCCGGCGCCATAAACTCAGGTGTTCCTAAAGAAACAAAAAAACAGAAGCATATTTCAGTGTTCATCATAGAACCAATGCTATAAAAACTTCACATTTTAAGAAATAAATGTGTTACCGATAACACTCCGAGCGGTTTCCTGCTGCATAACAATTGCCAAACCGAGATCACCTATCTTAACTTCTCCTTGGTTTCCATTCACAAAGATGTTGTCGCATTTCAAGTCTCTGTGAATAATCGGTGGCTTGTGACCGTGAAGATATACTAAGCCTTGAAGAATCTGCCTCGCCCAACCTTTAATGGCTTTCATTTCGACATATTTATGCTTTTTACGGTACCTGTCAGCCAAAGGCGTACAAGAGTTCATATATGCAGCCGAGCAGCGTAAACAAAAGAGGTTAAAATGAAGAGAACATACTGTCTTAAATTTCCAGATGTGAAGAGTTCAGTAATCATGTTAACACTTTTCTGTTTATCATCGATCCAGGAATCGTAGAACTTAATGATATTTTCATGTTTCAAAGACTTCAATAGATGAACTTCAGAATACAATTTTGCAAGATCATCTACTGAATGTAAGAGTCCATCAATCCTAACTTGGTTCCAAGCAACTTCTATTCCATCAACTTCATCAAATGCTCTATAACTGCAAAAGCCACATCGATCAAACTAAATCGTGTGCTTTATCAAGAAACAACTGCCATAACCCTTCCAAATATCATTGAAGATAAGGAACAAAATATAATTAAACAGATATAATGAGCGAAAACAAAAGAGATTAGGTGTCAGAATCGTACACAGTCTTGAAGGCACCCCTGCCCAAGATTTCATTGTACTGAGACAAAACAAAAGGAAAAAAAGTCAAATTAAAAAACAAAAATAGAAAGAACAAGGGAAACATAGAATCATTGGATACAATTAAACAAAATCGCCTTGCGTGATATGGTTGTAATTTAGTCTCCTTAGCTGAAGAATTAAAGTAGCATTGAATCTTTGAACATGACATAGGTTTTGTACTTGTGCATTAACAAAGATAATCAATACACAGTCACTAGAATCATCAAGACATAAGAGTCGTGAATTCAACTTTATGTATATTGCATATAGTTACAAAAGAAAAACATAGCCAATCAATGTGCTGGTTTGGTTCCATGGTGGAAACTCCACCACATAATGTTTGGTATCAAATTACAAGAAGCAACTTTGGTTCTAAAATTAATTCTAAGCTGAAGCAAGTACTTGTAGCTTTCACGTTGAGGTTGAATCAATTCTAACTTTTTGCAATTTTTTATATACAAATTACTACTCTTTCCAAACAACGTGAATTAATAAAAACCACTTTTGTAAATGCATCCATACATAAACGATTCAACCAAGTCACTTTTAACCAATCATAATCAATTTTCATCACTGCAAAACCAAACACAGACATATATCAATTACTTATTATGTAGCCCTCAAGCTCAATTACCATAATTTCACCAAATAAAACATATGACACCACAAATCACACACATTAATTAAAATTGAGAAAAGCCACAAAAAATAAATGATAGTATAAAAAAAGATAAATAAATAATTCAACTGGAGAGACTAATCCCTCGAGTGATGCATACATACATACCCTAATGTACCGGCCGGTTGGATCTTTCTCTACAAAGTCCTCCTCAAAATCAGGAGGCTCCCTTGTTCTGAAAACATTGTCAGCAGGATGCAATGCTAAAACAGAACCAGAATTCATTCTAGTTGCTGAATTAGAATCCAACACAACAAAAAGTACAAGGAAAAAATTTCAAAATTTTCAAAAAATTTCAAATTTTAATAAATATATTTATTGGATGGGGTTGTATAGTTTGTGATTGGAATGGAGAAAAGTTGGAATTCAATGAAGAAGAAAAAGAAGAATGAATCGAATGCCGAATAGCGAAATCGTATATTGGGCATTCGATGACAATGGTTAGAGGCAATGAAACAACATTCAAAGCCCAACAACAACAACAACCTCTCATCCTTAACCGATCTAGTAACTAAAACCTCAAAAAGGTTCAAAATTTACTAGATGGGTCTCCCATTACCCAGTCTATAAAAAAAATAAAAAATAAAAAATGGGAAAAAAAATGTAGAATGTCGTTGGTTCGTGAGGAGTGGGGAAGAGAGAGAAAATTAGAAAGGGTTGGGGCGAAAGAGAAGGTGGGAAAAAACAAGTGTATGGTGAATCAAAATGCTATTTTTGTGAAGAGATTTGTGTTTGGTGATGAACATAATCAAAAACTAACATGATATATGTATAAATAATGTCGTTTTCTCAAAAATCAAATTTAAACATAAGCGAATATAAAATAGGGCAAATTGATAGTTCAATGGGAATCAATTGAAAATTTATTTACAATTATTATTATTATTATTTGTAACAGAACCTACTATTATCAAAGAGCAAGGAGCAACTAAATAGCCTTGACAATAAACAATAAAAAAGCGGTGACACGTCACATTAGCCAATAGATTGATACACAATACACTCAGCCACAAGTTAGTGTAAAATGAAACCACAATTTAATTAATTCAAAAGTACCTTGTCTTTTTCTTGTATAGATTCTCTACACGTTTAATTAATTCAAACGTATTTATTAAAGATTAAGTTAACACATTAACCGACTTTGATGATGTAAAAAAAACACACAACCCTGTTTTACGAAGAAAAAAAATCACTTGTTAGTTTCTTATAAATTTGAAATATAGAAATAACATTTAACTTATATATAAACAATATTCTACTCTAATTTCCAAATCCAAAACCCAACATTCTAACACAATTTGTATCCTTGTAATCATAAGTTTGCATGACGGAAGCCTAATTCCCAAATCCAAAACACAAGTTGTATCCTCCATCATTTTTTTCTTTTGTTGCTTTCAACTTTTAGCTGTGCAGGTTAGTTTTTTCTTTCTTTTCTCTCTCATTCTCAACCCATAAATTTGTTTACTTATCCTCCATTTTTTCTTTTCGTTTTCTTTTCGTTGCTTTCAACTTTTAATTGTGCAGGTTAGTTTTTTCTTTCTTTTCTCTCTCACTCTCAACCCATAAATTTGTTTTCTTTGATAAGTATTGCATTTTTCGTTAATCTTTAATAAGTATTGCATTTTTTGTTAATTAATTTGTGATTTCAAACCAAACACTGAGTCCTCCATACAAAGTTATTTTTGTCCCCCTTACTAATTTCCCCTTACAAATTTTTATGATTGTGTGTTAATTAATTTTTAAATTAGAGTAACGAGTTATCATTGATAAAATTAGAGTAACGAAAAGTCTAGTTTAATAAATTTTGTGATAAGTCATGGATCGGTATAATATTTTTATTAGATAGGAGAGTAAAAAGACGAAGTTTGATACAAGTGTTCAATTTGAAATTTATTAGATTCCTTAAAATGAATAAAGTATAAACAGACAAATCATGAGTTGTTAATCTTTTACTAATTAATGATTGATATTAATCTCTTTACTTTTAACGGTTGATATTAATCTCTTTACTTAAAATTATTTGATGATTAATCACTTGTATTTATTATTATGAATTCATCAAGATAAGCTGAAATCATTAATCAATGTTGTAAAATAAATTATGATTTCAAATAATGAATGCACACGATTCTATGACGAGGTTAATATTCGGTCATATTTTTAAAGAGATTTGTCAACAAGTGTCCAAAATATTAGGTATTTATCGAGGAAATTAGAAATTTTACATTCAAAACAATAAATTTTAAATTTTCAAAAAATTAAATACACAATTTTTAATATAATTTTTATATATTTAACTTAATTACTTAACAAATGCTAAATGCGTAGATTCTCTTTTTTTTGTTAATATGTTCCTAACTTTTAGCATTATTGTTTCCCAACTTCTAGCTTAGGTCTAATATGTCACTTTCTAACTTAAGTATAATGTGTCACCTTTTTTTTTTTTTTAATATGTTACTAACTTTTAGCATTATGGTTTCCCAACTTCTAGCTAAGTCTTACATGTCACGACTTTTTTTTTTTTTTAACATACAAAATATGAAATATGTTTTGGGCGGTATCTGTTGCTTTTGGTATTTGGATTTTGAAATTTTGAACGAAGGTTTTGTTGAAAACATTATCTCGTAGTCACTTAAAAGATTTTTGTTTATATTTAATAATTTATTAATTAATGATTTTATCATTTTTTTTTCCACTTAATTTGTTTTATCGTAGACAACATATTTTGATTTTCACAATCATATTCAATTTTCATATTTTCTTACCTTTTCATTTCTCTTATAACTTTTTTCCTTTTTTCAAGAACATGAGTTGTTTAGAGTTTGAACTATTTTCAACCATGAGATTTTTTTAGTTTTGAAATAAAATTGCAAAACCTTCTACTATAAGTTAATCAACGTTGGTTAGTGATAAAATGATGATTACATTCAAATTAAGTTTTTTTTTTGTGGTATCAAAATTGTGAGCAAAATCTAAGTTGTTGATAACAAATACCTTACAATTTTGGGCTTCAAAATGATAAACTACTTTATATAGGATTTCTAAGAATTATTGTTTGGGGTTTTTTAATATTTTTTTGTGGACAAGTGGTACTGTTTGTCTTTAGCTTTATTATTTATTATGATCATGTGTTTTAGGTAAGAAATTTATAAAATATACTTTGCATCTAGTACACATGAAAAGTAGTGAATTTAATAATGATTGAATTAAAATGTAAAATTGTTTATTCTAAAAATTTATTGACCATAATTGTGAATATTTTAGAGTGCTATGCGTAATAATGAAGTTGAAATTGAAAAGCTTGCAGGAATTGAAAATGAGACAAAAAAGAAAAATTTGCAATAATAGTCCAAGTCCAAGTGAGATAGAGTCAAAGAAGAAATTGAAAGATATGGATAAGAGTGTGGATTCTGAACTATGGCATGCTTGTGCAGGAGGAATGGTGCAAATTCCAAAAGTTAACAATAATGTGTTCTACTTCCCTCAAGGTCACGCAGAACATGCGCGTGAACCGGTGAATTTCATGGATTACCCCAAACTTCCACCTTTCATTCCATGTAAAGTTGCAGCTATTAAGTATATGGCTGATCATGAGACTGATGAGGTGTATGTGAAACTCAGACTTGTTCCTTTGCATATTAATGAAGTTAGATTCGAGGATGATGGCGTTGGATGCTCCACCAAGGTGTCTGAAACTAAAGATAAACCTCGGTGGTTTGCGAAAACCTTGACACAATCTGATGCAAACAACGGTGGTGGTTTTTCTTGTCCTAGATATTGTGCAGAAACATTTTTTCCTCGTTTGGACTATTCGACTAGTCCTCCTATGCAGGACATTTTCCTTAAGGACATTCACGACGAAAAATGGCAATTTAAACACATTTACATGGGTATGCCGAAGCGTCATTTATTGACCACCGGTTGGAGCCAGTTTGTGACTCAGAAGAAACTTGTTGCAGGGGATTCAATTGTGTTTCTGAAAGCTGAAAATGGAGATATTCGTTTCGGTATTCGGAGGGCTAAAAGGGAAATTTGTGTTGTACTTGAACCTCCATCAGGGTATGAACCTGATACAGTAATTCAACCTGTTCCTTAAACAAAACCCACTACCACCACCATTTTCCTCTCAAATTCCATTTTTTTTAACGGACCCAGTAACTAAAACCTCAAAAAGGTTCAAAATTTATTAGATGGGTCTCCCATTACCCAATTTATAAAAAAAATAAAAAATAAAAAATGGGGGAAAAAATGAAGAATGTCGTTGGTTCGTGAGGAGTGGGGAAGAGAGAGAAAATTAGAAAGGGTTGAGGCGAAAGAGAAGGTTGGAACAAACAAGTACATGGTGAATCAAAATGTTATTTTTGTGAAGAGATTTGTGTTTGGTGATAAAGATAAAGGTCAAAAACTAACATGATATATGCATGAATAATGTCGTTTTCTCAACAATCAAATTTAAACATAAGCTAATATAAAATACCGCAAATTGATAGCTTGATGCGAATCAGTTAAAAAAATATTTACATTTATTACTATTATTATTATTATTATTATTATTATTATTAATTGTAACAGAACCTACTATTATCAAGGAGCAAGGAGCAAGTAAATAGATTCTCGACCAAATGTATCTATTAAGGATTAAGTTAACACATTAACACTAAACCGACTTTGATGATGTCAAAAAAAACACACTACCCAACTTAACAAGTTCTGTTGCTTATTTTACTGAAAAAAATCACTTGTTAGTTTCTTATAAATTTGAAATATAGAAATAACATTTAACTTATATATAAATAATAATAGTCTACCCTAATTTCCAAATCCAAAACCCAACCTTCTAACACAAGTTGTATCCTTGTTATCCTAATTTTGCAGCACGGAAGCCTAATTTCCAAATCCAAAACCCAGCATTTTAACACAAGTCGTGTCCTTCTAATCATAATTTTGCAGACGTAAGCCTCCATCATTTTTTCTTTTGTTGCTTTCAACTTTTAGTTGTGCAGGTTAGTTTTTTCTTTCTTTTCTCTCTCACTCTCAACCCATAAATTTGTTTTCTTTGATAAGTATTACATTTTTTGTTAATTAATTAACCCATAAATTTGTTTTATTTCATAAGTATTGCATTTTTTGTTAATTAATTTGTGGTTTCAAACCAAACACTGAGTCCTCAATACAAAGTTATTTTTGTCCCTCTTACTAATTTTTATGATGAAGTCCCTGATGGTGTGTCAATTAATTTTTAAATTGAAGTAACGTGTTACCATTGATAAAATTAGAGTAACAAAAAGCCTAGTTTAATAAATTTTGAGATAAGTCATGGATCAGTATAACATTTTTATCAAATAAGAGAGTAAAAAGACGAAGTTTGATACAAGTGCTCAATTTGAAATTTATTATATTCTTTAAAGTGAATAAAGTATAAACAGACAAATCATGAGTTGTTAATCTTTTACTAATTAATGATTGATATTAATCTATTTACTTTTAATGGTTGATATTAATCTCTTTAATTAAAATTATTTGATCATTAATCACTTGTATTTATTATTATGAATTCATCAAGATAAGCCGAAATCATTAATCAGTCTTATAACATAAATCAATTCTATGACGAAGTTAATATTCGATCATATTTTTAAAGAGATTTATAAACAAATGTCCAAAATATTAGATATTTATCGAGGAAATTAGAAATTTTATATTCAAAACAATAAATTTTAAATTTTCAAAAAATCAAATACACAATTTTTAATATAATTTTTATATATTTAACTTAATTACTTAACACATGCTAAATGCGCTTGAGATTCTCTCTTTTTAATATGTTCCTAACTTTTAGCATTATGGTTTCCCAACTCCTAGTTTAGGTCTAATGTGTCGCTTTCTTTTTTATTATATTCCTAACTTTTAGCATTATTGTTTCCCAACTTCTAGCTTAATATGACGTGTCACCTTTTTTTAAAATATGTTACTAACTTTTAGCATTATTGTTTCCCAACTTCTAGCTTAAGTCTTACGTGCACTATTTTGTGGAGGTATTGTTGAAAACATTATCTTGTAGTCACTTAAAGATTTTTGTTTATATTAATTAATTAATTAATTAATGGTTTTACCATATTTTTTTCCACTTAACTTGTTTTATCGCAAACAACATGTTTTGATTTTTACAATTATATTCAACTTTCATATTTTCTTACCTTTTCACTTCTCTTTTAATTTTTTTTTTTATTTTTAAGAACATGAGTTTGTTTAGAGTTTGAACTATTTCACATAGTGCAACCATGAAATTTTTTTAGTTTTGAAATAAAATTGCAAAACCTTCTACTATAAGTTAAAGGTTGGTTAGTGATAAAATGATAATTACATTCAAATTTTTTTTGTGGTATCAAAATTGTGAACAAAATCTAAGTTGTTGATAACAAATACCCTTGCATTTTTGGGCTTATTTTAGGTAAGGAATTTATAAAATGTACAAAATAGTGAATTTAACAATGATTTAATTACAATGTAAAGTTGTTTATTCTAAAAATTTATTGACCATAATTGTGAATATTTTAGAGTGCTATTCATAATAATGAAGTTGAAAATCTTGCAGGATTTGAAAATGAGACAAAAAAGAAAAATTTGCAATAATAGTCCAAGTGAGATGGAGTCAAAGAAGAAATCGAAAGATATGGATAAGAGTGTGGATCCTGAACTATGGCATGCCTGTGCAGGAGAAATGGTGCAAATTCCAATAGTTAACAATAATGTGTTCTACTTCCCTCAAGGTCACGCAGAACATGCGCGCGAACTGGTGAATTTCATGGATTACCCCAAACTTCCACCTTTCATTCCATGTAAAGTTGCAGATATCAAGTATATGGCTGATCATGAGACTGATGAGGTGTATGTGAAACTCAGACTTGTTCCTTTGCATATTAATGAAGTTAGTTTCGAGGATGATGGCGTTGGATGCTCCAACAGTGTGTTTGAAACTAAAGATAAACCTAAGTGGTTTGCGAAAATCTTGACACAATCTGATGCAAACAACGGTGGTGGTTTTTCTTGTCCTAGATATTGTGCAGAAACGCTTTTTCCTCGTTTGGACTATTCCACTAGTCCTCCTATGCAGGACATTTTCCTTAAGGACATTCACGACGAAAAATGGCAATTTAAACACATTTACCGGGGCACGCCGAAGCGTCATTTATTGACCACCGGTTGGAGCCAATTTGTGACTCAGAAGAAACTTGTTGCAGGGGATTCAATTGTGTTTCTGAAAGCTGAAAATGGAGATATTCGTTTCGGTATTCGGAGGGCTAAAAGGGAAATTTGTGTTGTACTTGAACCTCCATCAGGGTATGAACCTGATACAGTAATTCAACCTGTTCCAGAGAAAGATAATAACAACTATCAAGTTCAAAGAAATAGTAGAGGCAATGCATTAAGAATAAGTGATGGTATGATGGGTAAAGGTAAAGTCAGTGCTCAACAAGTTATTGAAGCAGCAACGCTTGCTGCTAATATGCAGCCTTTTGAGGTAGTCTACTATCCTCGCTCTAATACTCCCGAGTTTTTCGTTAAAACTTCTGTTGTTAGAGCAGCACTTCAGATTAGGTGGTATCCTGGAATGAGGTTCAAGATGGCCATTGAAACTGAGGACTCATCAAGGATAAGTTGGTTTATAGGAACTGTCTCTTCTTTTGAGCATGCTCATCCAGAATGGCCTCATTCTCCTTGGAGATTTCTTCAGGTATAGTCTACTCATATTTATTATTTATATATCTTTCATTACTACTAACTTCTTTTCATATCATACTTTATAGGTTACATGGGATGAACCAGAGTTACTACAAAATGTGAAAAGGCTGAATCCATGGCAAGTTGAAATAGTATCAAATATGTCATGCATTCATCTTTCACCGTTCACACCACCACCAAGGAAGAAATTTAGATTACTTCCACACCAAACTTTCCCTTTTGATTACCAATTTTCAATGCCAAATTTTTCAAACAACTTTCAAACTCCAATTAGTCCATTTTCTCAGTTCCACGAAATTTGTCCTGCTGGCATGCAGGGAGCCAGGCATGCTCATTTTCTGCCTAATTTCCAACCATTTAATCACACTGCTACAACATCAACCACAACTGTCTCTAATAACTCGGGATTACAGAAGCCGAACAACGATGACAACGTTTTGTGTGTGCTATCGATATCAAGTTCTACTGAATCTTCAAAAGAACCAGATCATGTTAAGAAACACCAGCTTGTGCTTTTTGGAAACACAATTATAATTGAAGAGCAAGTCCCTCCAAGTACAATTGTTGATGCTGAAAATCAAAATACTGAGGAATCGACAAATGATTTTTCTGATATTCCTCTACAAGGCCTATCGGAACGTCCCTTTTTAGAGAGGTTAGAGTGGAATCAAAGCAAAGAAACAGAAGATGTAGAAAAGACGATGGATCTCTCAGGTATGAGATGAATGAAATTTACTATCTTTTTTGTTTTTTGCATTGTATAAATAGTGTTGCATTGATACTGTCTGATATGTTAATAATCTATTTGAAGCCTTTTCAGAGCCTTCACCAAAATGGCTAGGAGGTTGACAATGTTAATGAATTCCACAATGGAGGAGTAGTTTAGTGCAACAATGACTCATTACACTTTCCTAAAGCAATGGAAGGAAACAGTCTCATCTGGATTTGGAAATTTTTGTTCTTTTTCTTTATGGATTGTATAATATGACTTTTTATTTTCTTGGATGATGTTTTTTCTAGAAGTAGTTGGTTGGTGGATGCACAATGCATTTTTTGTCTTAAAAACAATCATTCTTGCTTCACACAAACCGGTTGACTCTATTAGTAAAGTTTAAGATCCATTATTTTGTTTAATAATTTCATATAAATGATGAATTTTATTAATTCAATGATATTGAAATGAATTCAAAATATAACATGGATATCAATTTTTTTTAGAATGATCAAACAGACTATGAGACTTCGATTTCAGTTTATAAGAGATTTTTTAATTTTTTTACAAACTCTTTGGTAGAGTTTACTAGAGATGAAGTCCATTTGTTGTATAATATAAATTTTAAGTCATTATATGTTACTAGTTATAACAATTTTTTTTTTATATATAAACATGGACATACGTTTTTATTTCCCACAAAGTTATGTAAAAAAATTAATCTTTGATACATATATCCATTCACAATGATTTAACATGTTATTATTAGTTTTTAGTATAAAATAAGTTTACATTCACAATATATCACCTGTCTAAAATTAAAATTAAATGCAAACATTAAAAATAAAAATATATAAAAAAAGCAAAAACCAGAAATAAACTCTTGAGAGTTGTATATATAAGATGAATAGAGAAATATAATTGTATAAAAAAATAGAGAAATATAAAAGTATAAATTCATTTTATTAATTATATATAAATCTATCAACCGACAATACATTCAATATATATAAAACTGCTATTCATACTGGAGTCATTACTATTTTCATTTTTCATTGAATTGTGGTCAACAGCTATCACAGAAGCTCCTGATCCTCGCGAATATCGATCTTCCGAGTTAACAAAACCAGGAGAAGGATGATTATAGTCACCGACAGCGTTGAACACAGCGTTATCGGTATTTTTGAAAAAACAGCTCTTTCCGGACTGTCTCAAAACCATCTCTAGGAATTGTATTAAACCCAGAAAAGCTGTCTTGGCGATTAAATCTTTCATCGGGAACACTTTTTAGGATAGAATTCCAAGGGCATGCCATTAAGCTTTGGCGATCGACATTAGAAGACCCACTACAAAGACCAATTTCTCCAGTTGAGTTATGATCTGGTGAAGGCTTCCACCAAGGAAGAAGCTTCATTATCAAGTAATCAATAAGCTCGGCTATGAAAGCCACATCATGATCTGCCAGCTCCAAATGTTCAACCATTTCTGATGCCACGGAGACTGCGGTATCTGTATCAAGGTAAAAGAGAAAATGTATATTCCTTACTCGACCTGCAAGTAACAAACAAAAACCATTTTAGTATCAATTCAATAGCAAGCTTTTCAGTGTCTAACACGACACAAACACATGTACTTACATTCAATTACTTCAAAATTTTCAAATTATTATCAATGTCAACATATTAGTGTTTGTGGTAATGCTTCATAGATAGCAAGGCACAAAAGAGTGTCAAAAACTAATTCAGGAAAGGCCACATACTTACCACATGTATCAGCAATACGCAAAGTCAATGACACCGAGTTATCATCGTTTTTAGTCCCTTTTAACCTAAACTCATTGTTCTTATTAATCCTTTGGACTTCAAAAACAGGACAATGTGGACTTCCCTGACTGCTTTCAGCGTAGTTACTTCCCGAAAACTGTTTGTAGTCAGCATCAATGTCCATGGATGGAGAACCAGGTTTGGGTATATCTGTAGCTCTTGGAGTTTTAATAGATAACTGTAAAGGATAAATAAATGGATCCTTTGGATTCTCAATTTGTAGAAATGGATCATTAAGAAGCTCCACTGGAGACAATCTCTCAGACGCTGGAACCAAGCATTTCTCAATAAACTCCTTAATTTGAGGGTCACTCACCTTATTAAGGGAAGCAGGTTTGATGCCCTGCAATGGAATGCATCACAAATACAATTGTATATTAGAAGATCTATTTTTGAATCAAGGTTATAAAATCGAGTTTCATATTGTTTATTAGAAGAACTATTTTCGAATTGTGAGTTGAATCTTATTATGAATCGTAAGAAACGTTAGACATGAAAAATATGATACTTCTAAGAAAAAACAAGTGACATAGCTAAATCATAAGCTGATATATCATAACCGAACCTTAAAATAATTTGTCATAAATCAAATGACGTTAAAATAGTGGTTAACTGTACAAAGTTAACAAAAAAAAAAGGCTGACTACACAAAGTTTAGATAGTGATTCGTTGGAATGAATCGAGATTCAACATAGTGAATCAGAAATTCACAATTGAATATGAGCATTCATGTCCAAAATAGATAAACACTAGGGATTCATATTGTTTGGGTTTAATTTTGTATCGAATTGAGATACTTGATAAAATTTTGAGCAGACAATCACAATTGATTACGATATATGACAATGATTTCCATACTTACAGAGGTAACTTTCTTAAATATTTGAGCTGGATTGTTGCATTCATTATAGGGATACTCAAGAGTAACCATCTCAACCATTGACATCCCAAAAGAATAGATGTCAACAATTTCATTGTACTCCTCTTCATATAATTCCGGCGGCATAAACTCAGGTGTCCCAAAAGAAACAAAAAAAACAAAAGCATATTTCAGTGTTCGTCATGGAACCAATGCGATAAAAACTTCACATTTTAAGAAAGAAATATGTTACCGATAACACTCCGACCGGTTTCCTGCTGCATAGCGATTGCCAAACCTAGATCACCTATCTTAACTTCTCCTTGGTTTCCATTCACAAAGATGTCGTCGCATTTCAAGTCTCTGTGAATAATCGGTGGCTTGTGACCGTGAAGATATACTAAGCCTTGAAGAATCTGCCTCGCCCAACCTTTAATGGCTTTCATTTCGACATATTTATGCTTTTTACGGTACCTGTCAGCCAAAGGCGTACAAGAGTTCATATATGCAGCCGAGCAGCTTAAACAAAGGAGGTTAAAATGAAGAGAACACACTGTCTTTTCCAGATGTGAAGAGTTCAGTAATCATGTTAACACTTTTCTGTTTATCATCGATCCAGGAATTGTAGAACTTAATGATATTTTCATGTTTCAAAGACTTCAATAGATGAACTTCAGAATACAATTTTGCAAGATCATCTACTGAATGTAAGAGTCCATCAATCCTAACTTGGTTCCAAGCAACTTCTATTCCATCAACTTCATCAAATGCTCTATAACTGCAAAAGCGACATCGATTAAACTAAATCATGCGCTCTATCAAGAAACAACTGCCATAACCCTTCCAAATATCATTGAAGATAAGGAACAAAATATAATTAAACAGATATAATGAGCGAAAACAAAAGAGGTTAGGTGTCAGAATCGTACACAGTCTTGAAGGCACCCCTGCCCAAGATTTCATTGTACTGAGACAAAACAAAAGGAAAAAAAGTCAAATTAAAAAACAAAAATAGAAAGAACAATGGAAACATAGAATCATTGGATACAATTAAACAAAATCGACTTGCGTGATATGGTTGTAATTTAGTCTCCTTAGCTGAAGAATTAAAGTAGCATTGAATCTTTGAACATGAGATAGGTTTTGTGCTTGTGCATTAACAAAGATAATAAATACACAGTCTCTAGAATCATCAAGACATAAGAGTCGTGAATTCAACTTTATGTATACTGCATATAGTTACAAAAGAAAAACATAGCCAATCAATGTGCTGGTTTGGTTTGCTGGTTTGGTTCCATGGTGGAAACTCCACTACTTTGGTTCTATGGTATCAAACTACAAGAAGCAACTTTGGTTCTAAAATTAATTCTATGCTGAAGCAAGTACTTGTAGCTTTCACGTTGACGTTGAGTTGAATCAATTCTAACTTTTTGCAATTTTTTATATACAAATTACTACTATTTCCAATGTGAATTAATAAAAACCACTTTTGTAAATGCATCCATACATAAACAATTCAATCAAGTCACTTTAAACCGATCATAATCAATTTTCATCACTGCAAAACCAAACACACACATATATCAATCACGTATTATGTAGCCCTCAAGCTCAATTACCATAATTTCACCAAATAAAACATATGACACCACAAATCACACACATTAATTAAAATTGAGAAAAGCCCCAAAAAATAAATTATAGTATAAAAAAAGATAAATAAAAGAGTGATGCATACATACATACCCTAATGTACCGGCCCGGTTGGATCTTTCTCTACAAAGTCCTCCTCAAAATCAGGAGGCTCCCTTGTTCTGAAAACATTGTCAGCATAATGCAATGCTAAAACAGCACCAAAATTCATTCTAGTTGCTGAATTAGAATCCAACACAACAAAAAGTACAAAGAAAACATTTCAAATTTTAATAAATATATTTTTTGGATTGGGTTGTGTAGTTTGTGATTGGAATGGAGAAAAGTTGGAATTCAATGAAGAATAATGAATGGAATGCCTAATAGCAAAATCAAAATCGTATATTCGGCAATCCATGACAATGGTTAGAGGCAGAACATTCAAAGCCCAACAATACAACAACAACCTTTCATGTCATAACATAAACTCATCCTTAAACAAAACCCAACACCACCGCCACCATTTTCCTCTCAAATTCCATTTTTTTTTTACCGACCCAGTAACTAAAACCTCAAAAAGGTTCAAAATTTACTTGATGGGTCTCCCATTACCCAATCTATAACAAAAAAATGAGAAAAAAAAAATGAAGAATGTTGTTGGTTCATGAGAAGTGGAGAAGAGAGAGAAAATTAGAAAGGGTTGGGGCGAAAGAGAAGGTGAGAAACAACAAGTGTATGGTGAATCAAAATGCTATTTTTATAAAGAAATTTGTATTTAGTGATAAACATGAACATGAAGATCAAAAATTAACATGATATATGAATGAATAATGTCCTTTGCCAAATTTAAACATAGCTAATATAAAATACAAGTAAATAGCCTCATGACAGTAATAAAGTGGTGACATGCCCAATACATTCAAAGACAAAATACACTCGGCCACAAGTTAGTACATTTTGAAGACTTTTACTTCTAGTTTAAATATAATGTGTCACCTTTTTTTTAAAACATGTTCCTAACAAGGTCTTACCTGTCACGACTTTTTTGTTTTTTTTAACATACAACATATGTTTTGGACTGTCTGTTGCTTATAGTCACTCAAATATTTTATATATTTTTGTTGTTTTTGTTTTATATAAACAACATGTTTTGATTTTCACAATTATATTTAATTTTAATATTTTAATTATATTTAATAAATATATTTATTGGTTAGGGTTGTATAGTTTATGACTGGAATAGAGAAAAGTTGGAATTACGAAAAACAAGAATGAATAGGAAAAATCAATATATTCGGCATTGGATGACAATGACAATAGTTAAAGACAATGAAACAACAATTAAAATCCAACAACAACTTTTCATATTATAACATAAAACTCATGTTTAGACAAAACCCACCACCACCACCATTTTTCTCTCAAATTCTATTTTTTTAACCAACCCATTGACTAAAACATCAAAAAAGTTCAAAATTTACTATATGGTCTCCCATTACCCAATCTGTAAACAAAATAAAAAATAAAAAATGAAGAATGCCGTTAGTTCGTGAAAAGTGGAGAAGAGAGAGAAAATTAGAAAGGGTTGGGGCGAAAGAGAAGGTCTGAAAAACAAGTGTTATGGTAAATCAAAATGCTATTTTTGTGAAGAGTAGTGTTTGATGATGAACATGAAGATAAAAAACTAACATGATATATGCATGAATAATGTCGTTTTCACAAAAATCAAATTTAAACATAAGCTAATATAAAGAATAGTGACACAATATACATTAGCTTCGTGACAAAGAATCAGTAAATAGCTTCGTGACAATAATAAAATAGTGACACAATATACTAACTTTTACTTTAAAAATAATTTCTTCTGTATAGATTCTCTACACCATTTAATTAATTCAAATCTAATCTATTAACACATTAACACTAACCGAATTTGATGATTCCAAAATAACACACTATCCGAATTAATAAGTTGTGTTGTTTATTTTACGAAAAAAAAAATAGAATCACTAATTCTTGTAAATTTGAAATATAAAAAATAAAATTTAACTTATATGTAAATAATAGTCTACCATAATTTTCAAATCTAAAACTTAATATTCTAATACAAGTTGTGTTCTTATAATCATAAATTTGCAGCACGGAATTTCCTTTTATCATTTTTTTATTTTCTTGTTTTCAACTTTTAGTTGTGCTAATTTCTTTTATACTTATTATATTATTATATTTTAAAATGATTAGTAAATAAAAAATAAAATAAATATTTTAATAAATAATAATAATAATTATATTATTATAATAATAAACATATTAGTAATAATAATAATAATAATAAAAGAAAATTATATTAATAAAATTAAAAAAAAAATACATTAAATTGACGGAAAAAAATATATCAATTTTAAATTAATTATTTCCATCTAAATGTCTTGAATAAATTGTTTATTGACCTTCTTCAAGTTCGTATGGGGATGGGGATGCAAACTTAAAGATAATATAAAGAATAGTGACACAATATATATTAGCTTCATGATAAATAATCACATGATAAATAATCAGTAAATAACTTCATGACAATAATAAAATAAGGACACAATATACTAACTTTTGCTAACTTTAAAAATAATTTCTCCTGTATAGATTCTCTATACCATTTAATTAATTCAAATCTAATCTATTAACACATTAACAGAATTTGATGATTCCAAAATAACACATTATCGGAATTAATAAGTTGTGTTGTTTATTTCACGAAAAAAGAAAAATAGAATCACTAATTCTTATAAATTTGAAATATAAAAAATAAAATTTAACTTATATGTAAATAATAGTCTACCATAATTTTTAAATCTAAAACTTAATATTCTAATACAAGTTGTGTTCTTGTAATCATAAATTTGCAGCACGGAATTTGCTTCTATCATTTTTTTGTTTTCTTGCTTTCAACTTTTTTAGTTGTGCTAATTTTTTTTATATCTATTATATTATTATATTTTAAAATGATTAGTAAATAAAAAAATAAAATAAATATTTTAATAAATAATAATAATTATATTATAATAATAATAAACATATTAGTAATAATAATAATAATAATAATAAAAGAAAATTATATTAATAAATTTAAAAAAAAATACATTAAATTGACAGAAAAAAATATATCAATTTTAAATTAATTATTTCCATCTAAATGTCTTGAATAAATTATTTTTCAAGTTCTCATGGGGATGCATGTACTTGCCTTAATTTTTTTTCCCTCGCTTTACTAATTCAAAAATTGTTTATTTAATAAATTAAAAAATTAAAAATAATCTTAATAAAATACATTAAATAGAATAAAATAATTTAAAAATTTATAAAAATATATTAAATAAAAATTATTAAAAAGTAATAAAAATAATTAAATACATTAAATAAAAATTAATAAAATAATAATAATAAAAATAATTATAATTAGAAAAAGTAAATTATATTAATAACATTATACAAAATACATTAAATCGTAAAAAAATACATCAAATTTGAGTAGATGTGTCAGCAGCATTTGGACAATTTTTACTAGTATGACAAGAGACTCGACATAATTCGCAATTTCTTAATATTTTTTCAATAGTGTCCATTTGCATGCGTTTGGTCTTTGGGCGACCTTTCTTGGCTATCCACATTGGATTGTGACACACCTAAACAAATGAATTTGATCACACATTATTTACCAATCACCCACAATTCACGCAAAAAAAGTGAATTGTGGGTGATTGGTAAATTGAATCTGACTCATACATGCATAATTCTCAAGAACGTATGATCAAATTCAGTTGTTAAGGTGTGTCACAATTCTCAAATGCGGAGAACTAAAAAAGGTCAAGACTAAACGTAATCAAACAGAAATGGACACTACATAAAAGTACGAAGAAAATGCGGATTATGTTGTGGTCATATTAGTAAAAATTGTCTAAATGCTGCTGACACATCTACTCAAATTTGATATATTTTTTTTCAATGTATTTTGTTTAATGTTATTAATATAACTTACTTTTTTTTAATTATAATTATTTTTATTATTATTATTTTTAATGTATTGAATTATTTTTATTTATGTATTTTTTTTCAATTTAATATATATTTTTTAATTTTATTAATATAATTTTATTTATTTTTATTATTATTGTTATTATGTTTCTTATTATTATTATTAAAATTTTTATTATTATAATGTAATTATTATTATTATTTATTAAAATATTTTATTTATTTTATTTTATTTTATTATATCTTTTCGCTGCGTGACATTTTGATATTAAAAAAAAAATAAGATATATAAATAAAAAATACTAGGTATAACGTGTCACCAACTTTTGATTTTGTGTTGTTTGTTTAAACATACAAAATATGTTCTGGGCAGTATCTCTTGCTTGGTCTTTGGATTTTGAAATTTTGAACTAATTTTGTGGAGGTTTTGTTGAAAACATTATTTTGTATTTCATTAAAGATTTTTGTTTATATTTATTAATTTATCTATTAATGCTTTGATCATATTTTTTTTCCACTTAACTTGTTTTATCGTAAATAAAGACAATGAATAAGAGAATAGTCTCTGTTATTAATGAACAGGTTTTGATTTTCACAATTATATTCAATTTCAATATTTTCTTACCTTTTCACTTCTCTTTTAACTTTTTTAAAGAACATGAGTTTGTTTGGAGTTTGAACTATTTTATATAGGACAACTCTGAGATTTTTTTTAGTTTTGCAATAAAATTGCAAAACCATATGCTATAAGTTAATCAAGGTTGATTAGTGATAAAATGATGATTAAACATTCAAATTAAGTTTTTTTTTTCTTGTGGTTGCAAAATCAAGTTGCTGATAACAAAAACCTTAGCAATTTTGGGCTCTACATGAGAAACTATTTGTTTAGGATTTCTATTGTTTGGGATTTTTTAATAATTTTTGTGGACAAGTGGTACTGTTTCTTGTGTCTTTAGCTTTATTATGCTCATATGTGTTATTTTAGGTAAGTAATTTATAAGATGTACTTTACACATAAAATGAAAAATGAAGAGCAGTGAATTTAATAGTGATTGGATTACAATCTAAAGATGTTTATTCTAAAAATTTATTGACCATAATTGTGAATATTTTAGAGTATTATGCATAATAATGAAGCTGAAAATCTTGTAGGAATAAAAAATGAGACAAAAAAAGAAAAATTTGCAATACAAGTCTAAGTCCAACTGAGATTGAGTCAAAGAAGAAATTGAAAGATATGGAGAAGAGTGTGGACCCCGAACTATGGCATGCTTGTGCTCGAGGAATGGTGCAAATTCCAAAAGTTAACAATAAGATCTTCTACTTCCCTCAAGGTCACGCAAAAACATGTGCGCGAACTGGTGAATTTCATGGATTACCCCAAACTTCCACCTTTCATTCCATGTAGAGTTGCAGCTCTCAAGTATATGGCTGATCACGAGAGTGATGAGGTGTATGTGAAACTCAGACTTGTTCCATTGCATAGTAATGAGGTTAGTTTCGAGAATGATGGCGTTGGATGCTCCACCAGCACGTCTGAAACTAAAGATAAACAACCTCAGTGTTTTGCGAAAACCTTGACACAATCTAATGCAAACAATGGTGGTGGTTTTTCTTGTCCTAAATATTGTGCAGAAACGTTTTTTCCTCGTTTGGACTATTCGACTAGTCCTCATATGCAGGAAATTTTCCCTAAGCACATTCACAACGGAAAAATGGCAATTTAAACACATTTATAGGGGCACGTCGAAGCGTCATTTATTGACCACTGGTTGGAGCCAATTTGTGACTCAAAAGAAACTTGTTGCAGGGGATTCAATTGTGTTTGTAAAAGCTGAAAATGGAGATATTTGTTTCAATATTCAGAGGGCTAAAAGGGAAATTTGTGTTGTACTTGAACCTCCATCAGGGTATGAACCTGATACTGTAATTTAACCTATTCTAGAGGAAGATAATAATAACATTAAAGTTCAAAGAAATAGTAGAGTAAATGCATTAAGAATAAGTGATGGTATGATGGGTAAGGGTAAAGTCAGTGTTCAACAAGTTATTGAAGCAACAACACTTGATGCTAATATGCATCCTTTTGAGGTAGTTTACTATCGTCGCTCGAATACTCCCGAGTTTTTCGTTAAAACTTCTGTTATTAGAGTAGCACTTCAAATTAGGTGGTATCTTGGAATGAGGTTCAAGATGGCTATTGAAACTATGGACTCATCAAGGATAAGTTGGTTTTGAAGGTCAAACATGAGAAGGGGGTTGAATTGTGTTTGCAAAACTTGAATTCTTTTGTTGTTTTGTTGAATTGATGCAAATTATTTGATGAATAAATAATCAGATTTAGCATAGGATAATCAAAACATAAGAACACAACAATTTATCCTGGTTCACCTTTAACTAGGCTACGTCCAGTCCTTTCCTTCAGAAGGCCTTTTTCACTAATTCAAATTCCTTTGAATTACAACACTATTGACTCTTCAAGCCAGTCTTCCCAAACAGCCTGACAACCCCAGACTTTTGAGGAACAACAACATCTTGACTATACCAGCCAAGTCTTCTCAAACATTTTGATAACCCCAGACTTTTGAGGAACAACAACACCTTGATTATACCAACCAAGTCTTCCCCAAAATTCTCCTTCTGCCCCTCAAAACTCTCCACTCCACAACACCAACAACATTCCTCTAATTCCCTCCTCTGCATCTAAGCTATTTAAAGATAAATGGGCTCAACGCCCTATTGGAGTGGGAAGAGTTGTCATGTTTGACAACCTGATTGTTGATGGAAACGTTGTAAAACATCACACTGATGTTTTTGGCTGGACCTCCTTTCTTCAGATATCAGAATGTTATTACCCAGATTTCATCAGGGTTTTCTACTGTCAAGCAAGGACTTTTTCTGATAAGTCCCTGATTGTAACACCCCGAGTTTAAAATACAGCGCGGGTGTATTTTTTTTTCAATAAATAATTAAAATGAGTTTTCCAAAATTCATGTCAAGGGAATTAAAATAAAATCAGTTCATTTCAAAGGTTATCACCCAATCAGTGTCAGAGTGCAGAATAATACAGCGGAAAAAGTAATACATTAATTCCCAAAATAAAATTACATTTCCCAAAACTCAAGACCCTATACAAAAGTCTAGACTGATCATGCACTAAGCTATAGTAGCACGGTCTCTACCGTATCCTCTATAAGTCTCGTCTTCAGCCAATCGTCCGTCCCTCTGCGTTGTCCACGTAGACTCCGTACGTAAAGATCAGGGGAAACTAACGACGCTTCCGTTGTTAGTGTATCCGTCGGTAGGACGGGTTTGGGTAACATCTGAGGCAAAACAGAATGATTCACACCAGAATCACGAGAAGCAAAACAGAATGATTAACATCAGAATCATCAGAAGCAAAAACAAGATGATTATCAGAATCATCAGAAGCAGAAACAGGATGATTAATATCAGAATCATCAGAAGCAGAAATAGGATGATTAACATCAAAATCATCAGAAGCAGAAACAACAGAATGATGCATCCAGAATCATCAGAAACAACACAGAATGATTCATCCAGAATCATCAGAAACCTCGCAAAATGATTCACACCAGAATCATCAGAAATAACACAGAATGATTCATCCAGAATCATCATAAACAACACAGAGTGATGTTGGAACCAAGTTGGTTCTAAATAATCTGGATTTTGATGTGTACAAATACACTTGATGGAATCTTATTTTGAACTTGAATTACTACGGTAAAAACTATCAGAAGATGATTGTATCAGAGGATACATTCTGAATTTACAGAAGATGCATTTCTGGAATTATCAGAAGATAAACCAGAATGTCCAAAACCGACCAGAAGATAACTTTGGAGGCTTATATCCAACAGAAACAAAATCAGAAGAACATCTGGAAAACACCAGAGGGAAGCCTGCCATAATATGAATTGCTCCAAACAAGAATGATTCAAATATCAGAAGTAATCAAGAAGTTATACTGATCAGAACATAGTCTGGTAGTGTAATTTCAACACAGTCCATACTTGTCCAGAAGTGACCAGAAGATATCTTTGATGGACTATATCAGAGGGAATAAATATCAGAAGATTCTTTGGACCATACTATTGTGAAGCCTGCCATGTGGAGAGTTGTTCCAGGCCATAAGTTGTCAAAAGCAAGAAGTAATCCAGAAGATAATTTGACCAGAACATGGCATGACAATCGAATTTTGAATAACCCAGACTTCGCCCAGACTTCATCCAAAATTGATCAGAAGAAGCACAGAATGGTTCATGCCAGAATCACTTGAAGCAGAAACAACAGAATAATTATCAGAATTATCATAAGCAGGAATCAGGATGATGATCAGAATCATCAGAAGCAGGAAACATGATGATTATCAGAATCATCAGAAGCAGAAAACATGATGATTATTAGAATCATCAGAAGCAGGAAAAAAGATGATGATCAGAATCATCAGAAGTAGGAAACAGGATGATGATCAGAATCATCAGAAGCAGGAAACAGGATGATTATCAGAATCATCAGAAGCAGAAAACATGATGATTATCAGAATCATCAGAAGCAACACATTTCAAACGGTTTCTTTTCAAAATGACAACCAAACATCAAAATAGACTCTGCATTTTTCCAGAAAACACTTTCCTCATTTAAAATCCCTTTTCTTTTTAAATCGTCAACATCACCAGAATCACTTAAAACAGAACAGAATCAAAATCATTAACACCAAATCATCTAGAACAGAAACAGAATGATCAATCATCAGACTCATCAGAAGCAGAAATATAATGATCACACCAGAATTAGAACATACATCTCCATTACCTCCATTCACCTATTGATGACATGTGCACCCTCCTTCCAGATCAGCACGTCTCCTCCATGTCACCACTATTCATTCCCCCCAGAAAACCAGTCCCTCACTCTTTGGGATAAGTCAATTCTTGACTTTTTCTGATACACCTGGACCCTCCATTAACTAGAAATCCATCTCCAATCCCTCACCTTCTGCCTCCACTCCTCCAACTTCCACTCATCATGCTTCTGTTATGCCTTCTCCTCCTCCTCCACTAAAGAAACCTACAAATTCTGAGATCATGACTGCCCTTCAAACCATTATGGCACGCCAGACTCAGCAGGATTTAGAGTCCACCCTCCTGCGCACCTGGATGATTGAACAACTTGCTCCAAAGCTTGGACTTGTTCCTCCTCCTATTCATCCTTCTCCTTCTTCTCAACTTGTTGCTGATCCTGCCAAGTCCTCTTCTTCAGAAGGATCTTCACCATCGTTGGCATCTTAGGATCTTTTTCTCCTACCTTTTTGTTATGACAAAGGGGGAGAATTAATTTGAAGATTTTAGATTAAGTTTAAGTTTTTAATTAGATAGAAGTCCTTTTGTATATGGTACTTCTATATATCTTATGACTTAATCTCATTATGTAATTATCAATTGATATCATCTAATGAATCTTTATAAATCTATTTGCTATGAATTGATTTATCTCTTGAATTTACATGTTTTATCTTCTGTCAAAATTTAAATCACTGCACAAATTGAGGGGGAGCTTTCAAGCTCTTTCAAAATTAGAATCAAAATTAAAATCTAAATTAACATGTTTGTCATCATAAAAAAGGGGGAGATTGTTAAGACAAACTCTCATTTTTAAAGTTTTGATGAAAATAAACAAAGGTTAATTAAAGATTGTTAATTATGATTCTAAATGTATTGTTAATTTAACATGTGCTTTTGAGTGTGTTAATTCAAAGATAGGTTTCAAAAGAATCAAAGAAAACAGCATAAACAAAGGCAGAGAACATTCTTCACATATTCTGGAAAACGGAGAATGTTCGCCAGACTGTGACAGCATAAAGACCAAACTTTCTCCATCACTTAATTGAAGTTATTGTCTCTAGTATTTACATCAGTATTAAGAGTACATGACAAGGAACATATGTGATCAATTACAATCAAAAGAAACCATTCGAATCACAAAGAAAAAAGGCCATGAATCAAGCTGCCCAAGCAGAAACTGAACACTCTCCAGTTCTGCTGTCAAGACTGATAAACAATCTTGAGAATGTACAATGCATCAAGACAGCTTCTAGTATGTTCAGAAATCAGTCCATATTGATTATCAATCTCCAGGAAATCCAAAAGCTAAAGCTCCAGATTGATCATCAATCTCCAACAACTACACTACAGTTTTCTGCAACAACATTTTGTGATCATTTTCAATATGTTTTAAATGATCCAAAGCTTCAGTTCAAGCCAGCAATATTATCACTTATCAGAAGCATTAAAGGATCATTAATTACTCAAGAAAATTTGATTCAAAACGCAACACAGAACTTAGTCTGAACAGAAAATAAAAATAGTCAAAAGTTGGATTATTTTTAGTTAGAAATAATGCATCTGGTCAAGCCTGACAAGGGCACTACCAACAACTCTATTGACCTCCATTTAATGCTCTCAAACCTATAAAAGGAAGGCCACAGCTCAAGGAAAATACAGAAGTTCAAGTGCTAACAAATCTATCAAAATCATTCACATTTACATACTTGAAATTCTCCAATCACTTGCAAGAATCAGTTTGGTTAAATTCGTTTTACTCTGATACATTTATACGGAATTCTTTGTAAAGAATCGAATCTCAAACAAGAGTTGAGACATCTCAGATTCTAAACAATCTCATCATTATTGTAAAACTCAAACTATAAGAGTTAAGTATAGTTTGGGGTAGATTGTAAGAAATCCTATCAAGGTTGGTAGGTGATTTGATTAATCTCTTTCTGGGTGGAATTAGATTAAGTTCTGTAAACAAAGATCAAGGTTGATCTAGGCTAGGTGCTGTAAAACCAAGAAGGTTCTTGATGTACAATTCAAACCCCCTTCTTTGTAAATCAATTTTGCTACTTCAATTGGCATCAGAGCAAGGTCTCTAAAAAGAACACCAAACAAGTGTTAGAGAAAAAGATCCAGAAAAATGTCCAAAGCAAAATACATTGTTGAAGGAGGATCCTCAAACAGACCACCATTCTTTGATGGTACTGATTACTACTTTTGGAAAAGCAAAATGCAATTGTTTCTCAAATTACAGGACACAGGCATGTGGAACATCATAATAAATGGAAATCATGTTCCAAGAATAAATCAAGAAGATTTAACTTCAGCAGAAAAGAATGAAGCAGACTGGATGATAAAGCTAAGGTACTCCTAAATTCTAAAGCTCATTTATTCTTATCGTGTGCTTTGAGTAGGGAAGAAGGTGAAAGAGTAGACGAATGTGAAACTGCTAAAGAAGTATGGGACACATTGCAAACTCACCATGAAGGCACAAGCCATGTCAAAGAAACAAGAATAGACATTGGTATAAGAAAATTTGAATTATTTGAGATGCAAGAAGGAGAAACCATTGATGAGATGTACGCCAGATTCACAACAATAGTGAATGAAATGTGTTCCCTTGGAAAAGCCTATTCAATACAAGACAGGGTAAGAAAGATCATGAG
Source organism: Cicer cuneatum (assembly GCA_037974295.1). Taxonomy (NCBI): domain Eukaryota; kingdom Viridiplantae; phylum Streptophyta; class Magnoliopsida; order Fabales; family Fabaceae; genus Cicer; species Cicer cuneatum. Next base: position 66,631,009 of record JBBPBO010001985.1, on the reverse strand, counting down.
GTGTCTTCCAGTTGTATGAAGACCAATGGTAACAGTTATAAGCCAAGCCAAGAATCTTGAAACACTTCCCTTGGAAGAATTGATAGGAACCTTAAGAGCACATGAAATACTGCTACAAGAAGATAAACCTGCCAAGAAAGGCAAAGCAGTAGCTCTGAAGGCATCTCAGGAGAGCATCATATTACAAACTGATGAAGAACCAGAAGAAACTGGACAAGAAAATGCTGATGAAGAAATTGCTCTTCTCACCAGAAAAATATAAAGAATGATGAGAAGGAGAGATCAAATCAAGAAGGGATTTCCAAATAAAAATCCCAAAACAGAAACAGATAAAAGCCAGATTACATGTTTTGGTTGTAATAAATTAGGACATTACAAAGTTGAATGTCCCTTGAATAAGAAAACACCAAAACGATTTCC
>JBBPBO010001985.1:66515157-66620633 GCA_037974295.1 Cicer cuneatum | reverse complement strand
AAAAAAAAAAAAAAAAAAGGAATCTGCTGCATCAGAAGAAATTCAAACCGCAATAAACAAAACTCCTCGACCGAGATAATATGCATAATAAAAACTTCCAATAAACTCAAGTCACGTCGAAAAATCACGCCAAAAAATTAGAATAGATTGTGCCGAAAAAATTACCAACACTCTACGACGAAAAAACACAAACCCATCGTGTAAGTATCAAGAAGAGAAACGAAACTCCCAAATCACAATTAAAATGGGTCACACAAAATCATTTATTCAAAAATGCCTCGTCCAATACAAAAACCTAATAAGTGGTGTGAGAGTCTCACACCCATGAACTAAACTATAAATTTATTAAGAAAAACTTAAGTCTCACACTGAATACAGATAGAACTCTAATAGTTTATAAAAAATGACATTCTTTACTTTATAAGTCGATTTTGTAATAATAAGTTAAACTTAATATAAAAACTTAAGATGATATATAGATAAAACTCTATAATAATTTATTTTATAAATCGATTTTGTAAAAATGAATTATGATTAATATAAAAATATAAACAATGAAAAGAGTTTCTTTGCAATTTATTCTTTACAAATAGTGCTTTAACGAGAGAGCCAAAAAAATGCTACGGCTAAACAAAGTATCGAATGGACGACTTTTGAAAATACGTCAAAGAGCACTAACCGACCAAAATATAATGTATCGAATAAATATGTATATTAGTTTGATTAAAATAAACAAAAATAAATATGTATCACATATTGAATTGATATAAACTATATCATAAATTTATTAATAAAAATGAAAAAAATTACAAACTATTATATTTAAAGAGTGTTATAGACCGTTATTAAAATTTTTAATTATTCTTTAATATTAATCTACCAATAACTACTTATAATTATAAAATTAAAGAATAGAAGAAGTAAAAACATATATATATATAGTAGAATATTAAAATGACTAAAATAAAAGATTTACTATTCCCAATAGACTATTATGATTTTAATTGCTTGTTCTATTTGTTTAAGAGGGGAAATGATGGGAGGAAAGAAATTTTTTGGAATTTAAGGGTAACAAGAGTTATTTCAAAACTAATTACTTTTATGTAATGTTACATTTTATGAGAATACTTTACTCCAAGACAAAATTGAGTAAGAAGAGATTTTAATCCTTTTTATTTTGCTTTTTTTTCCCACATCAAACAAACAAGTACTAATTATAAGTTTGTATGATGACTATTATTAGTAGTACCTAGAGGATGCATTAATCGTGTTAAATTGTGATTCTTGCACACTCTAAAATTCAATTACTCTCTCTTATTAATGTCATCCATATCATTTTTTTCTATAATTGGCGTTTAGTTATATTATCAAACAAGTCGGTGTTTAGTCTTATCAAAAAATAAAAACCAAACAAGTCGGTGTGTTTAGTTATTGCACAGAAAGTGACTAAGCTTCGTGAAATGACCAAAACAAACTCCAAAAATATATTTCCCCAATTAACTAATATTACATTATGACTCTGCATCTATCTATATTAATTAATTTATTTACTTTTTTAAGTCTTCCTTTGTTTTAATCCTATTTGAATACAGCCAAAAAATTTAAAAAGAAAAAACAAATTCCACTTTCTAACCTTAACCAACAAACAACTCTTAAATGGAGGTGTAAATATACGACTTGGTTTATATTTTGGAAGAAAAAAAAATCCGAGTCAATAGTTTAATTAAGTTTTTTTTGACTATCTTTGTCTTTTATAACACTCTTATGATTTTTTATATCTTTTTACACTGTGTCTTTCTATTTTTCAAATGTGTTAATTATTTTTTGCCATACACTACTAATTATATTACAATTTTTGTTAATTTATAGTAAATAAATATTATAGATAAACATAAATTAGATACGTCGATAAAGTGGTAAACTTATAAAACAACACAAACTAATAATAAATTTAATATATAAAATTTTATAATACACATGATTTAGTCAACAAGTTATTGTATATAAAAATACATATAGTAATATAATTTTATAAAATCTGAACCAAAACAAATCAATAATAAAGGATAAATGATATTGGATTGACTAAAAATTTTAAAAACTTATTTTCAAAAATTTAAGAAAGAAAATATTTTATAAATATTATACTTTTTTTTTAATCTACATACGAGATGACAAACACTAAAAAAAAATTCACATATACAAATTAGGTATTTTGTTTTGAACTCAAATCACTGCAGAAAAATATTCAATATATATTTTCTATTATCAAAATAAGCAAATAAGTTACAAAGAGTAAACAATAATATATAATATAACATATTTTTATAATAATACTAATTATATAGTGTAAAATAATAAAAATATAATTATTTTATTTAGATTTTAGGTGATTGATTTAAACCGACCGATACTAAAGTCTAGAATGAATGAAAGTCGAGTTTAATTGATTTGACTTAATTTATATCTAAATATAAAAATAACAAATTAATTTAATTGACTCAGATTGAATTATCGAATTCACCGTATCATTTAATTTATTTCTTATATATCCTTACACTTATCAATAAAAAACACAGCCATTTTCAATTTACTACAATAAATTTATTTTATTTTTATTTAGAATTTAATAATTATACATCAATTATATAAAATAATTTTACAACATCACCTAATAAAAACTCATTATCTTGTTACGTAACTTATTTTACAACGGTTTTTTAAAAATAAAAAATAACTATCTCATACTTTTAGATATTTATGTAAAAATTTGTTTACACTAACCAATCATTTTTTTTCTTCTCTTTATTTATTTATAATATTTAGTACCAAGCAAATCAATTTTAGGCTTAGCTATCATTTTCAATATTCAATACGCTATCATTGACATATTAACCAGGTAGAAAGAGAAAATAAAAAAACTAAAAAGGGTTGCGTTTCTGGGTTTTGGAATTTTCATTCAGAAAATTAACCCTAAATCAAACCCACCATAATCAATATCATCAAGTTACAATCTTTTACATCTATCATCATTCTATTCTGGTTTTCAATCAAAAGGGTATTTTTAGATTCTCGAAATTTTGATGGCAAATCTGTACGTGAAAGCTGTGCCACCTGCGGATCTGAACAGGAACACAGAGTGGTTCACGTACCCTGGTGTTTGGACAACCTATATTCTCATCTTGTTCTTTTCATGGATCCTTGTTCTCTCTGTTTTTGGTTGTTCACCTGGAATCGCTTGGACCATCGTCAATCTCGCTCATTTCCTTGTATCTTCTTCTTTTACCCTTTCCTTTTTATTTTAATTTTTCATTTTTAATTATTGTTTTTATTTTTCAATTGAATTGAATTGATGTCTTGTTGATTTGGCTTCTTTTTGTTGTTCTTGTTGCCTGATTTACCCTTTGATGAATGATGATGACCTATTTGGAAACCTTATAATTCTAGGATTTTTTTAGTGTATGTATGCTCTGTAGCACCAACACTTCTGATAGAAGGCGGGTTGACAGGACACCGATACCTTGATTACATTCAATTAATTTATTTTCTCAAATTATTACCGGTGTCCGTGTAGTGTCTGGTGTTTGTATCAGTATCCATGCTTCATAGTGTGTGTGTGTGTTTCTGTGGTGAGGTAATTAGGTTATTGATTGGGTGAATAGTTTGTAGATGGGGAAATTGTATTGTGTTGATTGTACTTTTGATGGATGAATGTATTCGTTTCATGTTTTGTGAGGTTTGTGAGATGAGAGATTGAATTTGATATTGAAGTTAGTTGTGCTGGAGTTGAAAAGGTTCAGATGTTAATTTATTGAGTCTGTGATTCAGATTGCATAGTTATTTAATGTGGGGCTTGCTACTTCTTGTGTGTAAATAATTCAGCATTTTGTATTCATAATGTTCAGAAATATCAAGTGAGAGAGAGAGAGAGAGAGTTCTCGTAAGACACATATAAATTAGAGACTCTGTCATCGTATAAAATCATAATATGCAATTGGAAGTGAACTGTGTTCATGTAATTTTCACAGTTTCCATCTTCCTTGCAATGTTCTAAACTTTGTTACTTACCTCTATTCTGTTTAACTTTAGAAGTACACTAGTTTAAGTTTCAAAGAGCATTATAAGGTGTGGTTATTCTTGTGAGGTATATTAGTTTATTTGTTTGACATAGTGATAGAACAAAAAGTACTTCATATGATTTTCGCAGTAACTTGGAATGAATTAACTGTCATGTTTTTTCATCATCTTTCAGTTTTTGGGATGGGTGGGTTGTTGTATTACTATATGTCCTAGTTGAACTTGAACATAATGTCATAACATTTTGTTTTCAGGTATTGTAATGTTAAATAATATGATCTCTTTACATGGCTTGATTGATTATGTTGTGTCTATCAGGTAACATATCACTTTTTCCACTGGAAAAAAGGAACTCCATTTGCTGATGATCAGGGGATCTACAACAGATTGACATGGTGGGAGCAGGTTGACAATGGAAAGCAACTCACTCGTAACAGGAAGTTTTTGACAGTTGTTCCTTTGGTTCTGTAAGTTCTCCTTTAATTTTGCATATTTAAAGGTATTTTGTTCTTGCTGATATCACAGGGTTTTTATATATTTTTTATGTACAGTTTTGTTATATAAACACTAATTAGTCTATGCTTGTTAAAATGTTGTCTAAACTGATGTGGATGAATGAATGTATATGTGTGCCTTCTTGATAGTACTATTGTAACTTGTGCATTTTATGCTCATTTTGATCTGTAGCGTAGTGGAATCTTAACAAACTGTTGTTTTGCGATACGCGATTTAGTACAAAGTGTTGTCAAATGGTGTGGCGCTATGACACTAGTATAGCATAATTGAATAATACTAGCAACACACTCTTTAACACACACTTTTCAACACACTCTTTGATTAGTTAAAATCTACACGGGTCACACCAAATTCATAGGGGACCCACATGATTCGGTGGGACCTAAGTAGTTAATCCCAGCATTTCCCGCTGAGATCGTGCTGTCCCAGTGCGGTGCAGTGCATGACTGCGACGGTGTGGTCCGCAACAGCGTGAAACAAGATCCCTCTATCTCAGCGTACTTAATCCCAATGTTTCCCAGCGAGATCCTGCTAATATTTCTTCCTTCTTTGTATTGTTGTTTCTACTTTCACCTAAGAAGAAAAGGAAGTAGAATATGCTAATGAAGATGATGCTTATCTTCGATTCCTATGCTAGAACATGCATTTGAGTTTTAATATTTAGTTATTTTATTACTCAGTGTTAAAGACTTCAATATGCATCATCTTTATTTCCTTGATTTTTATTGGTATTTCAATGTATGTTTTGACTAAGAGTAAGACTTGTGGATTTTTATTATTAATTATGAATGTTTTAGAGTTTGAGTCATTTGTTAATTTTGCATTAAATGCAGGTTTATATAGTATTATTCATATACTTTGTCCAAAAAATACCAGTTATCCCTCCTATCCCGGAATGTGCTATCCCACTATCCCACTTTTGGGGTCGGTTGCGACGCACTGCTATCTGGGATTAACTACCTAGGATGGGACCTATGTAAAACTTAACCAATCAAAGAAAGTGTGTTAGAGAGTGTGTTGCTAGCACTCCTCAGTATAATTTGAACAAACCTTTATTTTCTGTGATCCGCAATAGACAACATTGAGCCTACCTGTAAAAAATCCCATCCAGTTAGCTCTATATCCTAGTATTTATATCATATTTAGTTGCATCAGCTCTTGAATGAGATTTGTTTTGAGGAAAGAATGAAAATGTTATTACTTATTCCCTATGAATGTAAGTGTAAACCTTGCAACTATTATGTAAGAAAACCGGATCATATATAAAGACATCGTGTAGATTGTAGCCTATTACTAAATGTTTTTTAATGGATAGATTGTAAATGATATGGGGTGAGGAAATAATAATGATAACAAGGTTTCCATGATGATAATTTTGATGTGTATGAGGATTAATGATTAGTTTTTCCATAAAATGTTTTGAATGAAGAAATATTGTTAGATATAAAAAGAAAGAATTTGACTCCACTCCTCTAAAGTGAAGAGGGCATGAGAAAAAAGTGAAGAATATATAACCATTGGTTTGGAGATCAATGGAATCTTTTGGCAACTTCACAAGTTGTTATATAGGTGCATGAATTTTATCAGAATTTCAATAATTGGTTTTCTAGTCATCATTTATAATGTGCTCTTTAAAGTTTAAAGTGCTCCCTATTCCCTTCACTTTAGAGGAGCATGAGTCAAAAAGAGAAGACAACAAATAAGAAAGCCTCTTAACAAGGGCCCAAATATTAAACAAAGAAAATGCACCGACAAACAAGTTAAAGCAAATCCCTTTGAGTTTCTGGCTGAAATTTCCATTGTGCATCACTTTATGTCTCTATAATATATAGTTATCTTTTCCATTGTGCATCAACTATTAAATTATACTTGTAGGAATGTGCACATTGCATAATTTAGTACAAGTAAGGTTGTCAAACCTGGTTTTTTCTGTTTACTAAGCATATCCAGGAGCTAGTACCATAATATGCATCACATGTTTTTGGCTTGTGATGTCATCCTAATGAGAGAGTCAAGAGAGGTGAAAATTAGATAACATACTATTCTACTAATTGCATAAGTTTTGATGTACCATACAAGATGATGCAGAAATTCGGGCACATGTAAACTATAAGATTGTAGTTGGTTGGATGAAATGGAGAAGTGTATGATGTGTTTTTTGTGATCAAAAGTTGTCTATCAAGTTTCAAAGAAAGTTCTACTACAGAACTATTAGACTTGCGCGCTATGATATGATACTGAATTTCGAATTGTAAATGATCAAGAATAACTGTAGGTGAAACTATTATAAATGACTTAAATCTAGATGTGCTAGCTGAGAATTTAGTTCATGACACTACTATAAATGTATCATTTAATTCATGTAGCTATCCCATCTATGTGATTTTATTTATAAAATAGATGAATGACCAAGCATAATTAAGTAGCATATTCATAATTAACATAAAAATTTAACAACTTATTAACAATAAATAAAAGAACGCTTTGGTCAACACTTAAACTAATATTGTTTTAATATCTTGAAGAGTCTTATTAAATGACCTATTTGATGACAAAAGAAGAGTCTTACAAAATGATTAATGTTTGATGGCCATGAGTTGTCTTATTGGATGAGCTATTTACAATCCAATTTTTTCTCCTATTATTGTTTAAAAGTCAAATAGTTATTTACTGTTTTTTCTTCTTCTCATTGACAGGTACTTGATAGCCTCACACACAACTGACTATGAGCACCCCATGCTGTTCTTCAACACGGTCGCAGTGTTTGTTCTAGTTGTCGCGAAGTTCCCCCACATGCACAAGGTCAGGATATTCGGTATCAACGCTGATAAGTAATAAGTGTTTTGTGTGTGTCCATGAAACAAAACTGTGGTTAAGTAGCTCATGAGCATCTTTTGTTCCTTCTATTGTTCTGGACAAAAAAAAAGGTTGAACCTTTGTATAGAAAGGCAGAACTTTGGAAGGATACTCAAAATCAATCAATGTTTTGTTGCCAACTGTTTTTTCTTAAGCTTCTTCTTCTAAGGTATTGAAACAAATAAATATGTTGAGTTATTATTTCTGTACAGTAGAGAAAATACGTGTACCAGAGATTATAACGGTGCTTTTAAATGTAGTAACTAGTAAGTACCTTTCTTTCTTTAATGCCTTAGAAAACTCTTATACAAGAATGATCCTTTGCATTAGCATTAAGTTTTATTGGTGAAAGTTATGTTTTTTAATTTTTCAATATAGAAATAAAACTATCTAATTCATTAGAAGCATGAGTTGAAGTTGTGTTAGCTGATATGATCGGTAATTGAAAATTGTCTAAAACTTTTTATATGGTTAATGTCTGTTCTCGAAAGTAGAAGTTTATGATCCTCTTTGTTGTAATGTCTGTGATGATGACTTGATCAATGTCAGTTTGACATAAATAAACGAAAACATATATGCGGCTTCAAAATTCAGCTTATAATTGTTTTTCTTTGTTTTTGTCAAACTAATATTAAGGATTGGTCTACGAAGTATCTATCAAATGTAGTTCACTGTAGAATTGTCTTGATTGGGTAGACAACTTAATCAAACTCCTACTAATCAATAACCTTATGTCATATGAGGTCAAGTCTTTTGTATAGAAGTTATATTTTGCATAAAATCTGTAAAAAGTTTTTTATATAAACTTATCTTGAATATGCTGAAACAGTTGTCAAACATGTGTTCCACGTTATATATACTTGTGGTGTTTGTTTGGTTTATTGTTGATTTGATTGGGTTTTTTAAAAGCCAAACAAACATCATTTAGGAGGAGTACATCAGGTGCTCAAATCTACATATAGAAAATCAGTAAAAAATTCATAAAATCAGAAACTATAACCTATTAATAATATTAATTAATGAATATACAAGCACTTAAAAAAGTATCACTTTCAAAAGATTACGTGAATGGAAAATAGTTTGAAATTAATTGTAAGACATAACACAGATTTATTAGATGATAGTGTAAGATTAATCTATGATGTTAAATATATCTATTAAACCTTTTTTAAAGAAAATGTGGAGAGTTAAAAAAAGGTTCCTTCCATAAAAAATATCTTATTAATTAGAGAAAATTGCATTTATCTCTCTTGAGGTCACCTTAAATTATACTAATACCCCTCTAGTTTTAAAAAATACGAACATTCTTTATATTCATTAAAAAAAAACTGCATTGAACATTTTTTTGTCATACTTACATCTATTTATATTATCTACTGTACGACGTAATCAAAGTTTTTGTTTTAATTTGTAAATGTATTCACTTTATGTAATTTTGAAAAGTATGATTATATTCTTAGTATTATTATTAGAGTGTGTATTCTAGTATCTTTTGAAAGTTGAAAGAGTGACATAAAATAAACGTGAGTGTCATTTAAGGTAATATCAGGTGAAATAAAGTTAAATGTTTTTCAAAATTAGAAGGGGTATTAGTGTCTTTTAAAACAATAATTTTTCCTATCAATTAACATAAAAAATATCTATTCTAACCATACTTGCTAAGAGAAGCCACACAAACAAAACAAAATTTATGCATAGTTAATGTAAAAAAATTTATACTATCAATATTTTACGATAGCTTTTAAGCACGTTCATAGAAAGGAATTATTTTTTAACTTAAATTAAAAATATTTTATTTTAAGCCAAATTGTTTTGCAAGCTCGATGCTTTTAAAATTTGAATTTTCAATGTTAACTTTATAAAAAATAATTAAATGTCTTGATGCTGATAGCTTTGAGAGAAGAGAACCGTAGTGTACTACTTAAATGTCCTAACTGCTTGATCTTATAGTCAACTAGTGAAATTAAAATTTAAAAAAAAAAAAACCATGTGTGAAGGAATATTAGAATCTAGTATAAAATAAATAAGCGTTTCTTCAAAGTTAAGAATTTGGATGGTGCTTAGTCTGCTGACTGATGTGGAAACTGGATGACAATAATTCCACCGTGTTGAAAACGTAACCATATTTTAAGTTTAAGTAGTTTTTTCACATTTTTTTATAGTATATTTCTTTTTTACGAAACATTTTGTTTAGTGTGAAAATGGTATTATCCTTGAGATTAGTAGCACCACAATTGACTATAAAATTCTATATTAAAAGATTTGACGATATTTTTTATGGTTTAACTAATAGTTATTTTACATTTTTTATAGTCTAAGAATTTTACACATCTTTTTCACAAAAAATTGTATACGTAAATTAAGAATTATTTTATTTTTTTTAAATAAAATTTAGATGAATTGAATCTCGAGAGTTCTTCAGAATTAGGGTAGGCCTCAAAGCTTAAAATAGCACTGACAAATTACCTATCAAAAAGTATTCACATCGGTACAGTTGAATTTACGACTTTGTGAAAATAAAACAACTCTTTATTGACTGCACCAACTTTTATTAACTAAATTAAGAACTTAAATAGAAATGTATTTCAACTTAAATATTTATTATTATTAATTGTTTATAGACTCTCATTTTTAATATAGTATATATAAAAATAAATTTCAACTACATATATCTTGTTTGTATTACCTTGAATTTTTTACATTTCTTTTTTGCTAATACCTTGATTCACATTTCGTACCATAATTAGTTCTACACCCAAATAAATTACCTCATTAATTTGTCCTATCACAAAAACTGATATTGTTAAATTAGAATTCGAGAGTATATGAATTAATTATATATCTCTAAGAAGAAAAAGAAATAACTCATCAATTTCAAGATCGGTTATCATTTGTGGAAAAAACATTTTGATTTTCAAACAATGTATATAGCCCGTGCAAAAATAAAAAGAGAATATAATTAGGAAATTGGCGTAAGAAAAAAGCCAACATATGACGACGAGGAAATTATGTATTTTCTCCTCTAATCGAACACTCTGAAAGTGAAAAACATAGCACATGTAATTACAAGATAAATAATAATAATAATAATAATAATAATAATAATAATAATAATAATAATAATAAAAACAGAGATGTGTGATATGATCATGATTCAAATGTGAACTTTGTCATTTTTAGCAGGTATTTTATATTATACCTCCTCTCTATTTTATAAAATTAATTTTTTTACCAAACATAGTGAAGGTCTATTCTTAAACCATTTTTGAGAAATCCAAGACTAATAATAATAATAATAATAATAATAATAATAAGAAATAATAGCGACTTTGTAAAAAAATTACGAAAATTAAAATTTTAGTTGAGAAAAGTAATTACACGTTGAAATAGTGAATTGAAATAGTAAAAATAAAAAAAGAGTTTTCTTAATAAAAATAATAATAAGAGAAATACATTAAAAAATAACATGGTACTATCAAAATTAAATTATTAATAACTGAATGACATATAATCTATATACTAAAACTTTTAATTTAGTTAATTTTAATAAAGATTATAATAATACATATGTGAATAAATTAAAAAAAAATTATTAATAAAAAAATTTACAATTCCATACACATTTTATTTTTAATTGCACCTTAGAACTTGTTTGATATAATAATAATAGTTGATAATGAATCGTTCGCATGTGAAGCCATTGACCTGGCTAGTGGAGAAAATAGTTTCCACTTGTTTCAAAGGAATGTTTGAGGGCCCCACAAAAATACCGAACCAAGTATTGCATAGTCCTAGCATATAGTCACATATACTATATATATTAATTAATTAACTGAAGGTGGATGAATGACATAGGACACTAACATTTGAAATTGAAGTCTTCAAATTAAATTTTAACTTCAAGTGGATGACAATTATATAAATGGAGTTAGTGTTTAGTTGAGGCAGGTAATCCAATTTTAAAGATTTGTCCAATTTGCTAATTATGTTGTCTTTATAGTACATGTAATTAACAATGTGTTTTATAATTCTATATACTTAATTAAATTAAAAGTGGGTGTGACATTCCTGATTCAGCTAAAACACTGAGATCTTAAAAACACTCTCTTGTCCTTCCTTTTCAATATTCTTTTACTATTTATTCTTTTGAATAATGCTATCAAGTGGTTTCATAGTTGGAAGAATCTCATATGTGATAATTTTGACAACAAAGCTGACAACCCACTATTTTTTTTTATATAAGGGAGACATAGATAGAAAGAGTAGCTGGAAAAAGTGCACAAAGCAATTCAACCAAATTTATAATTATGGTTGTGCACTTGCAAATTTGAACTTATCTAATTTAGGGTATGATTGGAACCACTAAAATTACATTGCATCAAAATCTATATATTGAAGCTTTTAAAAATTACGGTTCAAAAACTTTAAATTTATAGATATTGATACATATTAAATCTCACTTCTTCGTCGGTACTCCCAAAAATTTAATTGAACTAAAAATTTAAATTAAACACATATAAATCAAGCAATCTACTCAAATAAGAAGAATTCATGAATACAGGTTGCATGTCATGGACAAAAACAATGCCCAATATATTCACTCTTCTTCTATATCCCTCTATATATATAAAAAAAACAATCCTCACATTGCTCAAATACCAAAGGCTGTGTATACAAAACAAAGTAATGAAAATTATCACCACTAAAAAAAATTAAATTATCAATTGAAATATTAGAGACGATAAAAAATAAATTCATCTCTAATTTTGACATTTTCTAAACAAAATTAGAGACAAATTTGAATTTTTTTTTGTCTTTAATTTTTCATGGTTAATTCAATTTTTTCTAGAAGTAAACGTGCATTGACCCTATTGTTAGTTCTGAAAAACTTAAGACAAATGATATCCATGTAAAAAAAAAAAAGAAAAATAAATAAATATAGAGCAATAAAGAAGATAATGCATGTTGATCTCACTTTCCATGTTCTTCCATTTCTTTGATCTCTTCTTACCATGATCCTTCACCAATCATTCCACTCCAATATCCAGCTGAATTTCCTTGTTCTTTATTGTGTTCCACTTCAACATCACTTGTAGAAAGTTGTTTATTATTAACATCTCCAAAAGGGAACAAAAGTCTTCCATTGCCACCACCTTCTTGAACATGATCATATGATCTATTTCCAATCCCATCAATTGAAAATCCAAGACTAGGTTTAACTTCTTGCATGGGGAATCCATTAGGATAAAGAGCATTTGAATTTGGCATCAAAGAATTATTATTATTATTATTATTAGCATAAGGGTTTAATCCTCTAGATGCCATGCTAGACCTAAGTAGGTCAAGAGCTGAAAGAGAGTTTGGAGCTGAAGAAGAGGATTCATTATTGTTATGCATCTCATGATGAACAAATGAGGACATGCCATGATGATGATGATGATGATGATAATTTTCCATAGATGGAAAAGAAAGATTAAGATCTTGGCCTCCTTGCATTTTAGGGTTTTGAGAAGAGACTTGTAGGGTTGGTGGATTTAGGTCAGGAATTTTTGATGGATTAGGAATTATTTTCTTGTTCTTTCTTGAACCACCTCCAACAGGAACATTTCTTAGAGATCCTCCTTCAGTCCAATACCTTCTACATGTCTTGCAAAAGTATCTTGGTTGTGTGAGACTATAGTTGTTGTAATAACAAAACTTTGTGTTGGTTGAATTGCACCTTGGACAATTTATTTGCTCTTGTGGCCTTGCTTTCTTCTCTAGTACTTGTCTTGTACATGAATTAGGAGCTATCCCTTCCATGAGTGGAAACCTATAATTATAGTGTTCTTCATGTGACATATATAAATCCATAAAATATAAAAGACTTCATTTCGAGAGCATGTTAAAATCAAGTTTAGATAATATCTTTTTTGAGACATATATAATTAACAACAATTAACAAAATCAAAACAAGGATAGAAAGGGTTTTTTTCCTACTCAAACAATTGAGTTATATGGTGAAAAGGGTTCAAATAAATTGTAAGGATCATGACTTGAAAATTAAAATGAAAAGAATAAAAAATAATAACATATGGTATCATGTTTTATTTTTTATACGTTTTTTTATATAAATTATCATATAAGCTAAAAGGTAAAAAATGGAAAAGGAAAAGTTTAGTTTTTGATATTTAGATTTGATAATTAAAAGAAAAAGAGAGAGGACAATAATATCAACATATGTATATGTGTGGACCTTAAAAATTTAGATATCTATAATGAACATATAGTCATCTAGGTATAGCTAGAAAATGAAAATCAAAGATACAAACAAGTAACAACAAATAAATCTAGCTAGTGGAAGTTGAGATATGTGTCAGCTTTGGAACAACTCTAAAACCCAGAATAAATAGCTAAGAATTGTGCATCAAAGAAAAGACACATGAAAAATCCATATTCACCTTTCTTTAGCTAGCCATGAATTTCAAACAAAAGAAAAGAGAAAAAGCATAGCATGACTTTGAGAGAGAAAGAGAGAGAGAGAGAGAGAGGATTCACCTTGTTTGTCTCCAAGATTGCACCTGCTCCTTCTTAGTGTAAGAAAGAATGTTTTTGTTTCGTTTGTGGAATGGCTTTATGTGTTAGCTTTACTTTATGAATGTTGCAAAGGAAAAGATAAAGTGAAGAGGAGAGAAGAAAGAGCAAGTGTCTATTTTGACTACACAAGCATTAATATTTATATTTTAAAGACCTGAATTTTCTACGGATACATTTTTTTCATTCACCTATTTAAGATATTTTGATTAATTCGATTGCGATCAGATTATTTAAATTTAAACATATTTTTTAATTATAAAATTAAAATTTATATATTTTATAATCGTTTGATTTCGATCAAATGATATATGAAATCTTTACCGAATAAATTCCGAGACGTAGGAAATCTGAATTCATATTTTCCTTCACTAATGATATTTTAACCTATGGTACACTCACTTTATTTTAATGATGACTATGATGTTATTTAACTTTTTCCATTATTAAATATAATTCTATACTAGTTTCTTTTGGTTTTCTTTATGGTCATGCTTTTTTTAATTTTTTTTTTTGTGGTGGAATAATAAGTATGTACTGTGGTGGGTTTCTACTTTTTGAATGATATAGACTCTTATATTAGTGGTTCAATTGTCAAACCTTCTTTTTCTCTAATCAAGCACCTTTCTTTATTTTTGGCCAGAATCAAGGACCATTCTTGTTTAATCAGTGATTTTTATAGCCTCACTTATATGAAATATTTGATTTTAATTTGATTGCCTCAATTCATGCTTTACTTCCTTCAGTTATGGATAAGATTAGTAAGCATCGATAGTGTAAATGTTTGTGTCATATCTCAATACATGTATAAATTTTTGTTCACGAAGTGTATTTGAAAAATAAGTTTTTTGCTATATACTTTTTTTTTAATGTAAATAGAGCCGGTTTGTTAACTAGAAAAATAAAATAGTGAATATTGTCAAATAAAACAAAAAATTCAATAAAGAAACATAATTTTATATAAGCATGCATGCTCTTATATACAGTTTTTTTTTCCTATATACATGTAGTATACATTTTTTTTTACGTATGCATTTAATTAAATTATATTTTAATGAGACCGTCTAATATGATCTTAGCTTAAAGACGGATTTTACTATTTTTAATAAGTTTTAATAAAATATTGTATTTGTTCTGCATTTATTATTATAAAATTCATTCCACCTTAAACATTTTTTGTGAGGTTTATTAAACACATTTTGCTTTTTCTTTATTTTTTATATAAAATAGTAAAAAACTTGCACACAATTGCGAAGTCTCAAATTCGAATTTGAGTTATTATATTCAGCCTAACAATATAAACATTTGTCATTCGAACTAAACTTTACGATCCTATTTTAATATCACTTTATGTTTATTTTTTAGAAATATATTATTATTTTGTAGAAATATATTATTATTTTGTAGAAATATTTCATAATTTTTTTCTTTTTATGTAATGTCTAATGTATATTTTTCGACGTAATTATAAGTGATCATTTTATTTATTCAATTTTTTTTACAAACAAAATATACTTGTGCATGACGTGGGTCTCACACTAATAATTCGACACATATATTGAAAAATTACTATGTCAATTCATATAACTTAAATCCTTCAAAAAAATATAATTATTTATTAAAAAATAATATTAAGATGATATATATATATATATAATATACAGAGATATGATTGCAGGGCGTGTAAAACAACTTTTACATTAATGTGAGTGCTTGGTTAGTAAATTTTTTAATTATTAGATATTTTCTGCATAAACACCACACCAGTGTTTTGCTTTCAAAGTAATCAAGCATCTTCCATACAGTGATTGCTTTATAAATTTTATATATTGTTAGTGCTAATGTTGTAGATCCAACCGTTGAATTAATAATGAATTTAAATTTTAAACACTTTTATTGTAAATATCTTTTATACTCTTGATCAATCATAACATAAAATTATTGAAAATATTTTAGTTTAACCATAACTATATTTATAAAATCACATATATATCAGAAATTGTGATTTGTTGATCATATAAATTTTTTATACCAACAAATATAAAAATTAATCTCATTAATAATACTTATAGAATATAGATCTAATCTGTAACTTTTCATCCATCAAATATCTTCAACCCAGCATATTGTATATTTTTTAAAATACAATACTGTAAGATCATATACCTATAGATACTTAATTTAACTATTTTTTTTTGTTGAAAAAACGGTATCAATGTCATTCAAATTGATAAAAATTACATTGATCGAGAACTTTAAAATTCAAGATCATTAAAATAAAAAAAGAATGAATTTGCCAACAAACTCATAACATTCAGGTTAGGTTAATAGCATAAAACAGTTAAATGTCTACAAATGTGATAAAAATTAAAATATATGACAAAATTAAAATATTTGGAATACTCATGTTTCCGAAATAGTAACGTTGATGACGTTAAAATCATTGATTGAATTTGCATATGCACTTGATCGAAGTTGATCTGTCAATCTAAATTAATCGAACATTGCAACAAGACGGAAAATAAAAAAATGTTGGAACAAAACGACGAACAAAAACAACATTGCACTAAGATGACGAAATTACAAAAAACACGAAATAAAAATCAAATATGTATTGAAATCACTTATTTAAATAATAAAAAAGGAGAAAAACAATTTAGAGAAGTAATTTTAGACAAAATTAGTGTTAAATTATCCCTCTAGAATGAAAGAAAAGAAAAATGAACAAAAGGAGAGGAGGGAGACCGCTGCTAGGGTTGAGCGCTAGAAGAAGGGTAGAACTTGATTTTATTTTTTACTAAAACTTGGTATGTATGATAATGTGATGATATTTAACAATTGGACCTCTCCTCTATAATTCAAATCTTGATATCCGCAAATACACCATTTTTTTTTTCCAATTTTAGTTGATTATTGTTATATTTAGTCTAAGCAAAAATTTTCCATGTTGAAATTAGTATAATATGTATAATATTGATATAATATGTAATTCGTATTAGAGGAATTTTTTGGAACCACTAGTGTTAGTACTGTTAATATTATGTCGGATAGATATCAAATTTTGAACTTTCTTAATCATTTTATTCATTAATTCTTTCACTTAATCATCAAACTAGTTTAAATTCCCTCCTAATTGAAGGGACTAAAGTTAACTACTCTACATTATACATAGACTAATTTCAACATGCATAAAATTTATAAGGATTAAAATAAAATACCAAGAATCATATATAAGTAGTTGTATATTTGCAAAGATTAACAACAAAATATTTTAGAGGAACAAATAGCAAAAAAAAAAAAAAAAAACTGAAGGATAAAAACATATTTAACTGTCCATAAAAAAATATAGTGCAACCTCCATTGCTAGTAGTGAGTATAAAGTATTTATTGCGAATAGGGATGCAATGTTAGCCGCCCAACTTATTATTTTTTTCTCTTTTTCTTAATCGTAGAATATGAGTGATTTAGAATCAGTTTTTAGTTTGAAATCACTCATTTACATCGTTTTTTTTCTATTTAAATAAGTGATTTTCATAAAAACTTATTTATGTCCGTGTATTTCTATTATATCTCCGATTAAGTGCGACATTTAGTTTTTCCGTCTCGTTTCGATGTTCATTTTATTCAGATTGATAGATTAACATTGATTTAGTATAGACAGATTCAATCAATGACTTAAATGTCCTCAACATCGTAGATTCATAGGCTAGATATTCGAGTAATTTTTGTTTTGTCAAATTTGTAGGTTTTATGCTATTAACATCGATGTTGTGAGTTTATTTAGATATTCATCCTTTTCGGGTTTTAACGAATTTGTATTTGTGTTGTTCTTGATCGATGTATTTTCTTAATTTGAATGAATGAATATTTGAAGGTGCAAACACGAGAAGGGGGGTTGAATTGTGTTTGCTAAACTTTGAATCTTTTTGCTGTTTTGTTGAATGTTGATGTGATTTACTTGATTAAAAATAATCAGACTTAGCAGCGGAAAATAACAGCATAAGAACACATCAATTTATCTTGGTTCACCATTAACTTGGCTACATCCAGTCTCTTCATCCTGAAGGCTTTAATCCACTAATTCAAAACCTTTGAATTACAACACCTGACCCTCCAAGTCAGTCTTCCCAAACAGCCTGACAACCCCAGACTTTTGAGGAACGAAAACAACACCTTGACTCTACAAGTCAAGTCTTCTCCTACCAATCTGACAACCCCAGATTGAAGAAGGAATCTGCACCACTATCGGGTTAGATTACAAGGTTTGGAACTCTGCAAATTTGCTTATGGAAAGCTGATTGCTGCACTAATTCTTGCACACTTTTGTTGCTTCTGGAAAGCTCATTGTTGCACTGAATTTCTCTCTCAAAAACACTTAGAAAATATTGCTTTTGCACTCAAGTGATTCTCTCTTTTGAACTCTCGGATTGTGTTGAATATGAAGCTTGAGTTCTTGTGTTTTTCGATGCTTGATGTTGTTGCCTGAAGCCTCCTTTTATAGCTGCGAATAGGGCTTTATCCAAGCTTAAATTCGAAATAAATCTTGCTCAAATTTCCTTCGAAAATTCTGTTGGCCAATCCTGTTTTACTTAAATTAAAATCGTATCTTTTTAGCTTCAGATTGCACTTGAAAATTCTGTTGACCAATCTTGTTTCTTTTAATTTCAAACCATATCTTTTTAGGCTTCAGATTGCATTCGAATTTCTTCAAGTCCTCAGCGATTTTTTTTGAATCAAATCCCCTTAATACTTTGATCAAATTTCCATCAAAATTTAATCAAGTCTTTTTCGAATTTTAATCAAGTCTTCACTGATTTGCATCATGATTTAAATTCTGGACCGTATGATCTTCTTATCTCGGTCAGCTCTGGACCATGTAATCTGATCTATACCAATTTTGTGATGCTCTGATCTCGACCAACACTGGACCATGTAATTTGATCTGTACCAATTCTGTGATCCTCTAATCTCGACCAATTCTGGACCATATGATCTGATCTATACCATTTTGTGATCCTCTGATCTCGACCAACTCTGGACCATATGATTTGATCTATACCATTTTGCCATCCTCTGATCTCGACCAATTCTGGGCCATGTGATCTAATTTGTACCATTCTGTGATCCTCTGATCTGAACCATTGATCTTCTAATCTGGACCATTGATATTTTAATTTGGACCATTGATCTTTTAATCTGGACATTTATCCTCTGATCTGGACCAAGTCTGGATTGAATCTGAATTAAATCTGGACTAAATCTTATGTTCTAGACAATTATATCTTCTGATATGGACCAAGTTTGGACTAAGTTTTATGTTCTGGACCGTGCTATCTTCTGGTCTGGACCAAGTCTGAACCAAGTCTTACTCATGTTTCCTTCTGGTCTGGAACAAGTCTCGCTCTAACAAGCTTCGTTCTGGTCTGGACCAAGTCTCCTTCTGGACTCTGCTTCCTTCTGATCTGGGCCAAGAAAGATATCCTCTGGTGATGTTATTTTTCCTTTGATGTTTGCCTTTGATGACATCCTCTAGAGGTGTATCCTCTGGTGTCATCTGGATGCATCCTCTGGTACCCTCTGGATGTTTCTCTGGCCGAACCTTCTGGTGACATTTCTATCCTCTGGTTACTTCCTCTGGATGTATCCTCTGGTGGTGTCATCCTCTGATTTTGCACAGCCTCTGATTTGTTCTTCTATGTCAAAATATCCTCATGTTTCCTTCTGGTCTGGAACAAGTCTCCCTCTAACAAGCTTCGTTCTGGTCTGGACCAAGTCTCCTTCTGGACTCTGCTTCCTTCTAATCTGGGCCAAGAAAGATATCCTCTGGTGATGTTATTTTTCCTTTGATGTTTGCCTTTGATGACATCCTCTAGAGGTGTATCCTCTGGTGTCATCTGGATGCATCCTCTGGTACCCTCTGGATGTTTCTCTGGCCGAACCTTCTGGTGATATTTCTATCCTCTAGTTACTTCCTCTGGATGTATCCTCTGGTGGTGTCATCCTCTGATTTTGCACAGCCTCTGATTTGTTCTTCTATGTCAAAATACGATTTACATAAAATATTTTTGTTAACATCAAAACTTTGATTGAAAGAACCAACTTGATTCCAACAATATTATTTTTAATAAAAAAATAAAACATATTTAAAGCTATATATATTACCAGCTATCTCATGTCTCTAAATACATGATTCTCTTGTATTTTTTACTTGTCTTATGTATAAGACAATTTTCAAATTTTCAATTTCATAAATTTCTTCTTTACAAACATACAGTTATTTATATTATTTTTTTTTTGCAATCTATAATAAATATTATAATAAAAATATTAACTAATTTTCTTTTTTTATAGAAAAATTTATAAAATTATACTAATTTTCAATAAATTTAGTGTTATAACAAATTTTCTTAATTCCCCTAATTTACTCAAATGATTCTACATTTAAGGATGAAGATGTACTATCAAATTTGAATTATAAGTTGGGGTCCACTTGGACCATTGGTCGGGTGGTAGCAGCACGATTGCAATTGGTTTTGTTTTCCATGACTCACCCAAGCATTAGAATACACTAGGCACGGTTATTTCTCTTAGATATATAAAACCTTGGTTATTGCTTGGTATTAATTTGTCAAATCTGACTGCAGCTCACAAGTAGAAGATATTCTAATGGTGATCGTTCATTTAATCCTCTGTATTTGCTAATTTTTTCATTTATCAAATCTTAATTTTTGATTTACAATACTAGATTATAGTTTTCGGTAGTGTCTTGGAGGAGAGAAGAACAAAATCAATGGGCAAATGAACATTTCTCTTTTTTAATTTAAGTTAGCTAGCTCTAGACCTGGTGAAGGCCCAAATCTAATATGTCAATTTCTAAAGTCCACTTAACAAAGATTTTTGAAATTCAACCCTCAATTTTACTCACATAGTCTTAAATACACTACTGAAAGTTGGATTTTAATAGTACATTTCACATAATTTTATACGCCTGAAAGCTATGTTCCGATAAATTGCCGAGATATTTGGGGGGCACTAAGGAAAAGGTATGCATATTTTCTATCATTCATCCACTTTATTCATACTTTAACGCGTTTGAGTGTCTTTATAGAATTAAAATTATTCTTTTCGGTCACCATTGAGATTTTACTTTGGATCAAAATTTAATTCTTTGTTTTTTAGAAGATATTGTAAATACTAACATAATTAAGTCACACTACCGTTGAACTCGAAACAAGACGTTCAATTTATCAATATCGACATTTATCAATAGAATTAAGATTTAAGGATTGATCAAAGCTTAATTCTAACCGTGTAAATAGTAATATATCATATAAAAATTTATGAACTTGTAGTTAACTAAAATTTAGCATAATATATAATATATAGTTTTTTTTTACAAATATAATATATAGTTCTATTAATATATTTGTTCAAATTGTTTATACAATTCTAACTCTATCCCGTAAATATACTCATATGGTACAAGGTTGTAGATATACTTAATATGTTGGATAAAGATCAAATCCGCAATACCCTCTTTAATATACTTAGTGTGTGAATTTCATCTTTAATTAAGTTCTTTAGAACTATAAAACAAAAAATCTAATTCTATCTTTGGAAATAACCTAAAATTTATATAATTTAATTAAAATATAATTTATCCAATTGATCATTCTATGCGATCCTATATGTGTCCATAAAATTGAAAATAATATAAAATAATAATTTAATGTTAAATATTAAATTAATACTAAATATTATAAATAATGAGTTACATCTAACAATGCATCATTGTACCCAATTCATTGAAGACTACAATTGGTCGTGCATTAGTTGTCTCTTTGTTTAAATGTCTAATTGAACACAAGTCATATTGTGTGTCACCTTTGCTATGTCTAATCATCTATAACTCGAGAGTAGACACATAGATACAAATGGACCCAATATCATGGTCAAACATTTCCATGGTCTTACTCCATTGAGAGGCCATGACTAACTCATCTTATGTAGGAGATTCGAATCTTATTTACATCACTAACACCCCTCCAAAAGATTTATTGTAGGTCTTATAAGCACCTTTATGATTGTCCTAAAATAGATTGTTAATCTATTGTATTTACCTAAAAAATATCATGATTTCTTCTCTTCCCTATTGCATATATGCATTCGAACCATATCGTTCCCATCTCTAATTCCACTACATTTCCTCCTGTTGGAAATGATGGTGGTACTTAAGTACTAAATGTTGAAACTTAGAGCTAGTGTTGGGTGAATTAGAAAAAAAATGAAGAAGTCTCACATAGAAGGGATATCACAAACTAGTAGTGTTTATAAAGAGAACGTATGACCTTTGGGGTGTTCCCCAAGGGGTACACAATTTTGTGAATGAGAGAAAACACACTCAAACCAACCACCAATCACGGGCGCGCTGCTGTCTGTCCAACCGGGCTGAGCTTGGGTTGTGTGGTGTATTATTTTTTAGTATTTGAAAATTTATTTTTTATTTTTTAATACGTGCGGTTTTCTCACTTCGATTTTTTTACACGATTTTGTGTGTGTTGATTGAGTCCTCTTTTCGATTCCACTTCTCCTCTTCAGTTTTCACGTGATTGAGTCTTCCTCCACTCCATCTGATTTCGCACTGATTCGTTTTCGGGGGAACTAGTCAAAAACCACTATTGCGGAATTTGATTAGATCAAATTCATAATTTCTCTATAAATAGATGATTCTACTCAGTTCACAAATCACACCAAAACTTTGAAATAACTCTAAGTTTTGTCTCTTCTCTCTTTTCTGCTTCCTCCCAAATTTTCTTTTAGTCCTTTTACCAAAAAAAAATTGTCCCTTCAAATTTTTGAGTAGTTATAGTACCATATTATGAGTGACCTTAACCGCCATATAACAAGTCTAATTCTAGAATGATTTATATGGTATTCTGATACAATGTAATTGACATGTTTTATCTTGAGGACATCGTGGTTGATAGTCTACTTTACACAATTTTGGCAGTACCGTGAAACGTCTTAAAGAAGAAGTTCATTAGTGCAGTTTTGAACATCAAGAAGAAGTTCATTGGTGCAGTTTTGAAGCCAATTGACAATCCACTCAAGAATTAGAATTGTAATCTAAAGAACAACAACAAGAATGAGAACCCTCCAAAGGTCCTAATTGTGAAGCAGCAACCACCTACTAGAAATGACTATGACTTACAATTCATCTGCTATAAATTTGGGAATCCAAATCATATGGCACGTAAATGTAGGACACATGTCAAGCTCTACTCAACTGGCTAATTTGAATGAAGAGCAATTCATTGTTATGATAATTGAAATCAACATTGTTGGTGGATCAGATAGATAATGGATTGACATAGGCTCCTCTCGTCATGTCTGCTATTGTCTTGCTCTGTTTAAAACATACATTGTTGTCAAAGCTAAGAAAATGTTGTTGGGAGATTCTCACACCACTAATATTGTTGGTATTAGAGATGTGGAGTTGAATTTTACCTCTGAAAAGACTTTGATTCTGAAGGACGTGATGCACACTCTATAGATAAGGAAGAATCTGGTTTCTGGTTTTCTTCTGAATAAGGCAGAGTTTACTCAGTCTATAAAGGAAAATTTGTACACCATTACAAAAAAATATTTTTGTTAGGAAATGTATTCCACTGATGGCATATTTAAGTTAAATGTTGAAATTAATAAAATGTTTCCTTCTGCTTACATGTTATGTGATTTTAATATTTGGCATGCAAGACTCTATCATGTGAACAAACACGTGATTTTAAACTTAAGTAATTTAGGTTTGATTCCAAAGTTATCTTTAAATGATTTTGAAAAATGTGATTTTTGTAGTCAAGCTAAAATAACAAAGAGTTCACACAAATCGCTAGTTAGAGAATTTGAACCTTTAGATTTAATACACTCTGATATATGTGAACTTGATGAGAATTTAACTAGAAATGGAAAATGTTATTTTATCACTTTTATTGATGATTGTTCCGATTATACTTTTATATATCTAATGAAAAATAAAAGTGAAGCGCTTGACATGTTTATGATCTTTGTAACGAAATTTGAAAATCAATTTAGTAGAAAGATTAAGAGGTTTCTTAGTAATAGCGAAACCAAGTATGATTCTAGTTTATTTAATGATTTTTTTAAACTTCATGGAATTATACATGAAACAAATACACCATATTCTCTTGAAATGAATGGTAAAGTTGAAAGAAAGAATATAACTTTTACTGAACTAATTGTTGTTATTATGCTTAACCTTGATACTGCATCTCATCGGTGGGGGAAGATTTTATTTACTGTTTGCTATATTTTGAATAAAGTTCTTAAATATAAAAGCAAAACATCTACTTATGAGATTTTGAAGAAAAGACAATCCAACTTGTGTTATTTTCGAACTTGGGGTTGCGTGACTTATGTCAAAATTCTCGATCCAAAATGAGTGAAACTCGCCAGTATAGCCTATGAATGTGTATTCATTGGGTATATAGTAAACAACAAATCGTATAGATTTTATGACCTAAACGCTAAAGTGATCATAGCGTCAGACGATGTTGACTTTTTTTATAATAGAATCCTTTTCAAATTGAGAAATAGTGGGGGCACCGAAACAAGTCACATTCTCATGATTTGGAGCACTTAAAGCAACAAACAAGACAAAACAGAACCTCAAAGTAGTGAGAGAGCAATAGTTGCTGAAGATTATGGACCCAATTATACTGCCTATACTTTAGAAGAGGGTCCTGCAAATCTTCAAGAAGTTTTTTCGTCTTTGGATGCAGATCTATGGCAAGAAGCTATAAACAATGAGATTGATTCTTTAGAGTCCTATAGGACCTGACATTTAGTAGACTTGCCTCATAGATGTAAATGAATAGGTTGTGAATGGATTTTGAAAAGGAAACTAAAACTCGATGGAATTGTTGACAATTACGAGACTCGCCTTGTAGCCAAATGTTTTAGACAAAGAGAAAATATAGATTTCTTCGACACTTTTTCACTGGTCACTAGAATTACATCTATTAGGGTACTAATTTCACTTGTTGTCATTCATAACTTGGTGGTACACCAAATAGATGTCAAAACTACTTTTTAAATGGTGACTTGAAATAAGAAATCTATATGGAACAACCTGAAAGTTTTTTTATTCATGTACAAGAAAACAAGGTCTTTAATTTAGATAAGTCTGTTTATTGTCTTGAACAAGTTTATAAGCAATGACATGAAAAATTTGATAACTTGTTTATATCGAATGAGTTTAAATTGAATGTAAGTAACAAATGTATTTATTACACATCTTCAAATGACATTTGTACTATCATATGTCTCTATGTAGGCGACTTACTCATATTTGGTTTAAACATTCATGTTGAAAGTATTGTGAAATCATTGTTGTGTAACAACTTTGATATGAAAGACCTCAGAGAAGCGAATGTAATATTTGGAATCAAGATTACTAGGTTAGAAAAGATAATTTATTTGGATCAGTCTCATTATGTTGAAAATATCTTAAAGAAAGACAAACCCTTTGACATAAACCAACTTGCACACCATATGATCCAAGTGTGAAACTTTTCAAAAACACTGGTGAAGGTGTTAGACAAACTGAATATGTGAGCATCATTAGCAGCCTCAGGTATGCCACTGACTGTACTAGACTCAACATTGCCTATGTCGTGGGGCTATTATGTAGGTTTACTAATAGACCAAGTATGGAGCATTGTCACGCTATTGAGAGAATCATGAGATAGCTTAAAAGGACCATGAATCTCATATTACATTATCAAAGATTTTTTGTTGTCCTTGAAGGATAATTGAAGCTGATTGGAACACTTTGTCAGATGACTCCAAAGCAACTAGTGGCTATATATATTAACATAGTTGGAAGAGTGGTATCTTGGAAATCGAAGAAACAGACCATAATGGCTCAGTTCACTATAGAGTCTGAAATGATAGCAGTATCAACCGTTAGTGAAGAAACGAGTTGGTTGAGATGCTTGCTAGCTGAGATCTCTTTTTGGGAAAAACGATGCTAGCTGTGTTGATCCACTGTTATAGTACTGCAACTATTTCAAAATTTGACAATCGTTATTACAATGACAAGAGACAACAAATACGTTGTAAGCAGAACACATTTAGAGAGTCACTCTTAAGAAGAGCTGTTAGAGTGGATCATGTTCGCACTGATGAAAACTTAGCAAATCCTTTGACGAAATGATTAGCTACAGATAAAGTCCTAAACACATCCAAAATGATAGGACTATTGTGTAAGACCCTTAATTTTAAATTAAAATTATGGAATTAATTTTAATTGTACTTTTGGGGATATTTGTAAAATATTTAATATATGTATGTTTGAGTGAATATATATATATATAAATATTTATTTTGGAGGATGAATAAAAATTATTGGGTGAAGATTAAATTAATTTAATTATGAGTAATTAAATTAATTGAGCAATTAATTGAGGATTAGTGGCTAATTACAAGATAATTTAGTGCTGAAGGAACCAGCCTTATTTTAATATTATTTTGGGGTGAGGTGGCACCACAAAAGCCTATAAATAGGAGTGAGCATGATGGTGAAATCAGAACACCATCCCTCCTTCGTCACTGCCCATACTGCATGTAATAGTAACCCATTTTTCCCTTCCATTCTGTCTCTGTTTTCTGCATTCCCATTTCCAGTCACGATTATAAAAGAAGAAGAGAGGGAACTCTTCAAAGCATCATTACTGGAACATCCAAACACTGAAACACCAAAACCCAGTACAAAAGTTATTCCCCATACCATTACGGAGTTAAAGAACCCAGTTTCGCAGCAGAAAACGCCAGTTGCAGTTTCACCGTTTTGACACACACACTTGAGCAGAAGCAGAACACGCAACAAGGGTAAGGGCACCTTCCACTTTCTAGTTGCATTAGGGCTGTAAGTGCATAATTTTCATGGCATTACTAGTGTTTTCAAGACTATTTTGAAACTGGTTTGCCCGTGCTTGAAAGAAATGGAAAAAAAATGCATTTTTGACGTTTTAAAAGCTCTGTGATGATTTCTGTTTTGAGCTGAATGCATTGAGGTTGTGCTGTTTATGTGGAAAGTGGAAAATGTCTTGAATATTATTTGAAACATGATTTAAAAATTCATGTTCATAAAACTGTTTTGAAAATGGTTTCGAAATGCAAAAATGCATTCTGATTGTGTGTTGTTGCTGTGATGTTGCATGTTATTCTAATGTGTTGTGAAAGTTGAAATGCTTGCATGTTCTTCTGATGTGTTGTGAAATTTGAAATGCTTGCATGATCTTCTGATGTGTTGTGAAAATTGAAATGCTTGCATGTACTTCTGATGTGTGTGAAAGCTGAAATGTTGTGTGGTATTCTGTTGGTTTGAAGATCTGGATGATTATGATGATTGATCATTCTGTTTCTGTTTCTGGATGATTTGGTGTTGATGATTCTGTTTCTTTTTGAGTGATTATGGTAATGTTGATGATTTAAGAAGAAAAAGGGATTTTGAATGAGGATGGTATTGTTTGGAAACGTGCTGAATCTATTTTTGGTTGTCTTTTTAAAAGGAAACAGTTTTGAAAGGTGTTGAATTTCACTGGTTTTCGAAGGTGTATTCGAATACAACATGTGTGTATTCGACTACAACCTGTAAAGGTTCTGCTTTACTGAAGTTTTCAAACTTGTATTCGAATACAAGCCCTTGTATTCGAATACAGAGAAAGGATTTTTGCTTCTGACTTAGCATCTGTATTCGACTACGACCATGTCGTATTCGAATATAGAAGTGGGATTTTAACACTGTATTCGCATCTGTATTCGACTACAGGCATGCAGTATTCGAATACAGAATGCAAATTTTCACTTGTTTCAGTTTCTGTATTCGAATACAGTGGGTCTGTATTCGAATACAGATTCGTGTTTTTCCAGAAGCACTGTTTTTAGCTTTTGTATTCGAATACAAGGAAGCTGTATTCGAATACAGATTCGTGTTTTCCAGAAAATCAAGTTTTAAACACTGTGATATGCATTTTAAAGTGTTGGGAAACTTTGAGAAGGGTTAAAGTGATTTTAAAATGAGGTCTTGAAATATTTTGAAGAGGAGAGGATGAAGTATTGAAAACCTTTCAAGGTTTTGTCTTCTGTATTCGACTACAGGCATGTTGTATTCGAATACAGAATGTTAAAATTACAGTTTCATGCTTCTGTATTCGAATACAAGGGGTCTGTATTCGAATACAGATTCGAGTTTCCTGAAATTCCAAGTTTTCAAGAGTGTTTGTAAACCCTGAGTGTTTGGGGAATGTTGGGATTGTTGTGGTGAATTAAAAAGGAATTTTTGGTGATGTTTTGAAGTTGTAAAGATGAAGTTTTGAGACTTTACTGATGTAGTGAAAGATGAGGTTGTGTGCATTAAGACTGCCTCTGTATTCGAATACCAGAGGGCTGTATTCGAATACAGAGTGTCATTCTGCACTATTTTTAACTTCTGTATTCAAATACAGAGGAGCTGTATTCGAATACAGATTCGTAAAATTCCAGAAATCCTCAATTTTAAACTCTGTGATTGAATTTTTTTAAGAGTCTGGGAAAAACCTTTCAAAGTGTTAATGATTAATGGATTGTTTAATCATGATTGTGATGATGTTAATTCTGACTGTGCTGAAATATTTTAAACATGATGAGAAGCATGAATTTTCTGATTTTGCATTCTGTTTCTAGAGAAGTGAAACACTGCATATTCATGCATTGCATAGTCAAGTGGTACCCGCGATGGGCCACAGAGTAATGCGCAACCACGTGCTGATCTGTTGAGCGATTGCACGAGTGCTGGACTATTGAGCGTCTGCACTAGGTACTGATCTGTTGAGCGATTGTACTTTGGTATATAAGTGCTGGACTGTTGAGCGTCTGCACTGGTACTGGACTGTTGAGCGTCTGTACCCTGAAATGCGCAGCCACGTGCTGATCTGTTGAGCGATTGCACGAGTGCTGGACTGTTGAGCTTCTGCACTAGGTACTGATCTGTTGAGCGATTGTACCTTGGTATGTGTCAAACATGCTGGTCTGTTGAGCGACTGCACGAGTGCTGGACTGTTGAGTGTCTGCACTGGGTGCTGATCTGTTGAGCGATTGCACCTTGGTCTTAAGGGCCGTTAAAGTCAAACATAATGTGCTGGTCTGTTGAGCGAATGCACCTTGGTGATTCCAAGAAAATTGTATACATGAGCATATACATATTGCATTGAAGTATTGACCGGTTGGTCACGTTTGATTATATGATGAATGAGTGGAAAATTGCATGTGAGTGAGTACTGTCCAGAATTTGAAATTCTGATTTAATGATTGTGTTTGTTGAAGTGTTGTTTGTACTTACCACATACTTCATAATAATTGACTGCTGTTTTGAAAAGGCATGTATGTCATTAATTTTCAAATGAGCATTATTATTTTCCTCATCATCATATGTTATACCATGATTATAATTGTTGTTGTGCAATATATGCTATGTGAATATTTGTTAATTTCGGTCGATGACCCTTGCTATTATATTGTGGACTTTGGGCTTTGCCCTTAGATGCCCCCCAAACCCATGCCACCCGTGGGTACCCGAACGACGGAAACGTCGTTGAACTTCCTTGATCGTTATTCGCGCATTGCTTGGGAATTCGACCCTATCTCAAGCAGGGCGACTTACACGGGGTGGTTAGAGCGGAAGAGCAGGACTGACGGTGTAGAGGATTTTGTGGAGCGCACGCATGCGAGTATAGATTTTCCTGTGCCTTCCCGTCTAGTATTGGAGGCGCACGGAATTTTCGACGATGCTGAGGAGTCCGTCAGAGGGGTTGAGACGGAGGCCACCGTAGGGGTGGTGACTCCCAACCCGATTGTTGGAGGAGATGTACATGAGTCTGAGGCAGAAGGGAAGAATGATGAGCCGAGGCCAGTAGCCGTTGAGACTCCGGGTCCGTCCAGGATCTCCGAGGATTGTTATGAGATTCCGGCGCTGCCGAAGCGACCGAGACTTGTTATTGATCTGACTTCTGAGGAGACCGACCCCTCTCTGGATGATGATGAGGAGGAGGAGGTCACGTCGAGGCGAGCGGCAGATTCAGAGAGGACTTGCTTGGGATGCGGAAGAAATCCGTGCTACTGTAGCTTTAGCGCATGATCAGTTAGACTTGATGTATTAGGATTTGAGCTGGATATGTATTTTGTTTTTATTTTGAAAAACAATTGTTGTACTATTTAATTCCGCACTCTGATATTGACTTTTGGGAATATTATGATATTATTATCTTTCAAAAATGTTTTATTGTTTATCATTAAATTTCCTGAATTAAGTAATTATTTTAATTCTTTTCGAAATTAATTTGGAAAACTCATTTTAAATATTCATTTGAAAAAAAAAATGCACTCGCGCTGTGTTTTAAACTCCGGGTGTTACATATTGCTGATAGATTAATAAGTCACTTTTGATGGTAACCCAACCTAAAAGACTAGAGATCCCAAGAATTAGGTTTAATGGGTAATAACAAGTCATGAAGTGATATGACATGAACAAGTTGTTATAAATCAAAGAAGCTTGATTCTTGAAGCGATGATATAATGAGGTAATAGAAATTCTTAATGAGATCAATACTGTATTTGGAGTGAATACTTAGCTACAAGAGTATTTTTGATATACTCACATATGTGAATGTGTAAGTGAGATAAACGAGTAAGGCCATTAATTCACATGCTTTTGAAAATACATTGTGTCTAAGTTTTTTGTTAGAGATAGAGTTCAAGACTACAAGTCACTCTTGTTGAATCTAAAACTTACTTACTATGCATAGGTTCAAGTAGAAAGACACTTATGTTTATGCACAATCTTATAGAAGCGCTTGATGTTATGTCATAAATAATTTTTAAAATTCAAGTGGAGATTGTTGGAAATGATGTTAGAAGTGGAACACTAAGTATTGAAACTTAGAGCTAGTGTTGTGTGAGTTGAAAAAAAAAACGAAGTCTTACATAGGAAGGATATCACACACTAATAGTATTTATAAGGAGGAGGTATGACATTTGGGGTGTACCCCAATGAATTCCCAATTTTTTGAAGAGGAAATAACACACTCAAACCAATCACCACATATACATGCATCGCCTCCTTTCAGTTCCACTTCTTCTCTTCAGTTTTCATGTAACTTGGTCTTCCTCCACCTCCCTTGGATTTAGAATGTCATATTTTATGTGGACTTATTCGTTTTCAGAGAACTGGACAAAAGCCACTATCGCAGAATTTGCTCATATCAAATTCAAAATTCCTCTATAAATAGAGGATTTCACTCAATTCACAAATCAAATCAAAACTCCAAAATAAATCTGAGTTTTATCTTTTCTCCCTTTTCTGTTTCCTCCCAAATTTTCTTTTTGTCCCTTTACCGAAAAAATATTGTCCCTTTAGATTTTAGAGTGGTTATAGTATCATATTACAAGTGGCCTTAACCGCTATATTTAAAGGGTCTTAGAACCGTTTCCTACGATGTAGTAGAATACAGATACAATGTAATTGAGTTGTTTTATCTTGGGGACATCATGGTTGAGTTTTTGCTTTGGACAATTTTAAGCAGTGTTGCGAAACGTATTAAATAAAATGACCTAATCCGCAAATCAATCCAATAATATCTTATATGGCTTAAAATTATCTTTTTAAACAATTTTTCAAAACTAAATAACAACACCTCCTCCTAATAAGGTCGAGAAGGTATTAACCTAAAGATTATCTACCTTATACCCCTATCCATCACTTAATACTAAACCAAATTGAAGAAAAAACAAGACAATAAAAAATTATTGACTTTGTCTCTTGCCACTCACTTTTAAGAATCCTTCTCCTCAATAGTTTGTCTTTTGTTGGAATTATGTGTTCATCAAACCCATTTACATTCAGGTCTAATCCAAACCAATCTATTTAAGTTTAAGTATAATCAAAACGAATTCATTTAAGTTTGAATCTAAATTAAATCAACTCATTTAAATTCAATGATGTTCGGTGTAGATAGAAATTTTTTTATATTTTAAACCCGCGGACTCGCGAATCCAACCCATTGACATGACGTTCATATTTTTCTTTATTATTGTGTAGTTATATTTTAGTTGTTAGATTTTATTCGAGGATTTGGTCTCTCAACTTTAAAAGTCTACAATTGTTGTGTGATTTTAATTCACACAAAAAACCGTGTCGGAATGCCGAGACAATTGCATCAGAGAACAACAAACTATGTAGTCATCAAACAAATTATTTTTCTATTTTATTTTGTCTTTGTATCATAGATTTAGAGTATAATTTAAAGGATTAATGATATGTTAAAGTGACAGAGAGGTTATAATTAGATATATGTGATATATTAAAGATAAAATAGAAGATATGCCAGTTAAAATATTAGTAATAATTATAGTTTTCGGGAAAACTTTTTTTAAATTTTTCGGTACATAAAATACACTCTAGAAAACTTTTTTTAAGTTTTCCAGTTCATATGTCTTTTTCGAAATACTTTTTTCAAGTTTTCCAGTAGTATAGAAAAACTTGATTCAAAAATTTTTAGAGCACAACACACTATTGGAAATTTTTTTTCATGTTTTCTGAAACTATTGAAAAACATGGTTCAAACATTTCTGGAGTGCAACATACTACCGAAATACTTTTTTTAAGTTTTTCGGTAATTACCGGAAAAGTTGAAAAAAATAGTTTTCCGAAATTGTATTTTTTTTATAATTTATTTAATTTTGATTCTTTAACTAATTCTGATTTTTTTTCTTATTTATTAATTTTTTAGTGGGCCCTGGTGCACGAGGAAGAGACGGCAAAATAATACGAACATCACGTGATGCTGATATTTCTTCACCAATTATGATAGATCCTCCGAAGAGTATTCGACCGACAATGTGCAGCAGAGAGATTTGATTGTGCTGCTAGGGCGTATCTGCTGAATTTGGTAGGGTGTACTATTTTCGCAGATAAGAGTCATACACTAGTTGATGCGAAGTACATTCCTCTATTCAGATATTTAGACGGTACAGGTAGATACATATGGGGTACTGCTGCACTCATAGTCCTTTATGACTACCTCTCAAATGCCTGCTGTTGCGACACCAAACAGATAGGTGGATATATGTCGCTACTAAATGTATTAAATATTTATAATTATTTTATTTATTTTTAATTATTAATTTTTATGTTTATCATTAGTTTATTTATTTTTATTTGCAACAATACAAATATTTTCTATATATTTGTAAAAGAGATATCTAGGGTGTTGGCGTTCAGTGCGTTGCCTAAATGAATAGATGAAGCTACAAACAAGACAATCACAAGATCCCTAAGTACATACATATGATTGATGCACTGACAGCTGCTGAAGTCATATGTAGAACATGGGAGAATCATAGAGATGTTATTCCCTTTGATGATATCATGTTATACACCGGTCACCTCCGACTATGCAGCACAGTAGTGGCATATTGGCCAGAGAGGTGTTTGAGACAGTTTGGATATATTCAATATATTCCACCACCGCCATTACATATAAATTGTAAATTGTCACCATGGAGCAATCCAAAAATATATAGTAAAATTACAAAATCGAAGTTTTATAGTGAGATGTCATACATGTTAGTCGTTGTGTTCCTCAAATGCATCACTCGATGTGTCCATGCTTCAAAAAACCTTTGCTTATGAGGAGTCAACCAAGTTTCTTTCACATAATCAACAAACACTTTATTATCGACACATGATTGCTCAAACATGTGCAAGTGCATGATATACGCTTTTTCATCACTGCAATACATAATGTCTTTACACATATTCAATACTAACTCTTGTATATCCTTTAAGACATATTGCTTGCATTTTGCTCCAACATTTTTGTCGATATGAAATAGACAAGGCAAATTAACAGCATGTGGAAATACAATACCAACTGCTTTCATTAAAGCAAGATCTTTGTCTGTCACAATTACATGAGAAAATTTATTTTGTGTAACAAACAGTTCTCTTAGCATCTCTAATGCCCAACAAAAGTTTTCTTCCCGCTCACATTCCAAATAAGCAAATCAAACTACAGATGTCATCTCTATTGATGTCAAACCAACAATTTTAAGTAATGGCATTTTGTATTTATTGGTTTTGTAGGTGTTGTCCATAATCAACACAATAGAAAACAAATTCAACAACTTCACTAAATTTGGATGGGCCCAAAAAATATCTCTCATAACATCTGAGTCTTCTCGCTTTCTATTCCAACACACATATTTTGTGTATTCAATTAACTTGAATAAATGTTGCATCTCTGTCTTATGACCTCTCATGCGGAATCGAATCATACTCGTCTGTTTATATATTTGTGAGATATGAGTAACATTGTTCTTATCTCAGTCTTGCAATGAGAGTAATATGTGAAGGTGCAAACACGAGAAGGGGGGTTGAATTGTGTTTGACTAACTTGATTACTTTTTCTGTTTTTGCAGTTTTATAACAAAATCTGATGTATGAATAAAACAGAGTTAGCAGCAGATGTAAAGTAAATATAAAACACAGAATTTCATACTGGTTCACCGTTAACTAAGCTACTTCTAGTCCCTTCACTTTGAAGGATTTCACTAATTCAAAAATCTTGAATTACAACAATACCACTGACCCTCCAAGTTAGTCTTCTCAAATAGTCTAACAATCCTAGACTTTTGAGGAAAAGAACCTTGAATCTAATTGCTAAGTAATCTGCTACTCCTTCTGACTCCTTCAGATTGTAGACTCTACTTCAACAACTTAGATCTAACACAAGGGAAAGAAAACTTATAGTACTTGCTTCTGGAAAGCGGATACTCACAATTGACCTCACTGAAAACTCAAGTATTTTGCTTTTGGAAGTGTATGACTCTCAAGTATTTTCGATGCTAAGTCTTCTACCTTGAGCCTCCTTTTATAGATGAATAATTAGGGTTTCTTCCATGCTTAAGTTCGAGCTGTATCTTGTCAGATACTCTTGCAAAAATACCTTGGCCAATCGGGTTTCACTTAAATAAAAAACATATCTTTTTAGCTCCAGATTTGCTTTCAAAAATAACTTTGGCCAATCCTGTTCTTAGTTAATTCTAGACCAAATCTTTATTCCCGCTATTAGCTTCTGAATTCCCACAAGACTTCAATTTATTTTTGTATCAAATCCTTTTAATACTTTGATCAAATTTAATCAAGTCTCCACTGATTATCATCATGATTAAATCTGGACTGTTTGATCTTCTGCTCTCGTCCACATCTGGACCATACAAACTGATCTGCTATGATCCTCTGATCTCGGCCAACACTGGACCACACGTTCTGATCTTCTGATCTTGGCCAATCACTGGAACATATAATCTAATCTGGTGTGATCCTCTGATTTCGGCCAACATTGGACCACATGTTCTGATCTCGGCCAACACTGGGCCATGATGCTTAAATTTGGACCATTGATTTGAATATCTTCCCTCTGATCTGGACCAATTCTGGACTGGGTCTGGATTGAACTGAAATTAAATCTGGACTTATGATATTTTAGTCTGGACAATTACCTTCTGATCTGGATCAGGTCTGGATTAAATTTGGACTTAGTTTCATACTCTGAACCATGTTATCTTCTGGTCTGGGCCAAATATGGATTAAATCTCTTGTTCTGGTGCAATTCTTTTATGCTCTGATTAAGTCTGGATCATGTCTGGACTAATTATCATTTCACGACCAGGCTATCTTCTGGTCAGAATTAATTTTGGACCAAGTCTGACTTATGATACCTTCTGGTTTGGAACAAGTCTCCCTCTGGCAGGCTTCCTTCTGGTATAGTCCAGGTCTCCTTATGGACTCTGCTTCCTTCTGATCTGGGCTAGGAAAGATATCCTCTGATGGTGTTTTGGCATCCTGGTGTATCCTCTGGTGCCTTCAGGATGCATCCTTTGGTACCTTTTGGATGCATTATCTGGTATCTTCTGGAGGTGTATCCTCTGGTCTGATTTTATCCTCTGGTAATTTATCTTCTGCCTCTGGTGACTTCATCTTCTGCCCTCTGGTAACTTCATCTTCTGGTGGCATTTAATATAATAATTCTAAGTACAAAATAAGATTACATGTAGTGCTTTTGTAAACATCAAAATCCTAAGTACTTAGAACCAACTTGGTTTCAACAATATGTGCCTTGGTGCAACATTATATTTTGTTAAGTCATGAACATGTTTTTCCTCTTCTTCATCTAAACGTTCATCAAATGCATGTCATTCCAAAGTATCAAGTAATTTATGGTTGTGAACTCCACAAATTACTTTAATTGCTCATCTTGAACCATCTTTTAATGTTTTGATCTAAGCTTGAAAGGACAACCACACTTTTTTGTTGAACTTTGAGTTAAACTATCAACACACTTGTATTTTCCTCCTTTGTCACAACCTAATATTAATTTACTTCTCCTACCTCTCTCTCTTGTCTCTTTATTTGATCTTGTGATGATAACGATTACTTTGTTTTTTATACCGATTTCTCTAGCCCAATTCACAACAGCTTCCCGTGTATCAAATATCTGAAATAAAATATAAAATAAATTATAATAATTAATCACAATAATAGATTTTTACAATATTAATTATAATTATTCATATCTAATCTGTGTCAAAAACGTTGGTAGTATCGACACATGTTTTATCACATAATATTAGCAATTTATCCATAAATGTTAAAATTTATAAAAATAAATAAAATTAAAAAATTAAAAAAAAATGGTGTATACTGGAAAACTCGTAAAGAAGTTTTCCGGTAAACACCTATTATACCGGAAAACTTTTATCAAATTTTTCGGTAGTATAAATTTTTAAACTTCTGTACCAGAAAACTTCAGAAGAGTAAAAAGGTGTGAGTCAGAAATCTTTAAAAATATTTTCCGGTAAACCTTTATGTACTGAAAATCTTTTTAAAATATTTTCCGGTAACTTCCGGATATTGTGTTTTTGTTCGAAAATATTTAAATAGTAAAAAAAAATGAATTTGAGTTGGTAAAATAATAAAAAAATTCAAGAATATATTTGACATTTTTAAAAAAATTTGAGAGTATAGTTACAAATGTGGAAATATAGGGTAAATGTTTCTATTCACAGTAGGTTCTTAGTACTCCTATTATGCGGACTCGTCCCTATGGGTAATTTCATGTAAACAATATGAATTTGGCCCAATCTGTAGTTCAGCACCTTTGTCAATTCGTTTAACCAAATAGGTCAACATCCAAGCCAATCAAACAACTCTTATGAAAATTAACTACGCCGTAAACTAGTTTAAGATCAATGAAATTATGTTTTATTTTCAAATCTAACACAGATTTTAGAGTATTTAAATTAAATTTATATGATATTCTATTTAAATTATATTTTATAATAATTGATTTAGGTATGTCTGTTTATTTAAATTACAAAAAATTAACAAAATTACAAAAATAATATAAAAATAATAATAGGAGTAGTAATAAAAATTATTATTTATAATTTATTTAAGTATACCGATCTAGTAGACATAAAAGATTTTTAAATGATTTATAAAAAAATATTAAACTTATTTATTTAAATAAAATTTGATCTAACGTAAACTAAA
The DNA here is from genome assembly GCA_037974295.1 of Cicer cuneatum. NCBI lineage: Eukaryota > Viridiplantae > Streptophyta > Magnoliopsida > Fabales > Fabaceae > Cicer > Cicer cuneatum. Next base: position 66,582,940 of record JBBPBO010001985.1, on the reverse strand, counting down.
CTGAAAGTCCTTTTCCATCAGCCTCACATATTTTCAGCTCTAAATATTGCCATAAGTAGAATCATAGACTTTGAAACTTATATTATGTTTTAACCTTTGAAATGAGTCAAGACTTCCCCTACAAACTTTTTTGAAAGCAAAAGAAGGGGAAAACAGGTGATATGTTTTTCATCATCTTTTTTGGTCAAGAATACTAATAATTTTGCATCCTAAACACATCTACAACATTGCTTTATGAGCTATGATTATGTTTCTTCCTAATCCATGTGGATATGGCATTAAAAAAAAAAGATAATGATAATAATCCAAAACATAAAGAAATTAAAGTAATTATGATGGATGGCGTTTTCAATATTTTGAATCTAGTGAGTAGTGAGATAGTCGACAAAAAAAGACTAAGGTGGGCACAAGATGGGATTGAAGGAAAAATTAATTTCGTATTGTCTTGGAGGTTTGTCTTCCCCTTGGATCCCTACCTTTTAATATTTGTCATCTTAAAATATGTCTAATTTTAAAAATAAAAAAATTATAGACCATTCACCAAAAAAAAATTATGGAGAATATTTAATGCGAATCATATCCTAATTGTATATAGTATAAATAGATAAATTATTGGTAGTAATTATTTAGCAAATCTTTTTTTAAATGTTTGTTTGATGAAATTTGGACATTAAGTAGAGGCGAAAGGTCACGTTGTTATGGAGTAGCTCTTACTATTAAAAAATTAAAATTTCTTTAATTAGTAAATATATTTTTACATTCAACTACCCTAAATAATATATATTTAGTTACACAAACACAAGTTTATTGGTCAAAAAAGATATAACAAGAACAACAAATTTATTAGTCCATTATTAACCCAAACAGATAGGGTTCATAACCCATTATTGGTTGTTTCAAAATAATTATATAATAGAAAAAGTATTTTCTTCCTTTCTCAATGAGCTGAACTTTTCTAACTAGCCGTTGGTAGTTTTTCCTTCCTTGTTGATACTTTAATTTACATTTTATAATAGTATGTTTGTATTTTGTTTGTTTATTGGTTAAGTTTTTTTTGTGAAATTTAATATAATTTTAAAAAAATATTTTTATATTTGGCTACTCCATAAATTTTATACTTGCTTTGCCATTAATATTAAGTATTGATATTAAAAAAATTATAAATAAGTAAAATGATTGATGTGTAATTGTGAAACTCACTTAAATGGTTAAATGTCTTTTTTTCCTGATATTTGTTTTATATTAGCATTTAAATATATTTTGCTCTTTTATTTCTTCTTTCTTTTGGCTATGTTTGGTTGAGTGACAAAAGTAAGAAAAGAGATAAAGATGAGAAAGAATATGAGAAGATATAAAAATGTGAGGAATACATGGTAGATTTATTGTATTATTTGGTATAAAGAAAAAGAAATTAAGATAAAAACTTTGGTGTTTTTCTTTCTTTCGTTGCTTTTGATTGGATGCCAATTGAAAAGAGAATTTTTTATTTTTAAAAGGACTAAAGTACCGTTTAATTAAAAAATATTATTGAAATGTATGTTTTCTTGTTATTACTTATTTGAATTAAGATAAATTGTCTTTAATTAAAATGATTAAATAGTTTTTTTTATTCAAAATTATTAAATAGTTTAAAATAATTTATTTAATATAATTAAGTTATTGGATTGTACCCAAAAAAAAAGTTATTGGAATTAATTTTGTTTATTATAATGATACAATTAAAACTTTAATTTTTATAAGTATTTTTTTGAGGAAATTTTTGTAAGTATATTGATTGCTTAATTCAATTTAAATGATCAATATAATTATCAATTTTTTTTGATTTAATCCCCTTTTCCTCTCAACGTCTTTTCCTTTTTCATCAAAAGTTCAAAACTCATCAACTTTATTATTACGAAGAATCTATCGATCAAATTTATTATGATGAAGAAACTATAGCTTGACATTGTTTGACAATATCAACCCTCTAACCTATAATCTATAGTGCATAAGAATGTATGATAAAAATAAAGCTGTTTAATAGTAAATATTTTTTCCGTGAGTTAATAGGATTTTTTACTAGTTTATAGTATTTTTTTTAGATGTTATATCGAGTGACATTTGAGTATATAATTTATATTATATCGTTTTACATCTCATTTTTTCTTTCATTATCTTAATTGAAAAAAATTAAAAATTAATTAAAATATTTTTTATTAATATTTAAACAAAGAACTTATTGTTGTTATGATTTATTGGGAAATAAAAGTTCACATTAAATATTTAATTATTTGAAAGACACTCTTTATGGATCAATTAAATACGATTGAATACTACTATTAAATATAAAATCATATAAAATATAGTGTATAAGCTCGAAAGCCACTCAAAATTGCATCTATCAAATTGCTTTAAGCTAGTGAAAAATGTTGTAATTAACCTCATGAGAGAAGGACAATTACCAAAGTTATTATTAGTTTCTATGAAATTATAATTTACTGTAATATCCAAACAGCAGACAAATGTTTTCAGTGATGCATAAAATGACAAGTTTTTGTTTTGAATTCAAGCAAGACACATATATATAATAGTGATTACAATATTTAGAAGCTGAAAACTATATTGGTAAAACAAAAATTCCTCAATCAACGTACCATGATTGGCCAATGGATTCATCACTATGAAAATTATAATAAACTAATTATTATTTACGGTACAACCTATCAACAAGACAAATAATAAATATTGTATCTTTCTTAAAAAAGAGACAAATATTGTCGCTAATGTATAAAATAATACCACATTATAATATTTTTGCAATACTGCAACACTAAAAAACTATTGCTTAACATAAAAAAAAAAAAATCATTGTCTTAATCTATAAGAACGATTTTTTATCCGTGGGGATTGGGGAACGAAGGCATTGCCTTTGCTTTACGCATTGGTTTTTTTTTTCAAACAACGCTATGTTAAAACCGTAGTTGTAGCTACTCTTTACAAAGTAGTTTTTTAATTTTACAACGACAATAGTTTTACGCCATTGTCAAGTGAAAATCATTCTCGTTGCTTACTTTGGATAGAAGACGAATTCCAAGGTCCTACAAGCTGCTGAAGACTTAGAGAAATGTGAATCAGACGATTAGAGTGAAGACTCGGACGACGAAGAGCTGTTATTTATCTCAAGAAAAAATCCGGCGCATGTGAAACAACAGGAAGAAATCTTATCCCAAAAAAAACTTTCATCCGATTCCAAAATAGTAGAGAAGGAAATGAAAAATTACACAAGAAAAGACTCATCTACTATGAATGTAAAGAACCAGGTCATTTCAAATCAGAATGTCAAGGAAAATCTCAAAGAAAAGACTTCAAGGCAAAGAAGAAAGGTCTTATGATTACATGGGATGAGTTTGATGAATCATCTGATGAAGATGAAAAGCATGCAAACATGGCTCTAATGGTAGATACTCACCATGACTCTAATTCTAACGATTAATCTGTTAATGAAGAGATTGATGTATTATCTTACCTATTTCGTAATGATCATATCGATATATTAAATGAGTTTATCTACAAGAATTATAATGTTTCTTCAAAATTTAAATCTCTTAGAAAAACTCATGACATCTTAACAAATAAATATAGTTATCTTGAAAAGGAATTTCAAAACCTAAAAAGAGAAAATCTAACTCTGAAAAAAAATATTCCAAAAACTTTAGAGCATAAAATCTGTAATTCTGCTAAGAACGAAAAAACCTTTCAAGAATTTCTTGCAAACGACATAGACAGAAGCAAACAAGCTCCTATGACCTATGGTGTTAGCAGAAACAATAAATGTGGGATTGGTTTTGAATAACTAGAGGAAATTTCTAAGGCAACCTACCTGATACTACTTGCGTATATTGTTTAAATTATGCTCACAATTAAAGAACTTGTCATATGAAAAAAAAAACATGGAAAAACAAGGCACCTTTGAAGAACTAACAAACCAGGACCCAACCAAACTTGGGTACCTAAGAATAAAATAATTTATCTTGTAGATATCCTTAGCCAAAAAGTTAAAATACCAGTCATAGTACTTGGACAATGGATGCTCATGACACATGACGGGAGAAAAGTCTATGTGCCAATACCTGACCCTTAAGAACATAGGACTCGTAGGTTTTGGAGGTGATCATAAGGGTAAAATCATTAGGGCATAACACAATATGGCTCCCTTCCCTCCATTAAAAATGTTTTACTTGTAAAAGGACTAATGCATAACCTACTAGTCATAAGTCAATAAACCGATAATGGTTATGATGTTGTCTTCAATCAAAATTTTTGTAAGGCAATAAGTAAAATAGATGGATCCATACTATTTATTGGCCAAAGGAAAAACAATATTTACAAAATAAACTTAGCTAACTTGGATAACCAAGAAGTAAAGTGTCTTTTGTCTGTAAATGAGGAACAATAGATTTGGCATAAAAAATTAGGACATGCCAATGTGAGGTTAATCTCAAAATTTAAAAGACTTGATTTAGTCAGAGGCTTTTCAAATCTTAAGTACAAATCAAATGTTCTTTGTGAGGCATGTCAGATAAGGAAACAAACAAAATCATCTTTTTCTTCCAAAAACGTTGTCTCCATTTCTAGACCACTTGAACTTTTACAACTTTATTTGGCTTTGTCAAAAGTGCTTATGTTAGTGGTAAAAAGTATGGACTCGTTATTATTGATGACTATTTCAAATGAACATGGGTAACGATTCGTAGGCTTTCGTATTGCAACGATTTGTAGTGATCATATGGGTGAATTTGAAAATAAATTTTTTGAAAATTTATGCTATGAGAATGGAATTTTACATAATTTTTCCTTTCTTAGAACACCTCAACATAATGGTTTGTAGAAAGAAAAATTAGATGTTTTCAGGAATATGCATGTACCATGATTCATGAAATGAATGTTGCCAAATACTTTTGGCAGAAGCAGTGAACACTATATTTTATATTCATAATAAAATCTATATCAGACTTATTCTTAATAAAACTCCTTATGAACTGTGGAAATGAATAAAATCCAACATTTCATATTTTCATCATTTTTGTTGCATATGCTATATTTTGAATACCAAATAGAATCTTGGGATACTTTGAAAGGTTTAAAACCTACAAGATATACTACAAAGAAACACTAATTGTTAAGGAATTAATTCATGTCAAGTTTGACGACAAAAAAGTTTACCATAAAAAGTCAAAGCTAGATGTAGACTTTGCAAATTTACAAATATCAGATAAACCAACAAAAACAACCTACAATAAATTAGAAGATATGTCTGATAACTCAAAAACAAGCAATAATGAATCTTCCACAAATCAAGATCATCAAGAATCCAAACCTGGATGGAAATACAAATTTTCTGATTTAAACTCTTTGATCATATGAAAACTAGATACACTTTTAAAGAAACATTTATGTTTGGTCTACTATCTGAAATTGATCGTACAACTATAGATGAAGCTTTATCAGATGATAGATGAATAATGACTATACAAGAAGAGTTGAATCAATTCAAAAGGAACGATGTATGGGATCTTGTCTTCAAGCCTAAAGAAAAGAAGTCAATTGGAACTAAGGGTGTGCAAAATATATGGTTAATTGGACTATATTGATAAATTAGATTGTACTGCACACAAAAAAACTAATTAAATAGTTCATCAATTGAACCACATATTTAAAACAATTCAGTTAACCAAACTTACTTAAAAACTAATTTAACAATTTTAAATCTTTTTTAACCCCAATTAATAATTTTTCGAAAAATATAAAAAAAATTAAATCATTTTTTTCTTGGAAATTTTTTTAGAAAAAATTCGAAAACATTTTTTTCCTGAAAAGTTTATGATTTTTTTTTCGAAACAATTTTCTTGATTTTTTTTTATCCAAAAAATTTTTATATCTATTTTACTCGAAAAAAATTGAAAAATTTTTGTCAAAAGAATTTCGAAATTATTTTATCTCGAAAATTTTTTTTGTCATAAAATTTTTTACATCTATTTTTCTCGGAAAAAATTAAAAACTTTTTTCTTAAAAAAAAATTGACATTTTTTGTCAAAATTATTTTCCCGAAAAACTAGATTTTGACTAAAAACATGTTCAAAATATTAAGCTGGTTTATACTTATATACCAGTTTCAAGTTGGTTCATAACTGCACTGAACTTGATTTGAAAGTGGTTTTCAAGAATTGAACCAAACTATTAATATGGTGCAATACAGTTCAGTTTTTGCACCATGAACACCCCTAATTGGAACCAAGTGAGTTTTCAAAAACAAATTGAATGAGAAAGGTGAAGTTGTTAGAAACAAAGCTAGACTTGTAGCTGAAGGATATAGTCAGCAAGAAAGTACTGATTACACTAAAACTTCCTCCCTTGTGGCAATGTTAGAAGCTATCAGACTTTTACTTTCGTTTGTAGTATTTAATAAAATCATTTTATATCAAATGAATGTGAAAAATGCTTTCTTAAATGGTTACATAAATGAAGAAGTGTATGTCAAACAACCTCATGACTTTGAGGATAATGAATTTCATGTTTTCAAACTAAAGAAATCATTACACGGTCAAAAATAGGCTCCAAAAGCTTGGTATGATACACTGAGCAACTTCTTACTAAATAATGATTTTGAAAAAGGTCAAGTTGACACTACTTTATTTAGAAAATCATCTATGAATGACCTTCTCATTATCCAAATATATGTTGATGATATTATTTTTGGTTCTACTAAAGGCAAGCTCTGCCAAGAGTTTTCTAAGTTAATCTAGAATGAATTTGGGATGAGTATGATGGGAGAATTAAAATTCTTTCTTGGAATCCAAATTCATCAACACCTAGACAGTGTACTCAATGATTAGACCAGATACACAAGAGAGTTGCATAAGAAGTTTAAAATGGATGAATGTAAGCTCATGTCTACACCTATGCATCCAACTTGTTCTCTTGATAAGAATGAGTTAGGTAAAAAGGTATATTAAAAGGTATATAGAGGAATGATAGGTTCCCTTCTTTTCTTAACTTACTCTAGACCTGATATTTTGTTTAGTGTGTGTGTACTAGATTTTAGTTTGACCCTAAAGAATCCCAATTAATAGCTGTTAAAAGGATATTTAGATATTGAAAGGCACTACTAACTATGGTATGTGTTATAAGCCATCCACTGAGTACAAATTAGTAGGTTTCTGTGATGTTGGATTCAAACCTTGAAACATCCACAAAACTATTTGAATTTCTCCTACTTTAACGGCTTCAAGCTCATCCTCAAACCCTACACTCGAAAATTCTCATATGTTCCTACCATGCAATCAAATCTTGATCAGTTAGATATTCTCCATGAACTCAAGGTCAACTTTGCAATCCTTGCTGAAAATGAGTTTGACTTTATTGAGGAATTTGATGGTGTGGGTTGGTATGAGTACTTTAACCTAGAACAAGAAATGGTTTTGGACGTTTTGGTTAAAGAATTTTGGAGATTTGCTAACGCAATCACGAACATCGAAGTATCTAGTACTATGTTAGGGCTTCCAATCAAGATCACTTAGAAATCCCTCGTTGTCATTGCAATATGCCCAAATGAAGGAATATTGATTGGAAAAGGGTATGAGTCAAAGGTTGGCTCATTCAATATCAATAAGGATTTGTTCGACGATCCTAAGGTAAATTCTAAGTCTGTGCACTTAAAACCAAAGTACAGGGTTCTCTTCAAGATTCTGATTGGGTGTATGGTACCCAAAGGTGGGTCTGTGGACAACATTAGCAAAGATCACAAGGGTCAAATGTAGAATATATCTCAAAGGATCAGGAATAATCTTCCTAACCTAATTTTGGAACATGTGAGGTCATATGTCATCAACTCTAGGACAAGGAAGATAAGGACAATCCTATACTCCATACTCATCATCGTTGTACTCATCTCATTCAAGCTTTAGAGGAAGTTAGAGGAACATTTGGTTTCATCATCTACACTAGTGTTCAACATCTCCAACATCATCAAGATGCGGCTGATCTCTCCCAAGAATTGCATTTGGCCTAGTGGTGATGCCAGAAGGACATGTTATCAAGCTAGTGGCTCTCAAGCCACTCCATTTGAGGTTGAAGCATTATATGCTCCCATGTTTGCATAAGATAATAAAGAAGTAGTTTTGGAGTATCTACGGATGTATCAGTTTGACCAAAAGATGGATCCAATTTGTCTCTATTTTCCTAAAGCTACTCAAGTGTTTAAGAAGAAGAGAAAAAGGGTTGTCAAGACGCTTATCATCAAAGAGGATGACGAAGAAGAACCTAGCGCCAGTGAAGGCGCATCAAACTTCATTCAGAGGAAGAGACATAAGGTAACACCAAATTATGAGCAAACTACTCATACCTTGAACCTGAACCTCTCATATCTTATACCTACATACGAACTTAATTGGCCCTTCCTTTCTTCCTATAACCTTTCACCTGATACCCTTGCTGAGTCTGACAGTGATACCTCAGATGAAATGTTTGAGGCTACCCTAGTTGAACACTTTGCATCCCTTAGATACAAAACACATCTTCTCCCTCTCAAGCTCAACCTCCACAAACACCTACTAACTCTACCATTCCACAAACACCTACCTCAACAAGCTTGTGAATCCCCCTCACAAAGAATATGAGACAACAGCTCAAGTCATGGTTGACTTAATCTCTAATACATCATCGGATGACTTCTCTGAACCTCCCTCAACCCCTTTTCACAATGAACCTGCCACCTCCACCATCACTATAGACTTCATTCCCTTCACACACCCCATTCCCTCTGGCTCTCCAAACCTCGACTCCTTCATTATTTCTCTTATTGCCAAAATCACTTTATCAAGCTTATGAATGCTCAAAGTTTAACATGCATATTTTTAGGGGGAGCCTTGCTGTAATACGTTATGTTGTTTACTCCATTAAAATTAAAAATTGTTCACAAAAATAAATGTTTGTCATCATCAAAAAGTGAGAGATTGCTATAACCAAATTGGTTTGAAGAACTATGACCCTTACTTGTTTTGATGATAAAAAATTTATTTTGGGGGAACAATTTAAAGCACAAACATTCTAATTAAGTGTGCAGTTCCCATATCAAGTTGATTTTGTATGATTTTACGTTGCATCCTCTGATGATTGAACTAAGTTAAATGAACACCAAGACTCTGCTTTTATTTCCGTATGTTAAGTCTAGTGAACGTGCTCTAAATATGCCTCTAGTGATTTTGGTAATACAAACAATGCTTTGATCTTCTGCCTCTGATAATCGTGACAAGCAAGTGATTGTTTGCCTCTGATAACCTCAACAAACAAGTGATAACCTTAACAAACAAATGATTGTATGCCTCTAATAATCACATCAAGGATCTGGTCGTCTGACTCTATTTAGTAATGTGTATTTTGATGAAATTCAATGCTCCGTAGAAGACAAAGCTTTTGCACATCCTCAGCTAAATATTCTAAATCCGTTATTTGTTTAACGAACTATGAGACATGCTCTGATCATCATATCTTCTACTTCTTTTGTCTCCATATTAAAATACACCGAATCAACTACTGTGACTCTTTTTGACAAGGTTTTAATTGCGAATCAATCTTAGAAGATTTGATACAAAACTTCATGATAGATGTTGGTTTCTTGCAATAAGAACAACGATCAAAAACCCTAAAGAACTTTATAAAAGGATGTGTAATCCTTATTGAAGAAAAACAAGAAACGCACTACATAAGCACAATATAGTCGTCTCTACACTCTTGCTCTTAATATTTTGTTTTACCTAAGTGTTGAGAAAATTTCTAAGAGTACAACAATGTAAACAACCTCTTGTGAGAGTTTTTCCGGAAACCTTAAACCTATTCTTTTTTAACCTAGCTCAGTAGTGAGTGCATTCCTTAACAACTTAATTGTACTAAGCTAGAAAGTTGAGAAGACTTGAACAGAGTCAGTTTGACTAGTAGGTATTCAGTGAAAGTATGATTCAGTTGGTGAATTAGTAGATTAAATCCTTCAGGTTGAAGGGACTAAACGTAGCTATCGTGTTGTGGTGAATTAAGATAAATTGGTTGTGTTTTGCTGCTCTGTTTTCATCATTTTAGTTTAGTCTCGTTATAACGTTTTTAAAATAAAATACAATTCAAACTCCTCTCCCATTTCTTGTGTTTCTCGTTCTATAGTAGTGCCAGTAAGGGGGAAGAAAAACGAAATTAACATTAAAATGAATGGAAATAGGTGCTTGCTTCTTTATTATGACTTTGAAACTTGTGAACAGTGATATTTTCATGATGGTTTTGATGGAAAACGAAAATTGGAGAAGAGTTTTGAGGGTTTGGGATTTTGGGAGTTTGAGAGTTTTTGTGTTTGAAAAAATAAGTGAGGAAGAAGAGGAGTTCTAATTGCATATATGAGGCGTTTGAATGGGTAAATTCTGGCGGGATATTTTATAGGGGTAAATTCAGAAAGAAGAGGGAGCTTTTGAGAACATGAGAGGAGAAAAAAAATCCCAACATCTACCTCTACACCTTTCTAAAATTTTCTTTTGTCTTAGTTATTAATTTATTAAGCCTAACACTTAATTGGTTCAATAAATTAAATCAAGTTTATAATCCTAACATTTTTTTTATATTGTTCTTCTTGAACAATTTAAGATTTAATACAATTAACTTACAAAGGTTTTCCTAAATTAAAATAGTTTTAGTAAAATACTAATTTTTTGGGGCAAAATATCACTTTTGATCATTTATCTTCATTTTTTTAGGTTATTTCATCTTTATTTTGTGTTGAGTTAATTATTTATTTTAATTTATTGATATATAGGCCCAACAATTTGAATATATACAAGCAAAAAAAAGAGGTAATAGGCAAATGCTCATCCTCATTTTCTCGGCTTTTTTTCAGAAGTTGGATTTCAAAATGTAAAATTAACTAAAATAAATTAATTTATATTTACATCATTGTGAGCAAAAATAAAAAGAGATAAGTAATCATCAAACTAAAATATTACACAGAAAGTTCATTAAAAACTCACCCAAAACAAAACCGACAAGTCCATTAAATGAAACTGCGAGTCCAATTAGAATAACTCTAAAAAAAAGTGGTCTGTCTTTTTTAAGCATATAAAAAAAAAGCAACAACTTTAACAACGTCAATGCAAATACTCCCAAATCATTTTTCAACTTTAACACTCGTAACGTCATAAAATAAAAATCAACACACGTATAAATAATCATATTATACCCGTCTTTCCTTCCCATTCTCTTCGGTCACACCAATTTCTTACACAAAAAATGTTGTTTTTTGAGTTTGAAAAAACTGTTTAAAAAATCACAATTTGTGTCACCGAAGATATTATTGGGTTGAGTCGCGGACTAGGTCGCTCTATTTAAAACGTTTCGCGGCACTGCCCAAATTGTGCAAGACAAACTATCAACCACGACGTCCCCAGGATAAAACAGCTCAGATTCACTGTATCGGAGTTCTACTGCACCGTAGAAAACCGTTCTAGAATTACACCATCAATATGGCTATTAAAGCCAGTCTCAATAAGACTGTTAAAGTCACTCTTAATAAGGCGATTAAAGCCTCGCAATATACTATAACCACTCATAACTCAAAATTACTACACTCTAAAGGACTCTAGCATGTGGCATAAAAACACTTTAAAAGGATAGTGGTATTGTGACCACTCAAAAATCGACGGGACAACGGTATAAAACCGCTCTAAAAGGATAGTGGTATTAGGACCACTCAAAACTTGACGAAACTACGACATAACAACCGCTCTAAGATATCGAAGAGACTACAGTACAATACCGTTCTAAAATATCGAAGGGACTACGGTATAACAACCGCTTTAAAATATCGAAGGGACAAAAAGAAATGGGAGAAGTGGCTCGGTAACAATCGAGCAGAATATAAGAGGGAGAAAAGAAAAAGTTGAGAAATGCATCCAACTTTGGTGTGCTTTTCACAATAAATTGACACTCTTTATATAGTGATGGAAGCAAACCCGCATATGTTTTCTAACCAATGTGAGACTTCAACAAAATTTTGAGAATATTTATATAGTGATTAAAACTATTCAAAATGAGAGTTTACCAATGTGGGACTTCAACAATTTTTAAATTCACACATTTGTTCCAACACAAAAATACAAAGTATTGTGTGCCCCCAAAATCAATCAATAAAATACAAAGTGTGAAAGGGAAAAAGGGGAGTTATATATATTTACTTGCAAAAAAAAAAAAAAAAAAGCATTGTTATCAAAAAACAGATAGAGTTTCTGAATCCTCTTAAAAACTAGTGTTGTTCTCTTCACTTCTGATACAAAAAGATACGGTCTTTTACCTTAATTTTCTAACAAACTTTATCTTTTTTTCCTTCTTTTATGTTATGAGTGTCTCCCAATTATTATTATATGCTTGTTTTCAATACTAGTTTCATTCTTACCCTTTTCATTAAATATCCTTACTAGTGAGTAGGGCTGGACAGAAAAAGGCGCCCATCTATTGCCACCTAACCGCTACAGGTGAGGTGAATTGGGCGGATTATAACTCTCAGTTCAATAGATTTAAAAATATTTTTTTTTTACTGTACATAAAAAGTAGAATTTTTTTTCTATTTCGTTTTTCACTCATACTTTCGAAACTTTGACAATATTTCAGCATTTTTGAAACTTTCAAAACACACAAGTAAATTTTTTTTCGAACTTCTTGATTAATTTGAAATCTAATTTCCAGTTTTTCAAAATTTTTTCGAACAATACAAAACTTTCAAAATAGAAAAATTTTAGAAATTTCAAAATTTTCAATCAATTTGAAAGTTTTGAAACTCATTATTTTAATATTTTGAAAGTTTCAAATTAAATGAAACTTTGAAAAACTTGTTTGTTAAACCTTCGAAAATTGAAACGTTCGAAACTCACATTTTTAAAACATTCGAAAATTTTGAAAACTTCCAATTTTTTTAATTATTGATATGATAATTAATATTTAAGTTAATTTTATAATGTCTAGAACCAAAAAGGCACAGACGGAAAAATTATTTGTACTATCGCCAACAACAGAGGCGATAGAGTTCAACCCACCGCATCATATTGACGAGTGAATTAGGTTAACCGTCCACCTTGTTTTAGGTCTCATGACCTTGGCGAGTATGTTCAGGAGTCTGAATCAAGAGCCTGAACAAATGGACTATGAGGAAGTTGAAGAGCAGACCATGGAAGAGCATATTCAGCAATTTGAATTCCCTAGAGAACCCTTGGTGACATCGATACAATTTGAACACCACGTGGCTCAGATGATATGGGAAGGAGAAGTATATTTTAATTAATTAATTTTTTAATTGAGAGTAAGTATATTTTATACTTAGTACATTTTTGTAATGAGATTTAGTACTTTTTTTTTATGCTTTTTAATTATTTGTAGGATCGTGGTTTGTTGAAAGTGATCACACATTGCTTGAAACTGAAAAAGTTTGTTGAAGTACATATACCAAATATTGTACAACACTGGATTCAATAATCTGTATTGGTACATATGTCTTCAACTTATTTGACGATGGCTAACGCTGGTCACATATATGCCTTTGTAGAAATGTGAAATTGAGAGACCAACTCGTTTCATATGCTATTTAGAGAGATGACTAACATGTTTGCGTGATTTATATAAAAGTCTCATTCAAACTAACATGTTTGAGTGTGCTGGAAGAATGTACCTCTTGCACTTAATTGCTAGCACTATTTTCGCCGACAAGACTTACACTCGTGTGGAGGCGAAATATATTAGTTTATTTAGTAATTTAGAGCATTGTCAGGACTATGCATGGGGTACTGTTGCATTGGTTGTTATATAACAACCTCAATGTGTTGCAAGTGATGATGATACTCTTCTACACTAGTCAAATATACAATATTTTTCCATAATATCATTACTTCATTTTGTCTATCTTTTTTCACATACTGTTTGCATTTTGCCTAACATTTTTTTCAATATGAAAACGACATAACAAATTAATTAAAGTAGAAAATACGACACCAATAACATTCATCATTGCAAGATCTCTATCGGTCACAATAACTTTAGAAATTAAATTCTCTTACCTTTTCAAATGTCTAGATGAAGTTTTCTTGTTGCTTTTGTTCCAAGTAAGTAACTGCAACAGAAAATGTCAACCCAGTACATGTTAAACTGACAATTTCGAGCAATGGTAGCCGATATCTATTTGTTTATATGTGCTATCACTTATCAAAATAAAATAAAACATGTTCAACAATTTTATACAATCAGGATGCATCCAAAATATGTTCCTCAGAACATCTGAATCTTTTCTGTCTTCTTGTGCAATGCACATAATTTTCATTGTATTAACTTTAATATATGTTACATTTATGTGTACGAACCTCTCAAAAATGATTGATAAGTACTCCTTACTTTATATATTTGAGTGGAAACTGTGAGATTATCTTTATTTCTCTCTTTCAAAGCATTTAAAAATAAATTTTGGTGCAAGTTTATACTTTATTATGTCATTAACAATTTTTTTCTCATTTTCATTTAAACATCCTAAATATGAATGACAGTATAAAATATCCGCTAAATTGTGATTGTGTGTTTCACATCAAACACTAATTTATCATCCATCACTGATACTCAACGATATACATCTGAGTTTGAATGGATTGAAGAAACTTTATTTTAGGTTGGCATCCTTGTAAGTGCAGTTTTTTAGTTTTTTTATTTTTATTTTTATTCTATTTCATTTTTGTTAAGCTGATAAACCCACGCCTTACACCAGGTATAACAAAAAGTTTTTTATTTTTTATTTTTTTTTAAAGTTCAAATACCTTTGCCTTTGATTCATTATTATCTATCCAAAAATTAGGAGAATCAAATCAAATCAAATATTTATATTTATATATGATTGATGCTCCAAAATAACGTCAACCGTTGCCAAAAGAATAAATAAATAATAACGCGTTGGTAAAGTTAGTGAGCTCTTAACCTCACTACTTACAGGCTTGCAGCAGCCACTCGCCGTCGTCATTTCTCTCTTCCTCTTGTCGTCGTTGGTTGCGTTGCACCACTCATTATCATTCCGTTATATTGCTGTTAATAACACCAGGTGCCTCTCTCTCTCTCTCTCTCTCTCCCTTATGGGTTTTATGTTGGCTCTGTGTATTGTGAAAGAGTTGAGTACCGAATCCTAGTTTCTGTTGATGATGTTTAAGTCATTTTATGACCTTTATTGATATGTATAATTGTTTAACCCCCAAATTTCATTCATTTCTATTTGGTTTTGGTTTTGATATTTGGTTGAAAGTTCACCCCTAAAATTTGGTTGATGTTTGTGCATACTAGCCATGTTTCTGTTTGATTTTATTTGCATGTGTTTGTGGATGTTTTTTTGGGTTGGAAAAATTATTTCAAGTGCTATTATGTAATACAAACCGGCCTTTTTCATATGGAATGTTTAAGATGATTTTTCATGATAAAAAAAATGGTCTTTCTATAGCGACTTAAGGACAGTTTGTTACATATTCTAATAAAAATTATTTTGATATTCAATACTTTAGAGATTTTAAAAAAAAAGCAGAAGATGCTTTGTATAAGGACAAAACATAGGTGCATACGCACATAAGTTTTTTCCTTTAAGTAATTAGACAAATGTTGGACATGGTTAAAGTTTAGAGGGAGGGAACGGAATCCAATAAGTTTTGATAATTTTGGACAGTCATGCCTGAATAGAAGATTTAGTGAGGATCTGTGTGTGATGTTCAATTGTGTCTAACTTCAATTCTTTTTTTAATGAGTGATAATATTTACATAATTGAACTTTTTTTATGTAATATTTGACATATTTGGTAAATAAATGGGTGGTGTTAAACTAGACCACTTTTTTGGGTAAAACTTCTACCAGCATGCATTTCATCCAAACTTATAGCTTTTATGCTCAAAATTGTTCACTAGTGTTTTTTATGACATAGTGGCTTCAGATATGCAAATATGTCATTGCCATAGAAGAGAGTTTCAACCCAAATTAACTCGTAGTATTGCACTTTAGAATAGTTAAAGGTTCTTCAGTTATAGTCAACTCATTCTTTGTGATTTGTTGAAGCCTGCTTTTAAAATGATCTCAACCATCACACAATGCAAAACTTCCAATGCATTGCACATGAAGCAGATTGCTTTTTTGCATAGTTTTTTGTTTATATTCATATATATATATATATATACACACACACACACATCTAGATTTGATTGATTTTGAGCCATGCAAATACCCCTTCTTTCTTTCCAATGGTCTCTAAAGTCTAGACTCTCGAGCCATGAAATTTGTTGAGAAAGATATATGAATATCTTGGTTATTTAGCAGGTTAAAATGGTTATCCCTCTATTGTAAGAGTGATCATTTCTTAAATGAAAAAAACTGTCAAAAACCAAGAAAATGCTTTGAAAGTACAGTTAGGCCTTTGGGCCACCTTAGCCCGCAGGGCTTTTTGGCATATGGGGCTATTTTGAGTGAGGGATTTTTAGCCATGGGGGCTTTCTGTCCCCCAAGCATGTGGGCATGCGAGCTCTAATTGTGACTGCTTTTATTTTCTAGGTCAAAACAATGAGTATTTTTTTCCATAAAATTTAAGACAAATACTTGAATATCCTTTGCATTTTTACAAGCATGTTTCGTGAGAATCTTCAATTGATGAGTGTTATGCATACTGAATGACACAGGTTATTTAAACAACAATCTTGCAACAAGCTGAAGAGGGAATATTATTTGTGAGGAAATGTCGTCATCTTCATTGGTAGAATCTCTTGTTCTTCAGCTCCATGAGATATCAGCTGTCAAATTTGGCAACTTCAAGCTCAAATCTGGCATCTCTTCACCAATCTACATCGACCTCCGTCTCATTATATCATATCCTTCTCTCCTCCAGCAAATCTCTGAGACCCTAATTTCGTCTGTCTCTTCCACTTCCTTCGAACTTGTATGTGGTGTCCCTTACACTGCCTTACCCATTGCCACTTGCGTCTCTCTTGCTCAGAGCATCCCCATGGTCATGCGTCGTAAGGAAATCAAAGACTATGGCACTGCTAAAGCCATCGAAGGTGATTTCAAGCCTGGCCAAAGTTGCTTAATCATTGAGGATTTGGTTACCAGTGGAACATCAGTTTTGGAAACAGCTGCGCCGCTACGTGCTGTTGGGTTAAAGATCAGTGACGCTGTTGTCTTGATCGATAGAGAGCAAGGCGGGAGAGAAAATTTGGAGGAGAATGGCATCAAACTGCATGCAATTATTAAATTGACTGAAATGGTGAAAATTTTGAGGGATCATGGAAGACTTGATGATGAGATGGTTGGGGTTGTTACCAGATTCTTAGAAGAGAATCGGAAGGTTGCAGCTTTGTCAAAAGTCGAGAAGCCAATTACAAAGGTCAAGTCTTTATCATTTGGGGAGAGGGCAAAGTTATCCAAGAATCTAACAGGAAAGAGGTTGTTTGAGATAATGGCTCAGAAGGAGAGTAACCTGTGTTTGGCTGCAGATGTCGGAACTGCAGCTGAATTGCTTGAAATCGCTGACAAGGTTAGTAAGTGATTGTTCTTTTGGGAAAACCTCCCATCATAAAGAGAAATATACTTTTATTTATTCTTAATTAGTTCATGAATTGTTGTTTTCTCTCTTTATGTACTTGAAAGAGTCCTGTATTCTCGTGCTTATTATCATCAGTTAGATTGTAAGTGGAATTTTGTCCATAACAATTATTTGTCTTTTAATTGATTTGTTTCGTTTTTTCTGACAGGTTGGACCTGAGATATGCTTGCTGAAGACTCATGTGGACATTTTGCCAGATTTTACTCCTGATTTTGGCTCTAAGCTTCTCTCGGTATATTTCTAAAAGAATAAAAGAAACCTGTTTTGTTCATGTCTTTTTTGCCTTTCAGTATTACATTAGCAACTTTTCCTTCGTAATACTAGTTACTATTAGTTCACTAGATGATTTCCTAGCATTTATTAAAACAGAAGGATGATTTCATGTCTTTAATTTATGATAAGAGTTTTATCATAAAACTTTTATCTGACTATAAGTTTGTGTGAAGTTTTAAGGAATCTTCTACATTTCTGGTTTAGTGGTGTCTAATGTATGCTTTATGCTATTGAAGATTGCAGAAAAACACAACTTTTTGATCTTTGAGGATCGTAAATTTGCTGACATTGGTAACACAGTGACCATGCAATATGAAGGGTAAATATTTGCTCAATCATCTTGGATTCCTTTTTGTTCTGGATTTTTCATTTGGATCTAAATACAATATGGCATTGTTCTATTTTAATATCTGCAGAGGGATCTTTCGCATATTGGATTGGGCTCACATAGTAAACGCTCACATAATCTCTGGTCCTGGAATCGTTGATGGACTAAAATTGAAGGTCTGTATAGATAGTCATTTCCTTTATAATATATACTAGTGTGCAGACGGATATTAGTCCTCTTTCTTTATTGTGCTAAAGTGGGTCAATTTTTTGTTATGTTTCTTTGGGCTCACATGTTTCTTTGTGTAAAGTGTGCTAAAGTTGTTTATGTATTTTATGCACTTCAGTTGTTTGCAAAAAAATCGGGGAAAAAAAAAGCTGCTGCAGTTACATATTTCCTTTATTTAGGAATGTTCAAAACCCTAGGTGGTTATTATAGGGTAAAAGTATGAACCAAAAAAGCCAGACCAAAAGGTTTATTGCCATTATATGTAGTCATGGATTATAGATGTATGTTTTATAGCAAGAGTCTAATTGATAATCTAACATGTTTCTTGAACCATACTCAGGGTTTGCCACATGGCAGGGGTCTATTGCTGCTTGCTGAAATGAGTTCATCCGGTAACCTTGCCAAGGGAGATTATACTGCTGCTGCATTGAAAATTGCCGAGGAGCATTCCGACTTTGTAATTGGCTTCATCTCCGTCAATCCAGCATCATGGCCAGGGTCACCCATAAATCCATCTTTCATTCAGGCAACTCCTGGGGTTCAAATGGTGACTGGTGGTGATGGTTTAGGGCAGCAATATAACACTCCATATTCTGTAAGTTTTTGCATGTTTCCATGTGTTCATGTTGTGGGATTTAGATACAAGAGGTGAGAAAATAATAAGAACTTTGAATATTATTGATAATAATTTGTTACTAGCTTGATACAAAAGGCTAAATACTAATTCTAATTTATAAGACACATTGACTCAATCCTAAATAAATATGGTAATTAATCCTACGAGATAATTAAGATATGTTAAGATTTAAACTACTCCTAAGAGATAAACTAAGATATTATTTAATATTCTAACACCGTGCATCTTTTACTCATGCTT
The DNA here is from genome assembly GCA_037974295.1 of Cicer cuneatum. NCBI lineage: Eukaryota > Viridiplantae > Streptophyta > Magnoliopsida > Fabales > Fabaceae > Cicer > Cicer cuneatum. The sequence continues at coordinate 66,563,571 of JBBPBO010001985.1, read as the reverse complement.
GTGATAAAATAATTATGATCGAAGTACTATGCTATCGTTATTATGTTGAAAATAACTCATTTGGAGAATCTTTAAAAAAAAACTCCTTCCGAGAAAAAAACGTAGGGGAAAGGAGGGAGGAGGCAGTGACAGTGAACCATCCTAAGATCACACCTGAGCATAGCTGCGTAGGTAGCCTACTACTTTCGGTCTCGATCTTGGAAATAAAACAAGATTAAAAGAGTTGTTAAAATACGGTGTCCTTCAAAAGATAATATACGCTTAGCCCCCTACTTTCTGCGTTGGTCTTGGAAATAAAGTAGAATTAAGAGTTATTAAAATACTGTATCCTTCAAATTATAATATAGATTTTTTGGATATTCTGGGGCTAATACCTAAATATCATTATTAGGATGGAAATTAAAAGGTATAAAATGAATTATCTGTTTGCTTGCTTACCTTGCCAAGCTAATTTGTATGTCAAGCCTTTTTGTAATATCAAGACTATTTTTTTCTTTTGTCCTACTTCATTTCTGCAGTGCAGAACCTCTGTTCATGTTTAAACAATTCTATCGTGATCTTCAGCTAGTTTTTTATAGACAAATATTAGTGGTTAATATATTAGAGAGATAGAGAATTTGTTAGCAGCAAAAGTCGAACTTTCAACCTCTTTCTTAATTATCCATCACTGTTCGTACCGAACTCATACCACTGGCCTACACCTTTAGGGATGTGATCTTTATCTAATTGATTTTGTGTCTTGCATTTCCCTTAAGGATAACTTGGTTGTGGTATAGAGATGGTAGTTTTCGCATCCAACCCCTCAATCTTGTATTGAAATTGCCTTGCAGTGATATTTTTTTCCATCCAACCCCTCAATCTTTGTATTTTTTACTTATTCATATTTGATCATACGGATCTTGACAAAACGTTTTTTCAGGTTGTTCATGATAGGGGAAGTGACATTATCATCGTCGGACGCGGCATCATCAAAGCAGCAAATCCTGCTGAGGCAGCTCATGAATACCGTCTACAAGGATGGAATGCATATTTGGCCAAATGTGCTTGAATGTTCTGAATTTTTGAAGAATAAAATGATGAGCCAAAGTTATGTTTTTGTTGGATATCTAATTTAATTTCACTATAACCAAGAGGAAGGTTTTTGGGTACATTATAATGTTTCAAGACTTCATTTCAGTTAAACTTATATTGAAGTGGCTTTTTTATGTAATCGGTTATTACATTGTAGTTGATCAACTTTTTTTTTTCAATCCTAAAATAGTAAAATTGATGAAAGTGGCTCTATCAAAATGCAAGCGTTATTTGTTATTCGTAGAGGTGGCAAAATGAATAGATAGAACGAATTTTGATTGTAATGGATGAATTAAAACAATCCTGTTAATTCATTTACAATTCACTAAAAATTGTATAAAAAATTCAATCCAATATAATATATTAATAATAAAAACCATTCAATCCATCAAGGCATGAGAATCATATTCTCATATGCATAAGTGTCTACTTATCAGCGCTACATTCAGCCTAACAACCAAGAATATTGGGTTATCATTGACGTGCGAAGATAAATAGAGTCAATAAAACAACTAATTATGTTATAAAAAAATCACTATCTACATAGATGTGTCATTTCAACTATTAATTATGGTTCACATATATTGTTGTACAAATATTTTGTTTTGGTACATGGTGCACATATATTTCGTAAATGCTAAATATCAATTGATGTGAAGTGGGTCTATAAAATCTGGTTGGGTCTAGGTTTGTTAGTCTCGAAAGGTTTCTTGTCTTTCCTTGATTGTATCATGGGACAAGACAATTTTGAGTGGTGTTTCTTAGCACAAACAGCACACAAAACATTAGAGGGAATAGGTTTAGTTGCAATTACAGATTCATCAAATCCTAAGCCTCTTTTACCCTTGTTACTAACCCCATAGATCATAGAAGCATATTTGCTTCTTTCCATACCTTTAGAAATAAAATCTTGTAACACTTGTTCATGCATATCAGAATTACATACAATATTTTTACTTGATGTTGAACAAAGATTACTTTTTAGAGTTAGGTTTTCAGACTTAAGCTCAGCAATATTAGTTTTAAAAGTTGCATTTTCTGTTTTATATTCTGCATTTTGATTCTTTAAAAATCAATTTCTTTGGTTAGAATTGTATTTTCTTCCCTAAGTGTTTTAAGTTTTAAAGTCAGTTTGTTATTGACATTTAAAATATCATTCATTGCAGTAATTAAATTAGATCGAGTGAGTTCAGAAAATACCTCTTTTTCATCTTTTGACGATTCACTTCCAGAATCAGATTCTGTATCGGATCCAGAGGCAGAGCTTGTGTGAGCCATCAGAGCCAGTTCTGTTTCTGTTTCACTTCCAGAATCATAGTTTGGGTTGGATCCAGAGGCAGAGCTGGTGTAAGCCATCAGAGCTAGTTCTGTTTCTTCATCTTCTGATTCTCTTCCAGAGTCAACATCAGTGTCGTATCTAGAGGCAGAATGAATATGAGCCAGCAGAGCCAATTCTGCTTCTTCTGATTCTCTTCCAGAGGCAGAATGAATGTGTGCCATCAGAGCCAATTCTGCTTCTTCTGTTTTACTTCCAGAGTTGGATCCAGAGGCATAATGAATGTGTGCCATCATGGCTAATTCTGCTTCTTCATCATCAGAATCATCCCATGTTGCCATTAGATTTTTCTTCTTGGATATGGAGTTTTTCTGCTGGTGTTTTCCTTTCTCCAGGTTCATGCATTCTGATTTGATGTGCCCAGGTTCATTGCATCCATAACATATGATGCTCTTCTTGTCATGTTCATCATTTCTTCTGTTGGACTGCTTGGAATACCTATGGGGAAACTTCTTCTTTCTGTTCTGCCATATCTTCAGAACCTTCCTGGTTATGAAGGCAATTTCTTCTTCTTCTGGTTTCTGGTCATCAGAGTCACTGTTTTCTGATTCTGCTTCTACTTTTGCTTTTAGAGCTTTCTTCTATTTGGATTTTAAAGCTAGGGTTTTGTTCTTCTTCTTTGGTTCATCTTCTTCCAACTCTATTTCATGTGACTTGAGGGAGCTGATTAATTCTTCCAGCTTCAGAGTGTTCAAGTCCTTTGCTTCCTGAATGGCAGTGACCTTTGGTCTCCACTTGGTTGGCAGACTTCTAAGAATTTTCTTCACGTGGTCAGCAGTGGTATAGCTCTTCTTGAGTACTCTTAATCCCGAAACCAAAGTCTGAAATCTGGAAAACATTGCTTCAATGTTTTCATCTTCTTCCATCTTGAATAGCTCATACTTCTTGACTAGAATGTTGGCCTTTGCTTCTTGGGCTTGCTTGCTGCCTTTGTAAGTCGGAGTCAGACTATCATACATGCTCTTTGCTGTTTCTTTGTTAGTGCACTTGTCGAACTCCTTGAATGTGATTGCATTGATCATGAACATTCTGGATTTGTGATGCATCTTGAACATCTTCTTCTGGTCAGCATCCATATCTTTTCTGAGAATTTCAACACCATCAGCATCTTTTGGAGCAGCATAGCCATCTTCCACCAAGTCCCAAAGTTCGGAATCTTGTGAAAAGAAGAAACTCCTCAGCTTGTCCTTCCAATACTCGAACTGTTCCCCATCAAACAGAGGTGGTCTGTTGATGTTTCCTCCAACAGCTTCTTCATTGAATCCAGACATGTTGAACCCTTGGATCTTTCCTCAAACACTGTAAAATGTTCAACTTTGAGACCGAGCTCTGATGCCAATTGAAGGTGCAAACACGATAACGGGGGTTGAATTGTGTTTGTCAAACTTGAATTCTTTTGCTGTTTTATTGAATGTTAATGTTAGTTATTTGATGAATAATTAATCAGACTCAGCAGCGGATAATAACAACATAAGAACATAACGATTTATCTTGGTTCACCATTAACTTGGCTACATCTAGTCCTTTCACTCCGAAGGCTTTAATCCACTAATTCAAAATACTTTGAATTACAGCACCTGACCTTCCAAGTCATTTTTCTCAAACAGCCTGACAACCCCAGACTTTTGAGGAACAACAGCGACTTCTTGACCCTACAAATCAAGTCTTCTCCTAACAATCTGATTACCCCAGATTGAAGAAGGAATCTACACCTCTAATAGGTTCGATTACAATGGTTTGGAACTTTGCAAAGTTGCTTCTGGAAAGCTTATTGTTGCAATGACTTTCACACTCTTTTGTTGCTTCTGGAAAGCTGATTGCTGCATTGAATTTCACTCTCGAAAAATCACTTAGAGAATATTTCTTTTGCACTCAAGTGTTTCTCTCTTTTGAGCTCTCGGATGACTTTGAATTGAAGCTTGAGTTCTTGTGTTTTTCGATGCCTAATGCTGCTGCCTGAAGCCTTCTTTTATAGCTACAAGTAGGGCTTTGTCCAAGCTTAAATTCGAGATAAATCCTGCTCAGATTTCCTTTGAAAATTCTGTTGGCCAATCCTGTTTCTCTTAATTTCAAAACGTATCTTTTAGCTTCAGATTTCATTTGAAAATTCTGTTGACCAATCCTGTTTCTCTTAATTTCATACCGTATCTTTTAGCTTCAGATTTCATTCGAATTTCCTTCAAGTCTTCAATGATTTTTGAATCAAATCTCCTTAATACTTTGATCATATTTCTATCAAAATTCAATCAAGTCTTCTTCGAATTTTAATCAAGTCTTCACTAATATGCATCATGATTTAAATTATGGAATGTATGATTTGCTGATCTGGACCATGTGATCTGATCTGTACCATTCTGTCTCATGATCTGGATTGTGTGATCTTCTGATCTGGACCATTGATCTTCGATTCTGGACCATGCTATCTTCTGGTCTGGACCAAGTCTGACTTATGTTTCCTTCTGGTATGGACCAAGTTTCCTTCTGGACAATGCTTCCTTCTGATTTGGGCCAAGAATAATATCCTCTGATGATGTCATTGTTTCTTCCATCTGATGATATCCTCTGATTGATGATATCCTCTGATGTTTTCCTTTGATGACATTCTTTGGTGATATCCTTTGGAGGTATCTTCTGGTATCCTCTGGTGATATCTTCTGGCCGTATCTTTTGGTTGCCTTTTTATCTTCTGGTGACGTCATCCTCTAATGACATCTTCTGCTTCTGATTTGTATCTTCTGGATGTATCTTCTGCTGACGTCATCCTCTGATGACATCCTCTGGTGACGTCATCCTCTGGTGTATCCTCTAGTGACGTCATCCTTTGATTTTTCATACTTCTTCTAGTCAAAATATGATTTTCATAAAATACTTTTTTTAACATCAAAACTTTAATTGAAATAACCAACTTGGTTCCAATAGGCTTGTAGTGAAAGGATTTCTTCAAAGGTTTGGACTTGATTTTGATAAAGTATTTGCACCAGTTACTAGAATTAAGACAGTGAGGGTTGTGGTTTCAATGGCTAGTTACAAGGGTTGGTCAATGCATCAATTAGATGTAAAGTCAGCATTTGTCAATGGACCATTGGATGAAGAAGTCTATGTAAAGCCACCACTAGGATTCGAAATAAAGGGAAATGAAGATAATGTGTACAGGCTGAGAAAAGCTTTGTATGGCTTGAAACAAGCACCTAGGGCCTGGAACAAGAGAATTAACAGATTTCTCTTGGAACAACAGTTTGAGAAATTTGTGAATGAGCATGGACTCTATGTCAAGAAGTCAACATCCTTACCTACACTACCAATATGTCTTTATGTTGATGACCTATTGGTGATTGCATGTGATGTAGTTGGAATAACACAATTCAAGACAAGAATGAAATAAGAATTGTCAAATTTGGGAGTATTGTTATATTTCCTTGGAATGGAGTTTGTCATTGTGAGCAAAGGAGTATTCATGCACCCAAAGAAGTATGATAATGATGTGTTGAAGATGTTTAATATGCTCGAGTGCAATAACACTAACATTCCATCTGAAATTGGGTTAGTGCTGTCAAAAGAAGGAGATGAAGAGCTGATTGATTCTACATTGTTCAAACAATTGGTAGGATCATTGAGGTATTTGTGTAATACCAGGCCTGACATAGCATACAATGCAGGACTGATTAGTAGATGCATGGAAAAACCAAGAATGCCTCACTATTTCGCAGCAAAGAAAATTTTGAAATACATCAAGGGAATTGCTGATTATGGATTGATATATCCTAAAAACTCAAGTAAAAAAAAGTTGAATTGATAGGATACACAAATGATGACTGGTGTGGAGACAAGGATGATAGGAAAAGCACTACAGGTTATGTGTTTATGATAAACAAAACGCTAGTTTCATGTTGCTCGAAGAAGCAAAGTATTATAGATTTATCTTCATGTGAGGCTGAATATGTAGCAGCATCAATGGAAGCATGTCAAGTTATGTGGCTAGTAGAATTGATGGCTGAGATGGGTTTGAGAAGTGAAGGGTCATTAAGAATGTTGATTGATAATAATTCAACAATAGATATAGCCAAACACCTTATTGCACATGGGAGAAGCAAGCACATTGAAACACGTTTCCACTTCCTAAGAAATAAAGTAAACAAAGACAAGTTGAGGCTGGAACATTGCATATCAGATGAATAGAGCTGATATTCTCACAAAATCATTGAAGAAATTGAAATTTCAAGAGATAAGGAGTAAACTTGGAGTAGTGTCTTTAACCACTCTGAATTAGGGAGAATGTTGAAATTGTAATTCAAAGTGGTAGTTAAGAAGTTTTAGAAGTTAGTTACAGGCTGTTAATAGTTAGTTACAACAGATTATCTAACACGTGCTTGATATTGATATAAATACAAACTAGTGCTGTTACGTAATATAGAAGAAATAAAGTGATTTTGATTTTTTTTCATTCCTTATTCTTTCTATCCTTTGTTCTCTCAACTTAGAATTGATTACAAATTAACAACAAAGTGCATTAAACTCTTAAGTCTTTATACATTGATGTGTGATGTAAGCTTGTAAACTAGCTAGAAAAAAGGGACTCCTATCGCGTACAATCAAATGCATGAATTGAATTCAGTGTAAATCTTCTTATATCCCCTGCACGCACGATAATACGTGCCTAAATCTTCTTACCAGAAAACTCTTCTTTAGCTATTTTGTCCAGAGGTTTAATTTGGTAACAACCATTTAGTGTTAGGCAAACATGAATTATAATATGATAGTAATCGCAAATATACACCAATCTTAAAGATTTAACATGTATGGCAATAATTGTGACGATTCCCCGACGGATACACTATTGAAGCACCAGAAAGCAAAAGTTTGTTATAGGCTGGCTATTACTAATGGTGGGAAATGGTTGAAGAATGAGACATCAAGGATCAGATTGGTGAGTACCACAAGTTGTTGGAAGAACTAAAGGTTGAAAACATCATGCTACCTTACGAGTTTTTTGATCAAAACAAAGAATGCCTAATATTTTTAGAATATATTTTCTTTGAAATTTGAAGGTAGAACTACCTAACCTTTAGAAATTAACTGTAAAGATCTTAAAGGATCTTAGAATATATAAAAGGTCAAGAAAAGAAACATCCTTAAGTAGTTAATTTTATATTTATATTGTTGATAATGAATGAGCTTTAAAGTTTTTATGAAGCTATTTGTTCTTTTGATTTACAATTTTGGAAAGAAACTATTAAAAATGAATTTTTAAAAGAAAATATAATCCTGTTGGGTCGATCAATAAATATAAAGTTCGTTCAGTAGCATAAGATTGATAATTTTGAAACTTTTGCTTCGGAAACAAGATTTTCTTTATTTCATATTTTAGTGATTTTGAAATCTATTTATAAACTTGTTATACATCAAATGGATGTAAAAGCTACTTTTTAAATGGTGATTTAGAAGAAGAAATTTATGTCATAACCCGAAGAATGTGTAGTTACTAGTCAAGAGAAGATGATATGCAAATTTTTCAAATTTTATATCAATTGAAACAAGCACCAAAACAATGACTTAATAAATTTAACGAAATTTTGATTATTGTGGGTTTTACCTGCATCTGATGTTTTTTCTTGACCACATATTGCTATGTAGTAGTTCGTTTGATTAGAAATACTCATTACCTAATTTAGAATAACTGAAAAGGACTAGCTAGACTCATGAAATATATGAGAGGTATCATGAAATATGGTAAGGATTCGAACAACTTGGAGAAAATCCTACTGAAGCTCAAAACACAACTTATAAATAATCAACGAAGAGAGATTTTAAAGCAGTGTTCCTAATTCATCAATGTGTTGACACATCAAATTTTGAGAAGATATCTGCAGCAGAAACATCTAAGGAGGCATGGAGCATTATTGAAGCAAATTATGCTGGTGATGACAAATTGAAAAGGTGAGACTTCAAACCTTGAGAAGACAAATGGAGCTGATGCAAATGGTAGAACAAGTGAAGGTAATTGAGTACTTTGCAAGAATTCAGACTCTTCTAAATAAAATGAAAACACTTGGAGAAAAAATCACTAGTTAATTGGTGGTTGAGAAGGTTATGTGCACTCTGACTTCAAATTTTGATCACATTTCTATTGCAATTGAAGAATCAAAGGATTTATCCTCTATGAAGATTGAAGAATTACATAGTTCATTGGAAGCACATGAGCAAAGAATAAATGAAAAAAAGGCAGGAAAAGCCACACAACAAGCTCTTCAAGCTCAACACTCAGAGATGGTTGGTTCAACAAAGTGGAAGAATAAATAAAAGAGAAAAGAGAAAATTACAAAGGTAGGAAATGTGGAAATTCCAAAGATAAAGACTCATGAGAAGGGTCATCAAAAGGAAATGGTTATTGGAATAGTAAAGGTGGAAGAAAGAAGTTTGATAAGAAGAAAATCATATGCTATAATTGTCAAAAATTTGGTCACTTTGCATATTAGTGTAAGGAAGCAAGGTGCCAATATCAAGTAATGATGATGAAGCACGGGTGGCTGAAGATGACTCATTTGACTCAAACTAGCTAATGCTTATGGTTACTACTAATCTTGATAAAAATTTGTATAGCTTCTGGTACTTAGACACTTAATGTAGTAATCACATGATTGGAAATAGAGATTAGTTGTTAGAATTTGATGACACTTATAGAAGTAAAGTGAATTTTGTTGATAATAACACTGTGCAATAGAAGGAAAAGGGAAAAGTAATTATTAAAAGAAAGAATGGTGGTTGTACTTATGTGAATTGTGTTCTTTATATTCCATCAATGAAGAATAATTTTTGTTGAGTTTAGGACAACTGATGTAGAAGGCTTTTAGCATGCAAATGAAAGAAAATAAGAAGTAGGTGTTTGATGCTAAAGAAAGATTGGTGATACAAACTCAATTATCCAAGAATAGAACCGTTAAGGTTAACTTGGATGTTGTAAATGGTTAGTGTTTTGTAGTAGTGAATGTAGAAGATAATAGGTGGATGTGGCACTATAGGATTAAGCATTTATATTTCAAAAGTCTAAATCAGTTGAGCTCAAACAATATGGTGATTTGATTTCCCTTGATCAAGTCACCAGAAAAATTATGAAAAGGATGTTTGGTTAGTAAACAACCAATGAATCAATTTAAATCATATTCATTATCAGGGGCTAAACAAGCCTTAGATATTGTATATTCAAACTTATGTGGACTATGGAGGCTGACTCACTGGGTGGGAACATATATTTCATGACATTCGTGGATGAATATACTAGGAAGATGTGGAATTACTTGCTTAAGGAGAAAAGGGAAGAATAATAAAAGTTTGTGCAATTTTGTGCTATGGTTGAAAGACAAAGTGGCAACAAGCTTAAAATTTTTAGAACCGATGGTGTAGGAGAATACAATTCTAATAAGTTTAAGGAATTTTGTGAGACAATTGGTATTGTTCATGAGGTGATAGCTCCTTATACTCCTCAGCACAATGAAATGGCAGAAAGAACAAATATGACACTATTAGACATGGCAAGATCAATGTTCAGAGGGAAGAAACTGGCAAAGTGTTATTCGGGAGAGGTAGGGAGAATTACTACATATATGTTGAATAGATGTCCAACTCAGAAATTGAAGAACTTCACTCCTGAAGAAGCATTCATAGGGAATAAGCCAAATGTCACACATTTGAGAATTTTTGGCTCACTTGGATATAGACACATTCTAGATCAAAACAGGAGAAAAATGAACAACAAGAGTGAAGCCCTGATACTGATAGGATATGATCCTACTTAAGCTTATAAATTTTTTGATCCAATCTAAAAAAAGGTGATAGTGAGCAGGGATGTAGTGATTGATGAGAAGTCAGCCTGGAGTCAAATTGGCGAATCATCAAAGATTCTGAGAGTTCAGTTGAATATGAAGCAACTGTAAGTCCAACCACTACTAATGATGAGTCACAAGTGAGAAGGTGATGAAGTGAAAGATTTTCCTCAGTCAGGCTAACTAACTATGAGCTGATTCTTGACGGTGAGATAACTAGTGAAGGTCAGCTAGTTCACTTAGCTTTGCTGGCTATTTCAAAACTTGTAGAGTGGAAGCAAGCAATTGAGCAAAAAGAGAGGAAGCAAGCTATGTTAGAAGAACTCGGTGCTATAGAGAGGAATCATACATGGGTGCTAGTTTCATTACCATCAAACAAACATCCAATTGATCTCAAGTGGGTATTTAAGCTCAGATTGAAACCTGATGGAACAGTGGCAAAACACAAGGCAAGAATTGTGGAAAAAAGGTTTTTTACAAAGAGAAGGAGTTGATTTTCATGAGGTATATGCTCCAGTAGCAAGGATGGAGACTGTAAGGTTAGTCATACCAATTGCAAGTGCCAACTTAGAATCAACATTCTTGAATAGTCCTTTAGAAGAAAAAAGTATATGTCTTGCATGTGTTGTAGCCACCTGGTTTTGAAATTAAAGAGCAAGAATACAAAGTGTATAAGCTGAAGAAAGCTTTGTATGGCTTGAAAGAAGCTCCAAAAGCTTCAAATAAAAGAATTGATTCATTTCTTGTGTAAGAAGGATTCACAAGGTGTGTGGTGGAATATGGAGTTTATGTCAAATGGAAAAATGACAATGATATAATTCTCATTTACTTGTATGTGGATGATCTTCTAGTGACTGGTATCCTTCATCATAAATCAATAGTTTCAAGATGAGACTTATGGCTGAGTTTGAGATGACATATCTTGGAAGATTGAACTATTTTCTTGGCTTTGAGTTTGCTTACAAGGAAGAGGACCTAATGTAAGACTCTGAGTTTGCTTATCAGAGAATAATTTCATTAAGTTACGGAGAATTTATTATCAATTTTTTTTTAAAATGTTATATCTTACTAATAAATTCATCTGTCAATTGAGTTGCAACAAAAGCAAATATTTTTACTAAATTAGATTGGGATGAGAGAGGAGACATAAAATAAGTTAGATATTTTACAAACCAAGATATTTTTTAACAAAGGTAGTAAGATCTGTGTGGCCATAAATAAGCCACATCTCCCTAAATATAACATCAATCACCCCTATTGGAAAAAGGTTTGGGGAAAAAATGTATTTTAAATAGTAGAGTCGTGAAGCTTTCTTTGTGTAGTGTTATAAAAATATTTTAGTTTAAAAAAAAGTTTAGAGTTGTGATCAAATGAAAGATTTGAAGTTAATTATGTTACGTTATGGGAAATACATTGAAAGTGTCTATTGTGAATAATAATAATAATAATAATAATAATATTGTTGGAACCAAGTTGGTTTTAAGTACTTAGGATTTTGATGTTTACAAAAGCACTCCATGTAACCTTATTTTGTACTTAGAAAGATTACATTAAATGCCACTAGAAGATAAAGGTTCCAGAGGTAGAAGATGAAGACACCAGATAATGCATCCAGAAGGTACCAGATGATGCATCCTGAAATTACCAAAGGATATCTTTGCTGGCCCAGATCAGAAGGAAGCAAAGTCAGAAGGAGACCTGAACCAGACCAGAAGGAAGCCTGCAGAGGGATACTTGATCCAGACCAGAAGGAATCATAAGTCAGACTTAGTCCAGAAGTTATTCTGACCAGAACATGGTCTGGCAGTGAAATGATAAACAGCCCAGACTTGATCCAGACTTAAGCAGAGGATAAATTAATGGGTCCAGAACAAGAGATTCAATCCAGATTTGACCCAGACCAGAAGATAGCATGGTTCAGGGTATGAAACTAAGTTCAGACCAGAAGAAATGATGTCCAGATTTGATCCAGACCTGATCCAAATCAGAAGGTAAAATGTCCAGACTGAAATATTATTTTTCCAGATTTAATTTCAGTTCAATCCAGACCTAGTTCAGAATTGGTCCATATCAGAGGGAAAAGGTTCACATCAATGGTCAAGATTTGAGTATATGGCCCAGTGTTGGCCGAGATCAGAAGATCAGACCATGGCCCAGTGTTGGCCGAAATCAGAAGGTCAGAATGTGTGGTCCAACATTGGCCGAGATCAGAGGATCACAGCAGACCAGTTTGCTAGACCAGGTTGGCCGAGATCAGAAGATCAAAAAGTGTGGTCCATGGATGGCCGAAATCAGAGGATCACAACAGATCACTGAGTATGGTCCAGATGTGGACTAGCGTAAAAGATCAAACGGTCCAGATTTAATCAAGATGATAATCAGTGGAGATTTGATTAAATTTGATCAAAGTATTAAAAGGATATGATACAAAAATAACTTGAAGTTGTATGGGAATTCTGAAGCTATTGGCGGGAAGAAAGATTTGTTCCAGAATTAATTAAAGACAGGATTGGCCCAAGTTATTTATGAAAGAAAATCTGGAGCTAAAAAGATATGTTTTTTATTTAAATGAAACCTGATTGGTCAAGTTATTTTTGCAAGAGTATCTGGCAAGATACAGCTCGAAATTAAGCTTGGAAGAGACCCGAATTCACATCTATAAAAAGAGGCTCAAGGCAGAAGACTTAGCATCGAAAATCACAAAAGAGTCATACACTTCCAAAAGCAAACACTCGAGTTTTCAGTGAGGTTAATTATGAGTTCCAACTTTCAAGAAGCAAGCACTCGTGTTTTTCTTTCCCTTGTGTTAGATCTAAGTTGTTGAAGTAGAGTCTTCAAACTGAGGGAGTCAGAAGGGGTATCAGATTACTTAGCAATTAGATTCAAGGCGTTGTAATTCCTTCTACAATTTGGGGTTGTCAGATTGGTAGGAGAAGACTTGACTTGAGAAGTCAAGGTGCTGTATTCCTCAAAAGTCTAGGATTGTTAGACTGTTTGAGAAGACTGACTTGGAGAGTCAGTGGTATTGTTGTAATTCAAGGTTTTGAATTAGTGAAATCCTTCAAGGTGAAGGGACTGGACATAGCCTCGTTAACGATGAACCAGTATAAAATTATGTGTTTTTATTTTTACTTTATATCCGCTGCTAACTCTGTTTTTATTCATACATCAAGTTATGTTTTAAAACTGCAAAAACAGAAAAAGTATTCAAGTTAGTCAAACACAATTCAACCCCCCTTCTCGTGTTTGCACCTTCAATTGGCATTAGAGCTCGGTCTCAAGGCTGAGCACTTAACAGTGTTTGAGGAAAGGTCCAAGGGTTCAACATGTCAGAAGAATTGGGAGGCAACATCAACAGACCACCACTGTTTGATGGAGAAAGGTTTGAGTATTGGAAGGACAGAATGAGGAGTTTCTTCATATCTCAAGATCCTGAATTATGGAAGCTGGTAGTCAAAGGATACACTGCACCTACTGTTCCAGGAGATCCAACTACAGAACTGGACATGGAAGATATGAAACCAGATCAAAGCAAATTATACAAGCAGCATCACAAGTCCAGAAACATCATGATCAGTGCCATGACATTCAAGGAATTTGACAGATGCACATATAAAGAAACAGCAAAGAGCATTTTTGACTGTTTGGTTCTGACCTATGAAGGAAGCCATCGGGTTCAATAAGCAAGGGCTAACATACTGGTCAAACAGTATGAGATGTTCAATATGGAAGATGTGTTAAGATAAACTCTCATTTTTTAAGTTTTGATGAAAATAAACAAAGGTTAATTAAAGATTGTTAATTATGATTCTAAATATATTGTTAATTTAACCTGTGCTTTTGAGTGTGTTAATTCAAAGATAGGTTTCAAAAGAATCAAAGAAAACAACATAAACAAAGGCAGAGAACATTCTTGACATATTCTGGAAAACGGAGAATGTTCGCCAGGCCGTGACAGCATAAAGACCAATCTTTCTCCATCACTTAATTGAAGTTATTGCCTCTGGAATTTACATCAATATTAAGAGTACATGACAAGGAACAGATGTGATCAATTACAATCGAAAGAAACCATTCGAATCACAGAAAAAGGCCATGAATCAAGCTGCTCAAGCAGAAACTGAACATTCTCCAGTTCTGCTGTCAAGACTGATAAACAATCTTGACAATGTACAATGCATCAAGACAGCTTCCAGTATGTTCAGAAATCAGTCCAAATTGATTATCAATCTCCAAGAAATCCAAAAGCTAAAGCTGCAGATTGATCATCAATCTCCAGCAACTACACTATAGTTTTCTGCAACAACGTTCTGTGATCATTTTCAATCTGTTTTAATTGATCCAAAGCTCCAGTTCAAGCCTACAATATTATCACTTATCAGAAGCATTAGAGGATCATTAATTACTCAAGAAAGACTGATCTAAAACGCAACACACAGCCCAGTCAAAACAGAAAATAAAGATAGTCAAAAGTTGGATTATTTTTATTCAGAAATATTGCCTCTGGTCAAGCCTGACAAGGGCACTACCAACAGCTCTATTGACCTCCATTTAATGCTCTCAAGCCTATAAAAGGAAGGCCACAACTCAAGGAAAACGCAGAAGTTCAAGTGCTAACAACTCTCTCAAAATCATTCACATTTACATACTTGAAATTCTATTATCACTTACAAGAATCACTTTTGGTTAAATTCGTTTTACTCTGATACATTTATACTGAATTCCTTGTAAAGAATCGAATCTCAAACAAGAGTTGAGACATATCGGATTCAAAACAATCTCATCATTATTTGTAAAACTCAAACTATAAGAGTTAAGTATAGTTTGGGGTAGATTGTAAGAAATCACTATCAAGGTTGGTAGGTGATTTGATTAATCTCTTTCTGGGTAGAATTAGATTAAGTTCTGTAATAGAGATCAAGGTTGATCTAGGCTAGGTGCTGTAAAACCAAGAAGGTTCTTGTTTTAAACACTTAGCGGAAAATCTCACAATTGTGAGGACTGGCATCAGAGCAAATATGAAGTTTTTCAGTAAATTTTAAAAAGAGAGATTTACAATTCAAACCTCATTCCTTGTAAATCAATTTTTCTACTTCAATTGGCATCAGAGCAAGGTCTCTAAAAAGAACACATAACAAGTGTTAGAGAAAAAGATCCAGAAAAATTTCCAAAGCAAAATACATTGTTGAAGGAGGATCCTCAAACAGACCACCATTCTTTGATGGTACTAATTACTACTTTTGGAAAAGCAAAATGCAATTGTTTCTCAAATCACAGGACATAGGCATGTGGAACATCATAATAAATGGAAATCATATTCCAAGAATAAATCAAGAAGATTCAACTTCAGCAGAAAAGAAAGAAGCAGACTGGACTCTTGATGATAAAGCTAAGGTACTCCTAAATTCTAAAGCTCATTTATTCTTATCGTGTGCTTTGAGCAAGGAAGAAAGTGAAAGAGTAGACGAATGTGAAACCGCTAAACAAGTATGGGACACATTGCAAACTCACCATGAAGGCACAAGCCATGTCAA
This sequence comes from Cicer cuneatum, assembly GCA_037974295.1. Classification (NCBI taxonomy): domain Eukaryota; kingdom Viridiplantae; phylum Streptophyta; class Magnoliopsida; order Fabales; family Fabaceae; genus Cicer; species Cicer cuneatum. The sequence goes on along the minus strand of JBBPBO010001985.1, from coordinate 66,547,813 downwards.
AGAAACACGAATAGACATTGGTATAAGAAAATTTGAATTATTTGAGATGCAAGAAGGAGAAACCATTGATGAGATGTACGCAAGATTCACAACAATAGTGAATGAAATGCGTTCCCTTGGCAAAGCCTATTCAATACAAGACAGGGTAAGAAAGATCATGAGGTGTCTTCCAGTTGTATGGAGATCAATGGTAACAGCTATAAGCTAAGCCAAGAATCTTGAAACACTTCCCCTGGAAGAACTGATAGGAACCTTAAAAGCACATGAAATACTACTACAAGAAGATAAACCTGCCAAGAAAGGCAAAGCAGTGGCTCTGAAGGCATCTCAGGAGAGCATCATATAACAAACTGATGAAGAACCAGAAGAAACTGGACAAGAAGATGCTGATGAAGAAATTGCTCTTCTCACCAGAAAAATACAAAGAATGATGAGAAGGAGAGATCAAATCAAGAAGGGATTTCCAAATAAAAATCCCAAAATAGAAACAGATAAAAGCCAGATTACATGTTTTGGTTGTAATAAATGAGTTCATTACAAAGCTGAATGTCCCTTGAATAAGAAAACACCAAAACGATTTCCATTTAAAAAGAAATCAATGCTGGCCACATGGGATGACTCAGAAGAATCAAACACAGAAGGAGAAGAAGCCAACATATGTTTGATGGCAGATACAGAAGAAAACGAGGTAACTAATTCTGAATCTTGTGATTTGTGTGAATTAATGGGAAAAGAATTTGCCAACTTGCTAAATGATTCAAACATTCTTATACAAAAATGTAGTTCTTTAAAAAAACAAGTTTTAAAAGAAAAAGAAGAAAAAGAAAAAGAAAAGGCTTAGGCTATGATTGATATTCTCAAGAATACCATTCAAGAACTGAGAGGATCAAAACAACAAAGTTGTGAAAATCAGAAAGGTCAAGAACGTTCTGCAGCTAAAACGGAGAATGTTCACCTGAAATCTAAAAATGAAATTTGGAAAACTGATTTGCTAAATTTTATTAAAGCTACTGAAACTTTTCAAAAAATCATGGGATCACAAATAGGAATATTTGATAAAGCTAGTCTTGGGTTCAATCAAACTCAAAAAACCAAAATGTATGAAAACTTTTTTATTCCGGAAAGCAAGATTGAAAAATGTAAAACCAAATGTTCATACTGTAAAAAACTTGGACATTTGGAATTTGCTTGCTACTTCAAAAAACGGGATGAAAAGATTAAGAACAGATGGATGTTTAAAAGAAAAGAAAGTTCTGCAAATAGAGAACAAATATTGAAAAAACTGCAAAAGGGAGAACGTTCTCCAGACTGTTCTCAAAACGGAGAAAGTTCCAAAATAAAAACTGAACTTTCTCCAGAAAGTTTGAAAAAAGGAGAACGATCTAGAACCTTTACAAAATCAAGATTCAAACCTTCCAAAACTCAGAATTCAAAATCAATACCAAGACCAACAGTTAAATGCTTATATTGTCTCAAATTTGGTCATCAAGAATCAACATGTTATTTTTAAAAGAAAGAAATTATTAAGACTAACTCTCAAGGACCCAAGACAAAGTGGGTACCTAAAGCGAATTTAAACTCTTATGCAGGTTGAATTTCAAAGTGCCAAGAGAAAGCCTTGGTTCTTGGACAGTGGCTGTTCAAGACACATGACAGGTGATAAAAACTATTTCATGTCCTTCATTAAAAAGGATGGAGGATCAGTTACTTTTTGGCAACAACAATCAAGCTCAGATCAAAGGTAAAGGAACTATTGGTAAGGCAAACTCTGCTCAAATAACTGATGTTCAATACGTTGAAGGTTTGAAACATAATCTTCTAAGTATAAGTCAATTATGTGACAATGTTTTGAAGTTATTTTCAAACCAAGCGTATGTGAAGTAAGAAAAACAGATTCTGGAGTGGTATTATTTTCTGGAATAGAAAGAAAAATCTATATGTCCTATATCTTGATGAATTACCTGATGAATTACCAGATGAATTCTGTTTTATGTCAATCGATAAAGATAAATGGATATGGCATAAAAGGGCTAGACATATAAGTATGAAAACAATTTCAAAAATCTCTAAACTGGATCTTGTTAGAGGATTGCCCAAACTGAATTTTGACAAAAATAGAATTTGTGAAGCTTGTGCAAAGGGAAATCAAGTCAAGAGTAATTTTCATTCAAAAGATTTTATAACTACAAACAGAACTCTTGAATTACTTCACATAGATCTTTTTGGGCCAATCAAAACAACAAGTCTAGGAGGAATGAAATATGGTTTTGTTATTGTTGATGATTTCTCTAGATACACTTGGGTATTGTTTTTAAAAAATAAGGATGATGCATTTGATGAATTTAAAACATTTTGCAAAAAGGTACAGAATGAAAAAGAATCCAGCATCATTTCTAGAAGAAGTGATCATGGAGGAGAGTTCATAAATGCCTCTTTTAAAAACTTCTTTGATGAACTTGGCATTTCTCACAATCTATCTTGTGCAAGAACTCCACAATAGAATGGAGTTGTTGAACGAAAAAATAGAACACTTCAAGAAATGGCAAGAACAATCTTAGAAGAATTAAATGTTGAAAGATACTTTTGGGCAGAAGCCAATAACACTTCTTGCTACATTTTGAATCGTGTATCTATTAGAAAAATCATTAACAAAACTCCTTATGAAATCTGGAGAAATAAAAAACCAAACATTTCATATTTTCACATTTTTGGATGTTATTGTTATATTTTAAACAACAAAGATGTCCTTGGAAAGTTTGATGCAAAATCAGACAAGGCAATATTTTTGGGATATGCAACTGACTCCAAGGGATATCGAGTGTTTAATCTGAGAACCAAGGTTGTTGAAATCAGTATGCACATATTATTTGATGAGTTTGATGATTTGGATCTAAGTAAAAGGGGTGAGGAATAGGAGATTCAAACTGGTGTGCAGCAATAGAATGTTGTGCAGGAAACCGAGATTGATAAACAATCTCCATTTCATTCTCCACCAAAAATTTGGAGAACAATTGAAGGACATCCTCAAACTCAAATAATTGGAGAAACTGCTGAGAAGATCATTCAAGAATGACGAATGTCGCATGGCAATGATATCCCAGATTGAACCTAAATCCATTAAAGAAGCAATAATAGATCAATCTTGGATAGAAGCCATGAAAGAAGAACTGCTTCAGTTTGAGAAATATGAAGTCTGGACTTTGGTCCCTGATCCAAAAGATCAAACTGTCATTGGCACAAGATGGGTTTTCAAAAACAAACTCAATGAAGAAGGCAAGGTTATTCGCAACAAAGCAAGGCTGGTCGCGCAAGGATATAATCAACAGGAAGGTATTGATTACGATGAAACGTTTGTCCCTGTTACAAGGTTAGAAGCTATTCATATACTTCTTGCATATGCATCTCAAAAGCGTGTTAAATTATTTCAAATGGATGTTAAAAGTGCATTTTTAAATGGATTTTTAAATGAACAAGTTTATGTAAAACAACCTCCTGGCTTTGAGGATCAATCAAAACCAAACCATGTTTTTAAACTTACCAAAGCTCTCTATGGTCTGAAACAAGCACCAAGAGCTTGGTATGAAAGATTAAGTTCATTCTTAATCAAAAACGGATTTTCCAGAGGAAACATTGACACTACACTTTTCAAAAAAAATGATAAAAATGATTTACTCATAGTTCAAGTGTATGTTGATGATATAATCTTTGGTTCAACCAATGAAAAAATGTGTGATGCCTTTTCAAAACTTATGCAAAGTGAATTTGAAATGAGCATGATGGGGGAGTTGAGATACTTTCTTGGTTTACATATCAAGCAGCATGATGATGGCATTTTTATTTGTCAAGAAAAGTATACAAAAGACCTTTTAACAAAATATAAAATGAATGAAGCCAAAATCATGACTACTCCCATGCATCCATCTTCTTCATTGGACAAAGATGAAAATGGAAAATATGTCTCTGAAAAAGAGTATAGAGGTTCTTTGTTATATCTAACTGCGAGTAGGCCTGATATGGATTCGCAGTAGGATTATATGCTAGATTTCAATCTGCACCCAAAGAATCACATTTAACAGCAGTAAAACGCATCTTTAGATATCTTGTTGGTACTACTGATCTTGGCCTTTGGTATAGAAAAGGTTCACATTTTGATCTTGTAGCTTATTGCGATGCTGATTACGCTGGAGATAAAATTGAACGTAAAAGCACGAGTGGAACATGTCAGTTCCTGGGTGAAGCATTGATAAGCTGGTCCAGGAAAAAAAACACAAAAGCTTTATCAACCACCGAAGCTGAATATGTTTCAGCATCAAAATGCTGCTCACAAGTAATTTGGATTAAAAATCAACTTGAAGAGTTCTCTGTAAGTTACTCAAGTGTTTCAATTTATTGTGATAATACTAGTGCTATCAATTTATCTAAAAATCCCATTCAGCACTCACGATCAAAACAGTGAAATAAAACATCATTTTATCCGTGATCATGTAAGCAAGAAAAACATTGAATTAATCTTTGTTGATACCCAAAATCAACTTGCTGATATATTTACAAAGCCTTTAGTTGAGGATAGTTTTAATTCAATTAAGGAAAGACTGAAAATCATGAGAAATCTAGAGAAATCTCATTAAAATTCTGCTTATGCAGAAAACGGAGAACGTTTATCAATCTCCGTTTTTCAGTCAACTTTCTCTATTTGAGAAACAACTTTCTCCTCTGCGTGTCACTTCTTCTCTGCGCAGGCAAAAGGAAAAGGGGAGTCTTGGCATTTAATGCTCCTGTCCCCTGCCTCCAAAAAAAACGCCCTGACACACTGTCAAAGTGAGGCGTTGCATCTTCTCAATCATCATTCCCTAGGTTCACTCATCATTACTTATTTCTTTCAAAATAAGCAATACTGCCTCTGAAGTTTCTCACAAACCCTTCAAATCCTTCTCTTCATCTTCCTCTAAACCCTTCTTTCTCTCTGAAAAAACTCCAATGGCAAGAACAAAATCCCGTGCTCGTAAAAATGCATATGTTGAATCACCGTCACCACCACCTTCTTCTCCGTTCCACAATCGTTCACCTTCTCCACCACCCAGACCTTCTCCCATTAAAATGCCCATCATCAGAATCTTCATCATCAAGGGAATCAAGTCATATCCCTCTCCTTCTTAGACCACTCGCAACTATTTTCCCTCCTTCTCACTCTCAATTTGTACCAAAAACTGCTCAAGTTCCACCACACTTGAGAAATACAACAAGACCCACAAAAACTCAACGAAGGTCTATGAGAATTCTTGCTGGAATAGGGGCATCAAAACCTAAAAATACTGATTCTCCCATGTTCATAATCTCTTACTCAGATGAGGAAGAAACTAATGTTCCTCCATCCAATGCCCCTCTAGAAACCTCTCAGCAAACATGTCAGACACCCCCAACACAGAGGCAAACTATGTCTTCTGAACCTTCATTTACAACTCATCCTAATCAGAAGAGGAAGAATATAAATGAAATCTTATCTCCATCAAAACCATATCAACCCCCTTCAAAAACTATGAAGAAAAAATCCACCATAACCCTATCTCAATTTCTTACTAAAAAGAAATTAAAGAACCCTCAGAGAAGAAAATCAAGGGCTCCAAAACAAACCAGACAGAAGTCTTCTCCTTCTGTTGAAAAAACTCCAGAACGTTCGCCAATACCTGAATGTTCTCCATTCTGTGAACCATCTCCTTCTGCCCCCCAAAATTCTCCTTCTGCCCCTCAAAACTCTCCTCTCCACAACACCAACAACATTTCTCTGATTCCCTCCATTGCAACTAAGCTATTCAAAGAGAAATGGGCTCAACGCCCTATTGGAGTGGGAAGAGTTTTCATGTTTGACAACCTGATTGTTGATGGAAACGCTGTAAAACATCACACTGATGTTTTAGGTTGGACCTCCTTTCGTCAGATATCAGAATGTTATTACCCATATGTCATCAGGGCTTTCTACTGTCAAGCAAAGACTTTTTCTGATAAGTCCCTGATCATCTCCAAGGTCAAGGGGATAGAAATAAGCCTAACTCCAGAATCCATGGCCTCTATTCTGAACCTTCCTACTGAAGGCCCTGCTGTTTATGGAGATAAATGGTATTGAGCTTTAAATCTGAACAAGACAGAGGTGCTCTCTGATCTTTTCTAAGAAGGTCTACACATCAGCTATCAACCTTCCTCAAACCCCTTCCAAAAATCTTTAACAGCATCAGCCACCATACCATACTTCCCCACTGTGGAAGTCATGAGTATGTATCATACAATGATGCCCTCAAAATCCATCATCTCCTAAACTGCAAGCGTCTCAACCTTCCCCACATCATCATCCATCACATGATAGCTGCAGCAAATAAGGATTACAGGAAAAAAACTGTACCTTATGGGATGATTCTGACCAGAATCTTTAAACACTTTCTAATCCCTCTCAGCAATGAGAAGAGTCTGATCAAAATCTCCAAGTTTTCTTCAAAGAATATTTCTCATATGAAGAAAACTTCTTCTGAGGCAAGTGCTCATTCATCCTTCTTTCCACCTTCACTGAAAATGAAGCCCTCCTCAAGGAGAAGAGCTGCTGCTCCAGCTCCCACCCTAGCCTCACCACAACCTTCACAAGAACTTCCTGAAGCAGAAGCAGAAGCAGAAACTGCTCAAGAATGTTCAGCTAAAAACCAAGAAAGTTCACTTGCCCAACCAAACCATCCCATACTTTCTCCGTTTTCCCCCAACCTTCAACCTTGTCTTCTACAGACTTTCTCCATTACCTCCAATCACCCATTGATGACATGTGCACCCTTCTTCCCAACCAACACGTCTCCTCCATGTCACTATTATTCATTTCCCCTCAGAAAACCAGTCCCTCACTCTTTGGGATAAGTCAATTCTTGACATTTTCTGATACACCTGGACCCTCCATTAACCAGAAATCCATCTCCAATACCTCACCTTCTGCCTCCACTCCTCCAACTTCCACTCATCCTGGTTCTGCTATGCCTCCTCCTCCTCCACCAAAGGAACCTACAAATTCTGAGATCATGGTTGCCCTTCAAACCATTATGGCATGCCAGACTTAGCAGGATTTAGAGTCCACCCTCCTGCGCACATGGATGACAGAACAACTTGCTCCAAAGCTTGGACTTGTTCCTCCTCCTGTTCATCCTTCTCCTTCTCCTTAACCTGTTGCTGATCATGCCAAATCCTCTTCTTCAGAAGGATCTTCACCATCGTTGGCATCTTAGGATCATTTTCTCCTTCCTTTTTGTTATGACAAAGGGGGAGAATTAATTTGAAGATTTTAGATTAAGTTTAAGTTTTTTTTTTAATTAGATAGAACTTCTTTTGCATATGGTACTTCTGTATATCTTCTGACTTAATCTCACTATGTAATTATCAATTAATATCATCTAATGAAAAGTCTTTATTATGAATCCATTTGCTATGAAATGATTTATCTCTTGAAATTACATGATTTATCTTCTGTCAAAATTAAATCACTGCACAAATTGAGGGGGAGCATTCAAGCTCTTTCAAAATTAGAATCAAAATTAAAATCTAAATTAACATGTTTGTCATCATCAAAAAGGGGGAGATTGTTAAGACAAACTCTCATTTTTTAAGTTTTGATGAAAATAAACAAAGGTTAATTAAAGATTGTCAATTATGATTCTAAATGTATTGTTAATTTAACATGTGCTTTTGAGTATGTTAATTCAAAGATAGGTTTCAAAAGAATCAAAGAAAACAGCATAAACAAAGGCAATGAACATTCTTGACATATTCTGAAAAACGGAGAATGTTCGTCAAGCCGTGACAGCATAAAGACCAATATTTCTCCATCACTTAATTGAAGTTATTACCTCTGGAATTTACATCAGTATTAAGAGTACATGACAAGGAACAAATGTGATCAATTACAATCAAAAGAAACCATTCGAATCACAAAGAAAAAAGGCCATGAATCAAGCTGCTCAAGTAGAAACTGAACATTCTCCAGTTCTGCTGTCAAGACTGATAAACAATCTTGACAATGTACAATGCATCAAGACAGCTTCCAATATGTTCAGAAATCAGTCCAGATTGATTATCAATCTCCAGGAAATCCAAAAGCTAAAGCTCCAAATTGATCATCAATCTCTAGCAACTACACTACAATTTTCTGCAACAACATTCTGTGATCGTTTTCAATCTGTTTTAATTGATCCAAAGCTCCAGCTCAAGCCTACAATATTATCACTTATCAGAAGCATTAGAGGATCATTAATTACTCACGAAAGACTGATCTAAAACGCAACACACAGCCCAATCAAAACAGAAAATAAAGATAGTCAAAAGTTGGATTATTTTTATTCAGAAATATTGCCTCTGCTCAAGCCTGACAAGGGCACTACCAACAACTCTATTGACCTCCTATAAAAGGAAGGCCACAACTCAAGCAAAACGCTAAAGTTCAAGTGCTAACAAGTCTCTCAAAATCATTCACATTTACATACTTGAATTTCTCCAATCACTTACAAGAATCAGTTTTGGTTAAATTCGTTTTACTCTGATATATTTATACTGAATTCTTTGTAAAGAATTGAATCTCAAACAAGAGTTGAGACATCTCATATTCTAAACAATCTCATCATTATTTGTAAAACTCAAACTATAAGAGTTAAGTATAGTTTGGGGTAGATTGTAAGAAATCACTATCAAGGTTGGTAGGTTATTTGATTAATCTCTTTCTGGGTGGAATTAGATTAAGTTCTGTAATAGAGATCAAGGTTGATCTAGGCTAGGTGCTGTAAAACCAAGAAGGTTCTTGTTTTAAACACTTAGCGAAAAATCTCACAATTGTGAGGACTGGATGTAGCCCAAGTTGGGTGAACCAGGATACATCTGTGTGTAGTATTTCTTATCCTTTATCTCTTTATTCAGTTTGATTGCTTTTCAAGATTAAAAATACAAAACTGTTTTTTGTTTTACAAACTAATCTAAACGTTCTCCGTTTTTCTGATAAACCAAGAACGTTCTCCGTTTTTCTGCTTTCATAACCAAGAACTTTCTTGAGTTCAAATCTGAAGTTTTTCAGGAAATTTTAAAAAGGGATATTTACAATTCAAACCCCCATCCTTGTAAATCAATTTTGCTACTTCAAGACGATGAAGACATCAATGGAATGTTCTGTAGTTTCCAGACTCTGATATCTAGACTGAAGGTCTTCAAGAAAAGCTACACAACAGCAGATCATGTCAAGAAGATTCTAAGAAGCTTACCAACCAAGCGGAGACCAATGGTTACTGCAGTTCAGCAAGCCAAAGATCTGAATAACTTAAGACTTGAAGATCTGATAAGCTCACTCAAGTCTCATGAAATAGAACTGGAAGCAGATGAACTAAAGAAGAAGAAGAATCTGGCCCTGAAGTCGAAATAGAAGAAAACTGCAAAGGCAGCACCAGAATCAGAGGATAGCGACAGTGACTGTGATGATATGGCTTACTTAACCAAACAGATGGTTAAGATCTGGGAAAACAGAAAGAGGAGATGCTCCAGGAAGAATCATAACAGCAAAGGAGAGGAAGAATTTGACAAGAAGAGCATCATCTGTTATGGATGCAATGAACCTGGACATATCAAGTCAGAATGTCCAAATCTGGAAAAAGGCAAACATCACAAGAAGAGTTCCAGATTCAGAAAGAAAGGTCTGATGGCAGCCTGGGATGTATCAGAATCAGAAGAAGAATCGTCTGATGAAGAAAAGGCAGAAACAACAATGATGGCGCACAATGGACCCGATCAGTTCTGGGTACCAAATGATCAAATTGTCTATGTTGCATATATTCTAAGCAACCAGAAGGAGACACCAACAATGGTGCCTGGACAATGGATGTTGGCAATGCACAAGCAGAAGAAGGTTTATGTTCCAACATCAACCAAACAGAAGCCAATTGACTCTGGTAGAAGAAGAACTGGTCAACACAATACCCATCAGAACCAGAATCATAGGAGGAACAGGAAATATCAAAGAAATCACACGAATCAGAACAGGAACTGGAACGAGAATTAGAACTGGAACCAGTATCAAAGGTACAGGAACTGGAACCAGAACCAACGCTGGAACCTAAATCAGAACAGGAATTGGAACCAGAACTGGAACCATTATTAGAGGTACAAGAACGATAACCAGAATCAACACTGGAACCAGAATCAGAATCAGTACCAGAACCCGAACCAGCATAATTACCAGAATCAGTATAATCACCAGAATCACCATAAGTTCCAGAATCACCAGAGGAACATGGTGTATCAGCCAAAGCAGAAAGAGAGGAATCAAAATCAGGAGAGTTCTTCAAACACTCCAGTGAGATTCATCAAGACTACAAACCTGGAAGGGAATTCAAAACCCCTCATCCAAACCATGTAATCACATAACATATAGATTTGGAGTCTGAAAATCAGAAGTAAGAGGATTTTCAGAGTAAAACTGAAACTGTTGACGTAGAGGTTACATCTTGCTATAAATACTATTATTGTTTGATATTTATGTTTACTATGATAACAAGAAGCTTGATCTTAAACATCAAAGCTAGATAAGTATTCTAAAGGTTTTCAAATTTTCAGAGGAACCAGGTGATTCACACGAATTGAACACTTCAACAGAAACAACATTCAAGTGGTTTCAAAAACAAGCAGAAACCACAAGAAGTAGAACTAATGGTTTGGCTGTATTGAGTTTATTTTTAAATTATTTGATTTATAATATGTTATATGACAAACTTCTTGATCTTGACAAATCAAAGCAAGATAAAGATAGTGCAGGTTCACCAGAACCAAAGGGAGCAGAACCAGAAGTAGAAGAAACAGAAGTACCTGGAAAGGTAGAGGATACAAGCAAGTCAGCAACACATGACAAATCTTCAAAAGATAAATCTGATCAAGTCAGAAACAACCAAGATAAGTCATAAGAGAAATCTGGATATTTACTAGAATCAGAAGTTGTTGCAGATCTTCTAGAACCAAAAGTTGATGCAGACCAACCAATGTTGATGAAGCTCTAGCAGTGGAAGGTTGGATATTTGCAATGCAAGAAGAGCTGAATGAATTCCAAAGGAATGATGTTTGGGATCTGGTATCCAGACCAAACCAAAACCTTATTGGAACCAAGTGGGTGTTCAGGAATAAACTCAATGAAAAAGGTGAAGTGGGTAGGAACAAAGCCAGACTAATAGCTCAAGGATACAGTCAACAGGAAGGTATTGAGTACACTGAGACTTTTGCTCCAGTGGCCAGGTTAGAAGCAATTAGAATTCTTTTATCATTTGCTGCTAATCATGATATAGTTTTGTTTCAAATGGATGTTAAAAGTGCATTCTTAAATGGCTATATAAGTGAGGAAGTCTATGTCAAACAGCCCCCTGGATTTGAAAATTCTGATTTTCCAGACCATGTTTTTAAACTTAAGAAATCTTTATATGGTTTAAAACAAACACCAAGGGCATGGTATGACAGACTTAGTAACTTTCTGCTTAAGAATGAATTTGATAGAGGCCAGATTGATAACACTCTATTTAGGAAATCCATTAAAAATGATATTTTAATTATTCATGTTTGTGTTGATGATCTCATCTTTGGATCTACTAATGGCACTTTGTGAAAGGAGTTTTCTGACCTAATGCAGAAAGAGTTTCAAATGAGCATGATGGGAGAACTCAAGTTCTTCCTGGGAATTCAGATACACCAAGGTAAATCAGGTATACTCATTCACCAATCTAAATATACTAAAGAACTTCTTAAAAAGTTCAAAATGAGTGAATGTAAGCCTATGGCCACCCCAATGCACCCAACCTCCTCACTTGAGAAAGATGAAACCAGCCAAAAGGTATACTAGAAAACATACAGAGGTATGATTGGATCTCTTCTTTATTTAACTGCTTCTAGACCTGACATCTTGTTTAGTGTTTGTGTTTGTGCCCATTTTCAAGCTGACCCTAGGGAATCCCATTTAACTGCTGTCAAACAAATTCTGAGACACCTTAAAGGAACCACCAACCTTACCTTGTTATACAATTAAACCCCCCACTCTAGAGCCAAACACATTAAAATAAAACACCATTTCATTAGGAACCATGTTCAAAAAGGGACTTTAAGCATCCAGTTTTTGGACACTGATCATCAATGGGTTGATATCTTCACCAAAGCACTACCTGAAGATAGGTTCGAGTTCACCAAGAAGCATCTCAACATTACCTCCATATCTGACTAGCTCAAGTAGTCATCTTAGCAGTTTTTAATTTTCTTGTAATTTTATTTTTCTGTTTTTACTTTTTGTTATTTGTAAAGAGAAAAACAAAAAATTACAAAAATAGTAGGACCTCTTTTTGGCTGATGACCAAAAGGGGGAGAGAGAGAAAAAGGATAGATAAGTAGAAAATGAGAGATAAAAAGAAAGGAGGAGCGAAAAAGAAAGAGTTGAAAAGGAGAAGAAACAGGGAGAGAGAAAAATAAATCAGAAAAAGATGAAAAGAGAAGGAGTTGAAAAGGAGAAGAAAAAGTCAGTATTAAACTTAGGGGGAGAGATTGGTTTGAGGGGGAGTATTTCAGCACTTCGGGTTATAGCAAAATAATTTAATGTTTTGTCATCATCAAAAAGGGGGAGATTATTGGAACCAAGTTGGTTCTAAGTACTTAAGATTTTGATGTTTACAAAAGCACTCCATGTAACCTTATTTTGTACTTAGAAAGATTACATTAAATGCCAACAGTAGATAAAGGTTTCAGAGGTAGAAGATGAAGACACCAGATAGTGCATCCAGAAGGTACCAGAAGATGCATCCTAAAATTACCAGAGGATATCTTTGCTGGCCCAAATCAGAAGGAAGCCTGCCAGAGGGAGACTTGATCTAGACCAGAAGGAATCATAAGTCAGACTTAGTCCAGAAGTTATTCTAACCAGAAGATGGCCTGGCAGTGAAATGATAAACAACCCAGACTTGATCCAGACTTAATCAAAGGATAAATTAATGGGTCCAGAACAAGATAATCAATCTAGATTTGACCCAGACCAGAAGATAGAATGGTTCAGGGTATGAAACTAAGTTCAGACCAGAAGAAATGATGTCCAGACTTGATCCAGACCTGATCCAAATAAGAAGGTAAAATGTCCAGACTAAAATATTATTTGTCCTGATTTAATTTTAGTTCAATCTAGACCCAGTTCAAAATTGGTCCAGATCAGAGGGAAAAGGTTCAGATCAATGGTCAAGATTTGAGTATGTGGCCCAATGTTGGCCGAGATCAGAAAATCAGACTATGGCCCAGTGTTGGCCGAAATCAGAATGTGTGGTCCAGCATTGGTCGAGATCAAAGGATCACAACAGATCAGTTTGCTAGACCAGGTTGGCCGAGATCAGAAGATCATAAAGTGTGGTCCAGGGTTGGCCGAAATCAGAGGATCGCAGCAGATCACTTAGTATGGTCTAGATGTGGACTACTGCAGAAGATCAAACGGTCCAGATTTAATCAAGATGATAATCAGTGGAGATTTGGTTAAATTTGATCAAAGTATTAAAAGCATTTGATACAAAAATAACTTGAAGTTGTATGGGAATTCTGAATTATGAAGCAATGCAACTTCAAGTTATTTTTGAATCAAATCCTTTTAATATTTTGATCAAATTTAATTAAATCTCCACCGTTAATCCTCATGATTAAATCTGGACCGTTTGATCTTCTGCGCTAGTCCACATATGGACCATACTAAGTGATCTGTTGTGATCCTCTGATTTCGGCCAACCCTGGACCACACTTTCTTATCTTTCTGATCTTCTGATCTCGGCCAACCTAGTCTAGAAAACTGATCTGCTGTGATCCTCTGATCTCGGCCAATGCAGGACCACACATTCTGACCTTCTGATTTCGGCCAACACTGGGCCATGGTCTGATCTTCTTATCTCGACCAAAACTGGGCCATATACTTAAATCTTGACCATTGATGTGAACCTTTTCCCTCTGATCTGGACCAATTCTGAACTAAGTCTGGATTGAACTGAAATTAAATCTGGACAAATAATATTTCAGTCTGGACATTTTACCTTCTGATTTGGATCAAATCTGGACAACATTTCTTCTGGTCTGGACTTAGTTTCATACCCTGAACCACGCTATCTTCTGGTCTGGGTCAAATCTGGATTGATTCGCATGTTCTGGACCCGTTAACTTATCCTCTGATTAAGTCTTGATCAAGTCTGGGCTGTTTATCATTTCACTGCCAGGGCATCTTCTGGTCAGAATATGCTCTATGAAAAGTATGAAAAATTACTAGTGTTTAATGAGTATTAAAAGGAGAGTCTTTTAATAGCTGCATTTACATAATGATTTTTTTGAAAGAGTTACAGTATGCTCATGAATTTCAAAGTCATTGGTGACCGTGATGGGCCACAGAGCGGTTCCAAGAGTTGATTGGTCCATCTTATTCTTACGAGGATTTTTTTAGTCGTGTAGGTCTATGATAGACTGCACTCTAGTAAATTGTATTGATTTGTGATAGGTGGCCCCTCGGTAATTAGTACTGGTCTATGAGAGGTGATACATTTATGATTTACGCCCCTCGATGAGGATTTGAAATTCCGGAATCATGTGCACTGGCATATAACCATTGCATTAGGGTGTTTGCCACACGATTCATGTTTTTTATGATATGATATATGCATATCATGCTCTGTAATCACGCCATAACTGCTAAGTATTTATTTTTTGTCATCATAACATGATTGTTAAATGTTAAATGTTAATTGTTAATTTTAGTTGGTGACCCTTTACATTATTGTGGAAATTGGGTTTTGCCCTCAAATGAAAGCGAAATTCATTCTACCGACTATTTCCTTGACGATGAAAACATCGTTAGACTTCCCTGACCGGCACTCACCGACTGCTTGGGCATACGGCCCCATCTCAAGCATGGCTACATATACAAGGAGAGTGGTAATGACTAGTAGGAGGAATGGGGAAGTATTTTACGTGGGGCTCATGAAGGTGCAAACACGAGAAGGGGGGTTGAATTGTGTTTGTCAAACTTGATTACTTTTGCAGTTTTGTTGAATGTTAATGTGAATTATTTGATTGATAACTAATCAGATTCCGCAGCGGATAATAATAACATAATAACACAACAATTTATACTGGTTCACCGTTAACTAGGCTACGTCCAGTCCCTTCCTCCAGAAGGCCTTTTCACTAATTCAAACTCCTTTGAATTACAACACCACTGACCCTACAAGCCATTCTTCCCAAACAGTTTGACAACCCCAGACTTTTGAGGAACAACAACACCTTGACTATTGATTGAGTTTCAGCAAGTGTACTGAATCGTTGCAAGTAATAATTAAAACGGTAGTACCGAGTGTCGAACTCGAGGATTGCGTTTTACTATCGAATTATCTTTAATTACTGAAATTGAACAAAAAGTTTCTGAATTGATTTAAGTAATATTTAAAATGACAATAGTAATGAAATTGAACTTTTATAATGAGAAAAATGTCAGGGATGAGTTTCACCTTGAGTCCAACCTTGGTTTCTAATTTGATCCTAGTTACTGAATTCCTTTATTGAATTATTACCGAATTCTCTTTAGTATTTCTGCCCTAATGTCTTAGTGACAGAACCTTTAATTCCAAAATAACCCCTAATTCCTTAGTGGATTTAAAATTATAATTAAGCTTTACGGTACAGAAATTCTCTTTTTAAATTGTTGTCTTTGCAACTAATTCAATTGGTTTCATGACTTGCATCTATCCCTAGACTACAATCTCATGAATTTCTCATCTCAAGCATTCGTAAAGTCCACTCCCGTTTCAAATTACGAATCGTAGAACATTTTAATGTTGATCAGGCAATAAAAAGCATTAAGCACAGAGATGAGAAAAATAATTCAATAAACATATTCATATAACAAGGAATCAAATCAGACAATTAAGGTATTCATCTAGTTTCACTCATCCCTAACAAATAGGATTTAGTTACTCATTACAAAGATTAAAGAGATAGAGATTAAAGAAGAATTACAAGAAATATTCATGAATGATTCTTGATAAAACTCCTTCAATGGTGTAGAACAGCCGTCTCTGAGCTTCTCTGCTAGGGCACAAGTCTCTAAACTTCTCAATTGACCAAAAGATCCCTAAAAAATCAGAAAAACTTGATTTTATGAAATCTGCAGCGCGCCAAGCGCCCCAGGCGCATGCCTTGCGCTTCAGGCGCATTAAAACAGAAGCATTGCTGTCAAAACGCGCTTCAAGCACGGCTGGCGCGCTTCAAGCGCACAACATTTGATGTCTATCGTTTACTGCATTTTGCTCCTCTTTCTAGTCCGAATTTGGTTCTGGTGTCTTCATGAAAGTTGTAGCTATGGATCTTCAATTGAAAGTTGCACTTGGTTTGACTCCAATTGGACATCTACAACTCCAGATATGGTAGAAATACTCTATGTAGGTCATGTTGATTTATCACCAGAATTCAGCACTGCACGGACAATAAGGAAATAACATAAAACCATAAAAATATCTACTTGATAAAGGAAATACAAACATAAACATGTTGTTAAATCTAAAAACTAAAATTGACAAAATATATTAAATAACTCCTTAAATTAACTAATGATTCCCTATAAATAAGACTAAAAACAATGACAAATATGCATATGATGAAGAGTTATCAACTATACCAGCCAAGTCTTCTCAAATAGCCTGATAACCCCAGACTTTTGAGGAACAACAACACCTTGACTAAACCTGCCAAGTCTTCTCAAACAGCCTGACAACCCTAGACTTTTGAGGAACGATAAAATCACATTGACTCTATAAGTCAAGTCTTCTCCTACCAATCTAACAACCCCAGATTGAAGAAGGAATCTACAACACTATCGGGTTATATAAAAAAGGTTTGGAACTTTGCAATGTTGCTTTTGGAAAGCTGTTTGCTGCACTGATTCTTGCACTCTTTTGTTGCTTCTGGAAAGCTGATTGATGCACTTAGTCTTGCACTCTTTTGTTGCTTCTGGAAAGCTGATTATTGCACTAAATTTCTCTCTCGAAAACACTTAGAAAATATTGCTCTTGCACATTTGTGTTTCTCTATTTTGAACTCTCAGATAATGTTGAATTTAAGCTTAAGTTCTCGTGGTTTTCGATGCTCTAATCTTCAGCATTAAGTCTCTATTTATAGTTGAACTTTAGGACTTCACTGATGCTTTACTTCTGGAGTGTATTTCGATGAATCTGTTTTGACAATATTCTGGAGTAGTTTGCTCATATTTTGTTGAGTCTTTTGCTCATTGATGCTTTACTTCTGGAGTGTATTTCAATTAATTTGTTTTGAGAATATTCTGGAGTAGTTTGCTCATATTCTGTTTTGAGTCTTTTGCTCATTGATTCTGTTTAGAGCATTTTGCTCCGCTTCTGTTTAGAGCATACTTTTAGCTAGATTCTGTTTCTCGAGTCTTTTGCTCCAATTCTGTTTTGAGCATTTTTCTCATATTCTATTTTGAGCAAATTTTTAGTTAGATTCTGTTTCTCGAGTCTTTTGCTCCAATTCTGTTTTGAGCATTTTTCTCTAACAGGTTCCTCTGATGATATCCTCTAGTGATATCCTCTGATGATATCCTCTGGTGATATCTTCTGATGATGTCCTCTGATGATATCCTCTGGTGACCATCGTCTGGTGATCAACCTCTGATAACATCCTCTGGTGACGTCAACCTCTGATAACATCCTCTAGTGACGTCATCCTCTGATAACATCCTCTAGTGATGTCATCCTCCGATTTTTGCTTCTTGTGACGTTATCCTCTGATTTCTGCTTCTAGTGACGTCATCCTCTGATTTCTGCTTCTAGTAACGTCATCCTATGATCTATTCTTCTGGTGGCATTTTTCATTCTTCTTCTAAGTCAAATATGTTATTTTCATATAATACTTTTGTTAACATCAAAACTTTAAGTGAAAGAACCAACTTGGTTCCAACAGCTCACACACGAGATGATCGACTATCCCGTACCCTCATGATTAGTACTCGGGGCAAATGGAGTGTGGGCAGATGCAGAGGATGCTTCAGTTAAAGGTGAGACGGAGTCCACCATTTGTGTGGTGACTTCCACCATATGAGCAGGAGATACGGTGTTTGGACTAAGGGCTGACTAGAAGGGTAAAGGGTTGATGCCGATAGGAGAGGATATTCCCGCACCGTCAAGGCTGGTCGGGGACCAGGGCTTCGTTAATGGATCACCAGTACCTTGGTTGGTGCCACCCTGGGTCAAGTTAGAGCTTCCTTTTCTAGTGAATGATTCTCTGCCGACTGCCTCTTAGGTAGTGAGCTGTTTTGAGATTCCAATGCCACCGAAGCCACCTATCTCGTGGGTGGACCTGACATCTGAGGAGATTGATCCCTATATGGCTGATGAGGTGGAGGAAGTTATTTCGAGGAGAGATATTGCGTTAGAAGGAACTTGTGCAATGTGTGGAGGTCACCCTTGTTACTATAGTTGTTAGTGAATGATCATATTAGTTTTTTGTTGTATAGGGCTTTAGTATCTCTCTTTTGGTGGTTGTACTTATTTTGTTTTGGGATGACTATATATATGACATACCTTGACAGTTGCCTTTTGTTTTGCGGGTCCATGTTCCTTTTTTTTTACGCGACCATGGGGTAATAGCATTCTAGGAGTAGCACCTTCTGCGTAGGTGTCTGCCGAGAATACCCAAGGGTATGAACGATGTCTAATAGGTCTCATAGCTCCAATGTATTTTCTAGTTGTATACTTTGGATTAATGTCCCAAAAGCTATTTTAGTTTGTCGTTTTGTGTCATGATGTATTATTTTATTAAGTTGTTTCAAAAAAATGCACTAGCGCTGTTAAAAATCAGAGTGTTACACCTAATGCTACACCAAAGGAAGTATATTGGTGAAGTTCTTAGAAGGTTTCATAAGCAATATTGTAAGCCTATTGAAACACCAGTTGAGGGGAACTTGAAGCTGACAAAAACTGAAAATGAGAAATCACTTGATGCTACTTTATTCAAGCAAGTTGTAGGGTCTCTAAGGTATATTTGTAACAATAGGCCATATATTACCTTTGGAGGTGGCTTGGTGAGTATGTTTGTAAGTGATTCTAAAGTATCTCACATGATTGTAGCTAAGAGAATCATGAGATATCTAAAAGGAACTCAAAGTTTTGGTTTGCTATTCCTAAAAGCAAGAGGAAGAGGAGTTGGTAAGCTTGAAGCATACTCAAATTTTGATTGAAGTGGGGATCAATTAGATAGGAAGACTACATCAGGTTATTGATTTAGATTTTTGATTGCTCCTATATGATGGTATTTAAATAAACAAAGTATAGTGGCACTCTAATCTTGTGAAGCTGAATATGTGGCAACATCACAAGCTCCTTGTCAAGTAGGCTAGTTGGGCTCATTGCTTAATGAGTTGAAGTTTAATTTCAAGAAACCAATTCAACTGAAGATTGACAACACTTCAACCATTAATTTTGCAAAACAAATCATGTTTCACATGGCAAGAGTAAACACATTGAGACAAAATATCATTTTTTTTAGAGATCAAGTGTCAAAAGGAAAACTTGAAGTACAACATTGCAGGTGGCTGATGTAAGACCCTTAAATTTAAATTAAATTATGGATTTAATATCAAGTGTATTTTGGAATATTTGTAAAAATTATTGGACGAAGGATAAATTAATTTAATTACGAGTAATTAAATATCGGCAGTTGATTAAGATTTTATCTGCCAGCAGAGTTGCGACGGGAGTGTTTAATTACTTGAGGGTCAAGTAATTTTATAATATATTTATACATATTAGGTGGCACATTATTCCTATATATATGTATATATGTGAGAAGGCAAGGAGGGAAAAAAAAGAGAAATCAGAAACAGAAACATTTCCTCTCTTTTCAACCACGTGACTCCTTCCTTCTTCTTTCTTCTTCTGTCCTGTTGTGTTGGTAAAGGAAAAGAGATACTCAAAACTCAAATTACTTGGAAATCCAAGCGTCGAAACAGAAAGTGTCAAGAAGGAAAGTTGTTCCTCTCATCATCACGGTGCTAGAGAACTAACTTTGGTAGCAACGACGCGAACGGGAGTTTCGCCGACTTTTGTCGCGGTAACGTAAACGGGCAAGAAAACGTAACAAAGGTAAAGGGCACCTTCCAACTTTCTAGATTGCATATAGGGACTGTAAATGCATGTTTGATGGATTGATTATTATGTTATGTTGTTAAAATTCATGGATGATCATTGTTATGTTCTTGGGGTTAAGATGCATGCATTTTTGTGGGGACTGTTGTTGCTGTTTTGTTGCTGAGATATTGATGTCCTTGCATGTTGCTGTGGATGATCATTGTTATGTTGTTGGAGGTTAAAATGCATGTGGTAGAGATGATGCATGTTGGATACAGTCGTTGTTGCTGTTCTGGTTTTCTTTGTTGCTGTCATTGATGTTGTTGTCCTTGCTGTTTTTGTTGCTGACTTGGTGGATGAATTGATGATGCTTTTGTTATTGTGTTGATGAGTAAAATCATTGATGTTGTGTTGAGCATGTTCTGGGTTTTGTGGTACAAGAAATGGTGATTATGTTTTAGTGTTTGTGTTGGTTTTCAAAGAAAAGAGTTCGAAACTATGTTGAAATTTTTTGGAAAATCTCACTATGTTCGAAGATGTATTTGGATACGGCACAGGCGTATTCGAATACACTTCTGTAAAAAATTCAGTTTTATTCAAATTTTGAAATTCGTATTCGGATACAACACTCCGTATTCGAATACAAATACATGATTTTTGCTACTGTTTTAGCATCTGTATTCGGCTACGACCCTGTCGTATTCGAATACAGAATTGCTATTTTTGCCACTGACTTCGCATCTGTATTCGGCTACGACAACCTCGTATTCGAATACAGAATTGCTGATTTTGCTACTGTTTTCGCATCTGTATTCGGCTACGACAACCTCGTATTCGAATACAAAATTGCTGATTTTTGCCACTGTTTTTGCATCTGTATTCAACTACAAGGTAGCTGTATTCGAATATAGATGGGTTTTTTTCCAAAAATTTTATTTTTAAACATTGGTTTATGCACTTAATGATTTGGGAAACATTTGAAAGGCATGTGATGAATTAATTGAAGTTCTTGAGATTGTTTGAGGTGTATTTGGAAAACAATTGTAAGGCATGTAATGAATCAAATGAAATTCTTGAGATTGTTTGAGGTGGTGATGAAGTGTTGGGTCACATATTACATTTGCATACTAGTTTCAGTGAAGAGAAACATAGCATGCTCATACATTGCATAGTCAGGTGGTGACCGCGATAGGCCACAGAGTTGATGCGGTAACCGTGATGGGCCACGAAGTTAAGTAGTAACCGTGATGGGTTATAGAGTAGTTCCGCGTGTATTAGACGGTCTATTCTATCCAGGTTCAGAGTAGTTCCGCATGTATTAGACGGTCTATTTTATCCGAGCTACGGAATGACCGCGTGTTCGTGGTGGTCCATTCTATCCGTGCGAGTATTTAACTTCTGTGTGTTTGGCTTGTGAGAGGCTAACATATGTAAAACGTGCTGGTCTGTGAGAGACTGCACTTTGATTGTGTTTGGCATGTGAGAAGCTAACATATGTAAATCGTGTTGGTCCGTGAGAGACTACACCTTGGTAATTCCAAGAGTTGTGTACATTGGCATATACATATTGCATTGGGATGATTGACCTGTGAGTCATGATTTGATATGAGCTGATGAGTGGAAATCAAGGTGTGCAAGTATTTTATAAATTCTAAGTGCCAAATGAGTGGTTGTGATTACTTGATAAGTCATGTTGTAATGAATCGATGTGTGCAAGTATCTTATGAATTTTAAGTGCCAAATGAGTTGTTGTGATTGTTGATTATAATTGTACTTGCAACATGATTTAAATGTTAAATTGGTTGTTTTACAAAGATGTAGATGTCATACATTTTAATAAGTGAGCATATTTATTTATTACTGGTTTCATAGCATTGAAACATGCCATGAATGTATTTGATCTTTGACATAACTGCTATGTGGTAATTGTTAATTTCGGTTGGTGACCCTTTACAATTATTGTGGAAAATTGGGTTTTGCCCTCATATAACACCCAAACCCATCCCACCGACGGTTACACTAAAGTCGGAGACGTCGTTAGTTTTCCTTGATCTTCACGTACAGAGTATTTGTGGACAACGTAGAGGAACGGACAGCTGGGGTGAAGACGAGACTTGTAGAGGATGCGGTGGAAACCGTGCTACTGTAGCCTTAGTGCATGATCGGATCAGACTAGTTTTTGTATATGGCTTAGTGTTGAGGGCTGTAATTATTTGTTTTGGGATAATTGTATATCTTTTCCGCACTCTGATAATATTTTGGTAGGTCCAGAATACAGTTTTCGATGTATTATTATTTTGGTATATTTCGAAGATCAATTTCCCAAAACTATCTTACTTGATTAATCATGATGTAATTGTTGAATTACGTTTGTCGTTTTGGATTACGACTCTTTACTATTTTGAATGGTTAAATTTCAATTTATTTTAAATGGGTTTAATTTTAATTTCTTTTAATTCATTTGAATTAATTCTGAAATTTTTTTTATTTATTTTGGTTGAAAAAAAAATACACTCGCGCTGTGTTAAAACTCGGGGTGTTACAGCTAACATGTTCACAAAATTATTGAAGAAGAAAAGATTTAAAAAAATTAAGAGAGTTGACCAATATTGTATCATTAGAATAATTGAATTAGGAAGAGTGTTAGTTGTAATTCAATATTTTTAGAGAGTGTAAGTGTATATTGGACTTAATATGTAATTTGAGTCTTAGTCTAATTGTCTGAATGTATATAAAGTGATGAGAAAGCAATAAAGAGATTGACTTGATTTTGAGTATTTAATCATTGTTATAACTCTCAAAACAAATTCCTAGTCCAACACAAAAATAATATTTATTATGAGATGAAATAAGTATCAAATTAAAGTGTATGTTTTCTTTAAAATAGTCATATTTCTACCTATATAAATATTAATGCTTTGTTTGGATCAAAATAGAAAGTGAAAGGAAAAAAAGCAAGAGGAAATAATGTTAGAGGAAAGAAAGTAAGTGAAATATGAGTGGAAAATAAAATGATTATTTGGTTATTTGGTAAAAGTGAAAGTGAAAAGAAAGAAAGATATATTTTATAAAATGACTAAAACATCTCTCTATATAAAAAGTGATATAATATACATATATAAATTTAAAATTATTCTAGCATTATTCAAATTTTCTTAGTTATTTACATTTCAAATGTTACACAAAATGCGTTCGCATTTAGAAAGGACAATAACACTTAAAATATTATAAAAATAAAACTAATGAGTTAATATAAACACGAGGGCCCTTTCGTAATTATGATAAAAATAGTGGTCTCTCTCAACTTTCTGTCCAACAAGACGCAGAAACACTTTTATTGTGGGACCAGACTCAATCATCCTTCGATCCCTTTTTATTGTGGTTCCAAACGACGGAGGAAAAAAAAAATCAATCTTCTTACTTTCCTTCTTTCGTCAATCTTTCCTTCCACTTTAATGCAAAAT
This sequence comes from Cicer cuneatum, assembly GCA_037974295.1. Lineage (NCBI taxonomy): Eukaryota > Viridiplantae > Streptophyta > Magnoliopsida > Fabales > Fabaceae > Cicer > Cicer cuneatum. Next base: position 66,524,175 of record JBBPBO010001985.1, on the reverse strand, counting down.
AAACAAACCGTTAGTTATCACTTCCAAAAAAAAATCATTTATTTTATAAATCCTCTCTTTCATTTTTGTTCTTGTTGTTAAATTATCTCTGATTTGGAGACAAAACTGTTGTATTTAAAGATTTAGGCACATGAAATAGATAAATCTTTTCCACACACCTCTCAAGTTTTATTTGACTATTTTAATTTAAATTTTAATATGGTCTTTTTATAAATTTATAAAATCGATTATTTTATTTTAAAATTTGATTATTTTGATTTTTTAAATTATTATTTTTAACTAAAAAACAGTTATGTGACACACTTTAAATAATATAACATATGATACGATAATGTAAAATGATTAACGCTCATTTTTAAATTAACAAATTGATGTAAAATTTTCTAAGAATCTAATTTCTATTTTCAAAAAAAAATATTTCTAAATTTAATTAATATATTTAAATAGTTCTATATTACAAAACGTATGTCATATAATTTAAAATATGTCAATTCGTTATTTTTTAATTTAAAAATTAAAAAATATAAATTGATCAATTTTCATAAATATCAACTTTTAAAATAAATTAATTAATTTCATAAAATAGAATAATCAAAATTATAATTAAATCTTTGATGCATTTATGCTTTGTACGTATATACAACATTAAAAGCTTGGACATTATACATGCTTGGAAAGGTGATTTTGTGAGTCAGCTATTTCTTTCACTAGAGTGTCTTCAAGAGTCATAAACAATTATAATAATAGTTAAATTATATGTTATCTATAAATGAATGTAATTATATTTTAAATTTAATTATTAAATTTTAAAATTTTATTTTTGAGTCTATTTTAAAATACATTTTTTTATTATAATTTTAACTAAAATTAAATTTTTAATTATAAAAAAATAATTTTTTAAATTATTTGAATTAAAATTAAATAAAAAATATAATAAGACTCTTAATTTAATCAAAATTTTAATAAATATTATAATAATATCAACATTTATATATTAAAAAAATTATTAATTAAAATGTTGATCGTAACGATGCACAGTTTTTTTTCATAATAATTAGAATTTGACATAAATGTAACTTATTTTAATTTTTATATATGAAGCATCTTTTTATCCCACGTGATTAAAAAACGAGCCGACAATGTTTTTGCTTTTTATAGACCGCATGTGAACGTGATGCAGGATTTTGTCTTTCCATGAAACGTGGAGTTATAATGAAAAACAATTGCCAGCTTGTAACCCTGCCACCACAACAACTGTGATAGACACCGGAACAAGAAGATGCTTTACACCTGTCCAAACCACTAATTTAATTAGTACAGTTTGTAGTGTACAAACATGTCATTCATGTCATAAATGACATGTTTGTATTAAACATGAAATTTCCCACACGGGTTAAATATTTAACATGTTATAAACACTATAATACGCAAAAAATGATTTTTTAGAGCGTATTTTAAAATGTTTAATAATTAAAAGAGCTGTTGTATAATATTTTAAAAATAATGGAGGATATAACAGTGCTTTAATGACAAGTGCTTTAGAAAAAGTGCAGTTGTAGGGTCATGAAGGGTTTATGATTTACAGAAAAGCACTCTTGTAAGGTCATAGCGATTTCACATAATGTTTACAGCGTTTCGCGTAAAAGTGCTGTAAAATATAGCGCTCTCATATAATGTTTACAACGTTTTTAGAGCGCTTTGTAAAAAAGTGTTGTAAACTCTATAAATGTTTTAAATTTTAATTTTTAAAAACCATTTACAACGCTTATGGATAAAAGCGCTGTAAAATATAGCGCTCACACACTATATTTACAGCACTTTCAAGAGCGCTTTGTTTAGAAGTGCTGTAAATGTTTTGAAAATTAATTTTTAAAAGCCTTTTATAGTGCTTATGGACAAAAACGCTGTAAAATTACAAGCAGTTATATATAAATAAATAAAAACATATTTAATACGTTCTATTCCTTCTAACCCTATTACGAAATTTCCTCTCCTCTACTTTGCGCTCATTTTTACTGAGTGATTGTTGTCTCAAGTATTGTATTTATTAATTTGTTATTGTCTCTAAAACTGATAAATTGTTACCTGATATATCATATAAAATTTTAGATGATAAATCTGTTCTGTTTTGAAATTTGTTCGATCTGTTCTGTTTTGAAATCAGACTTATATGCATGACCTTGGACCTTGGTTTCCATTTTCCAATATTAGTCTATATATACTATAGATTTGTATGATGTTATAGATTGATAAATTTGTGTAACACTGCATTCATATATATTGCATTCATAAACTGCATTCATAAATTCTTACATGATAAATCATATAAAATCTATTCAATCTGTTCTATTATGTTTTGAAATATATATAACTTGTATGCATGTATATATAATGTTATAGATTGATAAATTTGTTATAGATTGATTTGTTCTTACTGCATTCATATAGGTCATATAATTAAAATGGACCGAAAATGGACGCCTGCCAATCGATTGTCAAAAGAGTATGAAAATGGAGTGAAGGAGTTTGTTGAATTTGCAGTGAAGAATGCAAAAGACCCAAATCGAATCACTTGTCATTATTTAAAATGTTGTTTTGGAAAACGCGTTAGAGAAGATGAATTAGAAGGACATTTAGTATGACATGGAATTGATAAAAGCTATACATGTTGGATAAAACACGGTGAGAAAAAAAGGGAACACATATTTTGATAGTGATGTGACATATGATTCAAATGATTTCGACACAAATACATATGAGCGGGACCGAGTTGAAGATATTACAAAAGCAGTTGAAGAAGATCTTCGGCATTGTCCTAAAATGTTTGAGAGTTTGTTGAGTGATGCAGAGAAACCATTATATAATGGTTCTACTAAATTCACAAGACTTTCAGCGATATTAAAGTTGTACAACTTAAAAGCGAGAAATGGATGGTCTGATAAAACTTTCACATAATTATTAACACTCCTAAAAGATATGTTGCCAGATGATAATGAACTTCCCAGTCGAACCTACGAGGCTAAACGAATTTTGTGCTCTATTGGCATGAGTTACGAAAGGATTCATGTGTGTCATAACGATTGCATTTTATTTCGAAACGAATATGAATTACTAAATGCGTGTCCGAAATGCAATGTCTCTCAATATAAGAAGAAAGAATCTACTCTAGCAAAAGTCGTGTGGTATTTGTTGGAACCAAGTTGGTTCTAAGTACTTAGGATTTTGATGTTTACAAAAGCACTCCATGTAATCTTATTTTGTACTTAGAATTAATATATTAAATGCCACCAGAAGATAAAGTCACCAGAGGCAGAAGATGAGTAACTAGAGGATAAAATCATACCAGAGGATACACCTCCAGAAGACACCAGAGGATGCATTCAGAAGGCACCAGCGGATACCAGAGGATGTCAAAACATCATCAGAGGATATCTTTTTTTCTGGCCCAGATCAGAAGAAAGCGGGTCCAGAAGGAGACCTGGACCAGACCAGTAGGAAGCCTGCCAGAGGGAGACTTTGTCCAGACCAGAAGGAATCACAAGTCAGACTTGGTCCAGACTTTATTCTGACCAGAAGATAGCTTGGCAGTGATTATAAAATTCAGTCAAGACCAGAAGAAATAAAAGTCCATATTTAATTTCAGCTCAATCCAGACTCAGTCCAGAATTGGTCCAGATCAGAGGGAAATTGTTCAGATCAATGGTCCAGATTTAAGCATCATGGCCCAGTGTTGGCCGAGATTAGAAGATCAGACCATATGGCCCAGTGTTGGCCGAGATCAGATCATATGGTCCAGTGATTGGCCGAGATCAGAAGATCAGAACGTGTGGTCCAGTGTTGGCCGAGATCAGAGAATCACAGCAGATCAGATTGTATGCTCCAGATGTGGACGAGACCAGAAGATCAAACGGTCCAGATTTAATCATGATGATAATCAGTGGAGACTTGATTAAATTCGAATAAGACTTGATTAAATTTGACCAAAGTATTAAGAGGATTTGATACAAAAATAAATTGAATTCGTGTGGGAATTCAGAAGCTATTGGCGGGAAGAAAGATTTGATCCAGAATTAATCAAGAACAGGATTGGCCAAAGTTATTTTTGAATGCAAATCTGGAGCTAAAAAGATATGTTTTTTATTTAAGTGAAACCAGATTGGCCAAGTTATTTTTGCAAGAGTATCTGGCAAGATACAGCTCGAACTTAAGCATGGAAGAAACCCTAATCTTCATCTATAAAAGGAGGCTCAAGGAAGAAGACTCTGCATCGAAAATAATTGAGAATCATACAGTTTCAAAAGCAAAATACTTGAGTTTTCAGTGAGGTCAATTGTTAGTATCCGCTTTCCAGAAACAAGTACTCTAAGTTTTCTTTCCCTTGTGTTAGATCTAAATTGTTGAAGTAGAGTCTACAATCTAAAGGATTCAAAAGGAGTAGAAGATTACTTAGCAATTAGATTCAAGGTTCTTTTCCTCAGAAGTCTAGGATTGTTAGACTGTTTAAGAAGACTGACTTGGAGGGTCAGTGGTATTGTTGTAATTCAAGATTTTTGAATTAGCGAAATCCTTCAAAGTGAAGGGACTGGACGTAGCCTAGTTAACGGTGAACCAATATAAAATTATGTGTTTTATATTTACTTTATATCCGCTGCTAACTATGTTTTATTCATACATCAGGTTTTGTTTTAAAACTAAAAAGTAATCAAGTTAGTCAAACACAATTCAACCCCCCTTCTCGTGTTTGCACCTTCAGTATTTTTCTATAATACCCAGATTTAGGAGAATCTATCGCAGTGAAGAAGATTCAAAACATTTGACATGGCATGTAGATGAAAGAACTAGAGATGGAAATTTACGACACCCTGCAGTTTTCCACAATGGGCAAAATTGATCACGAGTATCCTGATTTTGGTAGAGAGTCAAGAAATTTACGACTTGCACTTTCTACTGATGGAATGAATCCACATGGTCTTCAAAACATATCACACAACACGTTGCCTGTGATTTTGTTGATTTATAACCTACCTCCATGGTTATGTATGAAGCATAAGTTTATGATGTTGTCTTTGTTAATTTCTGGACCCAAACAACCGAGGAATGATATCGACGTTCACTTGGCTCCTTTAATTGAAGATTTAAAAAAGTTATGGAAGTCAGGTGTGGAAGTTTATGATTGGTATAAGAAAGAATGTTTCAATTTGAGGGCTATGTTGTTCGGCACAATTAATGATTTTCCAGCATATGGTAATTTATCAGGGTATAGCATTAAAGGTCAGTGTGCATGTCTTATATGTTAAGAGAGTACATATTGGATGTGGTTGAAACATTGTAAGAAGAACGTCTTTCTTGAACATCGTAGATTTTTACCTTTTAGTCAACATTATTGTGGGTGGATAAATGCATTTAATGGAAAATCAGAGGAAGGTACTGCTCCAAAAGCACCGACTGGATATCAAATATTGGAAAAAGTAGAAGGTTTGACCAATAAATTTGGCAAACCATTTGCGGGAGAGCTTGTCAAAACTGGGTGGAAGAAAAAGTCAATTTTCTTTGAATTGCCATATTAGAAGTCATTGTATATAAGACATTTTCTCGATGTGATGCATATCGGAAAAAATGTATTTGACAGTGTTATTGGTACGTTACTTAGTGTTCAAGGAAAGTCTAAGGATGGCATCGATGCAAGATTGGATTTGGTCGATATGGGAATAAGAAATGAATTGGGTCCTGTAAAGAAAGGAAATTGCACATATCTACCTCTAGCCACTCATACTCTATCTAGAAAGGAAAAAATTGTTTTATGTAAATTTCTACACGAAGTTAAAGTTCCAAAAGATACAGCTCAAACATAAAAAATTTAGTTTGTATGAAAGACCTCAAGTAAAAAGGTTTGAAGACTCATGATTGTCATGTTCTAATGGAGCATTTGCTACCAATAGGTATACGTTCCATTTTACCTGAAAAAGTTCAACGAGCCATAACTAAGTTATGTTTCTTCTTCAGGGAAATTTGTAGTAAATTGATCGATCCTCAGAAATTACCGACATTGCAGAGGGAAATTTTTGTTACTTTGTGTGAGCTTGAAATGTATTTCCCACCCTCGTTTTTTGATATAATGGTTCACCTTATTGTTCATCTTGTTAAGGAGACACAACTTTGTGGGCCAGCTTACATGAGATGCATGTATCCAATAGAACGATATATGAAAATATTAAAAGGGTTCGTAAAAAGTAGAAGTCAACCAGAAAGTTGTATTGTTGAACGGTACATTGTCGAAGAAGCTGCTGAATTTTGTACTGAATATCTATCCAATGTTGAATCCATAGGACTTCCTATGTCTCGTCATTCGGGAAGAATAACAGACTAAGGGATAATTGAAAAGAAAGTAATGACAATATCAAGAACATAATGGGAGCAGACACAATTGTATGTTCTGCACAATGATGATGAGGTTCAACCGTATGTTACAATACACATGGATCAGTTATCTAGTTTGAACATGAACAAGAATAAAAATTGGATAACACGAGAGCACAATCGAAGTTTTATCCCTTGGCTCAAAAATCACATTAGCTCAAAGTTTGATATAGACCCCCCTTCAATTTCAGAGAGATTGAGGTGGCTAGGAAATGGCCCGAGTTTACATATCTTTTCTTACACCGGTTATGTAATTAACGGCTATACATTTTATACCACAAAACAAGATGAGCAAAGCACTATGCAAAATAATGGAGTTACTCTAGTAGCTGAAGCGATGCATATCTCAAGTGCAAAAGACAAAAACCCAATATATGCAAATCTATCATATTTTGGGGTTATCGAGCACATATGGGAGTTGGATTACACAATGTTTCGTGTTCCCATCTTTGGTTGCAAGTGGCTCGATAATAATAATGGCGTTCGGATTGATGAGTCAGGGTTCTTGCTTGTCGATTTTAGTAGGGTGAGATACAAAGATTAGCCTTTTATTGTAGCGTCGCAAGCTCAACAAGTGTTTTATATCACTGGTCCTGCTGACGATAAATGGTATGTTGTCCTATCAACCACTAAAATAAGTGATGATAACAACAACGTTGAAGATGTTGGTAATGATATTTTCTTTGCGACATCACAACCATGTGAAATTGATTCAACTGATGATGGTTTATATCTTAGAGATGATCATGATGAGGGAATTTGGATTAATCTATCATAAAGGGCTTTAAAAAAGGGCTTAAATTTGGATTAATCGCTGTAAAGGACTTAAAAAAAGCACTGTAAAAGACAATTTTTGGCGTAGTGCTAGACCAACAAAAAAAAATATTTCGTCTATTTAACTTTTCTTTTCCTAAAAAAACCCATTCATTTAAATTGATAATACAATAAAAACAAAAACAACACAAAGTCATGGTATTTTATGTCACTAGATTTCAAGTATTGAGATCACGTTATAAATTGAATTTATAATAATTAAAGTTGATTTATTAATTTTAACCAAATAACTACTATAATAAGACAAAATAATTAAATATTTTTTCAAGATGACAAATAAAACAATATACTCAAAAGAAGAAAGATCCATTAAAAAACAACTTATTAGATTTAAGTAGACGGAAAAAAAAAATCCAATTGGTGATTTAGAGCAAAATAGGCTCCAAACTATCATTTTTGGATGATGGTGAAAACGAAAGAGTTAATATACATATAAATTTGTAGGTATGTTTTAGGTGGATCAGGTTCACCATTGACTGACGATTAAAAGTCATTTGAAACATTAACAATGATAAACAATATTTTTTAAAAGTATAAATTAATAGTTATTCTTGTTTTTATATTTAAAATAGTGACTTATTGAAGTCGATTTGATGAATTAAATTTTAAAGGACATATACGCTTTTATTTATTTTTAAATCAATCAAGTCATTATCTCATTCATAAAATATAAAAAAATCGTTATGAAGAGAATTTTTAAATTATATTTAAGCATTGATCTATTATAGATAATCTATGAAAACGGTTCACGATAGTATTCAGCTCAACTCATAATCTTTGCATAAAATAAATATTGAGGTACATGTGGAAGAAACATTTTATGTAGGTGGAAGTCTGCTATATGCACTATTCGTGTAGAAGTTTTACGAAAGCTTTCAATCATATTTCATCATCTACGAAATATGTATACTTTTTAAAAATTGTGAAGTACTTGTTTTGGGTCATTATTCGATACTTTTTTCTTATTATTTTTTTTTATTATTAATTAAATTAGTTTATTTATTTTAAAAGTCGATAATTTTGGTCCTTCTATCAAATTTTAGAAGTAAAAAATGACGATTTGACATATTCTAATTAACGTGGGATACAATTTCATGACATAGAATCATCTAAATGCATTGATTATTCATACGTCATTAATTAAATTATAAATATAAAAACTTTTTGAAGTTGAAAGTTAAGTTTTGTATAGTATTTTATTCTATTTTTATGAGGGTTAATCATTCTATATCATTGTATCATATAATACATTATTTAAAATATGTCATGTCACAATTTTTTAATTAAAAAATTATAAAGATGAATCAAAGTTGTCGGCTTTATGAAACAAATAAAATAAAAATAGGAGAGTTAAACCTAAAAAAACAAATCATATTTTTGGGTTATCACCTTAATTTTGTATTGTCTCCCATGCGCATATTCAGTACCTACCGATACCGTACCCGTAGTTATAATCATGTACTTTTTTGTATTCCCTCACAAAAATCAACACAATTAACTACATGCTGAGATATAATTGGTTATATAATTTTTGGCTAAATAGAGTCTTTTAATTTAATTTCAGGTAACGTTTTAGTTCTTTATCTTTTTTTTTTTCAATTTAGTCTTTTATTTTAATTTTAAGTGACAATTTAATCCTTTATGTTTTAAAATGTTAACAATATTATCCTTTTTTTTTTACAAAAATTCAAAAAATTCATCAAAATTTTCAACCAAAACCCATAAAATTAATTATATTCTTTAATATAATACAAATTTTATCAAATT
>JBBPBO010001985.1:66388318-66514964 GCA_037974295.1 Cicer cuneatum | reverse complement strand
TCCTTTATGTTTTAAAATGTTAACAATATTATCCTTTTTTTTTTACAAAAATTCAAAAAATTCATCAAAATTTTCAACCAAAACCCATAAAATTAATTATATTCTTTAATATAATACAAATTTTTATCAAATTCGTAACTCAAATATTCAAATAAATTCATATTTTTATTCTTTATTAGATGGAATTTTAAAAATCAAATAAAAAATGAAAATATGAGTTTATTTGAATATTTGAATTACGAATTTGATAAAATTTTTATAATATTAAAGAATGTAATTAATTTTATGGGTTTTGGTTGAAAATTTTGATGAATTTTTTGAATTTTTGTAAAAAAACAAAGGATAATATTGTTAACATTTTAAAACATAAAGGATTAAATTGTCACTTAAAATTAAAATAAAGGACCAAATCGGGAAAAAAAAAGATAAAGAACTAAAACGTTACCTGAAATTAAGTTAAGGGACCATAGATGCTATTTAGCCTATATTTTTTAGAGTAACACTTAGATCTTTTATTATTATTATTATTATTATTATTATTATTATTATTATTATTATTATTATTATTATTTAACCATTTAAAACGTTTATAAATTTATCTTTATTGATGTTTTAAAGTGATTACAAAATTATATTTTATTTTATTTTCTTTCATTTAAATCATTTATTTTTTAATATGCTTACAAAATTATTTTTTAAAAACACCGATGTGTTATTAAAAATATATGAGTGACAACTCCATGTAAGATTATTATTATTAATTTTTTTAATTAAAAAACAAAAAATAAAATAAAATTTAATTGTTAGGGTTCTTGAAACCTAGAAAAATATACCAACGTTCAAGGCTTAAATATATATATTTGATCTATATAAGTATTTTTTTTTTAATTTTTGTCTTAGTAATTTTTTTAATTTCAATTTTAACTCTATAAGTTTAAATTTATTTTAAAATCGTTGTTGTTGTTAGTGATAGTTAAAAAAGTTGAGATAAAAAACACGGATTTACAATAACATAAAAAAACGCAAACTTACACAAACGAAAATTAATAAATAAAAAAAGCACGAACTTTAAAATGCTAATTGACAAGTCCATATAAGAGATTGCTATTAACAATTTTATTTTATCTTAAAATATGTTTGATCCCTGTAAATTAGCGTAAATTAACGGTTATTTTATTTTCGTCCTTGTATTTTGTTTTCAACTTTAATTTTGTAAACTCAAATTTGTTTTAAAATCATTGTTGTTGTTAGTGACCGTTAAAAAAGTTGAGATAGAAAACACGGATTTTCAGGAACATAAAAAAACGCAAACTTACACAAACGAAAATTAATAAATAAAAAAAGCACGAACTAATTGACAAGTCCATATAAGAGATTGCTATTAACAATTTTATTTTATCTTAAAATATGTTTGGTCCCTGTAAATTAGCGTAAATTAACGGTTATTTTATTTTTGTCCTTGTATTTTTTTTTTCAACTTTAATCTTGTAAACTCAAATTTGTTTTAAAATTGTTCATGTTGTTAGTGACTCTTAAAAAAAAGTTAAGATGAAAAACACGAACTTACAGAGACTAAAATAAAAAAAAAATGTGAATTTACATAGACAAAAAATATATGCTTTTATTTAATTTTCGTCTTTGTAAGTTCTCACTTTTTTTGCTTTCGTTCTTTCTTTGTTTATCATCTCAGCTTTTTTTAACTGTTAATAACAGCCGAGGTGATTTTAAAAGAAATTTGAATTTATAGGATTAAAATTGAAACATAAAAAAAAACTCTAGGTACGAAAATAAAAAAATAAAAATGAAACATTAATCACAGAGATCAAAAATATATTTAAGTTAAAATAAAATTATTAATAGCAATATCGTAGATTAACTTGTCAATTAACATTTTAAATGAAACGTTGACGTTTTAAAAGGATAACTTTATAAACATATTAAAAAATAAATAATTTAAACAAGAGAAAAAAATATAATTCATAATTCTGTAAATATCTTAAAAAATATAAAAGATAACTTTGTATATATTTTAAAAGATAAATAATTTAAATGAGAAAAAAAATAAATAACTTAAATATTATACATAATTAAGATAAATGATATATAGTGTAACTTTATCAATTCTTTTAGTAGTCACAACTCACAATACATAGTAATTAAACACTTATATACATCACAATATCCTTTTATTTGTAGTGGAAAGTACGTACGGACAATGCATGTATCTAAGGTGAGGGTCTGGTTCATCTATATATCTTTGAATGAGGGACCACTAGTTAAAGGTGTGCTGGATGTCTTTATTCCGTTGTCTTTGCTCCCACTCTTTTTGGTATGACAATAACTTGACACAATTACGGTGTTTATAGTTTGGACAGACTATCAAACATGTGTAATTAGATAAATTGACACAAGAATATTATATTTAAAAAATTACATTGATATATTTAATATTTTTACACTAATTAACTTAAAATATTATATTTATACATTATGTACAGAATAAATACTTAGACTAAATATAAATTATCTTTTTCTCTAAACATAAATTAAACTAAATTTATCTTAACTCTTGTATCCTCTTTACACCCATAATATGTGACAGTGACACCTTACCAATGCCACCACCCAACATCAAATATTAATGTTAGTGTTTTGTGATTTTAATTTTCTCTAGACTAAAAATTTAACCAATAACATTTGCCAATAAAAAAAAAATCATTGATTTGACCGGAGAATGTTGATGGAGCATAAAATATGAATAAATGTTTATTTACTATTTATGATGTTTTTTTAACCTCTACTGTAATAGATTGTTTTTAGGTAAACAAACTCCATTCAATACAACACTAAATTGAAACATATTGTAATTGGACCATCTCGGTCCACAATTTTAGACTAACAACACAAATAACTAAGCAAACAATAGAAAAAGAGGGAATAGATGAACGACTAAAATCTTTGTCCTAACAACTAAATCAATTTTTTTCAAACATGATCAATGGCGCTAAGAGAAGAAAAAAATCCACAACATTTAAATTTATTCAGTTACGGATAATTTATTTAGCTTGTGCAGGCTTATACCGACTAAAAGCGATCTCGAATATAACCAATTTAACTACATGTTCGGAAATTATTTGAAGGGTAGAGAGAATATTTACATTGGTAGTAGTGATTAGAACAAATATAGTTTTAAGAACAATGATCCTTAATTTTGGTTTTAATAATAACAAAATATAAAAGAATAATTTATTCCTTAACATGTGTTTTGTGTGCAGATCATCGGGTGACTTTCTCAACTAATCACCAAATCACAAGAATTGAGGTTGTTTGAATAATGAAGAAGAACGTTATACGCAAGTGTGTGACTTAAATTGTAACCCATGAGTTTTGATTTGAACTATTAAAACGTGTATATTAATTTCACTCATATGATGGTAAATATTTTTGCATAGTCATCATACTCTTTTATGTAAGGGTCACTCTATTGATAAAAATCATTTGATAATTTTTATTTATTATAGGAGATTCTATATTATGAATTATTAAGTAAAAACTTATAATCTCCTTAAATTTATTTACTTAATATGTGGTTAATTATGAAACTCAAATGTTAAAGAAAGATTTGTCTTTGATAAATTGTGAATGTATTAAGTTTGATATTATTATCGTGTAACCACTTATATTAATAATTTTGCTATATTCTGTTGGTGTGCAAAATATGTGGTTGAGATTGTAAAACTCTATTAATGATAAATTCTATAACCACTTATCTATATGATTTTGCACTAAAAATTAAATATCTCATCGTTTAAAATTATATGATTAAAGTATTTTGAAATTAGTGGACTCTAAAGAGAATCATAATCTCATTTATATATGTCAAATCAGTGGACGTGTGTATACAATAATATACAATGTTAAATATTATATATTGGAGTATTTATATAAATTAATTAATCTGAGTAAGTATCATCATTAAATAATTAGGTTGAATTTGTTAAAGAATGTCCAATAATATTTTGACATGTAATTATATTGTTTCTGTTTCAATTACAACAGTCCACATTTTGTAAGGTGACAAATATACAACTACTAATATAATATTAATACTTCTATTGGAGTATGATATTATTATTATTATTTGTGTTGTGAAGCTACTTATAGATGGCATGAACATAAATGCTTGTTTATTATTGACATTCTTGTGGCCACATTTATCCATGTATTATTTCATATTTAAAGTAAGTGTTTTAGTTAATCCAATTGGAGATCTTTGGATTTCTTTATTCTTTGTGGATTTTGATAGTCGCCGTTTTGTTAAAACTTGAATTAATTCAATGTCAAGTGTTGCGGGACATTCAATAGACTATGTCTATATGTAATTATTAATCTTCGACCTATGTAGATATTCTATATGACTTTTATGAAATTAAAAACTCATTGGTGGAATTACTAAACAAAGACTTATACACATGAGTATTGTAACTCATATTTGTCCGGTTAAGTCTTTTGATATTTTCAGTTAGTGGGAGTTTATTATAACATTTTCAAATGTTTGGGTCATTCTAAAGTCTTCATTCTTGTATAAAATGTAAGTTTTTGACATGTATGATTTGTTTTTTTTACCGGATATAATTTTTGCAGTGTTAAAACCTATTTATCTTTAGATGGCAAGTGATTTAACTATAATTTATTATTTTCATCCAAATGTGAAAATATGAGATGAATTATTTAAATAATCAATTATTATGAATTAATATTGTAAATTATTGAGGAAATGATCTTTTCATTTCTTGAATCAGAATGGTTACAATTCTGGTTTTTAAATACAACCTTCCCTAGTCTAATAAATAAATCAGAATTAAATAGGAGAGATTTACTGTACAAAGTCCCTTGATATTCTCTACAGTTATCCTATATAATATAATAAATTATTTACAAAATAACCAGTCAATAAATGACTTATTCTCAGCCACAATTTTGGAATCCAACAAATATTAATATATATATATATATATATATATATATATATATATTATGGTCAATTGTTATTAAGCACTAATTATAAGATGGATTATGTGTTGGATTTTATTTCTGAATGGACCCTGATGGATTGAACCATTATGTTAAGTCCAATGAAATATTCATGCCCTCATTCATTTTAGTATTTAATGGTTGTCTCATTAGATGATTTACCTAACTATGAAAGCCTAGACGACAATAAAGATAGTTCATCATGTTAGCTTATCATAACTATCATGTTTCACTTGTTTATCTCAGTTAGAGTTTGTTATTAAGATAGTTTAGAGTTAGTTACTTTTTTTACTCTTTTTCATTATTATTAGTTTTAATTTGTTTTATTTCCTCTATATAAATAGGATCCCTCTTTTAATTGTTTGGATCTAAAAAGAATTGCACACAACATTTTTCTTCGTTGTTATCGAATAAGATCGAGATATTCCAGTTTAATATGGTATTAGTGTAAATACTCTAATTCTTTTTCCTCTTGACTTCTTCCTTTTCTCCATCAATCTTTATGTATTCCGATTCTGAAAAATTTTCATCGCCCACTATGGCTTCTAAAACTTCATGCTTGATCCATATTTCATGCATCCAATTGATAATTCTAGTGACACACTTGGTTTCTCCACCTTGAACTACCATTTGTGGTCATGTTCAATGATTGTTGCCCTCCGTTCAAATAACAAATTAGGGTTTGTCAATGGTTCTCTTCCTCGTCCTTTGGATATTGATCGTCTCTCTATCAGGTGGGATCGCTGAATACTATGTTGATGTCTTGGATGACGAATTCTATGGAGCCCGGATATTGCTCAAAGTGTGACTTAGATGGATTCCATGGCTGAAATTTGGTTTGAATTGCAAGAACGATATCAACAAGGAGATGTGTTTCGTATCTCATATTTTCCATAAGAGATTTACGGCCTCCGTCAAGGTGATTCTTCGATTACATCTTATAATACACTGTGAAAGAAACTTTGGCAAAAGCATGGGAATTTTCGCCACTACCTTCTTGTACCTGTGAAATTAAATGCCCTTGTGCCCTAATTTCCAAAATCCGTGAGTATTGGGATGGGGATTATGTGATTCTATTTCTTAAAGGTCTTAACACTCAATATTCTAGTGTTCGTTCCCAAGTCATAATCATGGATCCCCTCCCCAATATAAACAGAGTGTTTGCATTGTTAGTGCAGCAAGAATGTTAGATTTTCCTTAATTCTAAAGAAATTCCAAATATAGCTTATCTCTCCAACTCTACCCATACTTATTCAAAGGGACATGGTGATACTTGTGGCCGTTCTTCTGGTGGTAGTGGCTGTCACTCAAGATATTTCACTCGTTGCAATCGTCTTGGTCACACCATTGACGTTTGTTTCAACAAACATTGTTTTCCTCCTCATTTTCCCAAGAATGGAAATTCTTTTGCCAATAGTTGTGCTACATCTGAAGTTGATGATGAAGATCACAAATCTTGTCGTGCTGATGATTCTCGTGGTGATTTTCCTCGTTTTGGTTTCACCCCTGAGCAACAAAAGGCTTTATTAGCATTGCTGCACATATCTCAAACCAGTTATTCCCCTATCGTGTATCATCCTTTTCTTTTCCTCACATTTATAATGTAACAAATTCCCAATCTTGGATTTTAGATACTGGTGCTACAAATCATGTGTGTTATTTTGATTCTCTTTTCCAATCTTTGAAACGTATTAAGCATGTTCGTATTTGATTGCCCAATGATTGTACCATCATAACTGAACTTGCTGGAACTATATTCTTTAACTCTGACTTTTACCTATCTAATGTTCTTTTTATTCCAATTTTTTTTTGTAATTTGATTTCCATTCCTTGCCTAACTATTTTTTAAATTCCAATTTAATTTTTACTGCCTATAAATGTTGGATACAGGAAATCATTTCCCATAAGTGGATTGGTACAGCTGATTTGATTCATGAATTATACTTGCTTTTTGATTTGTGTTTACCTATTATTTCCACTCTTGTTGTCAATTGTATTTTTTTTTTATCAAATGTTATAAGTCCACCTGTTTGTAATATTTGCCATAATCGACTTGGACATGCTTCTTTTGATGTTTTGCATCATATGAATAAAAGTTTTCCCTTAGTTAGAATTTTTAAATCTATTTCTCCATGTGATGTTTGTTTCCATGCTAAGCATAAATGCTTGCATTTTCCTAATAGTAATATGACTGCTCTTTGTTGTTTTGATTTGATTCACATGATATATGAATCCAAATTTATGTGCCTTCCATTTTGGGTTACAAATATTTTTTAACAGTTATTGATTGCAAATCTCATTTTTGTTGGATATATCTCATGAAATTGAAATCAGAAACTTCTTCTTTTGTTTCCATGGTCCAAACTCAATTTCCTAAAACCATTAAATGTATTCGTTCAAACAATGGAAACGAGTTTTGTCTCAATATTTTTTGTTTGTTTGAAAACAACGAGATATTTCATCAAACATCTTGTGCGGACACGCCTCAACAAAATGGCATTGTTGAGCATAACCATCGACATATTTTAAATGTTGTCCGTACTTTAATGCTTCAATCAAAGTTATCTATTAAATTTTTGGCACATGCTATGATACATTTTGTTTTCTTAATTAATAGGTTGACATCCAAGTTTTTAAGTTACAAGTCTTCTTTCCATGTTTTACATGATTTTTTACTTGAAATTTTTGAAATAAAGGTTTTTGTTTGCTTATGTTATGCTTCTACCATAAAATCAAATAGAAATAAATTTGATGCTAGACCTCACAAATACATTTATTTGGGTCATAAATTCGGAAATAAAGGACATATTCTATTTGATTTACATAATAGAGAAATTTTTGTTTCTCATGATACTGTTTTCTTTGAAAATGTGTTTCCTTTTAGTGGTTCTTAACATGATAAAATGCCTTCATCCATTCCTTCCATCAACCCTACTTCAATTGACTTTATTTTTATTTCCCACCAACTCGTATAGAAAATGCTCCTGCCACTAATATTTCACCAGAGCTCCGACTTTCAAAATATGTCACTTCCTCTTCACCAATTACCACTACACCACACCCAATTTGTATTTCTTTCCCTCAATCTTCCCTTCACTCCTCTCCATCCTTTGTTTCTCACCCTCCCCCCATTCCTTCCAGATAATCTATCCTAAAAGTTAATCTTCCATCCTATCTTAAAGACTTTCATTATGAACTTTTGACCGGTAAGAATCCTAATCCAAATGTTTCCACTTTGCAAGGTTCAGGTATTCCATATCCTTTTTCTCAATTTATTTCTTATGATAATTTATCTCCTTCTTATAGAGCTTTCATCTTAAATATTTCAACTGTTAAGGAACCATCTAGTTATACAATTGCTATTAAAGATAAAAATTGGAGGCAAGCTATTCAAAATAAGTTGGATGCTCTTGTTGATAGTAAAACTTAGGAATTAACTATCTTGCCTCCAACTAAATCTGCTATAGGATGTAAATGGATTTTTAAAATCAAGTTTCACGGTGATGGTTCTATAGAACGTTATAAAGCACGTCTCGTAACTAAGGGTTTCAATCAAACCGAAGGACTTGATTATCTAGAAACTTTTAGTCTGGTCTTCAAAATGACTACTTTTTGCTTTCTTTTATCTATTGTTGCTTCTAAAATTTGGATGTTATTTCAATTAGACATTAACAAAACGTTTTTAAATGGCAACCTAGTTGACGATGTTTATATGAAACTACCTCCTGGTTTTCCTTTTCTAATAGGAATCTGGTTTGTAAACTTAAAAAGTCACTTTATAGGTTGAAACAAACTAGTCATTAGTGAAATTTTATACTTTGCCCCACTCTGCTTGATAATGGTTTTATTCAATCTAAATCGGACTATTCATTGTTTACAAATCTAACTTCGATTGGTTTTACCAGTAAACTAATTTATGTGGATGATTTGCTAATTGATGATGATGACTTGGTTGAAGTAAATATTGTTAAGGAAGTCTTGCATTCTAAATTCAATATCAAGGATCTAGGCCCACTTAAATACTTTCTTAGGTTTAAGGTTGTCAAGAGTTCCAAGGGTATTTCAAGCTGTCAACACAAGTACTCCTTGGATCTCGTTGAGGACTGTAAGACCCTCAAAATTTAATATTAATTTTGGAATTAATATTAAGGGTATTTTGGGGATATTTGTAAAATATTTAATATATGTATGTTTTGAGTGAATATATATATATATAAATATTTATTTTGGAAGATGAATTAAAATTATTGGATGAAGAATAAATTAATTTAATTACGAGTAATTAAATTAATCGGACAATTAATTAAGGATTAACGGCTAATTGCAAAACGTTTAAGTGCTGGAGGACCCAGCAATATTTTAACATTAATTGTGATGAGGTGGCACATGGAGGTGCCTATATATGGACTTGCAAAGAACAGAGCAAAGACATAAACCTTTCTCTCCTCCATACTGCATGTAACAGTATTGCATGTAACAGTACGCTTCTCACCCATTTTGTTCTGCTTACCACTTCACGATTCCAAAAGAAAGGAAAAAGAGAGTTCCTCAAAAGTGCCATTACTTGGAAATCCAAGCACCGAAACACCAAACCCCCAGTACAAAAGTTTTTCCCCACATCATTACAGATCTAAAGAACCCAGTTTCGTAGCAGCAAACGCAGGCGGGAGTTTCGCCGTTTTTGACGCATAAACGTGAGCAGAAGCAGAAAACGCAACAAGGGTAAGGGCACCTTCCACTTTCTAGTTGCATTAGGGCTGTAAATGCATATTGTTATGACATGCACGTTGTTCCATTTCTGTTTTTGAAGAAAAACTGTTTTGCATGTCATTTTGAAGAATGAGAAATGCATTCTGTTGATGTTGATGATTTGGTGATGTTGGCTGTTTTTGCTGATATAACATGATGTTTTGCTTATGTGGGAAAGCTGAAAAATGTTTTGCATGTTATTTTAAAGTTGATCAAAATGCATGTTCATAAAACTGTTTTGCATAAAATGCGAAAATGCATACTGATGGTGTTTTGATGCTATGTGATGATTTCTGTTTGACTAAATGTATTAATGTCATTCTGTTTTGCTTCTGATGATTCTGGTGTGAATCATTCTGTTTTGCTTCTGATGATTCTGGTGTGAATCATTCTGTTTTGCTTCTGATGATTCTGGTGTGAATAATTTTGTTTTGCTTATGATGATTCTGGTGTGAATCATTATGTTTTGCTTCTGATTATTCTGGTGTGAATCATTTTGTTTTGCTTCTGATGATTCTGATGTGAATCATTCTGTTTTGCTTCTGATGATTCTGGTGTGAATCGTTCTGTTTTGCTTCTGATGATTCTGGTGTGAATCATTCTGTTTTGCTTCTGATGATTCTGGTGTGAATCGTTCTGTTTTGCTTCTGATTATTCTGGTGTGAATCGTTTTGTTTTACTTCTATGATTCTGGTGTGAATCATTCTATTTTGCTTCTGATGATTTTGGTGTGAATCATTCTGTTTAGCTTCTGATGATTCTGGTGTGAATCATTCTATTTTGCTTCTGATGATTCTGGAGTGAATCATTTTGTTTTGCTTCTGATGATTCTGGTTTGAATCATTTTGTTTTGCTTCTGATGATTCTGGTGTGAATCAATTTGTTTTGCTTCTGATGATTCTGGTGTGAATCATGTTGTTTTGCTTCAGATGATTCTGGTGTGAATCATTCTGTTTTGCTTCTGATGATTCTGGAGTGAATCATTTTATTTTGCTTCTGATGATTCTGGTGTGAATCATTCTGTTTTGCTTTTGATGATTCTGGTGTGAATCGTTCTGTTTTGCTTCTGATGATTCTGGTGTGAATCATTCTGTTTTGCTTCTGATGATTCTAGTGTTAATCATTCTGATTCTGGTTCTGTTTTCTGATGTTCTGGTGTTGATGATTCTGATTTTGATTCTGTTTCTGATGTTCTGAAGTTGATCATTCTGGTTCTATTTCTAATGTTCTGATGTTGACCATTCTAGTTCTGTTTTTGGCTTTTGTATTCGACTACAGGCATGCTGTATTCGAATATAGAATGTTGAAATTACAGTTTCAGCTTCTGTATTCGAATACAAGGGATCTGTATTTGAATACAGATTCGGGTTTTCAGAAATTCCATGTTTTTCAACATTGTTTTGTGAACCCTACGTGTTGGGGAGTATTGGGAAGGTTTATGACGAATTAAAATGGAATTTTTTGTGATAGTTTGAAGTGGGGGTGATGAAGTTTTTGGGACTTTATTGATGTAGTGAAAAATGTTGATTTGTGCACTGAGAGTGCCTCTGTATTCGACTATCAGGGGGGCTGTAGTCGAATACAGAGTGTTAATTCTACACAGTTTTTGCTCCTGTATTCGAATACATAGATGCTGTATTCGAATACAGATTCGTATTTTCCAGAAATCTTAGTTTTAAACACTGTTTTATGAATTTTAAAGAGTTGAGGAAAGACTTATGATAATTCAGAATGGAATTTTGAGATAATGTTAAGTGATAATGATTGCTTAAATGTTTAATCATTGATGTGTTGATGATGAAGTTAATTGTGTTGAGATGTTCTGGGGGAAATGCTGGAAAGGTTGAGTGTTTCTGATTTTTTTTTGCATATTGTTTTCAGTGAAGAGAAAACATTGCATGTCCATGCATTTCATAGTCAGGTGGTGACCGCGATGGGCCACAGAGTAATGTGGTGACCGTGATGGGCCGCGAAGTTAAGTAGTAACCACAGCAGTGGGCTACAGAATGGCCGCATGTTCGTGGTGGTCCATTCTATCCGTGCAAATATTTAAGTTCTGTGTATTTGCCTGTGAGAGGCTAATACACGTGAATGTAGTAACCGTGATGGGTTGTAGAATGGTCGCGTGTTCGTGGTGGTCCATTCTATCCGGTTTCAGAGTGGTCGCGTGTTCGTGGTGGTCCATTCTATCCGGGCTGCGGAATGGCCGCGTCTTCGTGGTGGTCTATTCAAATATGTGAAATGTGCTGGTCTGTTGAGCGACTACACTGGTGCTGATATGTTAGGCGATTGCACCATGGTCTTGAGGGCCGTTAAAGTCTATCATACATATAAATTGTGCTGGTCTATTGAGCGACTGCACCTTGGTGATTCCAAGAAATTGTATACATGAGCATAAACATATTGCATCGGGGAAATTGACCGGTGGGTCACGAATTGGGCATATGTTGATGATTGGAAATTGTTGTGTGTATAAGTACTTTTTCAAATCTGAATTTCTGATAAATGATTATGATTGTTGAAGTATTGGCTGTACTTATGACATATTTTTCCATGTTAATTGATTGCTGTTTTGAAAAGGCATACATGTCATGAAATTTCAAAATGAGCATCTTTTTCTCATCATTGTTATATGATATGCCATGGGTGTATTTGTTGCTGTGAAATATATGCTATGTGATTATTTGTTAATTTCGGTCTGTGACCCTTTACTATTATTGTGGAAATTGGGCTTTCCCCTCAGATGATACGTGAACCCGTCCCACCGACGGTTACACTAACGATGGTAACGTCGTTAGTTTTCCCTATTTTTCACGTACGGCGAATTCGTGGACAACGCAGAGGGGCAGACAACTAGCTGAAGACAAGACTTGTAGACCGTGCTACTGTATCTTAGTGCATGATTAGTTAGACTTGATGTCTTGGATTTTAAGTTGGGAAATGTAATTTTATTTTGGGAATTAATGTATGACTTTTCCGCTATATTATGCTGCACTCTGATGCTATTTAGTGGCCATAGGCCGGGTGTTCTCTTTTGAAATGAACTGATGAAAATGTTATTTTAATTCCCTTGACATTAATTTTGGAAAACTCATTTTAATTATTTATTGAAAAAAAATACACTCGCGCTGTATTTTAAACTCGGGGTGTTACAATTGTAGTATCAGAGCATTTGGTTAAAGTTTTGGGTTAAAGCTCTGATTAAAGTATTTGTTTTGAGTTATTAGCTGATCATGCATAGGAGCAAGTAGTTAAAGTGTCAAGTCTTGTGTAAGTTGTGGTGTGACTGAAGTGATGATGGTTTTGTAGGAAATAATGCCTCCACGAAGAGACGACACCACAAGAGCCAATACCAGCTGGGAAGATATGATGGCTGAGGCGATGAACAACATGGCTGCGTTTGTTGCTGCACAAACAGCTGCAAAGACTCAATGAGATCTGGAGAAGAGAGAAAGAGAGATTCGCGCTGTTGAATCTAGAGGACTAGAGGATTTTCTCCGTCATAATCCTCTTAAGTTCAAGGGTGATGAGGGTCCAGAAAGAGCAGACCAATGGATTCAAGAGATGGAGAAAATCTTCGAGATGATTAATTGCCGAGCAGCGGTAAAGGTCAACTATGCCACGTATCTGCTGATAGGGGATGCATAGTACTGGTGGAGAAGTACAAGGCTACTGATGGGGTCAGCTCACGAGGAGGTGAACTGGGAGTCATTCAAGAAGAAGTTTTTGGACAAGTACTTCCCGATAAGCACTAGGACCAAGTTGGGTGACGATTTTCTGAAATTGCACCAGGGTAACATGACAGTGGGGGAATATGCGGCTAAGTTTGAATCGCTGTCCAGACATTTCAGATTCTTCCGGGAAGAAGTTGATGAACAGTTTATGTGTCATCGCTTTCAAAATGGACTGAAGTATGAGATACAAGACTCGATCTTACCATTGGGAATACAACGTTTACAAGTGTTAGTGGAGAAGTGTAGAGAGGTTGAAGAGATGAAGAACAAGAGGGCCAACAGAGGTGGGAACTTTAATTCTAGAGGGCCTAGTCGGATGCACAATCAGCACAATAGAGGGAAGCAGGTTGCTAAGCCATATAACCGACCCCAGAACAACAACAGGGGCCAGAATCGGCCGGGAAATCAGAATTTTGGACGGCAATTAGGACAAGGGGTTCGTTGTTTCCGATGTGGGAAAGAAGGACACTACGCTACTGCTTGTACCGTTAAGGATTCTCCCTGTTTCAATAGCCATAAGCCAGAACACTTTGCAAGGGATTGCAAGGCTCCGAAGGTGGAACCAACGGTGAACGCGACTAGGGCTACTCGTCCTACTGCTAGAGGCCGCGTATATCACATGGGTGCTGAAGCTGGGAATCAAGCTCCAAATTTAATCCAGCAAGACTGCGAGATTGCAGGTAACACCCTAACTGCACTTTTTGATTCGGGGGCAACCCACTCTTTCATTGCTATGGACTGTGTGAATCGTTTGAAGTTGTCTATGTCTGCTTTGCCTTTTGATTTGGTTGTTTCTACACTTGCTAAGACTTTGACAGTAAACTCTGCATGTTTACACTGTACTGTAACGATTCAGAATAGGGATTTCTTGGTTAATTTAATCTGTCTACCCCTACAATCACTCGAGATCATTCTCGGCATGGATTGGATGACGTATAATTATGTAATCTTGGACTGCGCTCGAAAACTAGTTCTTTTCCCCGAACCTGGAGTCGTTCGGTATTTGGCTGCTAATAAACTCGAAGTATCTCTGAGAGAAGGAACTCAGGAATTTTTATCATTGGCTAACATGGAGACCAAGATGGATATGAACATAGAAGATGTGGTGTTAGTCAAAGAATATCCGGACGTATTTCCATCAGAAATTCCAGGATTACCCCCGGTGAGAGAGGTGGAGTTCTTCATTGATTTGCACCCAGGAACTGGACCTATTTCAATTGCGCCGTACCGGATGTCGCCATTGGAATTAAGCGAGCTTAAGGGTCGGACCAGATAACATTCTGAGATGTAATGGAAGAGTTTGTGTACCGGAAGTTGCAGATTTGAAGAGAATGATTTTGGAAGAGGCTCATAAGAGTAAATTGAGTATTCATCCTGGAGCAACCAAGATGTACCAGGACATAAGACAGAATTACAGGTGGCCAGGAATGAAGAGGGATGTAGCGGAGTACGTATCGACTTGTTTGACTTGTCAGAAAGCGAAAGTGGAACATCATTGACCTGCTGGAATGTTGTAACCTCTGGACATACCGGAATGGAAGTGGGACAGCATTTCCATGGATTTTATAACAGGACTGCCCAAGACAAGGAAAAAGAATGATTCAATTTGGGTAATAGTGGATCGATTGACAAAGTCTGTGCATTTCCTACCAGTAAGGACCACTTACAAAGTAGATAAGCTGACGGAAATCTACATCGCTGAGATTGTAAGGTTACACGGCGTTCCATCAAGTATAGTATCGGACCGTGACCCAAAGTTCACATCTCATTTTTGGGGAGCGCTGCATGAAGCGTTAGGAACGAAACTGAAATTGAGTTCCGCTTATCATCCACAAACAGACGGACAGACTGAGAGAACAAACCAGTCCTTGGAAGATCTATTGAGAGCATGTGTGTTGGATGACCGAGGAAACTGGGATGAGGTGTTGCCATTGATTGAGTTCACTTACAACAATAGTTTTCACGCAAGTATTGGAATGGCACCCTATGAGGCTTTGTATGGATGCAAGTGTCAGACGCCTTTCTGCTGGTATAAGGACGGAGAGAGTATGATTGTTGGACCTGAGATGGTGGAACAGACTACAGAGAAAATCAAGAGGATACAAGAGAAAATGAAGGTTTCGCAAGATTGTCAGAAGAGTTATGCGGACAAGCGTCGCAGACCTTTGGAATTCGAGCAAGGTGATCATATATTCCTAAGGGTTACGCCTACAACTGGTGTTGGCAGAGCTATTAAGTCAAGAAAGTTGACTCCGAAATTTATTGGACCATTCCAGATTACTGCGCGTATTGGACCTTTGGCTTATCGGATTGCTTTACCTCCCATACTATTCAATATCCACGACGTATTTCATGTGTCGCAGTTAAGGAAATACATTGCAGACCCGTCACATGTGATCGAGCCGGATACAATTCAGCTGAGGGACAACCTGTCATTTGAAGTATTCCCTGTAAGGATTGAAGACATGAAGATTAAACAGTTGAGAAACAAGAAAATCCCACTAGTCAAAGTGATCTGGAACCCAACTACTGGAGACGCAACTTGGGAACTGGAGAGTAAGATGAGTGAACAATATCCTCAGTTGTTCAACGACATGTAGTTTCGAGGACGAAACTAATTTAAGGGGGTGGTAATGTAAGACCCTTAAATTTAATATTAATTTTGGAATTAATATTAAGGGTATTTTAGGGATATTTGTAAAATATTTAATATATGTATGTTTTGAGTGAATATATATATATATAAATATTTATTTGGAAGATGAATTAAAATTACTGGATGAAGAATAAATTAATTTAATTACGAGTAATTAAATTAATCGGACAGTTAATTAAGGATTAGCGGCTAATTGCAAAACGTTTAAGTGCTGGAGGATCCAGCAATATTTTAACATTAATTGTGATGAGGTGGCACATAGAGGTGCCTATATATCGACTACAAAGGACAGAGCAAAGACAGAAACCTTTCTCTCCTCCATACTGCATGTAACAATACCCTTCTCTCCCATTCTGTTCTGCTTAACAGTTCACGATTTCAAAAGAAAGGAAAAAAAGAGTTCCTCAAAAGTGTCATTACTCGGAAATCCAAGCACCAAAACACCAAACCCCCAGTACAAAAGTTGTTCCCCACATCATTACGGAGCTAAAGAACCTAGTTTCGTAGCAGCAAACGCAGGCGGGAGTTTCGCTGTTTTTGACGCATAAACGTGAGCAAAAGCAGAAAACGCAACAAGGGTAAGGGCACCTTCCACTTTCTAGTTGCATTAGGGCTATAAATGAATATTGTTATGACATGCACGTTGTTCCATTTCTATTTCTGAAGAAAAACTGTTTTGTATGTCATTTTGAAGAATGAGAAATGCATTCTGTTGATGTTGATGATTTTGTGATGTTGGCTGTTTTTGCTGATATAACATGCTGTTTTGCTTATGTGGGAAAGCTGAAAAATGTTTTGCATGTTATTTTAATGTTGATCAAAATGCATGTTCATAAAACTGTTTTGCATAAATGCGAAAATGCATATTGACGGTCTTTTGATGCTATGTGATGATTTCTGTTTGACTGAATGTATTAATGTCATTCTGTTTTGCTTCTGATGATTCTGGTGGGAATCATTCTGTTTTGCTTCTGATGATTCTGGTGTGAATCATTTTGTTTTGCTTCTGATGATTCTGGTGTGAATCATTCTGTTTTGCTTATGATGATTCTGGTGTGAATCATTCTGTTTTGCTTCTGATGATTCTGTGTGAATCATTCTGTTTTGCTTCTGATGATTTTGGAGTGAATCATTCTGTT
The DNA here is from genome assembly GCA_037974295.1 of Cicer cuneatum. Classification (NCBI taxonomy): domain Eukaryota; kingdom Viridiplantae; phylum Streptophyta; class Magnoliopsida; order Fabales; family Fabaceae; genus Cicer; species Cicer cuneatum. The sequence goes on along the minus strand of JBBPBO010001985.1, from coordinate 66,497,652 downwards.
TTGCTTCTGATGATTCTGGTATGAATCATTCTGTTTTACTTCTGATGATTCTGGTGTGAATCATTCTGTTTTTCTTCTGATGATTCTGGTGTGAATCATTTTGTTTTGCTTCTGATGATTCTGGTGTGAATCATTCTATTTTCCTTCTGATGATTCTGGTGTGAATCATTTTGTTTTGCTTCTGATGATTCTGGAGTGAATCATTCTGTTTTGCTTCTGATGATTCTGGTGTGAATCATTCTGTTTTGCTTCTGATGATTCTGGTGTGAATCGTTCGGTTTTGCTTCTGATGATTCTGGTGTGAATCGTTCTGTTTTACTTCTGATGATTCTGGTGTGAATCGTTCTGTTTTACTTCTGATTATTCTAGTGTGAATCATTCTCTTTTGCTTCTGATGATTCTCGTGTGAATCATTCTGTTTTGCTTCTGATGATTCTGTTGTGAATCATTCTGTTTTGCTTCTGATGATTCTGGTGTGAATCATTCTATTTTGCTTCTGATGATTCTGGTGTTAATCATTCTGATTCTGGTTATGTTTTTTGATGTTCTGGTGTTGATGATTCTGATTCTCGTTCTGTTTCTGATGTTCTGATGTTGATCATTCTGGTTCTGTTTCTGATGTTCTGATGTTGATCATTCTGGTTCTGTTTTTGGCTTATGTATTCGAATACAGGCATGCTGTATTCGAATACAAAATGTTGAAATTACAGTTTCAGCTTCTGTATTCGAATACAAGGGATCTGTATTCGAATACAGATTCGGGTTTTCTGAAATTCCAAGTTTTTCAACATTGTTTTGTGAACCCTACGTGTTGGGGAGTATTGGGAAGGTTTATGCCAATTAAAATGCAATTTTTTGTGATAGTTTGAAGTGGGGGTGATGAAGTTTTTGGGACTTTACTGATGTAGTCAAAAATGTTGTTTTGTGCACTGAGACTGCCTCTGTATTCGACTACCAGGGGGCTGTAGTCGATTACAGAGTGATAATTTTGCACTATTTTGGCTCCTGTATTCGAATACAGATTCGTATTTTCCATAAATCTCAGTTTTAAACATTGTTTTATGAATTTTAAAGAGTTGAGGAAAGACTTATGATAATTCAGAATTGAATTTTGAGATAATGTAAAGTGATAATGATTGCTTAAATGTTTAATCATTGATGTGTTGATGATGAAGTTAATTGTGTTGAGATGTTCTGGGGGAAATGCTGGAAAGGCTGAGTGTTTCTGATTTTTTTTTTTGCATACTGTTTTCAGTGAAGAGAAAACATTGCATGTCCATGCATTTCATAATCAGGTGGTGACCGCAATGGGCCACAGAGTAATGCGGTGACCGTGATGGGCCGCGAAGTTAAGTAGTAACCACAGTAGTGCGCTACGGAATGGCCGCGTGTTCGTGGTGGTCCATTCTATCCATGCGAGAATTTAACTTCTGTGTATTTGCCTGTGAGAGGCTAATACACGTGAATGTAGTAACTGTGATGGGTTGTAGAGTGGTCGCGTGTTCGTGGTGGTCCATTCTATCCGGTTTCAGAGTGGCCGCGTGTTCGTGGGGTCCATTCAAATATGTGAAACGTGCTGGTCTGTTGAGCGACTGCACTGATGCTGATCTGTTGAGCGATTGCACCATGGTCTTGAGGGCCGTTAAAGTCTATCATACATATAAATTGTGTTGGTCTGTTGAGCGACTGCACCTTGGTGATTCTGAGAAATTGTATACATGAGCATAAACATATTGCATCGAGGTGATTGACTGGTGGGTCACGTTTTGGGCATATGTTGATGATTGGAAATTGTTGTGTGTATAAGTACTTTTTCAAATCTAAATTTCTGATAAATGATTATGATTGCTGAAGTATTGGCTGTACTTATGACATATTTTTCCATGTTAATTGATTGTTGTTTTGAAAAGGCATACATGTCATGAAATTTCAAAATGAGCATCTTTTTCTCATCATTGTTATATGATATGCCATGGGTGTATTTGTTGCTGTGAAATATATGCTATGTGATTATTTGTTAATTTCGGTCGGTGACCCTTTACTATTATTGTGGAAATTGGGCTTTGCCCTCTGATGATACCCGAACCCGTCCCACCGACGGTTACACTAACGACGGTAACGTTGTTAGTTTTCCCTATTTTTCACATACGACGTATTCGTGGACAACGCAGAGGGGCGGACAACTGGCTGAAGACGAGACTTGTAGAGGATACGGTGGAGACCGTGCTACTGTAGCTTAGTGCATGATTAGTTAGACTTGATGTCTAGGATTTTATGTTGGGAAATGTAATTTTATTTTGGGAATTAATGTATGATTTTTCCGCTGTATTATTCTGCACTCTAATGCTATTTAGTGGCCACAGGCCGGGTGTTCTCTTTTGAAATGAACTGATGAAAATTTTATTTTAATTCCCTTGACATTAATTTTGGAAAACTCATTTTAATTATTTATTGAAAAAAAAATACACTCGCGCTGTATTTTAAACTCGGGGTGTTACAAGGACACGGGGCTTTTAGCATGCAAACCAGTTTCTACTCCAATGGATCCTACCTTGAAGCTTCATCTTACTTCTGGCCACCTTCTTTTTGACCCTATTATTTTTCGTAGATTGATTGGAAAATTACTATACTTGACTCACACTCGTCCTGATATCTCTTTTGCTCCAACTAATTTACACCTCTAGGCCGCCCTCCGCATCCTTCGCTATATTAAATCAAGTCCTAATTGTGGCTTATTCTACGGCAACAGTTTGACGGGCTTTTGTGATTCTGACTAGGGCACTTCCTTAGACACACAACACTCTACTTATGGCTTCTATAATTATCTAGGCTCGTCTTTGGTCTCTTGGAAAAGCACGAAACAACCCACGAAACAACCCACAGTTTCACGTTATTCCTATGAAGCGGAGTATCATGTTTTTGGTCATGCTACATGCCAAGCTCAGTAGTTGTTATATTTGTTAGATTTCTCATTCAACACCTGTGTAAATTTTTTGTGATAATAAATCAACCATGCATATCGCCTCCAATTCAGTGTTTCACGAGAGAACCAAACATATTGAGATGGATTGTCACATTTTTCGCAACAAAATAACTATCATTTCTCACTATTTTTATCTCAGTTAGAGTATGTTATTAAGATAGTTTAGAGTTATTTACTTTTGTTACTCTTTTCCCTTATTTTTAGCTTTAATTTGTTTTATTCCTTCTATACAAATATGATCCATCTTTCATTTGTTTGAATCTAAGAACATTTTTCTTCATTGTATTGAATAAGATCAAGACGTATACCAATTTAACACACCACCCGTTTGTGTTTTCTCAACGGTGATGTTTCAAGTCCTAAAAGTACACACATTCTTATTCAATTTATGGTTTTTTAGATACACACATTCTTATTCTTTCGAATCTTAATCGTTGCTCCATTCAATTTTCTATCTTTATATGAATTGTAAAAATCCATCGACTTCAAGCTGATTAATCACATATCAAAAGAATTACGGTTCTTTTAAAAAAATAGAAAATAAAATTCCAAATTCTCATTAATCGTTGAAGAAGGTTGCGTAATTTTTAATATGGTGTTCACACGACTTCTGTTAACAAAATTTGCAAAAAGTTTGTCGAATCCAAGTTTTGAATTTTTTAAACTAAAATGACAACAAAAATGTAAGAAAAATGCATACTTAAATAGACGGTAGAATGGATAGGTAATAAAATTTGCAAAACATAATATCACAATGAATTATATTATCGATTCCTCTTTACGACTAATACAATACGATCAATTCATCAAATAAACTAAAAAGTTCAACATAGGTTAATATTACAATTCAATATTATGATAATACGGTTTTGATCGATAGACAATTCAGTATGATTAATTCAACAGTAACATTATTCAATATGATGATACATAGTTCAGTTTCAATCGATATTAGTTTTTCTATATTTTTTATTATGATCAGTCGATTAACAAAGCAAAATATATGAACGACATTAGTACAAAACACGATCAATAATTTTTCAAATTTTATAATACAAATATGAATGTCAAATTTCATATAATATATATATGATTACATAATTTTAGGATAGCAGTAACATGTATATATTAAAAGACAAAATCTCAATTAATTGTTTCGATGAAAACAAATAAAGATTAATTAAAGACTTTAATTATGATTCTAAATAATGTATTATTTAACATGTGTTTTTGAGTGTGTTAATCTAATATAGGTACTAAGCAAAACCAAGCAAAATCAGTTTAAGGAAAAAGGAAAAAATGAACTCTCAGAAACCAAGAACGTTCTTGACATATTTCTGGAAAACCAAAAACGTTCTCCACATTTTTCATTTTATCAAAGAAGTTCAAGTCAGCTTTTTATGCAAGCAAAGATCCTGCAAATTTTGAATGAATTTCCAGTACATCTACAAGGAATATACCGCTCTCATATTAGCAAAAGAAATACTCCAAAAGAATAAAGGAGAAAAGACACAACTCAAGAAAAAATGACAGATTCATTCAAGATCAATCATTCTCATGTTCAAGAACATTCTCAAACTTCTGTGATACAGACCAAGAACGTTCTTGAAACTAAAACATCAGCATGACTTTAAGACATAAATTCTCATGATAAAGAGACCTTCAAACACTGTCCAAATCAAATATCAGAGAATGCATCAGACCAGAAAGTCTTGCAGTCAAAAAGGAGAAAAGCTTCAGTCAAAAATCGTGTGTAGAAATCTGATTATTTTAATCTGACTTTTGACCAAGGGAAACTCTCCAACGGTCATATTAAGCTTTCATGGACCTCCTCTCAGCCTATAAATGGAACTCCAGAGCTTAAAGAAAAATAAGACATTCAAGTGCTAAGAAAAATCATCAATCACTTACATTCATACTTGAAAGTCTCACAAAACAAATCAATAACATTCATTCACAAATTAATTGTTGTTAAGCTTACTAAAATCTCTTGTAAAGAATCTAAACCTTAAACAATTGTTGAGATTAAACAGATTCTACCAAACACTCTTAATCATTATCGTGTAAAACTCAGCACTATAAGAGTTGCTTATAGTTTGAGTAGTTTGTTACAAAATCCTTTTATGGTTAAAAGTTAAAGTGTAAAATCCTCTCAAGATTGATAGGTGGGCTGATTGAACTCCTTTCTTAGTGGAAAGAATTGTAGTTTGAAACATATCAAGGTTGATCTGAACTAGGTGGTGTAAATCCAAGAAGGTTCTTCGTTTGAACACTTATTGGAAAATCTCACGATTGTGAGGACTAGACGTAGCTCGGGTTGGGTGAACCAGGATATATTACTGTGTGATATTTCCTCCCTATCTCTATTTACTTTCAGTCTTTCATTTATTGAAGTTAAATAGACAAATCAAGTTTTGTTTTTAACTAACCAAGAACGTTCTTCGTTTTCTGTTTTCAGAACCAAGAACGTTCTCGGTTTTTTGTTTTCAAAACCAAGATCAATATGATTTTAACTAACCAAGAACGTTCTCCGTTTTCTGTTTCCATAACCAAGGACGTTCTCCGTTTTCTGTTTTCTCAACCATGATTAATCTTGAGTTATTTTCTTTAGTTTTAACAAGGAATTTTTAAATAGACAACTTTACAATTCAAACCTTCTTCCTTGTAAAGTGACATTATTACTTCAGTATCTATTTATCTTTAATAACAATCAATAAAAATAGAAACAGATTAACCAAAATTATATACATAATTACTTCTTAGGATCTATTGTTGTTTGTAGCTGAAAAAAAATTAGGAGAATGTAGTGATTAATATGGCATATTAAAGCAATGATTAGGAGAACGTGTACTTGTCATGGTCGTAGGATCTATTGTTATTTGTAGCAGAAAACCATGTTAAATACTTCTTCTTTTTATTGATGAATCGGGGGTGACTAAGGCTGATGTTGTCTAAACGGGCCTATATATCAGACAGTCAACACTTAACAATAAACAAAAATTTAACTTTTACCTTACAAGTGGTACGCATTTATTTGGTTTTACGCGTAAGGAAGTTAGTTGAGTGTATGAAAAGTTCGTTAAACATCTTTATTGAGTTTTTCGTTCAACTTTCCTATCATGGCCAATTCAAGCCACTTCATGTAGCCTATTATTCTTAAATTTGATGGCTTCTGTAACCATTGGGCAATGCTGATGGAGAACCTTCTTCGTTCAAAGGAGTATAGGGGGTTGGTGGAGAATCGAGTTCTTGTCGCTCCAAGCGCTGCGATTCCTGGATAACAAAAATTGGCTGACGATGGCAAGCTCAAGGATCAGAAAGGAAAGATCTATCTTTTTCAGACAATTGATTGCATAATAATGGAGACGATTCTTGTGCGCGATACGTCGAAGGATATGTGGGACTCCATAAAAAAGAAGTTCCAAGGTCAACAAAGGTTAAGCATGCTCAATTGCAGGCCCTCATATGCAAATTTAAGGTTTTATGCATGAACAAGGGTGAATCAATGGATAATTACTTTGCATGCACACTTGCAATTGCAAATTGCATGACGACTCATGGTGACAAAATGGAGCAACTCATGATCGTGGAGAAAATATTGAGATCGATGACAAAAAAATTTCATTATGTGGTGTGTTCAATTGAAGAGTCAAACGATGTTACCACTATCTCCATTGATGATTTGCAAAAAAGCTTATTAGTTCACGAACAAAGAATGCAAGCTCACAAAGATGAGGAACAAGCTCTTAAGATTACAAACTCTGGTATGAGATCTTGAAGGGGAAGAAGTCATTTCGTTGCAAGGAGATGTGGTAGCGATGGCAGAGGGGACAATAATGCAAACTCTGGTATGGAATGTTATAAGTGTCACAAACTAAGACACTATCAAGACAAGTGTCCTAGTTGATGGGAAAATTGAAGTAGCAATGTCGATTTACAAGAAAGGGGGATTTGAATTGTAAATTCACCCTTTTAAAATTCTTGTTAAAAACTTAAGAAAATAACTCAAGATTGATCTTGGTTGTGAAAACAGAAAACGGAGAACGTTCTTGGTTAGTTAAAATCAACAGTTCAATTTATCTATTTAACTTGATAATTAACAGACTGAAAGTAAATAGAGATGAGGGAAGAGATATCACACGCAGATATATCCTAGTTCGCCCAACCCGGGCTACGTCCAGTCCTCACAACGGTGAGATTTTCCAGTAAGTGTTTAAAACAAGAACCTTCTTAGTTTTACAGCACCTAGCTTAGATCAAACTTGATCTTTGTTACAGACTTTAATCAAATTCCACCCAGAAAGAGATTTATCAAATCACCTACCAACCTTGATAGGATTTCTTACAATCTACCCCAAACTATACTTAACTCTTATAGTTTGAGTTTTACAATAGTCATGAGATTGTTTTGTTAGAATCTGATATGTCTCAACCCTTGTTTGAGATTCGATTCATTACAAAGAATTCAGTACAAATGTATCAGAGTAAATAAGAACTTGACCATACTGATTCTTTTAAGTGATAAGAGATTTTCAAATATGTATATGATTTAATATATATCTTGGCACTTGAATGTCTTTGATTTTTGAACAGAATCTGAGTATGCTCAACTCGTGTTTGAGATTAGATTCTTGACAAAAGAATTCAGTAGATGATTCTGATATGAAGAAGAAAAACAGAACTAAATCTTTTGTTTGTGATTGAGAAGCTTTCAAGTATATAGATATATGTAAGTAATGTATTGTGTAACACCCCGAGTTTAAAACACAGCGCGAGTGTATGTTTTTTTTTCTTTTTAAAATAAATAAAAGGAATTTTCTTTTTAAAATAAATAAAAGGAATTTTCTTTTTCAAAATTATTAATTCAAAAGAATTAAAATCAATTCAAATTAAAATTTGTTCGACGTCGTAATCCAAAATAGAGAAGTAATTAAATAATTACATCATGATTAATCAAGTAAATTATTTTTGGGAATTTAATTCATCAAAACATAACAAAATAAAGATACATCCAACAGCTGTATCCTAGACCCCCCAAAATATTATCAGAGTGCGGAAAATATTAGCGGAAAAGTGATACAATAATTCCCAAAATAACCAATTACATTTCCCAAACTCAAGACCCTATACAAAAGTCTAGTCTGATCATGCACTAAGCTACAGTAGCAAGCAATTTCCACCGCCTCCTCCACAAGTCTCGTCTTCACCCCAGCTGTCCGTCCCTCTACGTTGCCCACGAATACTCCGTATGTAAAGATCAGGGGAAACTAACGACGTCTCCGCCGTTAGTGTAACCGTCGGTGGGACGGGTTTGGGTATCATCTGAGGACAAAGCCCAATTTCCACAATAATAGTAAAGGGTCACCGACCGAAATAAACAAATAACACATAGCATTTATATCAACAGTAACAAATATATCCATGGCATATCATATAATAATTATGATAAATAAGGATGCTCATTTTCAAATTTCATGACATGTATGCCTTTTCTAACAGCAACCAAATTAATATGGAAAACATGTTGTAAGTACAACCATCAACTCAGCAATCACAATCATTCATCAAAAAATTCAGATTCCATAATATACTTACACTCATCAATTTCCAATCATCAACACATATCCAAATCATGACCCACCGGTCAACCACCCTAATGAAATATGTATATGCTCATGTACTCAACTTCTTGGAATTACCAAGGTGCAGTTGCTCACAGACCAGCACAATTTACATATGTTTGACTTTAATGGCCAACATAACCATGGTGCAATCGCTCACAGATCAGCACCAGTGCAGTCGCTCAACTGACCAGCACGTTTTACATATACCAAGGTACAGTCGCTCACAAACCAGTACCAGTGCAGTCACTCAACAGACCAGCACTCGTGCAGTCGCTCACCAGCACGTTTTACGTATTTGAATGGACCACCACGAACACGCGGCCATTCCGTAGCCCGGATAGAATGGACCACCACGAACACGCAGCCACTCTACAACCCATCACGGTTACTACTTTCACGTGTATTAGCCTCTCATAGGCCAAATACACAGAAGTTAAATCCTCGCACAGATAGAATGGACCACCACGAACACGCGGCCATTCCGTAGCCAACTATGGTGGTTACTACTTAACTTTGCGGACCATCACGGTTACCGCATTACTTTGTGGCCCATCGCGGTCACCACCTGACTATGCAATGCATGTACATGCAATGTTTTCTCTTCACTGAAAACAGTATGCAAACGTCAGCAAAATTCAGCCTTTCCATCATTTCCCCAAAATCACCTCAACCCAAATAATTTAATTATCATCACATCAACAAAAATATTCAAGCACCACATCATTACCACTTCACACTATCTCAAAACCCCATTTTAATTCATCACAAGTCTTCCCAATGTTTTCTCCAACTCTTAAAGTTTATAAACACATGTTTAAAACTGAGTTTTCTTGAAAAACCGAATATGTATTTGAATATAGCTTCCTTGTATTCGAATACAGAAGCTAAAACAGTGCAGAATCAACACTTTGTATTCGAATACAGCTTCCTTGTATTCGAATACAGAGGCTACAACAGTGTAAACTCAGCATTTTTTACAGCATCAATAAAGAACTCCAAGACCTCATCATCACCACCCCAAACCATCTCAAAAACACCATTTTAAATCCTTTTTTTTTAACCATCATCAACACCAGATTGTTTTCAACGTAACAGAAACAGAATCACCAACACCAGAACATCATCACAGTTTTGCTTAAACCACCCAAAAGAGAATGTCAAACTCAAAAACAGAACATGCATTTCCAAACATTTCCATTTTGAGCATTCCCAAAACAACATGCAAAGTATTTTTCAGTATTCTTTCACAACCAAAACAACATGCAAAGCATTTTCCAGCTTTCCCACACAAACAGAACAACATTGATGTATTCAGTCAAAACAGCAAACATCACAGATCATCAAACCTCGACAGAATGCATTTTTTGCATTTTATAACAACATGCACAAGAGTTTTATCAACATATGCATTTAGATCATCTCCAAAACAACATGCAAAACATTTTCCAGCTTCCCCACATAAACAGAACAACGTTGGTATATCAACCAACACAGCAACATCACAGATCATTTAAAACATCAACAGAATGCATTTTTCATCCTTCAAAACGACATGCAAAACAGTTTTTCTTCAAAAAAAATAATGAAACATTATTAATGCCATAACAATATGCATTTACAGCCCTATTGCAATCTAGAAAGTGGAAGGTGCCCCTTACCCCTGTTACGTTTCTGCTCCAGTTCACGTTTCTGCGTCAAAAATCGGCGAAGTTTCCGTTTGCGTTTGCCGCTACCAAAGTGGATTCTCTGGCTCCGTAATGAAGAGAGGAAAAACTTTTGTTCTTGGTACTTGGTGGTTTGGTGCTTGGATTTCCAATTAATCTCACTTTTGAGCAACTCTTTTTTTTTTTTGAACGGGAAACACAAATCATAATGGAGGAGAACGTTACTGTTACATGCAGTATGGAGGAGGAAGTGTTTTCTGTCTTTGCTCTTCCTTCTCACTCCAATATATAGGTATATGTGGGTGCCACCTCATCAAAAATAATACTATAATATTGGTGGACCCTCCAGCACTTAACCGGTTTCGTCGCAATTAGCTGATAACCCCTTAATTAACTGTCCGATAATTTAATTACTCGTCATTAAATTAATTTACTCTTCATCCAATAATTTTAATTCATCTTCCAAAAATAAATATTTATATATATATATATTTACACAAAACATACATATATTAAATATTTCACAAATATCCCCAAAATACACTTAATATTAAATCCATAATTTAATTTTTAAATTTAAGGGTCTTACATATTGTTTTGTACTTGAAGCTATTTTTATTTTTTTGAGCTTTGGCCTTCCTTTTATAGGCGTGAGAGCATTTAATGATGGTCAAATAGAGCCATTGGTAGTGCTCTGTTCAGGCTTGACCAAAGACAATATTTATGATTAAAAATCATCCAGCTTTTGACTATTTTTAATTTCTGTTTTGATTGGGGTAAATTCTTCAATTCTTGATAAGATTTCCGTTGTTTAATGATCCTTTGTACTTCAAATATATTTGTTAATATCTTTAATTTGATCTGGAGTTTTGATTATGTCAAAACAGCTTTGGAGAATGATGATGAACTTCTGCAGAATGTTAATGAAAATTCTGGAGATTGATAATCAATCTGGACTCCTAGTATCTGAACTTTCTGGAGATTGATAATCAATCTGGAGGTTCAGTTTTGATCATTCTAGATGTCTTCCTGATCTTTTCTTGGATCTGCTATGATGTTAATATACTTCAAGATTGTTCAACGTTTTTGGCTGTCAAGCTGGAGAAGGATGTAACAAGGCTGGAGAATGATGGTCAATATGTTGGAGAATGATTGTATCATTCTGGACTGATGTCATCATATTGAAGGATGGTGTTTGATCATTCTGGAGATAGTTGTTAATCATGCTGGAGAATGATAATCATTCTAGAGATTGATGATCATTTCTAGAGACTGATGATTATTCTTGAAAGAAGATCATTCTAGACATTCTGATGTTCAAAACAGACTTGGTTCTTCCTCTAAATGTATTTTCTAGAGGTATCCTCTGATAGTATTTTCTTGAGGTATCCTCTGCTAGTATTTTCTGGAGGTATCCTCAGATAGTATTCTGGAGGTATCCTCTGATATCGTCTTCTGGAGGTACCCTCTGATATCCTCTGGTGACGTTTTCTGGAGGTATCCTCTAGTGACGTTTTCTGGAGGTATCCTCTAGTAACGTCTTCTAGAGGTATCCTCTAGTATCTTCTGGTGATGTCATCTGGAGGTATCCTCTGGTGATGTCATCATCTTCTGGTGACGTCATCATCCTCTCGTGACAGCTTCAGGTAACATTTTATGTTTTCCTAATTGTGTCAAGAGTGTTTTTTATTATGCTGATTTCTTGGCTTTCCTTAAATCATTAACATGCTGGAGATTAATTGTTAATTCTGGACATTCTGGAGACTGTTCAATCTTGCTTGGGCAGTTTGATTCATGGCCTTTTTTCTTTGTGATTCGAATGGCTTCTTTTGATTGTATTTGATCACATTTGTGCATTTTGATGAAATGAATGGATTCTTGCTTTGTTAACTTATGCATTCATGTTCCTTAAACAAGACTTAACTAAAATCATTAGTAGACCACCATTCATAAAACTTAATCATTTACTTCATAAGGTTTGTTGTCATTAAAACATATATCAAAAAGATTTTTCTTCAACAAAAATAATGCAAATTTTGCATAATTTGAAGACGAGGAACATATGCTTTTGATGGCTCAAGAAGGGTTGAGCACATAATATGAATAAGATGTAGTGTTTAAGGAGTCAAGAGAATGGAATTGAGATGAGAAGAGTAAGGAGGAAGTGTGTGAAGGTGCAAACACGAAAAGGAGGGTTGAATTGTGTTTGCCAAAATTGAATTCTTTTTGCTATTTTGATGAATGTTGATGTGAATTACATTGAGATAGAACAATCAAACTCAGCAACGGATAATAACAGCATAAGAATACAAAGATTTATCCTGGTTCACCATTAACTTGGCTACATTCAGTCCCTTCATTCATAACGCTTTAATCCACTAATTCAAAACTTTGAATTACAGCACCTAACCCTCCAAGTCAGTCTTCTCAAACAGTTTGACATCCCTAGACTTTTAAGGAATAACAACACCTTGACCCTACAAGCCAAGTCTTCTCCTACCAATCTGACAACCCTAGATTGAAGAAGGAATTCACACCACTATCGTATTTGATTACAAGGGTTTGGAACTTTTCATAGTTGCTTCTGGAAAGCTGATTGTTGCAATGGCTCTCTTGAGTAGTTGCTTCTGGAAAGCTGATTATAACAATGACTCTCACACTCGAAAAAACACTTAGAAAATATTTCTCTTGCACTCAAGTGTTTCTCTCTTTTGAACTCTGAATGACTTTGGATTTGAAGCTTGAGTTCTTGTGTTTTTCGATAGATCTGAACTCTAATATGAATCTGGATTTTACGCTTGAGTTATTCTACTTCTCGATGCTTTCTTCTACCGTCTGAAACCTCCTTTTATAGATGAGATATGGGCATTGTCCAAGCTTAATTTCGAGATGTATCTTGCTCAATTTTCCTTTGAAAATTCTTTTGACCAATTCTGTTTCTTTTTAATTTCGAAACAAATCTTCTTTGCTCAGATCTCCTTCGAATTTCCATCAGGTCTTCACTGATTTTTGAATCAAATCTTCTTAAAACTTTGATCAAATCTCTTTCAAAATTCCAATCAATTCTTCTACGAATCTGAATCATGTTTTAAATCTGGACCGTGCAGTCTTCTAATCTAGACCATGTCTTCTTCTAATATGGACAATGTTATCTTCTAATCTGGACCATGTTATCTTTTGACCATGTTTGCTTCTGATTTGGATCATGTCTTCTTCTGGACCATGTTTGCTTCTGATCTGGACCATGTTATCTTCTGGACCATGTCTTCTTCTGGACATGTTTCCTTCTGATCTGGACCATGTCTTCTTCTGGACCATGTTTCCTTCTGATCTGGACCACAAATGATATCCTCTGATGATGTCATTGATTCTTGCCTCTGATGATATCCTCTGATTGATGATATCCTCTGATTTTTGCCTTTGATGACATCCTCTGATTCTTGCCTTTGATGACATCCTCTGATTTTTGCTTCTTATGGGATCCTCTGGTGCTATCTTCTGGTTATGTTCTCTGGAGGTATCCTCTGGTGATATCTTCTGGTGACATCTTCTGGCTTTATCTTCTGGAGGTATCTTCTAGTGACATTGATATCTTTTGTTGACAGCATCGGGTAACATCCTCTAGTGGCAGCTTCGAGTGACATCCTCTGATGGCAGCTTCGGGTAACATCCTCTGGTGGCAGCTTTAAGTGACATCCGCTGGTGGGGTACTTCTTCGAAGTCAAATATATTCATAAAATACTTTTGTTAACATCAAAACTTTAAGTGTGAGAACCAGTTTGGTTCCAACAGTGTGTGGCACCCAGACACTTGATGAGGAATGTACTAATGACCATAATACAAAGAGCACACAACCTGATAATCTAGTAGAAATCAACAAGGATGAAGTTCCCGATACAAGTCAAAAAGCATATGATGAGTCAAATGATGAAGTGAATGATGTAGGCCAATAATTGGAATTACCACCAAGAACAAGGAATATGCCAAGTTATCTAGATGATTATGTGATTGGAGATGAAGCAAAAGCAAATGAAGAATTACACAACTTGATAGTTTTCACTCCTAGTGAAGATCCTAGATCCTATGAAGAGGTTGCTAAATTGGTAGTGTGGAGAAAAGCAATGGACTTGGAAATAGAGGCTGTGGAAAGGAATAAAACATGGTAACTCACATCTCTTCCCATAGGAACCAAGAAAGTTGAAGTGAAGTGGCTATATAAGACTAAATACAATTAGGAGGGCAAACTTGACAAATATAAGCAAGGTTGGGTGCAAAAGGGTATTTCCAACAATTTAGAATTGACTACAATGAAATCTTTGCCCCTGTTGCTAGATAGGATACTATAAGGTCTTTATTGTCCATGACTACAAGTAACAATTTGAAAATGTTACAGTTAGATGTCAAGAGTGCATTTCTACATGGTGAAATGGTTGAAGAGGTGTTTGTTGAGCAACCATTGGGATTTCAAAAGAAGAAGATGTAAGCAAGGTTTGTAGATTAAAGAATGCCATTTATGGACTTAGACAACCTCCAATAACTTCGTAGAACAAAATTGAGTCCAAATTTTGTCAATAAATTTTGAAAAATGCTCATATGAACACATCATTGCTCAAGCACGGTGATGAAGGAAAGATCTTGATTGTTAGTATATAAGTACATGATTTAATCTATACAGGAAATGATGAGCAGATTTTTTAAGCTTTCAAGAGTTCAACACAAAGGAGGTTTGAAGATTTGAAGATATTTTAAGTACATGATTTGTTAGTATAGAAGATTTGAAGAATATTTAATTAACATTTGAAGAACATTTGATCAAAATTTGAAGAAGATTTGATCAAGATTTGAAGAAGATCTGATTAAGATTTGAAGAAGATCTGATTAAGATTTCAAGAAGATTTGATCAAAATTTGAATAAGATTTGATCAAAATTTGAAGAAGAATTGATCAAAATTTATCTATAACAAATTATGAACATAATCAATCTAAAGAATTTACAATCTCAATCTAAACAAAAAAGGAACAAAATCCATTTGAAGAAGTTACAAATGCAATCTGAACATAATACAATTCATAATTAAACAAGGATCAAATTGAAGCTCAGATTTTAACTATAAATAGATACTTAAGGCTGAACAAGAAAAGCATCGAAAAGCAAAAAAGAGTAGTCTTAAAGTTCAAAGAGAGAAATACTTGTTTCCAGTTAGAAATATTTTTGGAGTGTTCTTTTCTTAAAGTGTGAGAGTTATTATTATTATCAGCTTTTTAGAAGCAACTACTCAAGTTCCAATCTTTTGTATCCAACCCGATAATGATTTAGTTCCTTCTTCAATCTGGGGTTGTCAGGCTGTTTAGGAAGACTAGCTTGGAGGGTCAAGTGCTTTGTAATTCAAGGTATTTGAATTAGTGGATTAAAGTCTTCTGAATGAGGGGACTGGATGTAGCCAAGTTAGTGATGAACCAGGATAAATCTATGTGTCAAGTTAATTATGTTTTCATTGTTTGTTGCCTCTGAATCCGATTGCTTCTACTCCAAGTAAGTCACCAAAAATCAAACTAGTTTTTAATTTATTTATAAATTATCAAAAAATTATCAACTTTGGCAAACACAATTCAACCCCCTTCTCGTATTTGCACCTTCAATTGGCATCAGAGCTCGGTCTCAAGGCTGAGCACTTTACAATGTTTGAGAAAAGATCCAAGGATTCAATATGTTTGGATTCAGTGAAGAAGCTGTCGGAGGAAACATCAACAGATCACCTCTGTTTGATGGATAACGTTTTGAGTATTGGAAAGACAGACTGAGAAGGTTCTATATTTCACAATATCCTGAACTTTGAGACTTGGTGGAAGATGGTTATATTGCTCCGAAGAATATTAATGATATTGAAATTCCAATAAAGGAGATGAATGCTAATCAGAATGATCAAGCTTGACCTTTGAGCTAACTAGATTGTAAACTGATTGTTTAGCTTTGTTTAGCTTTGTTCAGTTTAAGGGAGATAATATTAGGAATTAAGTCAACAACTTAGTTGCATATATATTGTATTAGTTAGTTGTATATGTGGAGTAATGACTTGAGCTAGTCTCATGATTTGTAATTGGGCCTATATATCATGCAGTCAACACTTATCAATAAAAAGAAATTCCACTTTTACATTACAAAATATATGTATGACATTAAAATAAAATAAATAGCACCTGATTAATGAGATTAATCTTTAATTGAAATTCTTATTATTAATATATATATATATATATAACTAAATAAAAGTAATTTTGATGCCCTTTAAAAATTAGGGCTCTAGACGTCATCTATTCCTATCCATGCTCAAGACCACCACTTGTTGTGGTCAAGTATTTGGCTGACTAGAAATAAAAGGGTTTTTGAAAACTATAACTTTGACTTGTTGGAGGAATTAGATTTAATATAGGGGCAGTCTTGCACTTAGTCTAGAGTTTAGTTTCTCTTGTTTGTGTGGTTGTCCTTTTGGGTGTATCAAGTTCTACATATATTAGTTGGACTCGAGGTACACTTTCTTTGGTAGCCGATATTGAGGTGTAAATTTTGCTGGTTTTGTTTACACTAGATTGAAGATGTGAAGGTACATTTATACCATGATTTTGTTATTTCGTGTGAAGTTAAGCTATCTCATATTGTGAACGTGGTAACCTAAACGAGGTTGTTGAATGGGGATGGTATCTTAATTTTGGTGTCTAAGCCTACATTAACTTTGGTCGTTTCTTCTACACTGCGGGTCAAAATTGTTGCAAGAAAATAAACTACAACTGAAGTTGCTAAATTAAAGAAGGAAAAAATCACATGTCGTATAATCATACCATATTCCCTTTTAAATGAAATAATATAAACTCGATATTTTTTACAATGAAATATAAGTAAAAATTTATAATTTATCTTTTATTTTAATAATAAAATCTCTAAACTATGACCATAATTTAATATAACTTTTTATATTTTTAATTATCTAATTTATTAGCCATTGAGGGAAATTTAGGTAATAGACTTAATTTTTTATTGAGATTGTAAAAATTAAATATGATCAACCATGTTAAAGGCACGTGTTAAATATTTTATAAATAGTAATTATAAATAGTAATTATATTATAGTAATTTAATTATTTTTGTTTATAATTATTGGTGAATGGAATATTCAAATTGGGAAACTCATTTTTTTCAAACAACAACTTCAAAGAAATACACTTGGTCAACTCACATGGGTATGTGTACACCACTCAAGAAAGGGAACAGCTTCAGAAAAGTTAATTAAGTTCAATCCTACTCAATCAAATCAACAGTTCTTTGTCAAGGGCATGTCGATAGATTCAATAATCTTTTAACTCACACGTTAAAAAAGGTGGAAGTTTACAAGGCAAGGAAGGCATGTGGAGGTCGACAAGTTAATTAATTGCATTGCAAGTTAATAGGAAAAATAATTCAGTGGTTTGGTACGTGCCCGCGCCGGAAACTAGAAAACAAGGTATTTTAATGAGAACCAACAACATGATAAAATATCTTAGTTAATATTGTCAATTGTATTTGACATAAACAAACAAATATGCATATCTGGATAAGTGTATAATTGTCATATACTTCTTCGTTAAAAAAGAAAAAAAATATTTTTAAATTAAATATTATATTTTGAGTTCGAATTTGAGATTATAAATTATGGGTAAATTTTTTTATCATTCTATCTACAAATAAAATAATTAAAAAAATTATGGGCAAAATTTAATTTAAATACGTATACTTTTTAACTTATATTTTATCAAAGAGAAAATATACCGACGTGGAAATCTAAACATAAAATAGCTAGAACACAAGCGTTTGAGTGACTTACTAGATTAATCTACAATTTTTGTTATTATTCGAACTCAATTAATTCTTTAATGTTGTAAAAAGATGGTCATTTTTTTTTTTGGATTTGGAGACGAATTGATGAACACCACATAAAACTTACATACATAACTATAAATTTTAGGTTTGAACTCCGATAAAGATACTAAACCTAATAATATTAATATTTGTCAATTAAATTGGGTCTTACGAATGAAAATATGGTCATTTAATTAATGAGACTAAGAAAAATGAATACACTTAAATAACATTTTAGAAATTGTTTGAAAACTCTCTTCTCATTGAGTGCCTCCCACTTCTTTTTTTTTCTTAGTAGTCTTTCTTTTTCATCCATTGAAGATGAGTGTTTTAAGGTCATTTTTTTAACTTGAAATTACCTATCTAACTTGTTTTCTCTTCTTTGATTTAAATAACTAGTTTCCACATATATTTAGTATTTTTTTTTCTCGTTTTGTTTGTGATTTCGTCGTCCAAGTATGACATTGTTTTGTTCGTCATTTTGGTGTGTCGTTTTAGTTTGTTTGAAGATTGTACTTCATGTGTTTATTGAAATGTCTGAGAATAACTCATTTTATTGATATCATATTTTGAGTACATGATTTATGGATGCTATCACCAAATTCAACATCTTGGCCTTACATATGATTTATCAACACATGTTTAGATTGGTCCTGTCAAAGATCCCTATAGTCGATATGAGCGAACACTAGCAAATATTTTTTTCATAAATGAGATTAAACATTGTGGATCTTGCTTCATTCTTGACCATGGGTCATATGTGGAAGAAATTAAATTGATTGTAAGGATTAGGATTTTGGTTAGGTAATTTATCATTGACTTATGAAATATTTATCTATATTGTTAGTTTGTTTTTTGTTTTCTTAATTATTAGTGTTGATATCAAAATATAGATGAGGAATGTTCGAACTCATGGTCAATTTGATAGTACAATTCTTATTTTAATATTTGAATTAAGCTTGTTTTTCTGAAAAAATAAAGTGTACCAGTATGTATTTGTGTTTATTTATTGTGTCTAAAGAGAATACTTTTTAACATGTAAATAACTATTTTGGTCTCCAAAATGTATAAAGCATTGTCACAATAGTAATAGTATTTAAATGTATTAAAAGTATAAAAATTTACCAAAATATGACTTTTATTGGTCATGTTTGTCGTCGAAGACATTTGGATTTACTTAATTAAAACTTCTAATCTTTTTTTTCGTCGGTCAACGTAGTTCATAAATTTACTATAACAAAAGAAATTTTAGTAATGTATTGCAATTTTTATATATTCAAATATTATGAGATATCAAACTTCACATATTTAGACTAAAATGGTTTTTTTTTTTTTAACGTAAGATATTTGATTTTTGGATGCCATTTTAAAGTATCATTGTAAACTTGTAACATTTAGATTGATAATAACATTAATCACAACTAGTTATTTTTAAGATATATTTTTTGCTTAAATAACTTTCTTACCCTCATTTTAATACGTTGTCTTTTTATGCATTTAATAATTAGCGTCATTTTTGTTTCATTTCATGTATATTAGAAATGACAATAAATAAAAGAAAGATAATATTAATTTTATCAAATTATCTTTGTAAACTACTGGTGTACATGTGTTTTCATCCATCTTTGTAATAAGCACATAATATTAACTAAGGGTTAAATATGTTCTTTTTTTATAAAGGATAATAATTGTATTCCTTTATAATTTTTAGTTTCTATAAAAATAATTCTCGACTTTTGACTCCATAAAATTTTTTATTTATTTTTATTCTCTATTTTGAAAAGTTTTTTAAAAAAAATGATACTTTTTTAATTTTTTTATAAAAAATCTCTATAAAATCAAATTTTGTAGAAACTAAATATATTTAACTCTAATATTAATAAAAATAAACGATTGAAAAAATAATTAATTTCGGATTAAAAAAATAATAACATTCATTTTGGAATGAATTTTTCTTTCTAATGTGACATACTTTTTCCTTAAGGAAATATTTGTATAAACGTTCAAAAAGAAATAATAATAAACATATGTATGAGAAAAATCAATTTCCACTCGAACGTATACTTGAAAAGCTATAACTAATAGCTTCAACGAAAGTCCGAGATTGACTATTTCAATCGGACATTGTTCTTTTAAAATAAATGATTTACTTTATAAAATAAAGTGAAGAATAAGTAATATTATATGTATATGTATAATTAATTATAAGTAGTTATAATATTAATTATTGATTTATTTAATTTATTAATTTTTTATTTTAAAGAAATCAAAATCATTTCAATTGCAGTTTCAAACAACATTTAAATAAATTCAGTTGTTTTTTATGTATTTTATTTATTTAATTATTTTTTATAATTGGGACAAAGAAAGAATATTAATTTATCTTCCAAAATGAAAATTGAAATACATTTATATACAAAAATATATATTAATGTAATGTACCATGTCCATAAATATAAGACTTTCTTTATAAATTTTTTTGTTTTTTTATACGATTCTCATCGAATTTTCAACTACATTAATTATTTTTTTATTAATATACTTTTAAGTAATTTACATCTTTTTTGCAACAACAATAAATATTATAATAAAAATATTAATTAATATTCTCTCTTAAAATATAAAAATAATATCAATTGTCAATCAATTTAAAATTTAAAGTTTAATTAATTTGTCCGTCCCCTAACTATTTGAGA
This sequence comes from Cicer cuneatum, assembly GCA_037974295.1. NCBI lineage: Eukaryota > Viridiplantae > Streptophyta > Magnoliopsida > Fabales > Fabaceae > Cicer > Cicer cuneatum. Next base: position 66,476,795 of record JBBPBO010001985.1, on the reverse strand, counting down.
AATTTTAAATAGGTTCATACACTAAAAAAAGTTGTAATTAAATTCATAAACTATTTTTTCTTTCAATTAGATTATTCCCTTAAAATAATGTTACTTTTTAGTCAATATTGACGTGAAAATATAACTCCCTAAGCTAATTTGCAATTTGTAAATAAGTTTTTGAACTAATTAAAACATATTAAAGTTGACTTAATATATATATATATATATATATATTTCTTATTATACTCTTATATTAACAATAAAATATAAAAGAAAAATGAAATTCTAATTTAATATATAGAGAGAGAATATATAACAATTATAAGATAAATAATAAATAATTTGAAAATTCAAAATATAATTCTCAACAAACAACTAAATTAATTAAAATAATAAAATAGTACAGCTGGCCAAAGGTCTAAGGTATTTCATAACATCATTTTAATATTAATAGATATAATAAAATGTAATAATGGTAAAATTTTAATTTTTACATTTATAATAAAACAATTAATATTATAAAACATTGCACACATAGTCTACAGTCTTTATCATGAAACTGGAATGACTTTACTCAAAAATTGAGTTTAATATAATTAAAATAGTAAAAAAAACCTAATCAACATAATTTTTCCAATATAATAAAGGTTTAACTGATTTGGTATATATATTATATAATAAGTCCACTTTCATATATTTAAATTAGTACGAAGACTTATTTACAAATTGCAAATTGTTAAGGATTTATCTATATCATATATGTCACATTAATATTGAGGAACACTTCTTTAACACAACAACCTGATTGAAAAACATTAAAATAGTTTAATATTTAATTACAAATTTTATTAGTGTAACTATTAAAAATTACTCAAATAATACAGGAATTTGGAGATCAATTAAACCTAAATTTAATACTATTATAACAAATTTCTTAGTTCCACAACTTTATTAAAAAGGTCCTATGTTTATTAATTAGAGATAGAGATAATATAAAATAAAAACACATCAAACTTTTGTACATACTTTTCTAAATTACAATTGTCTATAAAAAGGGATAAATGAAGGACTTAAGTCTTGCTTTTTTTTCTCTCCACTAAAATGTCTCTATTGGAATTTTGAACTCACGTGCTTATCACTTGACCAATTCTTATTTGAATATCACATTCACAGGCCTAGTTACAATTATTTAATATTATACGCTATGTTTGAAAGATCCTTCAAGTGTCTTAATCAGAAATTTAATATGGCACGCCTAGGCTTCAACTGATGGACCATAAAAAACTGTTTTGACATCGTAATGTACTAATGTATTTTATTTTTTATGCAGCGTCATGATATATTATTTTAATTAAAATTTCTAATATGCTCTTTATTTTTGTAGATGTAATTAGGAGGTTGCAATTTGCAAAACAGTTCTAGACATCCGGTTTGTTTGTGAAAAAAAAAAGTCGTTATCTATTTTATTAAAAAAAGAATTAGATACAATTTAAAATGATGATTTTAAACTAAAAGTTTAAATTTGTGAGTTGATTACAAATAAGAAAAATATTATCATTTTAGACCATTTTTTAAAAGAATTATCTTATAATTAATTGTATACAAACTAAAAATAACAAAAAAATTATTTATATGAATAAAAGAAAAAAAATATATTTTTTATTAATTTGATTTATCAAAAGGAAGACTTTGCTCCTACATTCTCAAATGTAAAAGAAAAATCAAAACACATATTTGATAGAAAATATTTGTGGATTTGGTTGAATTTATTATTAATCAATCTTATGCATTTATTATTTTAAAAGAAAAAGTAATAATAGTAGTTAAAGAAAAAATTATTACTAACAAAAAAGATAAAGAGGGGCGTGAATGCAACATGCAGCACTATGGTTTAAATTTTTTTTTAATTATTAATTTATTTTATTTTATAAAATAAATGATTTGATAAAGTTTTTAAATAGTGCATGTTCACCGACTTCTTGAATATATTAAAAAAAAAAAAGTCAATAGAGACATGAAACTAAAAGAATTGGGTCAAGACACCCATCTCTAATCATTTAAAATCACAAGGTTGCAAAATTACAGCAAAAGGAAAACAACACAAAAAATAATAGGCTAAATAGTATCCGTTGTCCTTTAACTTAATTTCAGTTAACGTTTTAGTCATTTATCTTCTTTTTTTCCCGATTTGGTCATTTATTTTAATTTTACAGAAAAACATATACGTGCGAGAAGAAAGAAAAACGCAAGCAAGTCAGATCTTCTGTGACAATGACAGTGCAATGGAGAAAAGAGTGGTCGTAAGCGACGGTTTGGATTCGGGGCGATATGAATTGCGGCCGAATCAATTCGTTACCGGTACGGTGGCAACAACGGCGAATTTGATGCAAAACGGATTTAGTAGCGGCTAGGCTTCTTTCGCTCTTCTCTATACTCGATTGTTTTCTTTTTGTTATTATTATTTTTGTTTAATAAAATAAATAATAATACTAGTAATAATGATAATCCTAACAACAATGCAAGAGAATGATGTATTGGATAAAAAGAAAAAATAAACAAGAACATGTTTGTTCAAGCTGTGTCTATTTTTTGACCGAAGTCTTTTTCATGAATTAAGGAGAATGAACATTTAAATCAAAATATCAATTATTATAAAGAAACATTCATAAAAGTGATTGAAAATTCTACTTACCAAATAGCGACTCTTGCTATGCTTTTCGCTTAAGTGTTTTTTAGGCTATTTTTCCTTTTCGTCGTATGTGTTCTTTTCTCTTATTTATGGTTAAAAATTAGGTCAAGTATTTTTACAAAACAATAATTCCCACTAATACTCATTAAAAACAAAATTTTAATGTTTTCAAAAATCTACCTTAATTACTTAAGCTGATTTTTAAATACAACAAATCAAATCAGAAACCCAATAATTGATTATTTATCGAGTAATCAGGGGTTTGAATTTCTAGTATTGACACCCTAAATATCATCCAAATAGTGTCATACTTCAGTTCGGCTTCCATCAACAAATTTCATTTAGGCTCAAAGAATTGAGGTCGCGAGAATGCAAGCCAAGTTTGAAGTAGTAAAATTGATTTACAAGGAAGGGGGGTTTGAATTGTAAATCTCCCTTTTTGAAATTTGCTGAAAAACTTCATATTTGAACTCAAGAATGTTCTTGGTTTAAGAGAGCAGAAAAAGGAGAACGTTCTTGGTTTATCAGAAAAACGGAGAACGTTCAGAATAGTTTGTAAAACAGAAAACAGTTTTGTATTTTTAATCTTGAAAAGCAATCAAACTGAATAAAGAGATAAAGGATAAGAAATATCACACACAGATGTATCCTGGTTCACCCAACTTGGGCTACGTTCAGTCCTCACAATTGTGAGATTTTCCACTAAGTGTTTAAAACAAGAACCTTCTTGATTTTACAGCACCTAGCCTAGATCAACCTTGATCTTTGTTACAGAACTTAATCTAATTCGACCCAGAAAGAGATTAATCAAATCACCTACCAACCTTGATAGGATTTCTTACAATCTACCCCAAACTATACTTAACTCTTATAGCTTGAGTTTTACAATAATGATGAGATTGTTTTGTTAGAATCTGAGATGTCTCAACTCTTGTTTGAGATTCGATTATTTACAAAGAATTCAGTACAAATGTATCGGAGTAAAATAAGAATTTAATCAAACTCATTCTTGTAAGTGATTGGAGAATTTCAAGTATGTAAATGTGAATGATTTTGAGAGACTTGTTAGCACTTGAACTTCTGCATTTTCCTGGAGATGTGTCCTTCCTTTTATAGGCTTGAGAGCATTAAATGGAGGTCAATAGAGCTATTGGTAGTGCCCTTATCAGGCTTGACCAGAGGTAATATTTCTGAATAGAAATAATCCAACTTTTGACTATTTTTATTTTCTGTTTTGACTGGGCTGTGTGTTGCGTTTTAGATCATATTTTCTTGAGTAATTAATGATCCTTTAATGCTTCTGATAAGTGATAATATTGTTGGCTTGAACTGGAGCTTTGGATCAATTAAAACAGATTGAAAACGATCACAGAACGTTGTTGCATAAAATTGTAGTGTAGTTGCTGGAAATTGATGATCAATCTAGAGCTTTAGCTTTTGGGTTTCCTGGAAATTGATAATCAATCTGGACTGATTTCTGAACATACTGGAAACTGACTTGACTTCAAGATTGTTTTAACAGTCTTGACAGTCATTTACAGAACTGTCTGGACAGGCTTGTTTGAGAGTCTTTTTCTTTTGCAATTCGAATGTCTTCTTTGATTTGAATAGATCCTATGTGTTCTCTGCCATGTAGTGATCATATCCATGTAACTTCCAGAGGCAATAACTTCAATTAAGTGATGGAGAAAGATTGGTCTTTATGCTGTCACGGCCTAGCGAACATTCTCCGTTTTCCAGAATATGTCAAGAATGTTCTCTGCCTTTGTTTATGTTGTTTTCTTTGATTCTTTTGAAACCTATCTTTGAATTAACACACTCAAAAGCACAGGTTAAATTAACAATACATTTAGAATCATAATTAACAATCTTTAATTAACCTTTGTTTATTTTCATCAAAACTTTAAAAATGAGAGTCTGTCTTAACAAAGTTCGCTTAGGCAGAATAGACCAATTAGGCTATATGGAATGAGTTAGAGTATAATTTGGACTCAATTAAAAATGATTTGTAGAGAATCACACCTGAAGAGCGCACAAAGGTTACAATAGTTAGAGATCAATTGTTTTCTTTGTGGTTTAATTACATTATTTTGCTTCTTTTCTCAACTAGGGCCTAGGTTTGTAAACATTAAACTATTTCGTGTAACTATTTAAAAATCAATATAAGAGTATTTTGAAATGCAATCTCAATTTGTACCAAATTTCTATTTTCAATTTTAATTCACTTTGAAACTGATTTGTTACGTTTATCGTTCTTTCATTGAATGATATTCGAGGAATAAATTCTTTTAAGAGGGTAAAATGTAACAAGTTGTGATTTTGTACTTTTGATAATTCTATACAAAATCGAAAAACCTAACCAAAATCCAAAACCATGTTTGAAACTAGTTTTCTCACCAATTATGTCATATTAGTTGATTAATATCGATATAATAATTGATTGATTGTGTTTTCTACTAAGATGATCGATTAAGCCTTAAGTGTTAATCAATTAATCAACTATTTTAAGTCAAAAACAAAATTTTCTTGTGTAAGAACCACATTGATTCAGATACAATATTAATTATTGATATTTTGATGATAATAAAGAAAAAAAACAATTGTTCTCTAACTTGTTGCTTTAAGTATGCAGTACTTATAAAGTTAAATTAGAGTATATGTTATTAACTATATATTATGGTGACTTAAGCGTTTCTGGTGGCTTTAACAGCCACACGGGACAATTTTTTTAACAAGTCTTAATATTTTGTAGTGGCTTGAACGGCCAGAAACTTTATGTATACATACAAATCCCTTGTTTTATTGTAGTTTGACTTTGACTATTAAATGCAATATTTTGCAATTGATTTTTTTCTTTTTTTTCAAATAGTCTAGTTAGTGGTTAGACTAACCCACTTTAAGTGGTAGAAAAATAAAAAAAAATCTTAAGTTTGAATCCAAATTCTTGTATATCGGAGTAATTTTACGATGACCAATTGAGTTGTATTTTTATCACATTTTGCAATTGATTTTATTATCCTTCATATTATATTCAAACAAGCTTAATTAAATTTTACAAGATATAAAAAATACACAAATAATATATTCATTGTGAAATTAGCACACACAAATCTGAATAACAACAAAATTTAAATTGGAAACGAATTGTAACTAAAAAGAAAAGGAATCCATAGAATAGATCCTATCTTAGTTTTCTTTTTTAAGTAAATATAATTAATTTATTAACTAAGAAAAATGAATTTAACCTTTTATATTATTATGCAGAATGATGACTAATAAATCAAAAAATTCAATAAAAAAACGTAATTTAGATAGATTCATAGACCTTCTTTTACTAAAAAATTTGTACTACAGTTAATTTTACAATAGATATAACGAAAATAAATATTCCACATAAATTCTCTTACTTTACAGCTCTCAAACTTATTTATAAACAAAAGTGAATAAATTATAAATATATTTAATTTATAATTTAAATTAAATATGCAACTTTATTTAATCAATTTTTATTCCATAAGTCGTTATTAAAAAATGTGAGTGAAGCGACTAAGGAGAGTAAGGACACTATCAAGTCAAATCCATGACTGTGCATAATTAATTAATTCCTTTTTTTAAGAAAGTTAATTAATTATTTAAGTTTAAAAGAGCCACCTATTTTGATTTCAAAGAACAAAGTGGCAGGGTAGATTAGTTAGAGTCAATAGAGCCATTTGTATTGTGTGTGCTTGAAGTCATAGTGATGTGAACGAGTCAAAAACTTAGTCAAAAATTCTTTATATCAATATAAATATCTTACATATTATTCAAATACTTATGATTTTAAAATGTAATTTTTACTACAATAAAAATACACAAAATAAATTATTCTTTCTTATAAATCTTTGTATAATAATTTATAAATTATTAAATATCAAAATTATTATTTTTTATAGAACAGGGGTTTATTATAGACTTGTTTGATTAATGTTAATTTGAAAAACAATTTTTAGATCTTTTAAAATTTTAAAATAAATGCCTAAATAATTGAAAATAAAAACAAATTTCTGCTAGATTATACCGTTTCGAATTAATTGTTTTAGAAACTGTACGGTAATTACTCTTTTTTTAAAACAAAAACTAGAATAAGTTTGACTTGTTTTTGGTTTTTCTTTTCTTACTCCCGCTTTTCTTTTTCGTTGTTAATCAGGTATATCATCCTAATTTTCTCAAGCTTTGTGGAAGTGAAATATACGACAAACTCTCTTTAAGAGTCCTAAGGCTATAAAAGCTCGAGTTTGAACTCAAGGTTTTGGTTAAATTAGAAGACTATATTATTTCATTTAATAATTTCAGATTAATTACAGTTTTGGTTTTTTTATATTTGTTAATATGTAAAATTAGTCCTCCTATTTTAATATTTAACAGTTGTGGTCTTTCATTCTATTTTTTAATTAAAAATTAATAATTTGACATATTTTAAATGATATGGCTAATGAATAGTTGATGTTGAATGTTAATACACAAAAAATTACAACAAAACTCACTAAAAACATCATTTTAAAATTATAGAATTATTCATTTTTGTAATTTAATTAATAATATAAATAGTCAATGCATCTGAATAGTTCCACATAGTGAGATTGTATGCCTTATATGTTGCAAATTAATTTTCTAGTTAAAAAATTTAATAAAGGATAAGAACTGTTGTATTTTAAAATAGACAGACCAATTTTATAATTTAATAAAAATAGAATATCAAAACTGCAATTAAGCCAACAATTTTTTGTTTCAATTATTATAGATTGAAAAACACAAAACACATACATTCATCAATGACAAATCACTTTATTATTTCTATTATATTAAAAAACAAAATCTAAAGTAGAGAATAAGTCACGTAGTTATGTAAGTATTGCTCTTACTTTGGTCTCTATTTTTTTAGAAAATATTCTCTGAGTTTAATTCAGTTGGCCCTTAAAAAAAAAATTTGTTTGATATTCTAAGTTATATTCTTTTTGTAATGTTAGCATTTATGATATGGTTCATTTGTACAATTGTCTCTTTTTGTAGTTCCATTTAAAAAATATTATTTAGTTGTTAAATACTGACATTATAAGTCTGAATTAGTAAAATATGTTTTTTAATTAAATATTATAAAAAAGTAAAATATAAAAATTTAAATTAGGGTTTTTTTTTCCAAAATCATATCAATTTTCGCCCTCTTCTTTGTCATCTTCTTCCTCTCCATTATTATCATTCATCAAATTCAAAAATATCACACCTTCACCAAATTCAAAAATCAAAGGGAAAATTTTATTGAGAGGAAAGCATTTTGGTTTATCTTTTCAAAACTATATCTTTCTTCCTTCTTAAATGAAAAACTAAAAAAAATTACCCTTATCTCCACCATTTCTCCTCTTTCAAAACTTATTCACTTATCCACTATCCTCTGATATATATTTTTTGGGGGCTAAGGAAGAATATGATAAAAAAAAATTCATGGGTTTGAAAAAAGCAATATGATATTTCTTCTTTCACCAACATAAATTAAATATTTCATCAAACTCATCTTCATATCTCCATCATTAACTTTAAAAAAAACCAAAAAATCTCAATAAAAAAAATCTGAATATGAATTTTGGTTTGGAACAGTGGATTTAAAGTGGAAGATAATAAAAAGAAATAACAACTAATAATTCAAATGAAATTTAATTAAAAGAACCAATTAAAAAAATTAAAAAGAATAAAAAATATAAAGGACTAATTTAAAAAATGAGTCAAACTTAAAAAATTGCATGTGTTTTGATTCTTTTAGAATGGAAGAATTCTAAAAACATTTTTTAAAATTTTATATTTTATTAATTTATCACATCAACCCTATTACACACAATAGTATCGTACCGATCAAATACTATTTTTTTAATGAAACTACAATAAAGAGTATTTCTAAAAAAATGAATAATAACAATAAAATTAACGTTATAATCAATGAGTAATTTAAAATAGTAAATCAAAATATAAATTCAAAGCACTTAAGCGGGAACTAGATTAACTTAAAATATCGTACGTGTATTTTTGCCATTTTTTTATTGGAGAACAAAATTTCATTTGAAATTAAGGACACAGTACAAAGTAAATCACGATATAATAAGCAAAGATAAACGATTCATAGTACTTCCTTTACAAAGGAAAGAGCCACATTATTCGCTTGACACGTAACAACTTACACTAAAGATGGAAAATAGAAAGAATAGAAATACAACTAATGACTATGAAGTGTAGGTTTAGGATGATAAATACTCATCATCGATTTAATAGGTTTAAAGCGAATTTTAATATAATAAATAAAATAAATTTTTGAAATTTTAATATAATATTACTATATTAATATAATTGATATTATGTAATATTTTTTTAATTAATTTAATATTATTGAAATAATATTAAATTTAAAAAAAATTTATATATAATTTTAAAAATATTAGAATTTGAGACATTTTTATTAAATCTTTTAAAAAAGTAAAAACTTTATTTTACATAAAAACCTAAAACAATTATTTTAGCGACCTTACCATCGGATCGGCCTATTAATACTTAGAGCCATAAGTCCACTTAATTGAGAGGATCAAGCTTTACCTTATGCCGATTAGAAAGATACTAGTTAGCACTTCTAAGAATTAGTATTGTGGTAATAATAACATCGTCCCAAAGGTTTTCACTTGTCATACACTCAATTAATAATCAAAAAGATCATCACAAAATTTGCACATGAGTCAATACACTAAAAAAAAGTGGACAATAATGACTACTAAAGGCTCTCGAAAATACTTAAAAGTCCTCGATGAAGACATCAAAAACAGTTTTTGACAGACATATTAAAAAATCCCTCTGTAATTCCTAACGGCGTATGGCCCTTGATAATTACTAAACCTTAGTTTGGGTTTGGTTTAACATGATATAAAATCAACCACCGAAATTCAAAATAAATTAATATATTTTATTCACATTATATTAATAGTTAGTAAAAAAAAATACTTAAAACAATATATATAATTTTTTAAAAAAATGTGTTGTATTTAAGTATTTTTTTTATAATATACTATAAATTATTTTTATCATTACAATTAATGTACTTTTTTAATATCATAAAAAATTTAGTGTTTGAATTATTTTTTTAGAATTTTTAAAATAAATATCTTAATTTTAATAAATGTTAATTTATATTCAATTTGTCATCTCTCTTGACAAAAGATAGTATATTGGGGTTGGACTATCAACCAACAATGCTATGATAGAACCTAATTAAACGCTTTTTATTGGTTTGGTTTGAATTTTGTAAAAAATAATATTGTAAAAGTTCAACCAAGTCTATTAAATATTATTTCCCTCTCTCCGTTATTGTATTTATAAATTTGTTTTAATTTATATTTACAAACTTACGACCAATATAATGTAATATTATATATTTAATTTATCGATTAAAATTTTAAAAGTTTGACTATCATAAAGTTTTTATTCTAGCTTTACCACTGATTGTATAACGCATGATTGTAGTCATCGTTTGAAAAAAAGATAAAGAAAAATAAAGAGATTAGAATGAAAGCCCTATACTATTTTTTGTGCTGAAGTGACAAGATGGTTTGGTGTTTCATAGAAAAATTAGAACGATAAAGAGATGATACATTTTTTTATACTACATTTTAATTTTACCAATTGGAATTAATGCAAGCGTGATAATGATGGTCAAAAAGTAAAAAGCTCGTGCTCGAAGATACCAACAATATAATGATGGCCATATAGATAATCTACTAGCTGATGATGTATACTACATTTGTCTAGTTGGTTTTAATATCTTTAATGTGTTAAGTTTCAAATTTGGTGAACATTTTTCTATAAGGCTGTGGCCTTAATCTTTCGCTTAATTTCAACGTGACGTGTTGCAAAATCCAAAAATATACACATTCATCTATTTTGATTATTTGAAGTTTTTTTCTTTGATAAGATTGATTATTTGAAGTTAAAAAAATATGGTTATAGATATCAACAGATGAAGTTATTAAAATTAAATAATTAAATTAGGATGAATATAATAAAATTAGATATAATACGAATTTATTAGTAAGTATATAAATAATTTTTCTAATCAATATTTTTTATATAACTTTTTAATATTTATTTTCAAAAACTAACTAATAAATTTATGATAAATTATTTTGATGCTCCAGAGAATATTAAGTCTATAAAATTTTGTAATTATTGTTTATCTTTCTTCTTATATTATTACAGAAATTATTATTTTTAATTTAGTGTACAACGTTTTTGTTATAAATAAGGGTTATATTTTTATTGTAGAAACTTGAATAATATTAAAAGTAGTTTAAATCTTTAAATTTTAGTCATAAAAATGATTATATATATTAATAATATTTAAATATAAGAATAATATTGATTATTTAATAAATTGATATATGTATATATAATTTATTTAATGCTTTTGGATACCGTAATTAACATATTTAAAGAATACCAAAGTAGCAGTCACCCTATTTAAATTAAAAAATTTCCGTATCTAAAATAATCAATCTTTTATGTCAAAAAATATTAATCAATTTTTTTGAGCAAATTGTTCTATTAAAATAACCATTTAATTTCCTAAAAAAAAAAAACCTATTTAATTACACAAGACTTTCTTCTTTGACAGAATAATTAGAGAAGACCAGAAAATAACTAGTGTAAGAATGTATACAGCAAATTTTAATATAAGGTGTAAAACAAAATTTTTAAATTTTAACATCATATCATTAAATTAATATAATTGATGTCATGTAATATTTATTTCTCAATCGATTTAATATTGGTAAGACAATATTAAATTTAAAAAAAAATTATATATTTTAATTTTAAAAATATTGAAATATGAGATATTTTATCAAATAAAATATTTTTTAAAGTATTTTAATAAAATAAAATTTTATTTTTTATGAAGACCTAAAGCAATTGCTTTAGTAATCTTACTTTCGACCGACTCTGAATGTATATAAAATAATTTTACATTTTTTAATAAGATTATACCTTTATTAACGTATTTTTATATTAATTAAATTAAAAATATAATTTATTAAATGATAAACACGTTTATTCAGAAAAAAAAAACATAAACACATCTAAAATATGAATAAATATGTATACACAAAGACAGGTACATATAAGCAATTTGTTTCGAAAACTGTGAAAAAAAAATTTTAAAAAAAATTTAAAAAAAATATTTTGTAATAGATATGATGAAATATCAAAATAATTAAATATAAAATGTAACAATGATGAGATCTGGAAAAATGGTTTTTAATATAAAATTTAAATAATGAATAATTTGGAACGTTTTCAAATAAAAGATTAAAATAACATCTTAGTCAGATATGTTTTGAAAAACGAAGATAGTGGTAGTAAGGATACTTTTCAGTGGGAGTATATCTCCCTCAAACGTGGATCCTCACATGTAGACTGTAGTTTTGTTTCTTTAGGCGCATGTAGACTGTATTTTTTATGTGAGAGATCTCGTTATTAAAAGTTAAAACCCATTTTTTCGTATAGGGATAGAAACAAAATCTACAATAGTAGTTATTCATCTATCTTCTTTTTAATTTGAGTGGCAAAATCTATTTTAATTAGATGTAAATGTATTTTCTTTTTAAATTATAATTTAGGGATGGAATGTGTTTGAGGGTGTTGATATTTACGTGACACCTGAATTCGTCTTGTTAGTAATATTATAGTCATTTTTAAATTTTAAATACATATACATATTCAATATATTTAATATTTTTAAATATTAAAAATATTAATATTTTTTATTTATTATTGTATAATAATAACTATTTTATTATATTAATTATAATTAATATAACTTTTAAATTTATTATTTTATATATGAATGAGTGCAATTGCGGACAAGAAAACTCAAACTCCGTCGCGGGGAGATTAGACTTAAGTTTCACATCCGATAAAAAATTAAGACGAATGCAGATTTTCTCCAACTTATCGAATGCAGAGATAAAAAAAAAAAGACAAAATCCACTCATACTCCATACTTTTGCCATTTTTGTTTACATATTCCATTTTTGGATACAATCGTTCACATATTTCATAATTATGAGGTTTAATTTTATAAGTTTTTCTTTTTTTGAAATTGAGGTTTAATAAATTTTAGTGGTCCTGCATTACTATTTCATTTATAACTCTGTCGTCTCACCCCAAGGATGGACATTTATATCTTTAGTGTCACACCTCATTCGTAGTTGGTTGCAAATTTGTCCGTTGCAAACTTGATGCATTTGAGTTAAGATCTCTTCAAATACTTAAAATATTTATTTATAATAAAAAAGGAAGAAAAAAATATTTAATATTTTAATTATTAATTTTTTTTTCTCTTTCATAAATAAACGTTCAAATAGCAGATACAAACTCGTTACATGCACGGAGTGTGTGAACTCTGAACCAATGTGGAATTAGTTGAGCTATGATTAATTTAATTTAATATAGGCGCTGGCAGTATTTAATTTATGGGGACGGATGTTAATCTGTGGACTATTCTAATATATATTTCAATTCACGTTTTGTAAAAAATAATATATTTCAATTCATGTTGTGATTTGAAATGATTGATCGGTGAGATATGCAAGTCAAGTTATTTTGCTAAGAGAAAAAACTCGTGCCTTCTTAGGAATTGGAAGTAATTGGATTATTCCTCTTTGTGTGTAGTGAGTGAAGTCATTTTGGTTTAGTTTTTGGGTGTACTTAACATCGAATGGACTTCATTTTGTATCTGTTCATAGTTGTATTGTGTTCTATTTGTAAGTTGCAACTCGGTGTATTTTTTATATATATAATTTACTTATCAGATTTTTGTTGATTTAATTGTATAATTAGTCATCTATTTTAAAAAATAATTTAAATTTATTTTTTAGATTTTTGAGCTATAACATAATTATTTGACATATTTTAAATAATGTGATATACGATTTTATGATATAAAATCATCTAGATGCGTTAGTTATTCATATATCATTGATTAAATTACAAAAATAAAAAAAAAAATTCAAAGTTGAAAGTTAAGTTTTTAGAAGTTTTATTGTGAGATAATGAGTATTAATCATTTTATACATCATCATATCATATGTAATATTATTTAAAGTATGTTATATTGATATTTTTTAATTAAAAATTATAATGAGGGACCAAAATTCTAGAAGTTTAAAATAGAATGAACAATTTCACGAATTAATAAAAGTATGAGACAAAAATTGCAATTAAGTTATCTAACTTTGTTTATTTGTAGCACGTTTTGTGCTAAATTTTGAGTTTTTAATATATTTTAGTGTTTAAATAAAAAGAAAGTTAATTAATTTTTTTTATAAAAAAAAAATATTGTTAATTATACTAATTGAATAGATAAATTTAATGTTATATTTTAATATTTTCATTATCAATACAATTTTTGAGTATGTATATTATTAATACAGACCTCTCAAAAAATGTCAACCGGTCAACTTTATTATTTCAGGTAAAAAATAAATTTATAATAATAAAAAATTGAAAGCAAATAGAATATATTTTATCAAAAAATAACAAAATTTATATTTGAATCAGATTATATAATACAATCTCACAATTTTTATATTATAATTTTTATACTTTTATCTTATAAGTAACTTTTATCAAGAACAGTAATAATATTTTTGTTAAGATATAAGACCTCAATTTGAAATTTCTACTAATTAATCAAATGTCTCTTTATACTGTGAAGTATCACTTAGCACCACACATCGTTACCTTAATCAAAATAATTTGAGGGAGGTCTCACTAATTCACATATTTTTGCCTTTTCCGCAAATTTATGATTCCAATTATTAAGACGTTTACTATTTCAAGTATTAAAATTGACGATTCACTCTTTTTTGTTGCTTTTACGAAAATAAATTATTTAAATTCCTTCTTAAAGATGCTTTTATGTTTGCTTCCTTAGCCTCGGACCATTATACTAAGTGGCCTCTGATAATGTGATCCACGTGGGTATGATAAAATATTATAAATAACATCAAGCCAATAAGTTGGTTCACGTTGATCTATTATTTGCAATTTTTTAATGATAAAGTCAGAATTCATTTATTATAAGTTAAATTATTGTTTTGGGTTTGAAATAATTGAGTTTAATGAGTTTTTTGGGATTTGAGGTTGTATTTGAAGATTATAAACTTATTGAATTTTTTTGATTTTTTGAATTGAGGGATGATGAATTTTAGGATTTAGACGATGAAAATGACGATTTAGGTGATGAAAATGATAAATTTATTAATTTTTATTTTAAAAAATTCTTTAAAGTAAAATTATTGATTTACATGGAAATTCTAAAGAAGAAGAAATTGATTTAGAAATTTTTTTATTTTTTTAAATTTGAAATGCTATGGATATGAATTTGAAAGTTATAGATTTTGCTAATTTATAGAATTGAAGATGATAAGTTGAATGAATTTTATGGATTTTTAGATTGAATGAAATAAAAAAAAATTATGGATTTATGAGTTTGAAGATGAGTAAAGTAATAAAATTTAATATTTTTTAATAGAAATTCTTTAATCGGTTTAACTATAAAAAATATAACAAATGGATTAAAACAGAACAAAGAATAATTAAGAAATTAACAAAAATTAAGAGAATGAAAGAGTGGTTTAACCTATATTATATAACTTTATCATTCAAATATTTATTCTGAAAACAAATACCGCCAATAAGAGAATCCATCCAACAAGATATTTATTTTGGTTCAAACAAATATGTCTTTTTAGTTACAGACCAACAAATTGTATGTTTTTGTTATATATAAATGGAATTATAAAAGGTTAATAGCTTTAGAGAATAGGCATAAGGGTCGGAGTTAGCTAGGAATAACAAAGGGTATATACCTAGGGGCATAAGTGAATTGAATTATATTTGTATTTGCTACTCACATTTTTTTAGACGGAAATTTAAATATATTGAAATATTAGTGGGTGTTTGTTTGATATTCATTAATATACTTTTTAAAAAAATCATGTATTATTTTCTTTGTAATCATATAGAATTTTTTTATAAAAAAAGAATGTATTAACATATAAGCATAATCCATCACAAAACTCCATTATAAAAATTATTAATATATTAATACATAGACAAAATATATTACAACATAGTCTTCCTTTCGATCAAGCGTATTTCAATAATTTTATTAATTGAATGAAAAGTCGTATGTATTAATACTATTATATTCATCTCAATATTCATTAAATAACATATAATTAAATATCAATTTATTTTACCAGCACATACTTTTAATTTATTAAAATTTACCTTTAAATTTTTATTTAATACTTAATAATAATTACTTTACACTTTAAAAATAAATTATTCATTTTAAAGACAAAGGAGTCCACAAGATGTTGATATATATAATAGCAGCCACCTCTGTTTGCTGGCGTACAATTTGTTTTTTTGCTTATATTAATAAAATTAATAATAATGTTTAAAAAAAGGGGCTGCTTGACTACCTTATATAAATAGAGCAATGTGTTGGGATCTTTAGGTGCTCTATTTCTTGCATAGAGAGGAACTTTCTAGTTGATTTATACCTTTGCTCTTTCCACTTTATAAGTTAGAGGCTAATTTTAGTGTTTAAAAAAATGGGAAGAGCTCCATGTTGTGCCAAAGTTGGTTTACACAAAGGTCCATGGACTCCTAAAGAAGATACATTGCTTACAAAGTATGTTCAAGCTCATGGTGAAGGCCAGTGGAAATCACTTCCAAAAAAAGCTGGTAAGAATTTGGTCCCATCTTTGTTTCATCTATAGTAACATATTCATTAATTTTCTCAAATTAATATCTCATGTCCAACCTTTTTATAACTAATATAAAAATTAAGTCGGTTAACCAACAAAAACTAGAAACAAAACTAAAATTTGTCTCTAGTTAATTTTTACATCTCTATCACTCAAGAGGCAAAATTAAAAAATGATTTTGTCTTTAATTTTCAAGTTATAGAAATATTAAATAATTAATTAAGTGGTTAATATTTTGCAGGCCTTCTTAGATGTGGTAAAAGTTGTAGACTTAGATGGATGAATTATCTTAGACCAGATATAAAGAGAGGTAACATATCACCAGATGAAGATGACCTTATAATTAGATTGCATTCACTTCTTGGAAATAGATGGTCACTTATAGCTGGACGATTACCAGGAAGAACTGACAATGAAATAAAGAACTATTGGAACACTTATCTTCGCAAAAAAATGCAAAGTGATCAACAAAAATGTGATGAGATAGATCTTGAACAAAAACAACAACAACAACAACCCAAGAATAACAACAAAAAGAAAAAGAACAATAAGCAAAAGAAGAGTGAGAAGAGTAAAGGTACAAAGAATGGGAATAATATTCAAGAGGAAGAGAAAATCCAAGTTTATTTACCAAAACCCATTAGGATTAAGGCCTTAACTTTACCAAGAACGGATAGTGGTACTTTTACATTTGAATCAAATTCATCAATTGCAAGTCAAGAAAAAGAAGGAACAAAACAAGTCATAAACAACAACAACAACAACAACTTAATTCATGAGGTTGGTGAGATGGGTGAAAATGATGGTTTTGGTTTCTCAAGTGATGACCATGACTTAGTCAACGAGATTGAATGCGGTTCATTTTTTGACACGTGTAAGGATCATGGAATGTTAGAGAAACTCTATGATGAATACTTGCAAATATTGAATATGGACGATTGTAATTTTGAGTTCGATTCTTTTGCCGAATCTTTCTTTGATTGAAAACAATAGTTAATAAATATTTAGCTTCTTACTCATGTTACTTACAATCTACATAATTTCTTTTAATATTATTTTAAAAGTAATCATATTATAAAACTAATAGTTTTTCGATTTCATATATCTACTAGCTTCGTTGTGATTCCGTCACTGATTCGTGCATGGTTGTGTATATTAAATAATTAGTAAGATATTAAACATAAAAAAATGAAAACAAAATGGAGCAGACGAGAACATGTGGGAAGATATCGATCTAGATCTTTTTAAAAATCTAGGAAATTAAATAAAGGTTTTTTAAGAAATGATTGAGGGTTTTGCTTGTCCCGTGACATGACTCTTTCCAAATTTTGTTTTTTTCTCTATAAATGTATGTATTTATGATAAAAAAAATAAAGAACCTTAATATTTGTTACCTTCATGTCTTAAATATATTAAATATAACAATTATATTATTGAAACATAACATTTCACACAGACACGGTGTATTATTCTTTTTTTTTAAAAAAACTTTAAAAAGTAATAAAAACATTTTTTTAATACAACATATATATTTGTGTTATTAATAACTAAAATATATGATATTAACTATTTTAGAGTACTTCATTAAAGTGATTAATGTCTTGTAATTTATTGGTTAATGATTTATATTTTTGTAGTTAATGAAGTATTCAAAGTGGTCAATGGTATAAATTTATATATATGTCACAAAAACATGTCTCAACGATAAAATAAATTGTTTTTTTTAAATAATATTGTTCACCATATAAAAATACGATAAACGGTATATATGTGCCAACTATTATGTCCACAATTTGTGTTCAAATAATATTTTTCTAAATATAAAGAAGTCAACTTCAATGATTTTATCTAGTAATAAAAATATAGATATTAGATTTGATATGTTATACGTCTGATTTTTATTAATGTCATTAGAGGAAGACAAATATAAATTTTTTTGTAAGTGTTCAATCAACTCCCTCATCTTAAATGTTCCTTAAGAAAAAAAGTCAAACATATGATTAACTTTACAAGTAATTATGATAAAAGTCAAATCATTTCATATAAGTGATTTTATAAATAGTTATGATAAAATTTAAACATTAATAATAATTTAACGATTATGATTGATTGACAATATAAAAACTATTTAACCAACAATATATAAAAATTAAATTCTTAGATAAAATACATTTAATTTTTTATTTATATTTAAGAAATAAGTAAATACTAGATTGGTAAATCCTTACATCAAATAAGCTAATTAATCTTAACAAGTATCGCAAACACGGTATATAAAATTGGTTTAGTGGTTGAAATAGAAGAGTTAAAAAATTGAATGATAAAGAAGTGGAGGATTCGATTATTACCTTTAAGAAAATACTAACAATAATAATTAATTAATTGATGGTTATAGAAAATAACTAATTATAAAAAAAAGTTAATTGCACATATATTATAAGGTTAACTTTATTTAAATGAAAGTTTATATTATATATAGATAATTCTTGTAAACTTTTATATAAATATTCTTTAGGAACTAGAAAGTTAACACATAAATCGGCTAAAAAGTTTTTAACAAGTAATTCCCTTGCTTTAAAACGATGACATCAATGAAGAAACTTAGTCTCTCAAGTGTGGATCACTTAATTACTCTAAATAGTGTTAAGTCACACTATGTGAAATATCAACTCCTTCTAACCTTATTTATAGCAATTTGGTCAAAGAAATTTGATACATTTGATTTGATCCAAAACTTTGATTCACATTCATCAAATTTTTTTGACTCACTTTTGCTTATAAATAATGCTGGAGAGAGTACTAGTTACCAACTAAATAAAGCATAAGTGCGTTAAATGCAATGATAAATTTAGAATTAAGATAAAATTTAATTGATTGCTCACATTTATAGACTAAATGTTGAGAACTAAACTTAGCAGCCACAAATCATGGTCAACTAAAGATCGTGTCTTAACTATTTCAATCGACTATTTTTGTGTGAACATGTCCAAAATTGTGTTGTCTTTAATTGGGCAATAGTTTCCACGTTCGCTCGACTCAAATTATTGTTCGTGTGCATTATTCTGCCTTTCCTAATCATTTGCCCTAAAAATAGTCGACATTTTCCGCTCACTTGGTGTTTCTCACTAAAATAAGAGACTTGGTTGTACCGAGTCAAATTATCATTAATAACCGGTTTTTGAAATAAATTTGATTTATAGAAATTAAATAATAGTGTGACTAAATAATGCTCAACTATTTCTCCCTCAACTAATTCGTAGTTGTTCCATGATCATCTCGACCGTTTCTAATTTGGCTAATATTCTCTCAACTCATCAGCTATTTCTCGGCAAACAATTTAGAATATTTTACGCTTAAACAAATGCCTCTACGCCACATTAATCGGTTTATGTATTTGAGATAGTGTGAAGCGCGACAATTACTTAGTGTTGTCATGTAATCATTATACAATTTAGGTAGATAAAATAATTGTTGCATTAATTACACAAATGTAATAAAATTTATATACAAATGTAATGAAATTTACATTAATTACACAATTTGCAAAAAAAAAGAAACCACATGTCTCTATTGACGTAGAATTCCACATGTCTCTTTATTAATTACAATTTATATACAAATGAAATGAAATTTGCATTAATTACACAATTTGCAAAACAAAAAAAAAACCACATGCCTCTATTCACACAGAGTTCCACGTGTCTCTTTATTATACTAAAAAAAATAATTGAAAATTTTACGTTATACACCAAATTTATACCCTTATTCTCACATTTTAATAAAATTCAATTTTACCCTTGTTTAAAACAAAAGCTAAATTTTATGTTTTTTTATATATATTTTATTTTTAAAAAAGTTTTCCAGAACACATTTTTATTGTAGAGAACTTTTTTAAAAAAATTTGGTACATTTAAATGTGTTGTGGAAAACTTGATAAATAGTTTTTCGGTATACAAAGTTCAATTTTCTAAAACACATTTGTGTATCGAAAGACTTAAAAAAAATTTTACGATACACAAAATTCAATTTTCTAAAATTCAATTGTATACAAGAAAACTTGAAAAAAAAAATTCCAATATATTATGTTCAAATTTTGTGAAATACATGTGTTCTAGAACATTGTTTTTTTAAGTTTTCTAGAATCAAGCTAAATTTAGTGGGTATATTTTTTTTTTTAAAATAAAGATTAAAATAGTTAGTTGCACAAAATGTTGGGTTAGAAATATAAATGTGGGGTAAGGTTAAAATTTTCCAAATAATCTTTCAAAATCTCTTCCTTTGAAATTTTATTTTACGATTTTTTCTTTCTTTTATATGTTGCTTTGATAAAAAAAAATTTCAATGGTTAGAATAAAAAATACAATATCGACGATGAAAGTTTTTTGTTTTAATAACCACATTTTTTACTGTTTAATTTCAATTAATTTTTATTCAAATGTATGGGAACCCTGACAAATATTATATTTGTTTATCAATATAAAATTTTGTTTTGATCTAATTTTTCGCTGAAGTTTTTTTTCCATCTTATGTAGTACATAATTGAAGACACTTTGAGGAGGTCTACCACATTGTCTAAATTGAGACATACCCACTTTAAATTAGTTATAATAACTTTTTATTTAATCATAATTTTTTTATAAATTAAATGAGATTTATATTTATTACATTACTAACAAACTATTCTCCATCTCACCATGAAATATGTCATGTGTCCTAAAAAAAAATCCTTTTCCATGACAATATTTAATAAAATAATTATAACTAAGATAATAAAAATATGATAGATTTATTAATTTTATTTTACATTCACTGTACAAGCATCTCCTATAATTTACCTCTTTTTAATGGGTATACATGATTTGGGATTTTTGCAAAATAAACAATAAAAATTCCATAAGTGTGATTCTAATCAAAACACCAACTTAAATCATGCACATTCTTTCACAAAAAAACCTCAAACAAGCACATTGAAAACAATTTCCAACGCAAATGACATTGACACTATTTCAATTTGCAATATTTTATTTTTGAAAATTTCATAAAAATTTCAAAAATCTGATTCCAATTAATCACCAAAATAAATCAAGTACATCGTAGACAATTTCCAATGTCATTGACACGTTTTAATTTTGAAATTTAGTGATGCCAA
Organism: Cicer cuneatum; assembly: GCA_037974295.1. NCBI lineage: Eukaryota > Viridiplantae > Streptophyta > Magnoliopsida > Fabales > Fabaceae > Cicer > Cicer cuneatum. Next base: position 66,455,128 of record JBBPBO010001985.1, on the reverse strand, counting down.
TAAGTAATATAGTAATAACAAAATATATTAACCAATTTCATTTTTATTTACGATTATAAACATGTCTGTTGTAATTTGGTTGTTTTTAATGGAAATGAGAATACACAATTAACGAAGTCTTTGGAAATGAAAATAACGAATACACACATTTTTTGATTTTAAAAGAGAGAGAGAATTGAGTAAATTTGGTTTTTGACGAAATTCAAGAAGGCTAACCAATCACAGTAAATTGTTGATTGTCGTGCATGACCCTTTCGCACAAACAAATATTTCCCTTTTACCAAAGGAACCGTACAAATTTCATCAATGTGATTAAGCATTAAAATAAATTGAGCACAATAAAAACAATGTTCTATGCAAGTTATTCCTCCTAATTAATTTTAAACGGAGTTGCAATACACTATAAGACTTTAATTATGTACTACTTAGATCTCAAGTATAATTAAAAATAAAGTCAATAACAATTATAATTTTTGACAAATTTTCTATGTCATGCTTTGATTCACCGTGCGTCTCGTATGGTATTTTAGATTTCCCATATCTTTTTCTCAATTTAAGATAAAATCAGTTTTTTTGGTATAATACACAACACTAATTTACTCTTTTTCTTGAGCTATTTTGCATGTATTTGCTTATGTGTTTTTTATTTGCTAATTTGAATGTTTTGTTTTAAGTGGTCTATTTTTTTTTTTATAATGCAATAGACTAAATATTACAAGTGCATATATATATATATATATATATATATATATATATATATATTAGGTTTCACATCCCTTTTCTCCAATTTAAGATAAAATCGGCTTTTTTGGTATGATGTCTAGTACTGTTTCATTCTCTTTCTTATGTTATTATAAATGTATTTGTTTGCACTTTTTTATTTGCTAACTTAGCTGTTTTTTTTTAATTGGTCTTTGTTTTTTTTTATAACGCAATAGGCTATAAATATTATATATATATATATATAATTTTTTCTTTTTATAGAAAATAAGCTTTCTTTTAACTATTTATATTTATTACACATATTTTATCTTTTTTTTTTGTGTATTTTATAATGCTTATTTCATAACGGAAATTTATTTATACAAAATTTCTTACAAAAAATAATTTACTCGTGCAAAGCATGGATCTAACACTAATAAATATTTACTACTTTAATTATTGGAATTTAGTTTCTAAAGTGTCATTTTGTGCCACGAACGGAGAATAATGAGTTATCATTTTCATAGGTGGACAAAACTTATTGGTCATCAATATAATAGCCGTCTAAATAATAATAATAATCTCCGAATGTCTAGTTCAATAGTATCTCATAGAATAATGCATATCTTTGATGTCGTGATTTTGAAATGATGTCTCCAAGGAGGGACCTACTTGAAGCATAGAGAGGTTGGAACTCTACTATTTTTTTATATTTTTTTTAATAATATATATATATATATATAATTTTAAATCAAAAATAATTATTTTGTTGATCAAGAGTTGTTAAGGTTGGAGGGAGTATCAATTATATTAATAATTTTGTTACCTATATCTCTCAATTTTTTTTTATAAAAACAAATATCTAAAATGTCCTATATTTATAAAATTATTTAAACTCTAATTGTCTTTTTATCATAATTCTTAACCTCATAACTCACATATCACAAAATCATCCATAACTCATCCATCATAACTCACATCACTCACTCATAACTTACACCCAAAAAGTCTCCTCTTTATATTGTGGTTAACGTGACACAACAAAGTATGTTTATTGATATGTGTTTGAGTCCGTTTTTTTCTTTCAAAATCTGAGGATTTTAAGTGAACTTAGTTCACGTACGTTGTAAAAAATTCATTGTACGCAAACTTAAACCACGTATTTTTATGTGAACTAAATTCACGTACGTTATTAAATTTAAGAAATCACAGGCAATACGCGAATGCAGTTCACATAAGGCTACGTGATTTAAGTTTGCGTAGAGTTTAAGAATTCACAGGCACTACATGAATATTGTTCACGTACACTTACGTGAATTGAGTTCACATAGGTGTTTGAGAATTCAGTTCACATAAACCGTTGTGATCTCAGTTTAGTTCACATATTTCTAAATTTTTGATATGTTATTTTTGGATGCAGATACATGGACCATGGGGGAGACAATAGGGACAAAATGTATGATGGTTTGGACCCTGATTTTGACGACACGCATGATGGTTTAGAACCTAATTTTGATCGGCACTATGAATGACGATGTTGAACCTGTTATGGTGGATTTGACTGATATGTTTACCACTGGCATGATGTTTGATATGCGAGATGATTTATTGAGATGGACTAGAAATGTTGGAAGCGAAAATGGAATTGTCGTTGTCGTTTTTAGATCTGAAACTACGACAGCACGACTAAGAACAATGACAAAATTAATTCTTGGTTGTGAAAGAAGTGACAAATTTAGACCTTGGAAGAATCCTAAACCTATAAGGAGTACCTGGACTAAAAAATGTGAATGTCCATTAGTTTGAGAGGAAAACCATCAAATGTTGGTGAGGGATGGTATATGCATGTAACATGTGGTCTCCATAACCACAAATTGGCCAAAAAACTAACTGATCATTCTTTCTTAGGCCGATTGTCTCATGAAGAGAGAGATGTACTTGGTTATATAACGAAAAATATAATCAAACCAAGAAACATATTGATGACGTCAAAGGATCATAATGTTGAAAGTTTAACGACAATCAAACAAGTTTACAATGTATGTCAAGCATATCGTTCATCACTGAAAGGTAATATAACAGAAATGCAACATCTTTTGACATTGACGGAACGCGACAAATACATGTATCAATATAGGAAGGTAGAAGGTTCATATGAGTTGAAAGACATATTCTGGGCCCATCCAAATGTTATCACTCTTGTAAATAATTTTCACATAATATTGATTATGGATAGCACATACAATTGTCGAATGTCGTTACTTGATGTTATTGGTGTTACTTCTATTAAAATGACATTTTGCGTGAAATTTGCATATCTATAGTATAAGCGTGTTGATAACTTTGCACATGCACTATAAATGTTGAAAGAACAAATTACAAGTGGTGAAGTTCAAGTCATCGTTACTGGTAGATACCTTGCTTTAATGAACACAGTTCAATATATTTTTCCAAAAGCAGTCATTATTATGCTTGTTTCACCTATGCAAGAATTTCAAAACCAAGTGCAAGATGATTGTGTTTCCAAAAAAGAAGCAGGTGCACATAATAGAGGCATGAGAGACTCTTGTTTACATTTATGATGAAGCTCAATATTACATGAAGTTGGCTATGTTTGAAGGAATTTGTAGTAGATGTTCTATTTTTTATGATTATGTACACGAGCTGTGGTTAATTCCTCATAAGGAAATATTTGTTGAGCCGTGGAAAAATAGATTTATGCACTTTGGGAACACGACAACACAAAGGGTTGAGTCAGCGCATTGAAGTTTGTAAACGATATTACAAGACAATATTGGTGATATATACAGTGTTTAGGAAACTATTTCTAGCATGATTGTATTACAACACAGTGAAATAATAGCATCGGTTGAAAAAAGCATCATTCAAAAGGTGCATCAACATAGTAACAAATTGTACGCCTATTTAGGCAGTGTTGTTTCTAAAAATGCAATAGATCACATTGCGACAGAGTATGATCGCGTGAAGTATGTAGGTATTGATAAGTTTCAGTGTCGTTGCACTATTAGGACAACACATGATCTCCCTTGTGCATGTGAAATAGCCAAATATAGTATGATCCCACGTTCCATTACGTTAGACGCTATTAATGTTTGGTGGAGTAAATTAACTTTTCATGATGATGGATCGGGTAAACCTTTAGAGTTATCTGTCAATCATGAAATATATGTCATAGTGAAATTTTTTGATGAACTTGATGTACCTATTATCTGTCAATCATGAGTTATCTGTCGGCGACTATGATAATTTGGATATCGTGCAGTTGCAGGTTTACTTGCAATGAGTGAGAACTTTTGGGCATTCATTTGTCAACAATGTGTGGTAAAGCTTTAAGAGTTCATGTCTCATTACGAGAGAATATTTGATGGAGAAATTTTTGTTCAAAAACTTATACAGAGAACTATGGATAATTAGATGACACTTCCAAAAATGTGACATGTGATTGTTTTGTAATTTAGCTTAGTTTTCGTCTCATTATCACATAACCAATCTAAAACATTTTTTCCACTTAGAAGTCCACCACCAATATCTATGTCAGAACATCGTATGATTGTTATTGCATTTGTTAAGAACTGTTATTTCGTGCGCGTATTAATTGTGATATTTAATTTCATTATATCAACTTTTTTTTTTATAATTTAATAAATTATTGATTTTAACAGGTTTACTTAAAGTCATATATGCTATACCACTAGCAAGTAATTTGTGGAAAAAAATATTGCACTGAAGAAGCACGACAATGAGAGTTTATTAACAATGGTTGCATGCAAGATTGGTTGTAGATATTTCCACACACTATAAATAAACCTATTGTAAACTAAATAATTGATATTTAATATTGTTATGAATTCAAATATAATAGTTGTTATAAACAATCAAATCAGTATTATACAAATCCAACATGTTTTACGTATCCAAAAAATTCTGAAAATAATACATATCCAAACTAATTCCCAAAATAATGCCTAAGTCCCTCTATGTCTCCTACGATATGGTACTACATTTGTCCAATTCCTACCACCACCCATTTGAGTTTTCAACATCACTATTAACTCATTGATGAGTGCAATGCCATCAGGTAATACCAATTGACGATCAAGAAACTCTTCTGCAATATGTATTGCTCAACCCTATATGAACTGGTTCTCTTTGAATGATGACTAGTTAATTTAGTTATGTCTAGTTAATTTAGTTGTCATAAATTTGAATGCATTTACCGTTATATCATCAATAAATGGACCATTGCAGTAGGTTTTGCAACCGAAGGACGAACACAAACTGGTTCTCTATGAATGATGTATGGATGAGAAATCCTATGAAACCACTCAATGTAATCATTCGTGCAGTCTGCAGGTCCATATACAACCACGCCAACATCAACTACATGAACAACGTATTGCATAAATATTATGTCAATTTCCTCTTAAATAGTCTTCTGACCTACTATCTCAAATGGTGAACCAAGAATGGTTTGGACATGACCATATTGACGCAATATCCTGTATAGCAGATGTGCATACATGTTCGGACCCCACCGTATCCACCCTCTACATAAAGAAACATCATATCATTAGTTAGAATTAGTAATAGAAATTATCAACACAATAAACAACCATCGAGTTTACCTGTAAAAGTGTCAGATACCCATAAACTGTTCTGGTCTAATGCATACTAATTTCGCGGAGATTGTCTTATAAGTAAGCAAGAACCGCAACATCCCATGCATATCCCGCACATAATTGAGATCTCGGAAGCACTCTAGATAGACAACGCTAATTGCGAAAGCACTCTTGTCGCTGAAAAGGGTGCAACCAACTAAAAATTATAGAAATGCCCTCGCAGCCATCTCCCGATGCTGGTCACGACAACGCTGATGGTATACTTCAAGTAGCCAACTATATCGAACTGTGGTTGTCTGCATAATGTTAAAATCATCATAAGCAAAAACTTCAATAACTCTACGAAGTTCAGCTAATAAATTTGCACCGTCATCTTTGTTAAATACATTGACACTAAATAATGCATCGATGATGGGTATACGCAGAAAAGAGGAGACATCATCCAGAGTAATTGTCATCTCTCAATTGGAAGTTGTTGGTGTCTCAATGCCACCTTTCTACGAAAACAGATATGATTCATTTGTCGATCATTTCGTAATTGCATTTTAGAAATGAATATAATCTTGAACTCTTAACCAATTGTTCCACCTCTTCATGTTCAATCACAACTTCTTTCAATTTTTTCCATTGCTAAATACCCTTAGTTTCCACGATCTTAAAATATTAGAAGGGAAAAAATATAAGTTAAAACACATTATGACAACAACTATTAAAAATTTAATAAGACCGAGAAAATTACCACTCCATCCCAAAGTCGAGTGGCCACATAATCACCAAATGTCCTAAGGACAAACTTGTCAACCGAACCACCAGAATATTCATCAGCATGTGGAGGTTCATCTATGTGCTCTGGTTGAGCCTCATGTTGTGTTTGCTCTTCCTGCTGGGTCTGCTGGGATTGTTGCTCTTGTTGTGCCTGTTGTTGCTGTTGTAATCGTCGTTGTTGCTTCCTCTCCCGTTGCACTTTCTGCTGCTCCTCAAGACGCTGAGCCCGTGCAGAAGCGGTTGGTTTAACACGACGACCATCATCATTGCCAATATCTTAAATTATAACTCAACATGCTCTATTAGTAAACATAATGCACACCATTTCTACATAACCATATCATAATCAAAACACAATCGAATGTGTTGCGACACAATATCTGTTCACTTACGCAAACTCAGTTTGCGTACACACACTGAGTTCACGTAGGTTTCTGGGCCGATTTAGTAACCAAGAGATGATATAAAACTTAATAAAAATATGATATGATAGTAACAAGATAATCATTATTATATTACATGTTTGATATTTTGATTGCACATGATAATATTTTATTTTTTCGTATATTTCATACACATGTCATGTTGATATGATATGATATGATATATTATATATTTAAAGACAAAATTAATATTGTGAAACAATTATATATTATTTTTTAAATTAACAAACAATACTTTTAAATGTTTCAAATTAATAAAAATACTAAAAAAATTAAATAAGTGATAAAATAATTTTATGTTGGAAAAAGCATATTGATTCAACTAACTAGATAAATATTTTTTTAAAATGTTGAGTAACTAAATAATTCTATTTTATTTGTTTGATAAACTAAATAAAGATTATAATATATATTATATGTAAATGGAATAATTATCATTGTAAAGAATTATATTTATTTCTAAAATTTAAATTGATATTCTTTTAAATTTTATATCAAATTCTACTGTTTTTCAATTTATATTTATTTTTATATTAGATTTAAAAAATTGAGGAAATGAAAATTATTACTAATAACAATAGATCTAATTGCCATTTTTCAACTATCCAATACCAAATTTAAATTTTATTCTTTGAAGTTATAATATTGGGCTCTTACTACTAAAGTGACACATCCATGACATTTTATTAGAATTAAATTTTTTACATTGTAAATTATATTTTATAAGAGGAATTGAATAAATTATTATTAATATTTTATTTTGTTAGTTTTCATTCAACTCATATTAAAGGTAAAAAATATTTAACTAGACATAATATAATGGTAATATTAAAAAATAATTTATCTTTTATTTATTTATTTATCAAACTCTAAATAAAATAAAATAAATAAAATATTTATATTATAGGCTAAATAACACCTGTGGTTCCTTAACTTAATTTCAGTTAACGTTTTAGTTATTTATTTTTTTTTCCACCCGATTTGGTCATTTATTTTAATTTTAAGTGAAATAAAGAATAAAAATATGAGTTTATTTGAAGAATTGAGTTACTAATCTGTTAAATTTGTATTATATGAAAGAATATAATTAATTTTATGGGTTTTGGTTGAAAATTTTGATGAATTTTTGTAAAAAAAAGAAGATAATAATATTGATATTTTAAAATATAAAAGATCAAATTGTCATTTAAAATTAAAATAAATGACCAAACCAAAAAAAAAAAAATAAAAAACTAAAACGTTAACTAAAATTAAATTAAAAAATACGAATGCTATTTAACATATATTATATTATATCTTTATCTTTTCTGACTACAATATATTATTTGAATCACACCCTTAACCTATTTATTACATTGCTGTATATATTATAACAGATCAATGGTAATAAAATATTCCCACGTCATTTCAATTATTGCCTCTTTTAATTTTTCTTACAAGGAGCACGTGGTATCTATTATATAATTGACAAATGTATTTTTAATTAATAAAATTCTTTAATTGTGTACATTATGAATTCAACCACATTGCAGACAAAATTGGTTGGTGGCCAGTTGACCGCCATCACGTGGTATGCCAATTTCAATCTTATCATATTATTATATATGTATGACGAAATGTTCTGTCTTATGATTAAACTAAAAAAAAAAATTATGATATTCATAAAATACACGCATATATATATATATATATATATAAATTTTGTGTTTTTTAAAATTAATTTATATACACAATTAATTTAAAAAGTTTTTATATTATTAGTTAATCACAATTGTTAAATAAATAAAAATATTTGACTTTTATTAAAATTATTTTTATGAGTAATTGTGATGTTCTGAAAGTATAAAATTTTTTACACTTACATTACATAACAATTAAATTTTATATATATATATATATATATATTTATTTGTTTTTGATTTTATTTTATTTTATATATTCACTCCAACAAAATTGATTTTATTTGTTTTTTGTTATATCTAGATATCTCTTGTGTTATACACTAAAATATGGATATCTCTATTGTTCATGATTCAAATTTTGCTTCATTAAGTTATGAAAATGTAACCTCTTTTTTTAGAATCAATTTTGTTGGTGTATGTTCTTGTTAATTAACGTTAACCTTATGATGCATGAATAAAATAAGCTTCAATGGCTAAAGGACGATGATGATATTTTGGTAGATAAATAAGTTTTGGTCAATTTTAGTATTGATAAGTATCATGATGAAATTTTGTGTGATGTTGCACCTATGGAGGTCGGCCATATTTTGTTAAGGTGACTATGACAATTTGATAGAAAGGTTGATCATGATGGTCACTAATTTACTCTTTTGTGCATAAAAAGCAAAAAATGTCTTTTTTACCTCTTAGTCCTAACAAAGTTTGTCTTGATCAAACTCAATGGAATCTAAAGAGGGACAAAGAGATCAAAGAACAAAAAGGAAAGTATATCATGCATGCTTATGACTCAAATTGTCAATTTTTTTTTACCTAGGGTAAAAAACTTATTTGCTAGAGAGCATGTGGTTAAACAAACTTTGTTAACTAGATAGTCGGTATATTTTCTTTATAACAATTATTTATGTTTGTCTACTTCACATGATGCTATTAATCATTCACTAAATTATATTTTAAAAGAGTTTGTTGATGTGTTTCCTAAAGAACTTCCTCATGGCCTACCTTGTCTTAGAGACATTGGGCACCACATTGATTTGATTCCTAGTGCTTCTTTGCCTAATAGGCCTCCTTATGAAGCAATTCGGAACAAACTAAAGAAATTGAAAGACAAGTCCAAAAACTTTTGGAAAATGGTTAGGTTCAAGAGAGCCTTAATCCTTGTGTCATGTTGGTAACCTTAGTACCAAAGAAAGATGGCACATGGCGTATGTGCGCCAATTGTCGTGCTATCAATAACATTACAATAAAATATAGACATCCTATACTTAGGCTTGATGATATGTTAGATGAATTGCATGGTGTATGTGTATTTTCCAAAATTGACTTAAAAAGTAGTTATCATCAAATTCGGATTAGAGAGGGCGATGAATGAAAAACGACTTTTGAAACCAAGTTTGGCCTTTATGAATGGTTAGCTATGCCATTTGGCCTAACCAATGCCCATAATACTTTCATGAGATTGATAAACCATGTTTTAAGGCACTTCATTGGAAAATTTGTTGTTGTTTACTTTGATGAGATTCTTGTGTATAGCTTGAACATGCATGATCATATTGAGTATCTCAAGAGTGTTTTACAAGTCCTAAGAGAAGAGAATTTGTTTGCTGACTTAGAAAAGTGCACTTTTTGTCAAAGTGATGTTAGATTCTTGGGATTTATAGTGAGTGCACAAGGTGTCATAGTAGATGAAGAAAAGATTAAAGCCATAAGGGATTGGCCAACACCTAAATGCATGAGTGATGTTATGAGTTTTCATGGTCTTGCTAGCTTTTATAGGCGTTTTATGCCTAATTTTAGTACTTTGGCTACTCCTTTGAATGAGATTGTTAAGAAAAATGTTGCATTTAAGTGGGAACAAGATTAAGAAGATGCATTTACTACTTTAAAGGAAAAATTGATGCATGCACCTATCTTGACCTTGCCTAACTTTGCAAAAAAATTTGAAATTGAATGTGATGCATCTAATATTGGGATCAGGATTGTTTTGCTACAAGAAGGTCATCCATTTGCATATTTTAGTAAGAAATTGAATGAAGCACACTTGAACTATTTAACTTATGATAAAGAACTATATGCTTTAGTTAGGACATTGCATACTTGACAACATTATTTGTTTCCTAAAGAATTTGTGATACATAGTGATGTGTATAGCTTAGTAAAATTAGAGATGTTTGACTTTTATCAAAATTACCTCTAAAATCATCTTCATGAATGTGATGTTCCAACAGTGTAAAACTTTTTACATTGATAATGTATAATAATTAAAAAAAAATTATACAAATATTCACTCCACCGAAATTAATTTTATTTGACGTGGATATCTCTATTGATCAAGATTCAAATTTTACTTCACTACTTGATGAAAATGTAACTTCTTTCATTAAACTCAATTTTGTTGGTGTAAGTTCTTTTTAATTAATGTTAGCCTTACGATGCATGAATTAAATATTTTGTTTCAGCCAAATGAACAATTGGACATTTTGATGCATTTCAAAAAAATAGAAAAATAATCTTTGGACACTCTTTCTTCTTATCTACACTTTTTTTCTTCTGAAATATGTAATATGTTGACGATGAAATAGAATGAGAAACATAAAAGAAAAATAAAATATTGAATGAATCTTAGAAAGTGAGAGATGTCTAAAAATAATCACTTCAAATAATATATGTTTATCAAGTGATAGCTAGTACAAGACACTATAAAGTATGAATGTTATAGTCACTTATTTTCTTAATTAGTAAATAAATAAAATAATAAAACTTTTGTTATATCTTTTTTTTCATCCTCGTCCTTTCATTTCTTACCCATTATTTAGAAGGAAAATATTGTTTTAACTTACAAATGATTACAACATGAAATAATCACGACTCTATATTTAACAAAATACATTTATATTTGCATGATGCATTTGTACGAGTCACACGTATTTGTAATTCTTGTAGAAGTGTTTAAATATTGTTATTTACTGTCAATGTAATATTAGAAATTTAAACAATATTCATTTAGATTTTTTAAATATTTATAAAAATCATAAATAATATTGTTTGTTATATTATTATAATATGAAAACATGATCTTAATTTGAAGAGTGTGAATGTGGGCAATGATGGTCTTTACTAGAGTATTTTGTTCGTTGTGGTTTCAGATAATGTTTGGAAGACCCAAAACGACTTGGTTTTTTTCATTTTAGTTCCTTCAACCGGTGGAATAGTCGCCAAAGCTAGGTATTAAGTCAATTATATTTCTAATTCCACTAATGCATGCGCGTCTTGCAAGTGTGACATCTCGTCCTCAATGTTAGTTTTCTTTAAACTTTTCATAGGATGATTGAGTTGCTCTCAATGGTGAGAGTGCGGTCAAAGGTTTGGATGAGTTAGAAGTTTATGGAGAAGTGGTTCGTGATCACATTATTCTTCAATTTTTGGCTTCTCTTATTCTTTTAGGAATTGTACGATATCTAAGGTGGAATTTTGGGCTTTCTATAAAGATTTAGAGTTGGCTTTTTAAGAGGTTTTAGACACATTGATATCAGATCATACTCCCAAGTCGCAGTGTTCTTGAGTCTAAAAACTTGCTCAAGTAGACATGTATGATATGGTCTTGTTAGTTGCATAAAAGTGATGCTTACAAAGTTTGATAACTTTAAAAAATTTCATGTTCACAGTAAAGCCAACCAATTAACGAATGCTCTAGCTAAATACAATCTATTTTTTCGTCTAATATCGTTTGTATTTTATGTAATTCCGTATGTTTTTGCTTATTCACCTTGTTAGCCTATAGGAGCTCTGTTGCTTTTCCTATAGGCTTCTAGCATTTTTTAGTTTTGGTTTGTTTGAGGCTTGCCTTTTTTATCACTAAAAAAAATGAGCATGATTTAATTATGGAATTTTATGAATTATCTTAATTAATTAAAATATTATTTATTATATGAATGGGTTGGATTGTTCTTTTAGTTAAACTTGCATAGATGTCTTTACCCTCTTCTAATGAATATATAATAACTACCTATTAGGTGGGTCTAACTTTACTCACCACTTTCACCAAATTGATGGCATATTCCTTTCACACCCTTTTCCTTTTCCCTCCATTTGATTATATTTTATACATTGTATCTATTTCTATTAAGCATTACAAATCTGTTGAAATTCCATCGCTTGTTTTTTACTAACTGAAATTCCATCGCTTTTTTTTTACTAACTGAAATTCCATCACTACTCTCATATTTAGTTCTAATTTGGTTTAAATATGATTTAATTTTATGCGATTATAATTCTTTTTCACGTAAGTTTTTTAATTTCTATGAATTTAAAAAATTATTAATTTTAGTTTTTAACGTGCTATACGTTTTAATAAAATTACACCATGTAATATAATAAACTGATGTTAAAAACTAAAAATAATAAATTTTTAATTTGAAGGTACTAAAATTAAAACATTCTATATTTGTAAAGACAAAAATTATATTTAAACTTTCTAATTTTAAAAAAATATAAATGATAATTATTTATCTTGTGTTTAATTTTTACGTTAAATTATAATTAGTAGATTATAATATTCTTTTAATTTTGTATCTAAACATTCAAAATATACACTACTATTATACTTTATCTCGTATATTATTTTTATAGTAAATTATAATTATTTTACTATAACTAACATGACAGTGAAAAATAACTGCTCTATATATAATTTACATATTAAATTATAAGCATTTGTACTATTTATAGTTTATACAGTAAATTATAATTATTTTATTATAATTTTATTTACAAAATACCATTTTTAAAAAGATAAAAAAAAATTATATTATAATTAGCCACGTTCATCTGCGGTGGGTAACTCGATCAGTGAACAAAATGACACCAAGTAAATTTAATCAGAAAATACTCGATTTAAATTAAAATACTAATGTAACTCTACTAATTTACTAATAGCTATAAAAAAATAATAATTAACCACTTTCAAAACACGAGGTATGCGGGAATGGGACAAAACAAAACATTAAAAGTACCAATACGGCTACAAGCGTACAATGATCCCCAACATATAGTCACCAACCATTACAAATTGGACACAGACAACCAGGGTCACCCAAAAAACAAAAGGAAAAAGTTAAACCATGTTCATGTAATTAGCTACAAAACACATGCTGCAACGATACCGATCTCGATTGTACCGGATTTTATGAACTGTCTTATTCACGAACACTTATTCGTTCTCGGAATATAATGGTACTTGTAAGTGTCTATTTAAAGATGATTATTTCTTTTAAAATAAAATATAAATAAAAATTATATTAGAAAAATTGATGTATATAGTTAAAATTAATACTAGATAAATTAACTTTTTAAATATTTTATTTATTTATATTTAATTCTAGAATAATATATTTATAATACGTGAGATGAGTCGATTTTATTGTTAGGATTATGCCGCATTGAGGTTGTATACGTGGATCATGACGAACTGGGCTTTGAACTAGTAAGGAACAAGACAGCCCAAAAGGATTCAGGCCCATTAACTACAGAACACACACCAATTCTGTTGATATATATTGATACACCATTCTACTTTGAAAAATTTGGTAGGTCACAAAGCTTCACCCTGCAATGCCATGAAATGCTCCTGCTTCATGTTTAAAGTTTGCCGCTCACACATTACATTCCCTACTTCAATTGTGTTACAGAATAATTCTTGTGTAAATACACAAAAATATACATTTAATTTAATTATTATTTTTTGTGTTTGTGTGTCTAAATAAAATGTTCAAATATATGTCAACACAAGAATTACTTTTGTGTTATTGGTAGATTTTATAAAATAAGTTTTTTAATTTTTTAAAATGTTAATCACGTTGACATTTATCAAACTAACGTGTTTTTTTATCAGTTTGATATTAATTATATTTTGTAAAAAAAAAAATATTGCAAAAACAAATCAAATGACATATTTTAGTTTAGTTTTTATTTTATTTTATAATAAATCAAATCAAACTAACTTATTACAATTCATCAATTAGAATTGTTGAATAAGTTTAAAATTTTAATTAATTAAATATATGTGAAAAGAGATAGAAGAAGAAAAAGAAAAAAAATTGCACATTTAAATGGTTCTAATGTTTTTCTATACAAAATTGAACCAAATCGACATGATCAAAATTTATTGAATATAAAACAATCAATAATATGTAAAAAAAATTAGATTTTATAAAACAAGTTTTTGAAATTTTTAAAAATAACAATCACATAGAACACAACCAAACCAAGATATCATCTTTATCAGTTTGATTGGGTTTGTATTTCGTGAAAAAAAAATATTACAAAAATTAAATAAAACAAAACTGCATATTTCAATTGGTGCTAGTTTCATTTAAAAAACAAAATGAAACTAGCAAAAGTGGAGTTATAATAATAATAATAGAAGAAGTAAATTAAAGATGCAAGTATAGATGGGAATTGTCAAAACAAAAAGAGTATAAATGGGACCTAAAAAAAAAGATGCAAGTATAGAAGAAAAAATCTGAAGAATTGGGAATGGGAAGCATGGCATGGAAGCAGCTTCTTCTCAACGCTTTAGAATCCAACACTCACCTCAAACACTCTTCCTACATGCAACTCGTAACTCTTTGCTTCCTATTATTTATAAATTTATTTTTCATTTTTATCTTTTTTATATTGTTTTTTTCCATTGGTCGTTTTATCCGTGTTTTCAGGCAACCGTAGGAACCAACGGAAAACCTTCGAATCGCACTGTCGTTTTCAGGTTCTGTTCTTCTGTCTGTCATTTCATGTCCCTTCCTCATGCATTCAATTAACGGAAAACTCCTCACATGTTATTGTTTTTGTTATTCAGAGGTTTCCAAGACAACACCGATAACATCCAAATTAACACTGATACCCGTACTCGCAAGGTACTTCTTTTAAACATTTTTCTAAAATTGAATTTCAATGTTGGATATAAATACATTGTTTTTGTTTTCGTTTGTTTCTAATTTTTCATGGAAATTGGAGTATGCATTGAGAGAAGAGATTTACCCGAGGAGCTTACTACCTCATTTATAAACATTGAAAATTTTACCAATTTAACCTTCGATTATTGTTATACTCCTAGTGTGAGTGATCTATTTGACTATTTCACGTATATTAAGAAAAATGCATAAATAAAATAGAGAAAATGATACATTTACCAAATTATTCTTATCAACTATTAGTGTATCATTTTCAAATTGGAGTATGGTGAATTGGGGGTGGTTTGCAAGTAGTATCAATTAGAGGATAGAATTGGAAAAGAATAATTAATTTTTTATAAATGAATCGTTCATTGTGGATGGAGGAACTAGGGAGTATTATTATATATTAATGATCAAATACATAAGGTTTCGTAGAATTTCAAAAGTTGCAGCTATGTAATCTTCATTTTTTGACGAAGTAGCTATGTAATCTAATAACCTATATTTACTTGTATTCTTAGAAAAGTTATTATACATTCATTCGAAGTTATTTTATAATTTATGAAATAGTTTTAAATCTTTTTAGACATTTTTTAAGTTGGCCTACTCAATATATATATATTTTTAGTTTTGACTGTTGTATTGGTGAAACTTAGTGTTTATATAAGCTATTAAGCGGAGTAGCTCTGGTTAGACTTCTAATGAGATCACACACCATCCTATTTATAATGATGCTACAATAATTACATTCAATGCCTAGGAAGTTGTATTGATTAAGACTACTAACAATTAGCCCGGGATGTTGCACAATCAAGGAATGATTAAAACATACATTGAATTTTAACACAATTTATATGCAATTTTTTTTTTTGAAATGGACAATTTATATGCATTTGAGTTTTAGTTTAGTTTTGACAATTTTTAAATAGCTTATTTTTAAGTAATAGTTTCTTTTAGCTTTCTGAACGATGATTTTTTTCAAAGAAAAAAGTTATCTTGTTATGTAAGCCTTCCATAGTTGAACTATTAAAACTTTCATTGAAAAGTTATTTACTTAGAAGTGTCTATTGCCTTATCTGTAGTACAGATTGAAGAGCTCAAGCTGTGCTCCTCTGCTGAGGTAATTATTTTCTGAGGCGTTCTTTTTTAAAAACAAAATGCCAAGGGCTTAGATTTTGAGACTTAGTATGGTTCTTGTGGTTAGATATGTTGGTATTTCACAGATTCCTGGGAGCAATTCCGGATAAATGGACATGTAGATATCATCGATGGGACAAATCCTGATCTGCTAAAACTTCAGGTCTGATTAGAGTTTATTAGTTATGACTGAATCACATTTTGTAATATTTTTGTTCCTTTTTCCACTTGTTATTGATTTAGTGTGATTAGCATATTGCTTTAAGTTGTGTTGTGAAAAGGAAAAAGTACTCTAGGTAAAGCAATTGTGCTCTTTATAACAATTGTTTCTTTCTCTTTTGGGGAGAAGTGCAATGCCTAGCAATTTGCTCTTGAGCTAGATGATAATGCTTTTGAGCTTTTACGCTCAAGGGATTGAGTAAGATAAGTGCAACTTGAATTGCCTCTAGTGATTTGAGGATGAACAAACTAAATATAAGGTAAGATAAAATCAAAATGGTGGTGGCCTGGCGGACACCTGAACTAAGCATGTGACCAACTGCTTCACCTTTTTTAGTTTCCTTAGAATGTGTGTGAAAAACCATATATATAATTAACTGACTAAATAACTCAAACAAATCTACCATATGACTTAAACACCTTTAATTGAAGCTACTTTTTATTATTGAATATGTGGGACTTGGGAATTTTGGACTTTGTATTAACATGCTCCCTACAAAATCAAGGAACTTGAATTCTACCTCATCAAAGTAGGGAAAGCAAAACAAAATTGTTTGTCCAAACAACCTAATTTAGCACTTATAGCATAAGGGCTTAATATATAAGCTTGCTCTATAACAAAAAATAAAATATAATCAAATTGTTTTCATATAAGATATACTCCTTCTGGCCTTATTTATATATAAGCAAAAGTAGGTCAAAAAACGTTAATGTATTTGGTTCAAATCCTCCGGCCTAATGTATAAGCAAAAGTGGGTCAAAGAAAGTTGTTTTCATAAGCTATCTTGAATAATTTATCAAAATAAACCGAAAACAGCTTAAGGACATGTCATAAGTTGTTTCCATAAGCTCTCCCAAACAATTTTAGAAGTGTTTTTGCCAGTAGATAAACTCAAATAAGTCAATCCAAACACGTTCCAAAACTCATAAAAGAAGCTGTTGGGTTTGGTATCTTTCTGATAGAAACAGGTACCAAACATAGAGATTTAAGGGAAATAAACAACCTTTATTGATGATACAATAGAATTACACGATGGGTTCCCAAGAAATTCGAGAGTCTTGGGTCTCTCCCTTCCAAGAGTTCGAGAGCTTGGTCTCTCCCAACCAATATCCAATTCCCAAATAATTGCCTACTGACATTTCCATCAGTTTTCCTATTTATACTGCCTACTGACATTTCCATCAGTTTTCCTATTTATACAATGTATGCAATAATGCCTATAAACATAACTGCTAATGCCTATAAACATATCTGCTACCTAATATTATAATAATAATAATATAATAACAATACTAATAAAAGGTCTAACACTTTCATTCTAGCATAATATATTTCTAGGTCATTGAATAAGTTTCTCTTTAGTCTTTTCTATTAAGTTTGGGTGCTATTGGAAAAATACTATAATAATCTCCTCAGTTTATCAATTCATAATGCAGCTAAGAGAAAAATCCTGGTTTGCCAGTTCCACGAGATCAAGGTCGCAATATTTGTGGCCGAACCCAGGACTTCCCTGTCTAAATGAACAAACACAGCCAGAAATGTCATTGGATCCTTCTATAGGTCCAGTTGATGCTTTTTGTCTCCTGATTCTAGAACCAGATCAGGTACTAATGATGCCTCTTCTAGTCTTACATTAATATCTGCCTTTTCTCTTTAACATATTCACTATGGTTTCTACCATTTATAGGTTGATTACTTGAATCTAAAGAGTAACCAGAGGCTAACATTCAGATCAAGTTTGAGTGATGCATCAAAGAAAAGCTGGATTATGGAGAGGGTGAACCTGTGATTTCATCTCTGTCATATATGTAGATTTCATTGCCATCAACAAATTGCACGTTCTGAGAGCATCGAAGAGAGAATTGACTGGAGTGTGCTGGTAAGATTTTTATTTAATAAGAGTTACTATGTCAGCTTTCATGCCCCATAACTTTCTGAGCAGTTGAATATTGTACTTGTTCAATGTAAACCTAGTAAGCTTGGATAATAATTGGCCTCTTGTGTATAATAATGATATCTTATTGAAAATTAGGGCAGAGGCGGTTAATTGTTAAGAACTGGAGTCTGGTGTAGTATCTTATCACTTTGACTTCCAATAATATCAAAAGGTTTTAGTTTATATTAGAATTTTGATGAATTAGTTCATATAAATTAAACTAAAGTAAAAGAGATTTGCGTTCATCTATTCATTTTGCTTCTTTACATCCATAAATTTTGTTTTTTGTGTTTTGATGACAAATCCATAAAAATTTCCTTTAAAAGAAATGCACCAGTGCCGCATTTTACAGTACAGACTTGGAGCTAAAGAACACTGAATCTTGAATAAAAGATCACACAGTTATCTGTTAGTACTATTTGTTATGATCTGTTGGTAGTCTTTAACATGGTGGCAGGTCAGGTGGGGGATGTGGTAAGGACTCCAAATCTCCTTTTCCATTCTTCACTATAAATACCATTCCTAGTCCCCATGATTGGTGTATATCAATGTGGCAGTGCATGTACCACACACCTGCAAAAAGTAATGTTACTGACTATAAGAAATGAATAATTCCTTCAGCCAAAAAGATAAAAAAGAAATCAATAGTCTCTTGATGTTTCAGTGAAGAATTTGGCTCCTCTAAAATGAGTATAGTGTAAAGTGAGAAAATCAAGAATTGTTATAATATACCTGCAATATCCAACTTTGATTTGTAAATCAATATTGATATTTGATAATACTTACTTTTACCTTCTAAAGTGAGTCGCTCACTTTAGAGGAGTAAGATCTTTTAGTAAAACAATACAACAACAATCAAGCCTATACCACTAAGTAGGGTTGGCTACATAGATCAAACGATGCCATAACGTTCTATCATATAGCATATCTCTTTTCAATTCATTAATCTCAGTCTTTTCTAATAGTTTCTCTTATAGTTTTTCTAGATCTTCCCATGCTTCTAGTGATTTGCCTACCCTTCATTTGATCTACTCTCGTTACTACATAATCTATAGGTCACCTCTCCAAATGTCCAAACCACCTCACCTATACCGATTTTCTACCATCTATTCTACTATAGATGCCAGCCCAACTCTCTCTAATATTGTCATTCCTAATCCTATCTCGTCTAGTTTTTCCACACATCCAATGCAACATTTGCATCTTTGCTACACCCATTTGTAAAACAATAGAAAATAGAAATATACATTGAGGTGTATACCTGGATTATCAGCTAAGAAACGGACTGCTGCCCATCCACCGACTGGAACTCCAATTGTATTCATGTATGGGGGATCCACTAAATTGAATTGTGCAGCTAGTGGATCATAGTTTCCTGTGCCATATCCTACAACATAAAAGCTGTAGCCATGGATGTGAATTGGGTGGTTTTCAATATTGACTGTCCCTGTGTTCTGCAAAATGAGTTGCACCTTGGTACCATATTCAAGGACCTTAGTTCTAGTCCCATTCAACGATTCTGTGTCATACGGAATGTTATTAGGGGCACCATTAACGAAGTCATAGAACTTAGAGGGTGCATCGGGAAAATCTTCAGTATATGATCCGTTGATCTTTTTATAATAAGCTTCAAGGATTGAAATACCGGGATGAACAAAACTTATATTGTTCATGGAAGCAGTCAGCACGCCATTATTCATGGCTTGACAGTTTTGCTTTGGCGTCTTTGAATGGCACTTCTGAACATTCAATCCAACGGTGATGAATATGTTTTTATCAATATCATTGAAAACATTCACTGGATTTAGGCTCCTTAATCCATCCATGACTGTCTTAACAGCTAGCTTATCATCAAGTTTAGGCAATTTAGCTGGTAAATATGAACTATCTGATGCGGCCCCTATATAGTTGAAGTAGGCAACGGCTGAAACGTTTTGATATTTGACAATCCTGCCAGATTTGTAAGGTGCCACAGCCATGGAGTACTTTCCTACTGGTTGATCAGCTGAGACTAAAACATTTAATGTTTGGCCTGGTCCAAGCATAACTATGTCTGTGGCGAACGGCTTTGTGTATTCACCATCAGCTTCCACAATTGTTAAATTATGATTAGCAATGACAAAGAAGTTCTCAGTGTTTAAACCCGCATTAATCAGTCTTAACAAGTAGGTCTTTCCCTGAATCACATTAAGTTGGTATACATCTGAAAATATGATGGGAAATGAAACATATCAATAAAAACTGAAGACAGAAGAAAATTTAACTTACAAGAGAAGTTGAGTTATCAGTGCCAATGTAATCTCATTGACATTGTTATGATGTCAATAGATTCTTAGTGAAAAATATCTCACAAAATAATCACTGACTTTGTTAGTTGTATACAATTTTAAGCTACCCCATCAATGAAATCACTATTTTCACAATTACTTGTTATCTTCTTTTATTATCTAAAATACCATTAATGGAGCAGTTGTAGTTGGGGCCTGGATGACTGTTAATGGTATATGCATCTGCTTTAGGTGGAGCTCCTCCACTCACTAGAGTGGAATGCTCAATTTGTTGAAGATCCTGCAGCCAGTATTCACCTGTGATAATTCGAATCAGCTCACAACATACAACATGTAACACTGAATTCAAACATAAGGAGCCACCTTGTAAGTTACCTAGTATGATTATTTGCTCTTGATAAGGAATCTTAAATGGGAGAGGTACCCTATTCTTTGGATAAACAACCATAGCTCCATGAACAGTTCCTCTTAGCCAAGAAACATGAGCATGCCAGAAGAAAGTTCCCTTCTGATTCTCCACTGTAAAATTATAGGTGAAATTCTGACCTGCTTGAACTGGACACTGTGTAATATAGGATGGTCCATCATACCAGCATGATCGTCTTTGTCGAATACCATGCCTAAAATTTGAAATTCAAGTTTTTTAGTTAAAATATTATTGTTAACTACATTAGAGTTGTGTTATTTGGACAACAAATATATACATGAAAATCGTGGTTAATGATATTCAAATATATGGTTAATTACATTCAGTGGAGGATTAATGAGTTGTGATATCTTGTTATATTCGTTAACCATTAGCTGAACGTAATTAACCACATAATTAAGTTGTGTTTACCATCTAAATTGTTGTCAAATTGATGTGTCTAAATATGATTGGGATTATTACCAGTGAATTGTAACATTGAAAGGCGTCTCATTGGTAACCTTGACTATGATTCTATCATCTTCTTGTGCATAAACAACAGGTCCTGGAAACATACCATTGACTGTGACAATGTCTTTGGAGTTGCAAAGTTTGGTAACTCTTTTAGTTTGAACCTGTATATGAACCGATAAGCATATCAACAAATAGAGAAAGTCAAACATAATGTCATAATATGCACTTTGTAAGAAAATAATCGTACCTTGAAATCATAGATCCTTGTTGATTCACTCCTTGCACTTCCATGTACCATAAGTTTCACGTTGTAGATAGTACATATCACACTAAACCACAACACTAACAAGGTGACTAAGCTAACCATTTTGAGATGTGAGTATAGATTGTGGCACAAGGTAGAATGGAAGAGAAGTCCTTATAAAAGAATGACCTTTCCTTTTTTGGTATATTTATTTTATCAAAAGAAAGTTAGAAAAAGTATATGCAGGTTGTATTCTATTTGTCAGCTTTCATGATTCATCATCTAGCGTGAACGTGAATTGGTGATAATAAGGTGTTGGGATGTGATTATTCAACATGGCCACATTGGTAGGGAAGGTTTCAACATAAACTTTTAACCCCTTCTATATGTTTTTATCTATTCTCTTCTTTCTTGTCAACAATTTTTGTTACAAATCATACCATTGACCTGGGAACATGTCTCTAGTCATGCTCTATATTAAACCCCACCACAATAAGCCACCCTTAGTATTCTACTTGTTTTTCCATTAATTTGAATGTTTTTATTACTCTTTTTTAGATTAAGAAGTTTTAATCAAAAGTTGAATATTTCCTAAAAAAATAAATTAGGTTGATTATTAATAATGAAAACCATATGGCATGAACTCAAACTACAAAGCAAATTATCCATTTGGCTATGAACAATATAAACTAATCATATTTCATTGTGGCTGAGATTTTTCATAGACAAATGTTAATTGTTAGTATGTTGTATTAGTTATTAGCCAGGGTTCAACCCTATACTTCCTTCTCAAACTCATATAGGTGGTTGAGTTAAATTGGAAACCAAATTAATTTATTAATTAAACTAATGACTTTTTAAAATATGTTTTTAGAAATTCATTTAGATATGTTTTTATATCTTTTCAAATGATTGAACCAACTAAGTGAGAAAAATATTTTCTGACACAATTGGTAGATAATCGAATCATTAACCATCTATTAGGAAATGTTAATAAGTTAAATGGATCTTAAGATGGATTGATATTTTAGATGTTAGTTGGAGATACCTTGGATTAAAACAATAACTTCCAATTTAGTGAGTTTCTCTTGTCTAGTCAAAATCGATATTATTAACGCAGCTGTAAATTAATTATTATTCTATTATTCTGTAGATACAAAGCAATTGAATTTTTAGCGTTGAATAAATAAAGCATTTATGAAAAGACAAAGATTTAGACAACACAACTTTCATTATCACTTAGTATTTGGGGAAAGAGGTGAGTAAAAGATGGGTTTCTTTGTTTTGCTTTTATTGGACATCTTCGTCTTTTCAATCATAAGCATAGTTGATGCACGCCTTCACAAAACTAGACCACCATTATTTGGATAAACTATACTTATAGAATTGCACAACAAGCTACCTTGTATTTTCTTTACATATCTAGTTATTTCTAATGGTATATAATAGGGTAGAAAAGTATTACATTTCATATACAGTGAAGTGAATGTTTAAAAGTTTAGGGTTCTCTATATCCTTGCAATTAAGACAATGATTTGTTCGACATTGATTAAACAAATACACGATAAATATATATAAATTGAGTTTTGAATCACTAATATTTGTTTTCCTATGTTTTTCTTTTAAATTGACATTGATTAGGTTAGGACATTGTACCAGCCATGAAGACCAATAATATCATGCATTTCTTCGTACTTACAAAGAGCAATATCATATGTTGCTACTAAGGATATCTGTGGTGCGGTTTAAATTAATTATGAAACAAAAATTCATTTGATCTAAAAATTAAAACACTTGCGATATGATTTGGATGACACGATAAAAAAATTGAAATTTGATACGATTTAAATTGGATCAATTTTTTATTGCTCTAAATTACAATTATAAATCATTATTTTAAGATTAATATTATAAATTTACATTAAAATAAAGGTTTGAAATAAAATATGATATAATATTAAAAACCAACATTATAAAATAATAGTTCCATTATGTTTTAAATATGTTCAATAGTAACAAAAAAATATATTAAATTAAACAAATATTAAAAGAATTAAAACTAAAAAGAATAGAAGTTAAACGAAATATTTCATACTAAGAAAAAAATAAATAAGCATATGTATATATGCAGTTTGGTATAATTTTAAAAAAAGAATTCGAAATCCGATTTGATCCGAATGATTTTAAAAAAAATAAAATTTAATCACACACATCTAAATTCGATTTTGTACGATTTACGGTTTTAATTTCAAAGTGAGCACCTAGTTGCTACTGTGGACCATCTGATAGACTTTCCCATATAGAAGCCACCATTTCTAGTTAATACATATTTCCTTCTCGTTGATTTGTTAACAGAGAGTTTCACTTGGTCATCATCATGCCAGCAATGCAACTTACTGCAAAATGCATCCAATTAAACTATCAATCATCTCGAATAAATTTAATTAATCAACTTATAAGTAGACGTGCCTTTGAAGTAGGGCTCCTACCAAAAATTGTGCACCTTCAAATAAAAAAAATTCTGATTCCATTGGATAACCCTGGTCGCATGAGCAATAATTAAAGAGAATTTTTGAAAACTTTAGGTTTAATTGTTGAGTAAAAAAAAAATCAATTATTAATTAATTTTTGTAGTATACACCAGATATTTATGTGTATTGATAAATTACTAATGTAATTAATATTTTAAAATTTATAGTTATGAATATTTTGTATGCAATTTAATGTGTATATAGTTGTTGGATCAACATTTTTTATAAGCAAGATTCAATTGAAGGAAACACTTCATGCGATGAGTAAAATCTACTTGCAGTTGTACGTACGTCCATCAAACTTTTTACAAGATTCCTTCCCCTCACTAACACTGTATCATTTGCAAATTAAGTTATTGTGCATACTTAAAACAAAAACAAGTGTATGCACAAACAAGCCTTCTCTAAATTTTCCTAATCAAATCACCCTTGATTTCGAATGATGGACAGTTGGCAAATAATGACACTCTTTGAGAGACACTTGAAGGACAAGCCTTATATTTGCAAAATAGATGATTGTGTCCAATGCATGCCATGATATTTATATTTATATAGTAACTTTTAAAACACGCTTATGACCAGCGTGTAATGTTGTCGTGTCAACTGTGGCAAATATAAATTGTGGATGGTTTTGTTTCCATCTCCCATAACTTCATGCACATTCTCATGCCACACCTTTTGTCATGTCATGCACATCTTCTATTTAAGCTAATATTCCCCCCTCTTTTTGGAATAAAAATATTCTTGTATTCATTGTATAGATGATTTGTACAATGAATTTTTGTTTATTGTAGACCAATATTTATATATCAATACTTAAAATATTATGAAATTCTCATGACAATTTACGATATTTTTTAGAAATAATAGTTTATAATTTTTATCGTCTTTATAGATAATACGGTATTTAATTAATATCGATTCAATACGAAATATATATTTGTTTTTCTTAATATTTATCAAACTAATATTATTTAAGTTATTATGTCAATCGTAAAAATAAAGATGAATGTTAACATCTACTTCTAATAGACAATGACTATTTTCCTATATATATATATATATATAAAGTTTTTCAATAAATAAACATGTTGAATTGTAGTCTTGTCAAAAAATATATATAAGCATTGTAGAGCTCAATATAGAAAAATATAATTAAGAGAAAGATTGATTATTTGAAATTAATTCATTGAGAAAATATGATTGTAATGAGAATATAATACACTTTATACAATAATTATAACTAATTGACAAACTAATACTAATCAACTTATAATTATTTATACTTAATTTTAACTATGTGAGTGTTTAGTATAACTGTAAATTTATCGTAGTTACAATGAATTATTGTAAATTTGTCATATTTGAAATTAATTCATTGAGAAAATATGATTGTAATGAGAATTTAATACACTTTATACAATAATTATAACTAATTGACAAATTAATACTAATCAACTTATAATTATTTATACTTAATTTTAACTATATGAGTGTTTAGTATAACTGTAAATTTATCATAATTACGATGAATTATTGTAATTTTACAAAACTACAAGTAGTAATTTTAATAAAGTTACACAAATATACAGTAATTTTGAAAAATGCATTGTAATCACAAAAACACTATATCTAATAAACATCCAACTATATTAACATCAAACTCACGCGCATATGAAACAAAATTGTTTCAACTTTATGAGTAACTGCATGATCCAAACTTGTTTATTTATTTATGAAGTGTGTCAACCTTCATATATATATTCTCCTTTTGATTTCTTTAGTTTTAATTATAATTTTAGTTTTTTATTTTCACCCAATTGCAGAATTGATCTATTTATTTTTAAATTTATCAATTTTGATCTATCACTTAAATTTTTGGACTAAAAATTTAGTAACATGAAAATATGACATGACATATAATATGACGATGTAGAACGATAAACACTTATGATATTGCAAAAAATTCCCTAAAAACTTTTTTTTTCAATTTTAGAAATTATTTATTTTTGTAATTTAATTAATAACAAGTAAATAACATAATTATCTACATGATTATATATCATCAAATCGCATCTCATCATTTAAAACCTATCACATCACCATTTTTGTGTCCATAAAATTGAGAGAATGAGCAAACTGACATATTTTAAAAAGAGATGACCAATTCTATGAATAAGTAAAAATAGGGGATCAAAACTACAATTATATAATTTCTTTGCTACTTTTTTATGAATCTTCATCAACTCTTGTTTTTTTAGCACATTGTTAACAACTTTTGTTTTAAGTTCAGTCTTTATAATTAGTTTTATAGTTATTTGAATTAGAAATGGAATTCGGATTGTATTGGATTATTTTTGAAAGTTTTGGTACTAACTCTTTCTAACCAGACAAATTCTTGAAGTTTTTTCCTTTTGTTGTGATGTTACAAGTCATTTACATTATGGAATAGACCATCAGAGAGTTACGGAGGGTTAGTGTTGGCACAAGATGACCCCGATGCACGAAATTATTTTTGGATTGATGCTGGAGCGTGGCAGGAAGGGTCATGGGCGCATTGCGTCAGTCACTATGTTGTAGTGCATATCCTGGTATAACTCATTGTTTTTCTAGGCGAAGCAGAAGAATATCGCATCGCAACACATTGTGCAACGTCCATATATCTTTTGAGTAACAAACTTTATCACCTAAGAAATTAGGGTTTATTGTTATAAAAATAGATTTTGAGTCAACCATGTTTTTATCTAATTAGAATTATCCCTGTTTAAATTGATGTCTTGTATATAATTGAATATTTGATATTAAAAAATAAAAATTTAGTAAATTTAACTTATATTTAACACAAAATTTAAAAAAAATTGGATTTAAGTGAATTTTTTAATAATCGTGAAGATGATTTTTTTTTTACTTATATTAAAGAATGGAGGAAGGATATGTTTACAAATTTTGAAGCTCAATTGGTGCCATGCGCTTGAATAAGGATGATGATGCTTCTTTAGATTTGTTTGAAAGTAAAAAATTAACTTCTACATTACAAGTGTATTACATGTTCCAAAAATATATATTTTTAGTTCCTCACAAACCATGAAAAATCTCACTTTAGTCTCTCATAAAAAAAAAAAACAAAAAACTCATTTTAGTTTATAAACTGTAATTTTGATCCTTTCATGAAGGGAGAAGAAACCAGATAGGAAGAAAGAGCAAAAAAAAATGTAATTTGCAGATTTTAATTATTTTTTGGGGGTCATATTGCCTCAAAATTGTTGTAAAGACTTAAATGTCCCTGGATTTTGTATTAAATACACATGGATCATTGCATAATCAGTGGATGAAAAATCGACAAAAGGACTTATGTGTCTCGATAAATTTTTGTAAGAGACTAAAAATAGTGTTTTTTTAAGAATCAATTTGAACTTAGTATTTTTTGTAAGGGATCAAAATAAATCTTCATTCAAAAGAAAGATACTGTATACAAATCTATTTACCAACGAAGGTGACTTCTACTATGAGGAAACGGTCCACATGCAATCCTAAAGATAAAATTCAAGTCAAAACAAAAACATCATTGTCATTGTGACTATTCTATTCTATGATAGAAATTCAACAAGTGCAAGAACAAGGGTTACACTTATGGGAAACCTAGTTCATTGTAGCTTTTGTTGAAGGGGCACAAAGAAAAAAAAAAGTGGGTAAGGTTGAAGTTAACAAATGCCTTTAAAGTACTTATTAAGAAATTAAAAGTAGTAACTTTATCTTAAAAGAAAAAAAGTTAAACACTTAAAATTTTAAATACACAACTTTTAATACACATTCAATAAAAAAATTCTATATTTAGATTATTAACAAGTGTCTTTGTGGTACTTGAGATAATGGAGTAGGAAAAGGGTTATGAGAATAATGAATTTTGGGGTGCTAATTAATGATATAGAGAAAGTGGATTAAAAAAAACAAATATTGTTCATTTGGAATGTGCACTTAATATAAACTAATTTAATGAATAATTTGAATTAGTATGGATAAATTTCCTTGAGGTCAAGTAATTGAAAACATTTTTAATGGGATGAACCAAATTAAGATAATCTCCCAAATCTAATTCATTAGACAATATTGTTCCATATACTACATATTTTGCTACCATTTCTTGTTCATTTTGGTTAACATTTCATTCATTCATTCTATTTTTCTCTCTTAAATACATACATTAAAAAATAGTTTCGTAAATGTAACTACGCATATGTTTATGTTTAGGTGTGAATTTGAACTCGCAGCTCTATTTCTTCACACTTAGTGTGTGAGAGTTTCTTAATTAGGTTTTTTAGAACCACAAAAAAAATACATCTAAATACATGTTGAACTTTATTTATTCAAATTACTCTTTACAAATAAGTCCAACTAATATAAATTGAACAAAAACAATTAATGATCTGATTATATTATTAAATCAAGATTATAATTTGAAAAAGTAAAAGTTATGAACAAATTGCAGGAAGGCACCATAGGGAAAGAAAGTGACTATGACTATGACTATGATAAATAAACTATCAGCTTTTGGTCACAGATAGAGCTTTGTTATTTTAGGAAACACTCACTAGCAAACAAGGAACCATAAATGTTGTCATACACTGTGTAACTGAGACATTTGCTCTGCCATTCTTCAAATAATCATGATGCATAAAAATAGTAATAATATGAATAAAATTATCTTCAACTTTTAATTAGTTGTCCTGTCAACAAAAAAAGCTTTTAATTAATTATATGTTATAAACACTGCATTTGTGCTCACATAATCAAATGAAAATTTCCCAAAGGATAGGCCAATTTCACAAGTACTGCCATTGCTTCACAATACTAAAATCCATAATAAGGAAAACCCTTCAAAAATTTGAAATTCAATTCAAATAAAATAACAGAATGTATCAGTTCCTCAATCAACTTTCATGGCAATTTTCGGTTGGAGAGGTAAGAGATATTTAAAAAGTTATAAAAAAAAGGAAGATTTAATTCAAATCCGGAAGACTAACTTGTGTGTTTAAAAAACTTTAAAATCACGGTGAAAAAACGTGATTAAAGCTGCACATTGTAGTTTTTAAAAATTACAACATGCCTAAACGCCAAGCTAAACTTAAATATAACAAAGAATTTATTAACATTTGCTTATAATTAAAAAACTTTCACTGCATTTACTGACTATTAAAAGTTAATTATAACCATTAATACAAATTAATATTGTTCAATTCAGATTTCAGGAATGCTATTTCATTAAACCAAAAACATGTTCCACCCTTTGACTCAATTCAAAATCCATCACTTTGCAAAAGTCAACAGCTAACCTTTCTCCTTGCCTTGTTCTAACCACAAGATTAAATGGTACATTAAACAATATACTTTTCTAAATCACCTCGCTAGTTTCAAATTCATCAAATATATAAACCAATCATCTTAATTTAACCCTAAAATTAACAACAAAAAACACAAAATATATTTTTTCAATAGCTAATATTAGTAATTAATATGATCTTCTCCAACCACGAAACCAACATTATATCTCTCACATCAAATAAAAGCAAAACAACCTACAAACTAAAAAGTTCAGTTGATATAATGATCCAACAAATTCCCCACACACACACACACAAAAGACCAAACCTTTTTCATTAAAAGACGAATAACTAAACACCCGAAGAACATAAAGAGTTAAAATTACAAACCCCAAAAGAGAAAAGAGTGAGAATTTGATGAATCAAGGACGAAGGTTGGATTTTGATGAAAGAGGGTTGGTGGTGGGGCCCTCAGAGGGTAGATGAGAAAGAGAATTGGTAACCATAAGAGGACGATCATGATTGTCTTCCTCTTCAGTGTCAGTGGTGCTAAGGTTGATACAAGAACAACGTTCCAATGAAGCAAAGAAAGCATGAGCCACGTTAGTGCCGACCCAGTTGGCAACTCGGTCGAGTTTGTCGCAAGAAATTGTTCCACATACGTTGTTGGACATTTTCTTTATTTTATCAGAAGAGTTTAATTGCTTTGTCTAAGGACAAAAAGAGATTGGAGTTTACATATGAGGAAGGTTAAAGAAATTAAATATTTATAAATCGGTTCCACAATTTAATAAATGGCATGCGGATTTATAAATGTTATTTATTTTTGTTTATAATATAAAAAATGTTCATTATTTTACATAAGTATACTTTATTATTAATAATAGTATGACAATGATGGGTTATTGGAAAGGGTGAATAATTAATACAAAAAACAATAATAGTAGTTTATTGAATTCGGCTATTTATGGTTTGGTTAAAAGGAGTGGTTACCATAACGATTCTCTGTTCGAACTACTTTTATAAAACCTGCATTGTATTTTGTAAATTGTAATTAATTTTAGGACCATTAAAAAAGAATAATTGCTGTTAAAGACCACACACACACAATATACAATACCACCTATTAATAGATATATTAAATAGTAGCAAGTACTCAACCTTATAAATTCTTATGATAATATACATTGTTAAATTAATTATATAATGTAAAATGAAAATCAAATAAACATGATTAAGATAGATTTTTCCCAAAACAACTTCAAATTTATGTTACAACAACGTACAATTGAGTTTAATTGCAGAGTCAACTGACATGAATTTATAAGTATCAGAATTGAGTAAATGATCACTCTTTGAAAAGCTTATGAGTCTAGTTTATAGATAAATTTTTTTTTCTTTCAAATTAAGCCCTCAATTCTTGCAATTTATTAAAACTACACAAGGTCATAAAAATAGGACAACAACTCTGGTCTAACTTGTAACTCGTTTTTAAGCATCAATACTCAATCAAACATCACAAAAGTTTGTACTCAAATTGAAGGTAATTGAGTCTAGTTTCCATAAAACTAACAAACATTCAAAACTAAGGTTTAGAGAAAAAGTTATGACCAAAACATCACACATATGTCCTGCGAATTTTAAGTTAACAACACTCATTCAATCACACTAATTTCCTAATGAATTTTTGCAAACACTAATGGTACAAATTATGAATGTATCAAGCAATGAATACTTCAAAACAACATCACAATTTCACTCAAACTAATTTGTCACAGTAGTGAAATTCAAAGTCTTTAATTTCAAACACATCAAAAGAGCATATTTTCATTTCATCAAGGAAACTCAATTATACAATAATCTATTCTCAATTTCACATAGAACTTCACAAGCATGAACTATTTTATCCATCTATTCCAAAACCCCTAAATCTATTATCAAGTATCACTATATATATATATATATATATATATATATATATATATATATATTATAATTTACAAATTATAATTGTATATTAACAAGTAAAACATAAAATACCAATTATTTATTTTAAAGAGGGGTGTTACATAATTTATCTAGTTACAAATTAAAATTAAAATTAAATACATCAATTTTTTAGTTATTATTTTTCTTTATATTTTATTTTAGAGTAGTAATAATAATAACTAAAATTTTAGTCAAAAGAAAAATATAATAACTAAAATAGTAAGTTTAGTAGGGCCAAGTATCGGTCGGATAAGGGTGACTTCAGGTCCAATTTTACCAAATTATGTAAACTAAATTTGCAATTTTACTATTTTTTTTATCGGTTTAGACATGGTTCAGATAGTGCGGTTTGTCAGGTCTTGCAGGTGGATTGGTTTGAGTGATGAGTTTTTAATTTTTATTGGGATATTCATTTTCTTCATAATTATGTTCATTTTATTTTCAAACTCATTTTTTTAAGAAAAAAACATACTTAGCTTTCAATATTTTTGTCAATGTTTGAGTAAGTTTTTATCAAACAACTCATTTATCATAATGATATACTCACCCTAAAAAAAATAAGATTTTTATATTTAGAGTTGTAAGTTAATCGATCGAATTTAAATAACTGTAAATATTCTTTCTCATCCGAACCCGATGACTCGAACTCATATAAACTCATATTTACATACTCGTATAACTTGCAAACAACTATCACTCGTAAGTATATCAAATTAGCTCATTCAAATAATTTGGATTCGATTAAGCCAATTGATTCTGCTGATCCCTATGTTCAGTCCTACAGAAAAATTAAAAAGATCTGCAACAATCCCATCAAAGTAAATCAATATGGAGAGAGACCATTTTCGTTTTATGAAAAGTATTTGAGCAGTCGTGGAATCAAAGTTATACCCATTATGTCATATGTTTTCTTCTATATATTTGTTAGTGAACAGTTTAGTTAATTATGCATGTTGATTTAACTTTATGAAACGTGTCATAATAACCATAACTAGATATATTTTGACATCACAAAATTTCAATCCAAGCAAGAGTTCAATTTGGAGCAAGACCTCTTTTGCATCTCATTGTTAGACTTTTACATTTATTTGTTGAGGAACTAATAAGTAGATCAATGTTTAATTATGTTGTCTATTTTATTTAAGAATATTTTAAACTTGAAATAATTTTTTATTTAATTATTTATATATCTATAAAATATAGTACAAATTTAAGAAAAATTAGACACCACAACAAATATTCACTCTAAGCCTTATGTTATATTGGGTCGGGGTTGAGTTTGAGAATGAGTGTTGAGATATTTTAGTTTCAAAGGTGTAAAAAAGATATATTAGGGTAAACTAACATTGTCTCATTTTAAAAATGAGATTTAAGTTTTAAAAAAAATAGGTTTAGAATTTTTTTAATCCTTTATTTTTTATCTAATATTTATTTTTAGTTAAATTATTTTTTTGGTTTCTTATATTAATTAAGAGAGCAGAACAAAACCCAAAAAACACATAAAGGATCCCAAAAGAGTGACATAACAAAAAGATAAGAGACCAAAAGAGTAATTTAGCATTTACTTATTTTAATTAGTTTTCATCAGTTATTTCTTATAAGTGATGAATGTTAGTTATTGTCACAATCACAACCAAAAATTATAACAACATTTTATCATTGAAATATCTTCTAACAATTGTCAATACGTATCCACTATAATAGCTTTAAAAAAGTATACATTTAACTCAATAATATATTTGTATTTGAAAAAACTCTTATTGCATGCTTTGAAACATATAAAAATTATTTGATATGAAAAACATTTATCAAATTTTTGTGTATATTTATTTTATCATTGTTAAAGTTGCACACTTAACTTTACAATTGATTCAAGATTAAAACTCAATAATTCATGACAACAATCATACAATTGTTTAAAAGAGTTATGATTAAAAGTACTAACGTATAAAAAATAAAGGAATAGATAAATTAAAAAAATAAATAACCAAAATGAATATTTAATAAAAGATAAATGACAAAAATTCTAATTAAAGCAAAAATATATTTTCAGACAAAGTTTATCGAAAATTAGAGTAGTAGTGAAAAAATTGAGTTTGTTGCTAGTAGCATCACGATAGCTGTGTGATATAAGACATAATTCAATTGACAGATATCGATATTATTTGATTATATATCATGTGCTAAGTTCGAACTCGAGACATTGCAGTTATGTGTAAATTTATTTACCATTCTATTTATAGACAACAAAAAGTATTTGTGTGTTTATTCAACAATACCAAAATTTTGATTTTGAATAAATTTATTTTAGTTAAAAATAAATTAAATATAAAATAATTTATGTTAAATACTGCTTAAAAGTAATTTGAACAACAAATTTGAGGATAAAAATCATGTTTAGATTCAAAATTTATAAATTATAACTTGAAGTTAAAATCAGTTTTGAAGGAAAAAATAATAATTTTACACTTATAATCAAACATATTCAAATTAATTATACTTCTAAAATCAATCTTGATTCCTTTAAAAATATAATTAAATACACTTTGTAGTGGACCTCTCTTAACTTACGTGTTTCATATTCATCTTGATCTTGAAGCTTCCTAATGTATCGGTTAAAAAGAAGTTTAGATCCTCTTAATTTAAACATATTTCAATTTCTGCCAATCATCTCTCTTTCTTTTAATTTTATTTTTGTTTTTTAATTTTTTTCGTTTAATCAAAAATTTATTTAATATAGATTATGTATATAAAATTTTACGCAAATATAAAATCATTTAATATGTTATTGAAATATATCAAAATTAATGTTTTATGCATTTTTATTGCACTTCGTTAAAAGAAATATATATAATTGATTGAGATGAGAGCCATTTGAATTGTGAAAATTCAAAGTCATTATAAATTGTGTTCGAGTTAAAAACTTGGATAAAATGTAAATCATAAGAAATTCGCACCTATTGCAATCAAAACTAACATTCTATAAGGCTATAATTATGAAGACTTAGTCACAAAGTATTATTAATGTTTCCCATCCCATTGTTTGTCCACTCCTAACCCGACTATGGTATCAATTTTTTTTCATCGCAATGGATACATCTTTAAAATGAAAACTTCGTTGCCAAGCATTCGTATATTATGTAATTCCTCTAAATAATTATATAGTTGAAAATAGATAATTTGAATAATTTATGCTATATATATATATATTTTTTTTATAAAGATTTATGCTATAATGTCTGATAACCAGATACTACCATCACTGATGCAACCCAAGCAATTTGGCATCAATATATATGCACCAAT
This sequence comes from Cicer cuneatum, assembly GCA_037974295.1. Taxonomy (NCBI): domain Eukaryota; kingdom Viridiplantae; phylum Streptophyta; class Magnoliopsida; order Fabales; family Fabaceae; genus Cicer; species Cicer cuneatum. The sequence goes on along the minus strand of JBBPBO010001985.1, from coordinate 66,420,100 downwards.
AGTGCAAAAAATTATATGCATGACTTCATATATATATATATATATATGTTATTATTGTATTATCTTAAAATATAATAATTTTATTAATTACATATAACAAAAAATATAATTAAATATCTGTAGTGCGATTTTATATTATCAATTTATAGTAACTAATTAAACTATTTATTTGGCTAAATAGCACTCGTGGTCCCTTAACTTAATTTTAGTTAACGTTTTAGTCTTTTATCTTCTTTTTTTCTTTCCGATTTGGTCCTTTATTTTAATTTTAAGTGACAATTTGATTTTTTATGTTTTAACATGTCAACAATATTATCCTTTTTTTTTACAAAAATTCAAAAAAAATTATCAAAATTTTCAATCAAAATCCATAAAATTAATTATATTCTTTAATATAATACAAAATTGCATCAAATTCGTAACTCAAATCTTCAAATAAACTCATATTTTCATTCTTTATTTGATGTTGTTAGAGATGGAAATATGAGTTTATTTGAATATTTGAGTTTCGAATTTAATGAAATTTGTATTATATTGAAGAATATAATTAATTTTATGGGTTTTGGTTGAAAATTTTGATAAATTTTTGTAAAAAAAAGGATAACATTGTTGACATTTTAAAACATAAAAGATCAAATTGTCACTTAAAATTAAAATAAATGATCAAATCGGAAAAAAAAAAGTTAAAGGACTAAAACGTTAACTGAAATTAAGTTAAGAAATCACGTGTGCTATTTAACCTATTTATTTTCATACTTGTGTTTTATTATGTGGATGGCCAATTTATGAAAAGTGTTCTCACAAAATTATGTGGATCCCCAACTTATAAAAGCGTTCTCACAAACCATCGCATGAGTAAATGGGTGCGAGATTGAAGAGGAAATGATCATTCATGTACTTTAGGATTGCCTTAGTGCGACACTATGCTCATTGGTTGGAAATTTTTTTTGAGAGTGATGGATAAAGCTTAATTGGGATAGAGCTCACAGATCAATGAATAACATAACAAGGTTAGGGTTTATTTTAAGACACAAATGACAAATGGATTGAGGGATACTATCGGAAGTTTAGGGATTGTGATGTTCTTCATGTAGAGATGTGGGCATGCATGTATCTAGGTTTGGACATGGCTCGCAAAGGCGAGGTTTTATAGCACAAGTGAAGAGCAACTCAGTTGTTTTTGTTGATATGGTAGCACGAAAGATTAGCAACAAAGGAGGTGTCTAAATTTGGTTCGACTCTTCTGCGACTTTTTATGTTTGGATTAGTGAGTTCATATTAATCATATTTGGCGTGAAGGCAACATGAGTGTCGATTGGTTAACCAACTACAATATTTTTAACCGTTCTTTTGCTTTTCATGTTTTAAAATCTTCTCTTAATAAACATTAGAGACTCGTCTTTGATGACACTTCCAGAATTTGCATGTCGAAGAATATTAGTGTAATCATTAATTTATTTTGTTATTTGAGATATGATCTATTTTTTGAAAAATTAAATAGTGTGTATTTAATATCAACACTATTGAAGTTATTACTCATATGATAATATATTTATTTTAGAAGAATTAATTTTTTTTAGCCACCTATCTCTTTGCTCGTCTTTTCTTTTTTCCTCGTAATGGATAGTTTAAAGCCATTTTTTTAATTCGAAATCACTCATCTACATTATCTCAATGCAACATTATTTTGTTTGTCATATAAATGTAATAGAGTTTGATTTTCTATCTTAATATAGTATTTGTTTGTTTTAGATTGACAAATTAACTTTAACATATTACACATTCAATCAATACTACATATCTAAAGACATAATATTTTGATTATTTTTTTTTATAATAATATGTATTTTGTCATTTTATAGTATAAACATACGTGTTTCAGTTTGTTTGTTCACAATTCACCATTTTCAAATTTAGTCCTATTAAATTTGGGTTGTTTTTATATATTTGATCAATTTAAACAAATGAATATATTTTTTAAAAGAAAGAAGACTTAAATTTTTACTTAATATTACTTAATGAATTAGGCTTAAGGAAGAGAACGTGTAGGCTGTAGCATCCAACAACTCGTCCTGCACTTTGTTACCCGAAAAAAAAAAAAGTAACTATAAAAATGAAACATAGAATAAGAAATTAAACAACATAAACTTTTCTTAAACTCCAAAATTCAATCCAAAGAAGAAAAAAATCATGGAGTTTGTAACTCTATTCTTCCCTTTTTTTCTTGTGAAGCTTGTTCTCAAATTAAAGTATCCGAATTCCATCATTACAATGCGTCTCTTCCAAGCAACATTCCACTACTACTATCCCTAATCCATTCTCTTCCACCTTTTTTCTGTTTCCTTTCTCACTCTCTCTCTATATACTCAATTCAATTCCATTCTTCTACAATACTTCTTCATTATATATATATATATATACACACACACACACATTCCATAGCTAATAAAAAATTAAGTTTTCTTTTCAGTCAAAACCAAGAATTGAAAAATGGGTACACTCAAATTACACAAGAAAATTATCCCATTTTAAAAAATTCAATTTTGATTCATGGGTATGAAGAAAGTTTCAATTTTGATTCATGGGTATTGAATTTTTCAACCATGACAGTGTTAACAATGAAAACCCCACCTAAAATGCAATCATTTGGTATTTTCCTCCGTGAACCGCCGCAAAATGAAACCACCGTCACCGGCGACCACCGTAACACATCACCGGCGATGAAGAAAACAATCAAGAAGACAATAATCACAGACGAATCTTCACTAGAAAACCCTGATTTGGGTCCATTTCTTCTGAAGATGGCACGTGACAGCATAGCTTGTGGCAGTGAGAATCTTGATAAGGCTTTGGATTATGCTATTCGGGCTTCGAAATCCTTTGAACGGGTTTCGGGTACGGGTGTGGATCTTGCCACGTGTCTTCATGTTGTGGCTGCGATTTATAGTAGTTTGGGGAGGTTGGATGAGGCGATTGAGGAATTGGAAAGGTCGATTTTAATGTTGGATGTTGAAAATGGGTCGGGTGATGGTATGGTGAAATTTTGTGGGTATATGCAACTTGGTGATACTTATTCTATGACTGGAATGTTGGATAGATCCATTTTGTGTTATGAGTCGGGTTTGAAGAGTCAAATCGATGTTTTGGGTAAGTCTGACCCCAGAGTTGCTGAAACTTGCAGGTACATTTCACCCTTTGTTTGGTTGAAATTAGAGGATAGTTTATAAGCTTCTTGATAGCTGATAACGGATAAACTATGTGAAGTGTTTAGTAAAGTTAACTTAGCAATGTTTGTTTCAAATATTCTTATGCATAAATGCCATGTAAGATAATAGCTAATGTTACATTCGTGATAATAAAAAAAGAGATGACTATAAGGATGATGAATAGTTTATTTAAGAGCTTATTATAATTATGTATATGCTATTTTTAAAACAAAAGGTAAGATAAAGTTAAATTGATTTTATATAAGTTGTTTTTATAAGTTATGTTGTATAGTTTGTGAATATGAACTAAAAACAACTTAAAAACGTATCATAAGTTGTTTTTATACGTTCTTCCAAACACAGTATTTATGCTAGTAGATACGTTCAGAAAAATAAGTCAATAAAAAAACCCTTATCTTTTCTTAATGTAATGTTTTCTTTCCCATATATTTTTATGCATAAGTGCCACTTAAGACATAATAGCTAATTCTATATTGATGGTGAGTAAAACAAGATATGAGGATAAGGATGATGGTTGATGTTTGTGTATGGACTTTTGTATGTTTGTTGATAATGAATGGTTCTTTGCACTTTTCTTTTGGTTTGGTGTCCCATTAATACATGTTTAGGCATGCGTTTTTTTTTTTAAATTGTATGATTCAAGGATTAAAATATTAATATAAAATCTGATCCAATCGATTTTTATAAAAGGAAATGCAAAAACATTTAACAAAATTCGATTTTCTGCACTTTTTGATTTTTTTAATTGGTTAGCGGTTTCTACCAAGCATCCAATTATGTACAATCATTCATAATATAAAATGTTGTTGTGTTGGATACTATACTGTTGTCTACTATGTGGCTTTGAGCCATGTAATGGCTTTGGAATCTACTTGAATTTGGGGATGGTAAATGGTTGCAGATTCTGAATCATAGAAGCATTATATGGGCTGAACTTTCTTGGAACTAAGCTACTATGGTGTCCCCCACTTCCTCGGACATAACAATGTTTAAGATTCATTGCATTAAAAATACATGTATTTATATGTACTAATTGATCTCATCCATTGATTTGAGATTAGTCGACTCACATTACACCTTTACCAAATCATCTTTCAATAATCTACACCATTGATTTGAGAATGGAAATCCAAACTCAATTGTTATTTCTTGGAAACAATATATTATTTCTATCTTGTGATGGACGTAAGAAAAGTTGATAATATCTATTAATTTAATTTGTTAATTAATTATTTACTTGTATTAGGACATTTATGTGATAAGGTGCTGAAAATTTTCCTAACTAATTGTTTTCCTTGGAGGGCAGGTACTTAGCTGAAGCACATGTTCAAGCCATGCAATTTGATGAGGCAGAACACTTCTGCAAGAAAACATTGGAAATTCATAGGGAGCATTGCTCGCCAGCTTCCCTAGCCGAAGCGGCCGACCGACGTCTCATGGCCCTTATATGTGAAGCAAAGGGAGACTATGAACCAGCACTTGAGCACCTTGTCCTTGCCAGCATGTCAATGATTGCCAACGGACAAGATAACGAGATTGCAGCTATCGATGTTAGCATCGGAGATATTTACTTGTCACTGTGTCGGTTCGACGAGGCTGTTTTCGCCTATCAGAAAGCACTGACAGTGTTCAAATCCACCAGAGGTGAAAATCACAGTTCTGTTGCTTTAGTCTACATTCGCCTCGCTGATCTTTACTATAAGACTGGAAAATTACGAGAGTCGACATCCTATTGTGAAAATGCATTAAGAATTTACAGTAAACCTGTGGCTGGAAGAACTGCTGGTGAGATTGCAAGTGGATTGACTGAAATATCTGCAATCTACGAAGCACTTAATGAGCCCGAGGAGGCGCTGAAGCTCTTGCAAAAGGCGGTGAAATTATTGGAGGGTATCCCTGGACAATATAGGACAGTGGCAGGAATAGAAGCTCAAATGGGGGTAATGTTCTACATGGTTGGCCGGCATGTCGATGCTTGGAAATCTTTTGATAGTTCTGTCACAAAGCTGAGAGCTGGTGGGGAGAGGAAATCGGCTTTTTTCGGATTTGTGTTGAACCAGATGGGCTTGGCATGTGTTCAACTCTATAAAATAGAAGAGGCTGCTACACATTTTGAAGAAGCTAGAGAGATCTTGGAGAGGGAGTGTGGAACCTATCATTTGGACACTCTTGGTGTATATAGCAACCTAGCTGCGACTTACGATGCCTTGGGAAGGTAAACAATTTCCTTCTTCTTTTGTTTACTAATGTATTTGCTTGCACTTGTATTGTTAAGTCACCGAATTTTCTATAGTTAGAGAATCATTCAAACTTTGGTAAACGAGTCTAAAATACAAGTCAGACACATCACACGAGTCATTTGATCTTGATTTGACGGTCTATAGATCAGTGATTACGTGAATTGTGATCGGAGAAATATGGAATTTATTGGCATATACTAAGATATGATGATGTGATGATGGCTTCTTGGAGGATGAATATAATTCTCTTCAATGTTCTTCAATGTTATTTTGTACAGGGTTGAAGATGCTATTCGAATATTGGAATACATACTAAAGATGAGAGAAGAGAAACTTGGAACTGCAAATCCAGATGTTGATGATGAAAAGAAAAGATTGTTTGAACTTTTGAAAGAAGCGGGAAGAGTTCGGAATAGAAAAGGAAAATCTCTTGAAAACCTTATAGATTCGAACTCGTTGAAGATGAAGAAGGAAGGAAGAAGGAGATGGGGTGCATTTAGTTTTAGAACTTAGAGAGGTCTTTGTTCTTACCACAGAAAGAAAAAATATGGTTTCTTTTGTTTTGCAGTTTTAAGAATTTGTGAATGTTTTAGACTAAAGAAGTTTCCTTGCTTCAATATATTTTAAAAGTAAAGATAGTTTCACATAATTTAAATCTAATGCAAAAAGGAGAAAGAGTTAGAAAGTGAATGGTGATGATTATGTGAAGAAAAGTTAAACATTAGATTCTGAGTAAACAATCGTTTTTTTATGCACAAAACATTAGTTAATTAGTTAACTGCTGCTAAACTTTCTTCATAATGTGGTTTCTCAGTTTTCCAATAAAAAAAGTTTATCATTGCAAACTAGGAACGCAAAGTGATACATATATAAATCAACTATTTTAATCTAACTCAATGACATAAAACCAACTTGTATAGAGTGAGGTTGAGTAGACTTTATACACTCTTCATAAAAAACCAAAAGTGGTTTTTGAAGAAAAAAAATACACATTTAATCATTTAAGAATTTAAGAAAATAAAATGATGAATTTGATAATCAGAGACAAAAATGTCTATAAAATTAATTAATTTAATCAAATTTCATATTTTAATGGAGTTTGTTCTCCCTCTGATGTTCTCTAACCAATTTAAAAATGTATTTTGACAACAAAAAAAATCTAATTCAGAGGTATATTTTAGAGACTTTTGAAAATATATTGTGGAAGAAAAAACTACTTATATTTAAAGATCAAATTAATACATTTTATTATATTTTCTTATTTCTTTTCTCAATTACCATTATGAACAATTATTCTCAATTACTTACATATTATGTTTGATTTCATTTTATGGAGGATCAAAAGAAATAATTATTGATTTTAATATGTTTAGTGTGTTTCAATTATAACCGAGTTTTCTTCAAGAATTGATTTAAACTTAAAGCTGTAATTTTTTTTAAAAAAATTGACTGTAATTTGTACTAATTTTATCTACTAGACATGATTTTATACTCAAACTTCTTGTTTAACCTCGACGTCGGCCATGAGCATGTTTAGCTTGTGTGATAGTAAATGACGTTTAATTTCCAAGGCATCAAAATATATTATTTTTATTGTATAAAAAAAATTATATAATAAAAAAATGTCAAAGTTTGAGTGGTTTAATGTTTTCTTTTTTAAACTCTGTCTATAATTCTAAATTATAAACAGTTGAGCCCTTATAATTGAATATGTACAAAAAATTATGTAATGCAATTATGACTAAAAATAGCTAACTTTGTTTATTAAAAAAAATTAATTGAATGCAAATCTAAAAAAATGATAATTTTTTAAAGTATAACTCAATTGTCAAATATCAAATTGTTAGGTTGGATATCATGTTTTGAGTTTAAAATTGTAAATAAGAGATGGAAGAAAAGATTCTTATACGGAGGAGTTGTAAATGGTACAATTTTATAGGTTTTAGGTTAAACAACTTTAAGTTTTAAAATGGGGAAGCGTAACATACTCCTCGATTATGCAACTATGACTAAAAGGAACTAATCTCATTTAATTAAAAAAATTAATTGAATGCAAATCTTATTAAAAATGTTAATTTTTCAAAGTATAGTTCAATTGTAAGGTTGTCCGATATCTCGCACACATAGTTGTGTGTGTGTGAGTTTTCAGTGATATTTATTTTTTTGTCTTTAGAAAAAAATTGTTTTATCATAGTAAAAGAGTTATAAAATACAATATCATTTTGTCCTTATGTCAATATCGTTAGATTGAACGTTTTATCTCGATTTTGAATCTAAGACATCGAAGTTGTGTGTTAGTTTATGGTGATAAATCATTTCTTCTATAGATAAAAAGAAATCATTTTGAGACCATCAAATCGAATATGAATACTATTTTACTATCTTCATCCCTATATATAAGACTATGTTGACTAAATCACATAAATTAAAAAAATTGACCGTCGCATTAAATATGTTGATAATTTGAATTGTTTTACTAGTTTACAATTGAAGAGAGAACATTAGTTTATGGTTTTATTATAGTACTTCTTACATATTGCAGAAAAATGTGTAACATAATTAAGAGCAAGTTTGTAAAGAAATAATTAATGCAGTTAAAAAAGTGAAATGAAGCTTATAAAAAAGATTTAAAAAAATCATAAAAGAGTCGTATCTTTAAGAACGAAAATAGTACTTTATTGTTTGAGATCAAATGAATATGGGGTATAGTTTTTTGAAAAATTAATCCAAAACTATAACAATGATTAATGTAGGAGTTTGTAATTGGAAACTAGTGTTATTAGTTATTCTCATGACTGAAAACACCGTCTTGATAAGTTATATTTGTTTTATCTTCTTTTTGTCCAATAAACATCAAATACAATATTATCTCAAATATAAGGACTTCACATCCATTTACGATCCCAAAGCTTCCTTTCTCAATTTAATTTTTTTATTTTTATATTTGACGACGTTACCATTCCTTCTGACGTAGCACCTTGTTGCTTTATCTTTTATTAGCCATCGTCAGCCTCTTTTTGCTCCATCTCTTTAAACCTCCTTCTGTCTCCACACCCCACCGTTCAACTTGACTCTGTCACTATCACATCCCTCGATGCCTAACATCTTTATTTGATATAATAGTAATTTTTCGTACTCTCAACCAGGAACACACAATTTCTTATGAGACACAACTCCTTTTAGCAATCACCTTTGGATTTTCTTTAATTAAACACAAAGACTTTTGAACTTATTAGGTGGATAATAATACTAGTACAAGTTTCTCATTAATACTAATATATTTTTTTAGGTATAGATTTTGATACTATTGAGTTTTTTTTTTTTTTAAGTGAAGATAATAGATATTGAGTTTTTTTAGGTAGAGATGAGTCATACTAAGGTTGAAGAAAGTATTGAAAGACAACATCTATAAAAAAAATAGAGGAGAGAGAAAAGTCATTCCTATTTTTTCAAATAAGTCTCAATAAAATAGCGATTGAGCATTTGTTCACCATTAGATTGAGCTAATTTCTGGACAACAGGTTCACAACATACAATTCTTTGTTTTCAATGGTCGGATAAGCAAAATGAGGTCTAAGCAGAGAGAAATTGCATTTGAGCAATTATTGTAGATTTGAGTATTTTTCATCTTTTGTTTTCAATCGTAAGCTTTTGAGATTTATTATTTGGGCTAGTTGTTGACACAATTTGTGTAACTCTTTTGTACCATTATTTAATTATAGTAAAATTATTTTTTTATCTAGACGACACGTGATTTTTATTTTTTACTTTGAGATATTTTCCACATTAGAATAGTAGAGTTCTTTGTATGCTTTTATTTATTCTATTGATCGTCATATTTTAGTTGTTGCTCCTCCTAAGATCTTTACTCTTGCTAGTAGAAAAAATCTGAAGTTTTTGCCTTTTTAAATATTCCACTTAAATTATATATTATTTTACTCTTAAATGCCATTTGCGTTTGAATCAAACTTGTTTCCATATAAATTTACATTTAAGTGATTTATGTCTTAGAATAACATACATTTCAAATAAAATGTAAAAATAACGATACAGACTTAAGATTGCATCAATTACTAATTAATTTGTCCAAAATTCCACTTATTAAATATTCATTTGTGCTTGAATTTGGTATCTTTCTCAATCGACTAAAAATAATTGTAAACAAAAACACACTTCTTTTAACTTGTAATTCTTGTAGTATTAAAGAAAACCGTCAGAAAAACTTTCACCGACAATTGTAATAATCTCCTCTACAACATCAAATAAAAAATTAAAGAAAAAACAGACATAAATAAGCAATAACAAATAATCAAAAACATCGTGAGATATACAACTACATCCGTACCATCCAAATTATTTAATAATATATCTACGGTCATATATCATTCTTGTGATCGGTCCTCTATTTAATGTTAGAAACTAAAAATGATTGATGTTTTAAAGTATTGAATATGTATATTTTTATTTTTATGGAATTTTTTTACACTGAAATTGCATAGAAAGTAAATAAAAGATGAAAGTTTCACAGTTTCACTAGAACTGAGTGGATTCACGCTATGCTTTTCCTTCTTCTTCTTCTTCTTCCTCCTCCAAACAGAGAAACACAAACAACGTAGAAAAACAATGACAAAACACAAAGACAAAGAAACAAACACAACAACCTCATCACATTCTCCAAACATCAAAACCATAATGGATCATAATCTTCCCCTCCGTCTCCTCAGATCCGACATAGTAACACCCGCTCCCACTTTCTCCCATTCATCAATCGATTTCCTCCCTAACTTTGCAGGTTACTCATGGATCGCTTATGGAGCTTCTTCAATTCTCGTAATTACTCATTTCCCTTCTCCTCTTTCCACTCATCAAACACGAATCGGTCCCATTTTTCGTCAATTCTTTGAACTTTCATCCCATCATTCTTCCCCCGTTTCCGCTGTTTCATGGTCCCCCCAATTACCTTCCTCCGGTGAACTTGCTGCTGCTGCTCAAAATTGCATCTGGGTTTTCAATCATGATTCTGTCACGTCTAAAGGTAACTCAAAGTTTCGATTTTTTAATTTTATTTTTATTTTTTGCCTTTTCTATTTGATTTTTTTGGGTTTAATTTATGAAATAATGAATAAATCTCTAATTTTGATAAGTTTTGGGAATTTGGGGTAATTACTTTTGTTGTGGGTTTAGTTAAGTTCAGTTATCCAATGCAACTTAGCACAAACACCACACTGGCATTGATATGTAGACTCTATTAATAATTAAGAAAATGAAATCGATTGAATATAACTACGCGTGTATGATGTTGTTGACACCGACACATGTCAGACAATGACACGTGTGTTGGTCACAAACATGCTTTCAATATGAAGTGTGGTGCTGCATAGATTTCAATGCCTTGAAGGTGATATAAGTTTCTTGTGGATTTTGGATGAATTGATAGGAATTGCTATAACTACTTGGAGGGTGATGTTGGGGTTTTAGCAATTTATGTTTGGTCAGGGAAAAATCTCTTGTTATTAATTAAGATAGTTCTACAAGTTTTATCGGAAAAAAAGAAGATAGTTCTACAAGTTTGTGTGAGACAGTTATGATCATTTTATGTGAAATCAGCTGTAACTCCTCTCTTGGTCCTTCCTACTAGTAGGTCGTAAAGAGCTGTTTGTAGTGTGTACATCTACTGGCCAGGAAGGATGGTTCTCGAGTGAAAACTTTGAGTATTTTTGAAGTCACATATTTCTTACTATTGTGTTTCCTCTATTCTGAAAATTAAGGGAAGATGGGTTGGAGGAAGTTTAAAAAACACGGATATCTTCCCAGCTAGATTGAGTTAGCTTTGACTTTTGAGAACTCTTCGGCCAATGTTTTTCAGTAAGTGAGCATTTCAATTAAGAATTTAAAAGATATGCAGTGTCGGTGTAAACTAGTTTTATACTCCCTCCGTTTTAAAATGAGAGTAGTTTAAAGTTTTTGTACACATATTAAGAAATGTAATAAGTAGAAGAAAGAGAATAATCATTTTACCTAATTATCCTTATTAACTATTGATGTATTTTCCACTATCATAAATGTAAAGTGTAATTAATGCTTTGGAAGTAGTGTACATAGTATTGATTGGACTTGGAGGGTACAATTGGAAAAGAATTGTTAACGTTACATTGAAAATGACTTTCATTTTCAAACAATTTTTTTTGTTAAAATGACACTCGTTGTGAAGTGTAAAATTGACGGTATATGATTATTAAACACTTTAGTTAATATTAAAAGGTTTCCTTTTTGGATATGTTTTAGTTCAGAGCTAACTCAACTACTCATAAATTATGTAATATTTTAAGTCTGTCATATTGTTTAGAATAAAAGCTGGAGAATGGGGTAATGTCTATTTTGGAGGGGTTTAGATATGAAAAGACAGTAGCAAGCTTTGGTTACATGTATTTTTTTTTTGTATTTTTATTTTTCCAAGGTGGACATCTTAAAATCTTATCCCCTGTTGTTGCACTTTCTTTCTTGTTGCTAATATGTTTAGTCTTTACTCTTTTCAGAAAAGACAGAAAATTTTACAACAGAAAAGTGAGCACATATTTGATTAGTTTTATTATATATTAAAAACACAATCTTGTCACTCATATTCAGGTTCTTTTTGTTGGAGCCAGAATGCAGTGCTTGTACAATGTACAAAAGTAGAGACCATCAGATGGACAGGATCAGGGGATGGAATTGTTTCTGGTGGAATGGAAGTAGTTTTCTGGAAAAAGAGTAACCGATGTTGGGAAATCGCTTGGAAGTTTAAAGCAGATCAGCCCCAAACACTTGTAAGTGCAACCTGGTCTATCGAGGGCCCTTCAGCAACTGCCGCACATCCTAGTAAAGAACAGATTGAAGGGTCCTTCATCGATCAAGTAAGCAAATGCGTGTTAGTATGTCAGAGAAATGGACTATCCGAATATTCAAAAGCCGAACTACAGCATCCTCTACCTGTTGTGATGATTCAATGGAGACCATCTAGGAGAAGGCTATCAAATAGATATGGTAGCTATTCAAAAAGGAATGTATTACTGACGTGCTGCTTAGATGGAACTGCAAGGTTATGGAGTGAGATTGATAATGGAAAGGCCAAGAGGGCTGGGAAGAACGTTGGGTGCTCTTTTTGTGTTGTTGCTGTTATTGAGATTAGTCAGTGTTTAAATGGAATTCTTGGTTCGGATATATTTGTGACATGGGGAATGGAAATCGAGGGGATATTTAGAAGAGGTGAAGGAGACAAACAAAATTTTTCGAAAGAAGGATTGGAGTACGATGTTAGAAAATGTGACTGGTTAGTTGGATTTGGTCCTGGAATGTTGCTTAGCTTTTGGGCTGTCCACTGTCTTGATGATGTTTCCCCACTGAGATTCCCCCGAGTTACATTATGGAGGAAACATAAACTCCAGAGCCACGACATAGAAAATATTTATAAGTTTGACTCATCTGATTTTAAAAACGCATTACTTCTGCATAAAGTCATTATATCAAGAAACTCCTTGTCTGGTCCACCGAGTATATTCTCTCCACTTCAGCTTTTACCTTGTAATTCCTTAGTTTGGTCAATTTTCCGTGTTCAAGAAATATGTGATGCTGTTGAGAACTCCCTTGATAACAGTAAAAGAGACGAAATCTCGTCCCATTTAAATGGTGGGTCTTTAAACTTAGATGGACACAGTGGGAAAATATTAAAGGTTTCAACTCATCCTTGTATTTTCGAAGCTCAAGTTGCTGCTTCTCTGGATTCTAATGGACTGCTTCTTTTTTGGTCGCTTTCTAATATTTCAAACTCTATTCTGGGATGTCCAACATTGGTTCCTGCTTGGGAACTCTGTGGAAAGCTTGCAACTCAAAACTCATGCTCCTTGTATACAAGTTTGACATGGTCACCTTCAATACTTGATGAGCAACTGGTTTTTTTTATGGGACACACCAGAGGGATTGATTGCTTCATAGTCAATATTAGTCGAACTGAAGAAGAAAACATCGAATGTCACTACTTATGCACTATTCCCTTCACTGGTCATGGTCCTTACGAGCATGGTCCGTGCGATATATTTGCAATTCCTTTGACCTCTACATGTAGTAAAACATTTCGTAATAATAAAATTATGCTATTGGCAATTTGGACGGGGAAATTTCAGGCCCTATCATGGGAAGTTAACTTGCACTCCTTTGACATATCGACAAGCTGTTGTGAATGCAATTTTGATGCTAAAAGCCTTGATGACAACAGTGTTTGGGCATTTGAAAGTACATTTGCTGGTAAAAGATATTGCATTACTGTAATTCCATGTTCGTCCGAGTTTCCGAGTTCCAATGATTTGGTTACTAGTTTTGCAGTGGCGGATCCAGGCACGCTGAGTCACAGAGAAAAGGAGTCTGGCTTTACAAATGATATTTGTAGCAACTGCCCAACATATATCATGGCCACAGGCTGCTCTGATGGTAGCTTGAAACTTTGGAAAAGTAACTGCGGTAGTCCGTTGACCCTACACTTGCCATGGGAGCTTGTGGGTATGTTTATTGCACATAATGGTCCTGTCAAGGGTATATGTTTTACTAATTGTGGTCAGAAAGTTGCTACATTCTGCGACAAAACCGATTTGAATGATGCCAATACTGTCCATATATGGGATGCTGTAAATCTGATCATTGCAGGGACTTTTATTTTAGAAGATACACTAAAGCTTGAAAGTGATGTTATTACTCTCAAGTGGTTAACTTTAGGGACTGGTGAGTTGTTGCTTGGAGTTTGTTTGCAAAATGAATTGCAAGTATATGCTCGGAAGCGTTATGACAGTCTGACTTGGTCAAACTCAGTAAATTTTCCGAAATTGAATGTATGGGTTCACATTGCATTTGCTCAAACTTCCCTTCCAATAAATGATTTCTTATGGGGACCTAGGGCTGCTGCAGTGGTGATTCATGGAAATTACTTCAGTATATTTAGTCATTGGTTGTTCCATGTGGATAAAAAGCAAAAGAGTAATTTTCGTTCTCGTGACTGTGAAACATATGAAGACATTATTTCTGCAGTTTTTACTGATTGTGGCGTTGGTGCTTTCGGAGAGCTTTCAAATGGAGACAGTAGTGCAGATTGTGGTTCCCAGCAGTCCATCACAAATAATATGAAGGGCAATAACCTACACAATAGCTTGTTTCTGGCCAAGGAACAATTAAAGCATGAACTCCTTAACAAGGTTGGTTTGTGGAGCATCCTAGAAGTAGCTGAGCTGATTAGCGGATCTTTGCCTACTTATCACCCTGATGTACTTCTTACCAACATAAGTTCAGGTAATGGTTGAATAAATTGTTTTCTTTCAGGATGAATGATGACTTAGCGAATTTACTATAGCGTTACAAATTGCTATTGTTCTGCAATATACTATTTAGTACAAAGTATTGTCAAATAGCTTCTATAGAGGGCACTATAGCATGTAGTCTAGTGGAATTTGAACAAATCGCTATTTTCCACTATTGACAACATTACATGTGATGGGAATTGTATCATCTTTTTTATGTCACATAATTGTTTTTTTCAATGTTTTTCAGGCAACTGGAAACGTGCATATGTAGCTGTTAAGCATTTTGTTGAATGCTTGATTTCTAATAATGATCCTCAAAAGAGACAGATCACCAAAAAAAATGGTCTTCCAAGTATCATATTGTCACATTATCTAGAAGGCCGTTTGTCTAAAGGTTCCCAAGATAAGGGATTTAACTGGAGTGGGGATGTTGCTTCAATCAATTCATTTTCTCAGGCTCAAAGTAGCTTGATCCAGTTTCCTTATCATTCAGATTCCAGTGCTGAAAATAAAGGCAGTTCTACCTCGACTAGATCTGAGCTTAATGGCTTTATTGAATCTTTAGAGAATTTTCCTGATTTACCACATTTGATCAACATAGAGAGGACAGAGATTTTCTCAATCATTGATCTGCTCAGTGAAGTTAGTAATCCAGACTCGTCCTCTGCATATCAAAGTCTTGATGAGCCCGGGCGAAGGTATTATTCAACTTATTCCATATTTTAATAGTTTCCTGTTAAATCTTCCTGTTTGATATATTTTTTTCCTGTTACCTTCTGATTTTTCTAGCACCTGAGAGTGGGATATTTTTAAATTTACTTTATACATCATCAGTATCTTCCAAAACTTTCTCTTGCCAATACCAACCATTAAGAACATACTAATTCTATGCTTATGGAATCATCTAATGTATAGAAAATCGAGATTCAATGACCGGTAAATCATTGTTCACATGTCAAATTCATTAGATAAATGGATGTGGAACAGCAAAACTATGGAGAGCCGGTGGAGATGGGAATTATGAAATATGGACTTAGATGATGATTTATATATATATCTAAAAATATACGTGGCAGTGATGGTGGGACCTGATATGTATTTGGTTGGTTTTTATATATGATAGTGATGCGGTTTCTAAACTTTTGATAAACAGGTTTTGGGTTGCACTAAGGTATCAGCAACTGCTTTTCCGAAGAAAGTTTGCTAGAGCTGCATCTGTCGAAGAGATGATCATTAGCTCAAGGTTGTTCGTATGGGCTTACCACTCTGATTCTGTAGAAAATTTATTTGGTTCTGTCATACCCAATGAACCATCGTGGCAAGAAATGCGTGCTTTGGGTATGGGCTTTTGGTATGCTAGCATACCTCAATTGCGTGCAAGGGTAATGCTTGGTCCTTTTCTATTTTGCATTCTTCTCCGTGTTCTATATGGGGAAATAAGCAAAAACAAAATCTTGAAATAATAGCCTTCTAAGTTATGCTGATTGCATGATGTTGCAAGAAAACCAGGGATTTCTATTAGCTTTGAAAAATTGGCATGTGGAAGAAAAACTTTAATTTTACTAATTGCTGATATACCCGATGTTTATGTGATTATCATCTGTAGATTATTATCGTATTACTACCTCCGTCCCTGTATATAAAACCCTCTTGGTGAATGCACAAAAATTAAGAAAAATTATTTTTAAATTAAATTTGTCAACAATATACATTCTCTTTCCAAAATTATCCTTCATTTATTAAGAGAGAGAATTGGTTAGTCTTTTAATTCTCTTCATTTAATTGGGGGTATTTTTGTGAAAAGGTCATTAATGCATCTTGTAATTTGGAGAGGGTCTTATAAAAAGGGGAAAAAAATTTTACAAAGGGGTCTTACATATAGGGACAGAGGTAGTACATCAAAATATTTTGTTGTTTATTACTCCTTTTCCAATTCAGACAGCTTAAATACTTCCATTATTCATCTTAACTTTAGATGGAGAAATTAGCAAGGGCACAGTATTTGAAGAACAAAAATCCTAAGGATTGTGCATTGCTGTATATTGCATTGAACAGAATTCAAGTTTTAGCTGGGCTTTTCAAAATCAGTAGGGATGAGAAGGACAAGCCTTTAGTGAGTTTTCTCATGCGTAATTTTCAGGTAAATTGTCTGACAGCATATCTGCAAGTAGTGATTTTTTTGGATGACTCCTTCACTGTGTGGTACCGGCACTTTAGATTGAAGGCGTGTTCGGTGTCTGACACGTATCGGTGTTTGACGCCGACACATGTAGTACATTCAATTTCTTCCATTTTTCAAATTTTTATTGGTGTCAATGTGTCGGAGTAAAGTCCGGTGTCCGTGTTTGTGTGAGTGCGTCATAGCTCTTTGAGTAAGCCAACAAGGGGCTACTAATTAGACTGATAAAGTTTTGTATTTTTTTTATGGAGTATGCAAATGTCAAATTTCCTTGCCTAGCATGCTTTTGTTTTATAATGATTATGGTGTTGAATCCTTATAATAATAAGTTGATTACAGGATGAGAAAAATAAAGCTGCTGCTTTAAAAAATGCTTATGTCTTATTGGGAAAGCATCAGCTGGAATTGGCTGTTGCATTCTTTATGCTTGGAGGTGATAATTCTTCTGCTATAAATGTTTGTGCCAAGAGCCTTGGGGACGAACAGCTTGCACTAGTCATTTGTCGCCTTGTTGAGGGCCATGGCGGACTATTGGAGCATCACTTAATTACAAAGTATATATTTCCGTCCGCAATCGATAGAGGAGACTACTGGCTGGCTAGCCTTCTTGAGGTGACCAAAATACTTGCATTTGTTTATCCATAAAACATTTTGTTATCATCTGCTTGTAATGGCTTTTTTCACACTTGGCCGTAGCTGTAACTAGCTCTCCTTGTTCTGCAGTGGGAAATGGGTAATTACTATCAATCTTTTCATAGAATGCTAGAGTTTTCAGTGAACACTGTGGCTCCGGAGCCCTCCATCACGTCCAATTCTGGTTCTTTTATGGACCCTACTGTTGGTTTTTATTGCCATATGCTTGCATCAAAGAATACCACCCGGAATGCTGTAGGAGAGCAAAATTCTGCCATCCTTTTAAGGTGGGCAACTTTGATGACAGTTACTGCCCTAAAAAGATGCGGTATTCCTGTAAGTTTATTTTACACATTACACAATTATTTGATTTTTGTAATTGTTCATTTGAAAATGAATATGCTTAACATACAAGCATATCTAGCCAAATCAAGTTATTATGTTTAAACTTCAACTATTTGTTAAATGTGTCTTGAGCTGTGTTTATCTTAGGCTGGTTGACATGAAAGCTGTGTAGTTGCCCAATATGTTTGTCGTATGCAAGAAATATGTGTTGTACCTTCAATAGCTTTATATACATGTGGTATTTTTTTAATGTGTTGTACCGATGTTCCTGGGAAGATTCTCTGGTGGTGCAGATGATTTATGTGCCCCTCCAAGTTCCTAGCCAGATGCTTAGTAAAAATCATCCGGAGAATCATTAAACAACTCTATAATCCTTTTCTTTAACTGGTTTTGTTATTCAATCAAATTGATTTTTTTGTGGTTGGTAGCTCTTGCTTAATATTTACTATTTTTTTTTAATGACTGAAGTGTTATGTGCATGCTGAGATATTACACGTGTCACGTGTGTCAGTACAATGCTGAAATATGACATTATATCCATATGTTTCTGATTCTTAATCATTTGTAATGTTCTCTTGTTTTAAGCTTGAGGCATTGGAGTATTTCTCATCTTCACTGAGCATGCTTGGGACTGCAGATCAAGATAATGAATTGGGTGACAGACACGATGTTCTGTCCAGTACATTAAAGCCTTTGCCAAGAAAATCCTCTAACTGGTTGTCTGCTGATGTATCTGTGCATCTGGAGTTTCATGTTAAATTGAATTTGTCACTTTGCTACTTATCGAAACTAATTAGAGAGCATCCAAGTTGGCCTGACACTTTTACAGAATCTGATGGAGAAGCCTCTTATTCTGAAGAGTTCTTGACACTATATGTGAAATCAAATGAAAGTTTTAAGCAAAAGTTATATACAGGGTTTGATCTATTGGAACAGAAGTTTTTATTGACTCCGTGCCATCTGATCAGCATGGTATGCTTTCCTATTCCAATTTTGTTCCCCTTTTGTGTGTGTGCGACCGTGCTATCCTTTCCGATTTTGCGTAAAAATCTCTATTTTAACTACCTTGCTTACAGTGACCACTCTCTTTCCATTTCCCCTTTTCTCTGCAGATTTTGCTCTTACTTTGCCATTATGGACTATGGTACATTGGGTATGATGTTACAGATGGAAGCACTCTAGGAGAACTGTCTCAAAAGAAGAGTGATATATTTGATGTTTCCGAGTTATCTCATTCTCAGTTCAAACCCCTCTTTAAAACTGCAGAAGAAATCTCCTTTTTGTATTCAAGATTTTTTTCTGCCTGCGAAATGGAATATTCTCTACAAAGTTCAACTCTTGAGAATATTACATCTAAATTTTTGAATGCTTCACAGTGTCACTTTGAAGGTCTTCTCGTTTCATTGTGGTGTTTAAGAGCTGTTTTGAGGAGTCAATTGAGGTCTATTAGCAAAGATCTTGTCGAAAAGCATCTTGAAATTCTTGATTTATTTGAATATTATTTACATTTTTCATTAGCTTGGCTTCGTAGAAACTCAGAAGCCCTTTTATTTATGGTGCAACCTTTCTTGATTGCACATGATGGTTGTAATCCTTATGAGGTTGATATGGTGAATCTGAAGAAGCTTATCCCAAAAGCTGCACAGTTGTTGGCTCAAAATTCTTTCGTAACTAATATAAAAAACCTTCAAGTATCCAAATGTGCAGAGGATAAAATAGGTGCAGATATAAAGTGTTCAGTTCCCGACGATGAAAGATGGAAGATTTTAGGGACCTGCTTGTGGCAGCATATGTCTAGATTCATGATATCTAATTTGAATTTGGTTCTTGCTAAACTGGAAGATGAAAAATTATCTGGTTCTTTCCACAGATATAGGGAATCTGCATCTACTCCCAAAAATATGGATTTTGATAGTATCAGCTTGCCAGAGCAGATTCTATTAGTCACATTTAGCTTATGTGATTTACTGACAACAACAGTTACTCACATTTCTTCTTATCATGTTAAACAGCATGCGGAATTTCTGTGGCAGAAATTGGAGAATGATTCAAATGTTATGACTCTTGAATGGTTAAAACAGACAAGTCAATCAGAATCCAATCAGAATGAAAACCTAGATGTTTTGGAATTGGTGGACAGGAAAGATAACTCTCTCGTTCATCAGTTATTATGGGATCATTGTGCTGATCCCAAATTGATATGCGACTGCTTTGCACAAGAAAAAGTCAATTGGTCAAAGGATTCGGACCATAAGCCTACTAAACGATGGAATGACCTGTATACAATTATGACAGGATTGCAAAATACTCATGACTCACAGGATGATGAATGCAAAGTTAGCAAAATATCTGCTAATCATGAAGCAAGATCTCCTGTTAAAGGAATGTCTCCAAGTGGCCATGCTTCTCCAAGATCTAACCAGAAAGATATAACTTGTGCAAATATTGAAGACTTTAAGAATCCCAGAGAAATTTACAAGAGAAATGGAGAACTTTTGGAGGTGGTTAAAGCTTCTATTTGATCATTTTCATATGGCCACATATATGCATATATAAGACTAACATTGATGCTATATTTGAGCAGGCACTGTGTATAAACTCTACCAATCAACAGGAAGCTGCAGTTGCTAGCAACCGGAAGGTTTGTCCTCTAAATTTCCTGTCATTCTGAAGCTTTGGATGGTTTTATTTTTTAAAAGTTAGCTATAAAGTTCATGTATACTGACATCTTAAAGTAGACACGTAACATTTTTCTGTCTATCTTCAAAAGGTTTCGTGCCTTATCTGATTTTGTTAACTTCTATAAGTTTGACATCCTTATTTTTGTAAAAATGATCATCTTATTCCCTTTCATGAATCATGTCTTCGTAAAAATAGGTTTGGCGGTTATGAAGCTGTCGTTTGATATTTACTCTATTCTTCTCCATATAGTTAGGAGTATATCAGGCTGCCGTTTAATTATAAGCATAGTCATAGTAACTTGGGTTAAGCACAACTAGCATAGTAACTTTGAATTTACATAGCTGTATGACAAGGGATAGGGGACCAGAAAGAAAATAGAATCCGTGTTACAAATATATATCTAAAAAGCTATTCAGGATATTGTGAGGCAATTGTGGTCTCTGATATCTCCTGAGCTGTACCATTGGCAAGTATTTCCAATGTGTACCTGTGATCCATAAGTATGATATAGGATATGAACTATGAAGAAGCTAATTCTGGGATATTTATATTTCTGATGTACATGTTTACCAAATTTCACATTTTTTTGTCAAGCAATGGCCAATGCACCAACATAATTTGTAAATAACGATATTGATACAGTATTTTATTGTGATTGTAATGGTTATATGTATTGTTATTGTCTATAACTATATAATTATTTTATGATTAAACTTAGCCTTTCTCATAGACACCTTTATGTTAAATTTTATTTCATTCAAACCGACACTACAGAAATCTTATCATCCATCATCCGAATGTACAGAGAAGCGTGTAAATGTCATGTTTCCTCTTATCTAATTCAGGGTATAGTATTCTTTCACTTGGAAGATGGGATTCCTTTTAGTAGTGAAGCAGACCTTTTGTGGACCAAAGCCGATTGGCCACAAAATGGATGGGCAGGTTCAGAATCCACCCCTGCTCCTACTTGTGTTTCTCCTGGTGTTGGCCTCGGAAGCAAGAAAGGGGCACACCTCGGTCTCGGTGGAGCAACTGTCGGTATGGGTTCTTCAGCTTGGCCTAGCAGAGACTTGACAGGCGGTGGAGCATTAGGAGTACTAGGTTATGCTCGAGTTGGTGCCTCTGGATTGGGTTGGGAAACTCAACAAGACTTTGAAGATTTTGTTGATCCACCTGCTACTTTGGAGAATACAAGTACCAGGGCTTTTTCTAGTCATCCAATGAGGCCTTATTTCTTGGTTGGTTCAAGCAATACACACATTTACTTGTGGGAGGTAAGAAAATCTTTAGTTTCTGTACATTCATTATGGTAGATGTGATTGTAGATGTATAAACAATTGTAAATGTGCCTCTTTTTGTCATCAAATGGTTTCCTCTTATTTTTTGAAGGCCGATTTTGTCCTTATAGTTACATGTTTCCTGTTCACGCTTCATGCCTATAATAGTCTTTTGTCACTAAGGAGGAAGGCGTTGCTCGAGTTAATGATTTGTTAAACTGGGTTCTTTTGTATATGGCATCCTTGTTTGGTTATTTGATTTTAAGACTGAAAATAAAAATTGAATTTTCTATCATCCTATGTACATTCTTTAATCATTTGATATTTTCCAAGAGGTCATAGACTTGAACTCCGTGTCATCATTGTGGGGGAGGGTGTATGGGTAGGGGGTTCAGAAAAGGATTTTGTGTATATAATACAGGACTAATAATATCTCAATAACTCTAGTGAGTTGATTAATTGAACGATCGTCAATATTTCGAGCTTATGGCTAATGAGGAGTCTTATAAAATACAGTTCAATAAGGACAAAGCTACTGCTACATATGGAGTGCTGCCTGCTGCCAATGTCCCTCCACCTTATGCTCTTGCGTCAATTTCAGCATTACAATTTGACCACTTTGGACACCGTTTTGCCAGTGCTGCATTAGATGGAACCGTCTGCACATGGCAGCTGGAGGTAGGAGGAAGGAGCAATGTTCATCCAACAGAATCATCCCTCTGCTTTAATGGCCAGGCATCGTACGTACTTTTTTCTTCAGAAGTGAATCATGTTTAGAATGGAGTTCTACAAGTGTATCTTTTTGTTTTGTTGATACGTTTAATTATTATTTTCTCTTGCTAAAGATGTTATTTGTTTCAATTTACTTATGTAATTGCGAATCTATTTTATGTTTGATTTCAGGGATGTCATGTACTTTTCCTCTAGTGGATCAATAATAGCTGTGGCTGGATATAGCTCTAATAGTGTTAATGTGGTTATATGGGATACTTTAGCTCCACCTTCAACTTCTCGAGCTTCCATTTTATGTCACAAAGGTTTATTTCTAAATTATACAGATTAATGAATATTTGCGTGTCATTCCGGAATGCTTGAGCGGTTGTTTTACATTTTTATTACATTTCTAACTTATCATGAACCAATCATCTTGAAAGCTTAAGTTGTTGATTGAAGGATATGAATGGTTTTATATCAAACAAAGCCTGTCCAAACATAATTATTTTTTTGCTAGATAGAGATAGATTTATGTATTTTTTTAGTTCAAAAGAAAGATTTATGGCCTGTTTTATTTAGGAAAATTGGTTCACCTTTTTTAATGTACTAACCTTTGCACATCTGGTGAAGGTGGTGCGCGCTCCCTTTCTGTATTTGACAATCATCTAGGAAGTGGTTCTGTTTCCCCTCTTATTGTGACTGGTGGTAAAGGTGGTGATGTTGGACTTCATGACTTCCGCTATATAGCTACTGGAAAGGCTAAAAGGAACAAACGTTCTGATAGCATTGGAAAAAGCTCTCTCACATCTTTGTCTTATGACAAGGACCATAATGTAGATGGGATGCTTTGGTATATTCCAAAGGCACACTCAGGTAAAAGAGAGTTTAATTTATCTGCATTGGTAGTTATGGTATATTGCTTATCTATTAATCTGCATAAAATTATTACGATTTTAGGGAGTGTCACAAAAATAGCTACCATCCCAAATACCAGCTTGTTTTTGACTGGAAGCACAGATGGAGATGTCAAGCTCTGGGATGCTGAGAGCACCAAGTTAATACATCACTGGTCTAAGATACATGAAAAGCACACTTTTCTCCAATCAGGCTCTCGTGGATTTGGCGGCGTTGTTCGGGTAAATGTTTGACATTTGAATACCAAAATCTTTTTGTTTTTGAATGAGTTAACACCAAATTCATTTATTTTAACTATTAAGGCATAACAAACACTCCACACCACCAGTGCCTTATGGCTGTGAGAATCATAGCTTCTTTAGATAAGATTCCTCTGGTATTATGAACACAATAACCAGAGGTTGATTGTCAATCATGTGGAGATCCAGCCCAATTTGCATCTGTGTGTGCAACAATATTAGTATGACCTCTATTCTCATTAATTAATCATTTTCCTGGAGATAAGCTTAGTATTTGGATCCATAGATGTATCAATGGGAGTATAATCTAACATCCCATCTCCTCCAAAATGTGAAGTGCACACTTCCTCTAGAGATGACAACACCTCTTTTTGACTAAGCTAAGCTACGTTAAATCCAAGGAAATATATTACTCGGCCCATGTCCTTGGTCTGAAAGTGTTGAAACAAATGCAGTTTGAGGTCTTGAATACCAATATGGCCATCTCCTGTAGGCTGTAATAACAATGTCATCCACATAAACACAAAGATAAATGCAGTGGTTAGTAGAGGAATGTCTATAAAACATTAAATGGTCTGCGGACCATGCCAAAGTCCTAAAGAACTGAACTGAGTCTGCTCTAGAAGCCCATATCGAAAAAGAATATTAAAAGAATCTTACAATAACTGAGTTTTTTAAACAACAGTTTCTCGTAGGAGCTGAAATTCACTTTTGCATCTCAACTTTTTAAAAGTTCTCTAATAACTTCTCCATAAATTACTAAAAGCTTAAGGACTTTATCGTAAGCAAAAAAATACACACTGATAAGTCATAAACCAATCAAAACTATACTTTAGTCTCTACACTCTAGCGAAATGAATTTTGCCAAGAATCGGTTATAATACTATCTTATAATTTGTACTTGGACCTAATTCAACTTAAAAAGCTAGCTCAAGAAGTGAGGGCTACCATCCACTTATAATTACTATCTCGGCCATATCACTAATTGATATGAGATCTCCAACAATTTAAGAACAAATAGATAGTACATCAGAGACAAAAATGTTCACACACTAATACTGTTAGCTTAAATATTCGCAGGCTGCTGTTACAGACATTCAAGTTGTTCCCCATGGTTTTCTTACCTGCGGTGGTGATGGAAGTGTAAAGCTTGTACAGTTGAAAAATCACCTGCGTGGCTTCAGGGACTGAGTAATGATACTATTGAGATGCTTTATTATTGATGTGAATCTCTACTATGGCCCCAAATGCCTTGGTGAAAATGGTCATCAATAATAGGTGCTTATATTTGGTTTTGACAAACTTGCATAAGAAAAATGTGCACATTGCCGAACCACCGCCTGTTTCGAGGTAGAATTCTTCAATATTATGTTCATATCTAAAAGAGGCAGAAGATAACTTCATCTGGGGCGGCAAATAGTCCTTAAACATGGGAAAGCATTTCATCATGGAATATCAACATGAACATGTCATGCTAATGAACCTCATTGCTTAGAATTTGTATTCATTTAGTTATAGTCATTCATTCTTTCTGTATAGTATAAAATCTTCAATCCAAGCCAGCATTGAGTTCTATGTAAGGAATACATCAAGCCTGGCACAAATTTTGAGAAGAATTAGTCTTGTAATATTTTGTGTCTTACCTGAATGTTAATTTGAAATTGTTCATGCAGATCATTTATGAATTTAAAGTATTTATAGGATTCTCGTTTGGTTAGGTTTGTTGTGTACACTTTTATAGTTCATGCCTTATAGCTTGTATATATTCAGAAATTGTGTCATTCATATTTGTTAAATATAATTTTGGTCGAATTTTGATTTTGGTCTCCCTAAAGTTTTTTCCTTGGTACAATTTGTTTTCTCTCTCTAAAAATTGTGAAAGTATTATTTTTGGTTTTCTTTGATTTTGTATCATGTGATGTTTGATAACTACTTTGGCTTATGATGTTATGTTAGTTTGTACTTCAATTTATTTTTACTCCCTAAAATGAATTTTGTTTTATATGTCCTAAAATGACTACGAGAGATAAAAAAAAAAGCAATTTCAAGTTTATAGGGATGGAAATTTTAGAAAAATACTTTTAGGGAGAAAAATCAAATTTTCTATTTTATAAGTCCAAAAATAATACTTCAAAATTTTGGAGGAATGAAAATTGAAGAAATTTCTTTTTTTGGGTGCAAAATCAAATAAATTTTCTTATGGAGTTTGCAACTAAAACTTTTCTATTTTATGAGGATCGACGATATATTTACCCCTTTAATATAAAGTATATTTGAAGAAAACTTACAATGCAAGACTATTCATAAGGGGAATCTTTTTCTTTTTCCATGAACAAGAACAACTGAAATGAGGTGAGAAATATTCCAATTTGCAAATGAAAATCACATAAAAAAGGATATGAAGAACTAAATAAAAAGTTACATTATTAAAATAAAAATTTAGAATTGATTGAAGATATTTTAAGTGTCAATTAAAATTATTATTTTATATTTATTGGGGTTAGTTAAATTGTTAACTTTATTATATGTTTCAAATTCAACTATTCATTATTAGTTTGGTAGCTGAAATAGAGGAGATAAATAATGAAGTGATAAGGAGTTCACATGTTCAATCACAACTCTGTGGCAAAATACTATTAATATTAATGATACTAATTATTAATATTGGTGTTAAAAAAAATTGTTTTATGCATACTATTAGTATTTTTTTGTCAAATAGAACAAAATATTTGAAAAGTCCTTAAGATTTTTAACAAACCAAATTAATGTTTATTATGAGTGTTTGTTATTTAATTTAATTTGTATATTAAAAAAATTAAGTGATTGTAGCAGCCTTCCAAAAAGGGAAAAAGAAAAAGAAATATCCCTTTCAAAGTAGAATTTCCTTACAGCATTGTAAGTATAGCATTATAGTTAGCTCTTAAATTCACCAACTACTAACCTTTATAAATATTCATCTTTTTTCTCTGTCTCGTCACCAACCAAAGTATGAAACATAACGTGTATCACAATTAAGCTCCATAATCTAATTACATGCACCACTTCCTATTCACATATTGTAACTTGTGATGATTATCAACTACAAAAAACCACAACAAAACTATGGGCAAGTAGTAGCACACTGATTACAAACTATGAAAAGCAATTTACACTTTATATGTTAGTTTCTGATACTAAACATTTTTAATGTAATTTAAATAAATAAAAATTAACATAACTGTTATTTCGTATTAGGTGGACTGGCCGTCCAAATTTGGTTGAGGTGTCATGACTAAGATATATTAGACGTTTAAAAGTTTTTTTAAAATAATTTTTATAGTATTTTATTTTTTTTATAATATTTTAAAAAAAAAATTAAAATAAAGTTTCAAATGAAAAGTTAATTTAAATAATTTATCTTAAAATATAATTTTAAATATTTCATCTATTTTCTACAATTTTTTTGGATAATAAAATTTTAAAAAATGATTAAAATAAAAAGTTATTTTAAGAAGTTGGTTATAAAAATTATTTTTAAAAGACACAATTTAAAAAATAAAAATTTATTATGTTAAAATATTTAATAATAAATATATAAATTATTAAATTTTAAATTTTTTTTAATTGATAATAAATAAATTTAAAAAATTTATACTATTTTTAAATAAATTTTCATAAAAATAATTAAAAATATAAAATAAAAATTACTTTTTTAAAAATATTGTTCTTGAAATTCTTTCTAAAATCTAAAGCATGGATCTTAATTCTGTGGTTACGGAATGTCACACCCATAAAGTACCACACTGGAAGTCATTAATTCATGATTGAAGTGTCGAAATTTCAAACTTGGCAATTCATAAATAAAACAAAAAATGTAAAATCCAAAAAAAACAAAATTAAGTTAACCGCTTGATTAAAATAAGACTATGCGTTTGAGATCTTGAATGCATGATTCCGAAATTACAAGAGTTTTCAATTTCTTTTTCTTGTTTTCAGTGGACCCCACCACGAGAAAGACTTATATATGGGGAAAACAACGCCGTTTGAATCCAACCATATATACGTGTAGAAACTGACGACATAAAATACTAGTACTAGAATGATATCTTAAAAACAACAACATTTGTAAAAGACACACCACTCTCATATTATTACTAACCACCCTCTTCTTCTTCTTCTTTTGTGATCTTAATTATCCACTTTGGTTAGTTCTTTAAATCCTTCTCTACTTTTCTTATATGTTATAAACTATCATTCATTCAATTAATGTTTCACTTTTTTGGTCAATGACTCATGTATGTGTGTGTGTGTGTTTTACTTATTTATTTTGCTTGTTTAAGTGACTATGTTGTTCTGTTTCAAGATTTTATGTTCTCTTCTCTGTGTTTTCATCTGTGTGCGGATTGATTTTTTGTCTTTGTGATTTTCACCATTCTCATTTTTTTTTTTTTGGTAAATCTTCTAATTCAAGCCTCAGATAGTAAAGTAAACTACTTACTACCCTTCAACAATTTTTTTGCAATTGCAACTTCTGTGTTATATGTCTGTGAATAACTTTTTGCAAATTTAACCATTTTTTGTTCAAAAATTGACAACTTATTTCTTCTTCTTTACAATATGTAAATTGTCTTAATCCATTCTTTTTATGTGTATGCATCACATGTTTGATGATGATTAATGGTTCGGCCTTGTTTAGATAAGTAACTTAATTAAGCCCTTAATTATTGCATAAGCATTTGTCCTGTAAATAATGCTTATGTATAAAATATTTTTTTTATCAAAACATAAAATAAATTCAAACCTTTTTCATATAAACTTTAATCTATTTTGATAGGCTATCCTGAAGAATTTATTTATAATCTCTTTCCAAATAGCTTATGTCACTCAAATAAGTCAATCTAAATAGTTAGTTTGGTCTTGAGGATAGCTTCATTTTTTATTATCTTAGCAAGACATTTAGTTTGATTTATAATTTTTGAAACAAAGCATAAATTCCATTATTCAATTCAGATGTTTAACTACTTGTTTTGGACAGATTAGAAATTATGAAAAGAACAATGTGCAAGTCATGGCAGCAACAGAAGTGAGAGCTGTGTGGCATAGAACCGTTAATCGTTGCTTTGTACAAGAAGATGCAAAAAGAGTTCCCAAATTGGCTTGTTGCCAATCATCAAGAGCAACATCTAAATTGAATGATCTTGGACTTGCTATTGTAGCTGATGAATCACTTCAGAATGCTGTTAGTGTCACTCATTTTATCCTTAAATTTTCAATATCCTATCGAATGCATGACACTAGATGGTTGTTGAATTTGCAACCTCACCATCGGTTTATGAAAAGTTAAATGTGTTTGAGGATGAAACTGAAATTTTGGAAAAGGTCTTGCAAACATGTGCTCTTAGCAGATATGTTAAAGTATAAACAAATAGAAGTTTTGTTTTGTGTTGAATAAAACAACTTTCAAACTTTTAAGAAATTGAATTGAATACATCACTTCCAAGATATTATCTCTATATTTAGTTACTTAACATGTGTCTTTAGGACATTTGTCTTTTGGAAATTAGCGATAGTAATAAATTAAATAAATTGTCATTTTGAAAGTATCAAAATTACAAAAACATTCATCAATGTGTCTTCCACTAGTTTGCTTAGTTTGATCCTCGAATGTGTCTTTCATTTGTCAGTTTTGTTCATGAAACTACCAACAAAAGACACACTCATTTGTCAGTTTTGTCAGTTTTTGAAGTTTTGATGCATTTAAGGACTATAATAATGACACCATCATACACATTTAGGGACTAAATTGAGTGTTTCAACATAAAACTTACATGGAAAGGGGATGCCACTCACTTTGGTGATGAGAATCATTTTTCATCCGATAATTTGCATTATGATTTTCAGGCTGCTATTATGAAGAAAACATGTATGGAAGGAATGCTGGAAGCATATAGTAAAAAAGCATGTTCAGAAATGACGAAACATGAGACGATGGAGGTTGATTCTGTTGGTTGCTTAGTGTCCAAGCAAACAAAGGATTTCTCCTTGGATTCAGATTATTCTTGGATTGAAGATGACAATGGCCAGCCATGGTGGAAAACTACAGATAGAAATGAATTAGCTTGTTTGGTTTCGCGGAAATCACTCAGTTATGTTGAGAATTGTGATCTTCCTCCACCACGGAAGAAGTATCTAGGAGAACAACCATGTGATATAAGTCATTACAATATAAAACCAACATGTTGTGATTGTGAAGCAAAATCCAGTGTCTCTTCCATTTTCACAGTTCAGGCTAACGAAAGTTTAGATTCAGGATTGATGCATGGGAAGCTTGAGCCTCCATCGAATAAAGGGCATTTATATTTTTCTTCTGACAAATCTTCAAGGTATTTTGTTGCCCTTTTTACACTTCATCCAATTATATTTCACTCTATTTGTGGAGATATTTTAGGATCTAACATAACAAAGTGACATTGTAGTATGATTTGATTGAATGCATATGTAAAACAATTTTACTTTGTCAGTGCAGTGGTGTACCCTTTTTAAGGGGAATGCCATAGAATCAGCCTTCTAGAATAAGGGCTGCTTTTAAAGAGGGTTCAACTTCTCATTGCTTGTTCTAGAGTCTCATGATGGTCTATTTTTTTTTTTAATAGATTTTGTGGGTTGGAATGTATGTAGCACTGACACTAGGCCTCTGACTTGTGTCAATATTTGACACCAACACCACACTGACACGTGTGATTACATTCAATCACGTTCATTTCCTTAAATTATTATTGATGTCTATGTGTCAGTGTCGTGGCCGGTGTCAATGTGTATGGATTTAGCTTGGACTTGCATTTTTGATGCAGTTATACCACCATCCATGAGGGTGACACAGAACAAGCTTTTGAGGGAGACCACACAAAAGCTCAACTCATGGAAGCATTATGTCATTCTCAAACACGTGCGAGGGAAGCCGAAGAAGTAGCAAAACAAGCTTATGCTGATAAGGAACACATCATTGCACTCTTTTTCATACAAGCTTCACAACTTTTTGCATACAAACAATGGTATAGATTGTTACAATTGGAAACTCTAAACACTCGGATTAAGAATGAGGACAAACCAATCTCTACTCTCTTCCAAGAGACTCTTCCTTCGATGTCCTACGAATGTATGAAACCGTTGACGAGAAAGCGAAAATTCGACAATGTTAAACAAGAAAAACTAAGGAAGCCAATAAGTGATGCATCAACATATGCTGTTGCATTTGCTTTAGGACTGAGTCTTGTTGGAGCTGGTTTACTTTTAGGATGGACAGTAGGTTGGATGGTACCTCGATTGTAGTTTTTTTGTAGGATTTAGAGCATGGTCTTGCTTTTCATGAAGATTGGTAAATGGAGAAAGAAGGGAAAATTTTATTTTAGTAGAAGTTTATGTAGTTTTTGTAGATTTGCTAATCCTTAATGTACATTCTGCATTATGTTTCTGTAATGTGTGCTGACTATGTACAAAAATGATTAGAGTGAGACACCTATATCTATGTATCTACCATCTATCTATCTATTATTGCTCTTATGCCAAGATGGTAGAAGCTTAGACAGAAATGATTTTTTTTTTTAAGTTTGTATTAGCAAAAGCGAAATTAAATGTGATATATTTTGTAAAGAAGAATTTTCCTTGTTTTTTTTTTTATAAAATCTTATTCACAAGTCCAAATAGGAGTCTGCAAATATATAGTTAATTAGATCATATTGATAAATTAGATTGTATTATACTAAAAAAAAATCAAATCATCTAAATGATTCGTGAATTGAATCATATATTTAAAATAATTCAGTTAACCAAACTTAATTCAAAAATTTGTTTAATAATTTTAATTAAGATTTTCTTTTTTACCAAATTTTTGAAATTTGTTTTTCTCAAAAAATAATATAAAAAAGATTGAAACTTTTTTTTTTGAAAAATTCAAAAAAAAATTATATATTTTTTTTTGAAAATTTTTTTAGAAAAAAATCAAAAACATTTTTTCCTGCAAATATATATA